>JABSTQ010009640.1:0-600000 GCA_013358835.2 Ixodes persulcatus | reverse complement strand
GGCAGTGGAGCCGGGTTGAATGCTGTATTGATAAAAACCAATCCTTCCAACCGTGACCCTCACGTCATCACTTAGGCAAGTCGTATCCTAAACAGACCTGAAAAAATTAATCTGTAACCGAACAAGAGTGCTGGCAATAGTGCCATCGGACGGTTCAGACCCTATCTCTACCGTCGTTCGTTCGCGATTGTCCCGGACCCTCTTCCACTGAGTTTCCGCACCGACGACATCGACGACAATTTGCCTAGCGTCAGTTTCCTAACCGAAACGACTCTCATCTCTGCCCAAACAGAAGATCCTTGGCGTGCTAAGATAATTCGTAACCTCACTAGCTCAATTCATGACACCAAGTTTTGCCAAAAAAATACGGTCCTTCTCAGTGGTCTCCTTTACAAACGCAGTTACCTCCCTGACGGCGCGCGACACCTGCTCGCAATCCCGAACCAGTTGCGAGGTACCGTTCTCGCGACTTTCCATGACCATCCCATCGCGGACCACCTGGACACTTACAAGACCTACGCTCGCCTCCGGTCTTGTTACTTCTGGCCCCGCACGTATCGGACGACCGAGAAGTACGTGCAATTGTGCGTTCCTTGCCAACCCGGCAGAACTTCGGTACACGCATCAGATAGACAGTTGATGCCCCTGCCCTGTCCCGAGAGGCCCTTCCTTCAACTGAGTCGCTATCGACCTCTACAGACCACTACCCAAGAATTCGGCTGGCCACCGGTGGATCGTGGTAGCCATAGACCATCTTATTAGGGATGTCGCGATGGCTCCTCTTATATCAGCTAATGCACAACCAGGCACGTAGCCAGGGGGGGAGCCCATGGGGCCCGCCCTCCCCCCCCCCCCCCCGAAATCTTCCATTTTGCTGGGACCTCCTCTCCTCCCTCCCCCTCATACAGCATTTTGTCATGGGCGGGCCCCTTCCCTCCCCCCCCCCCCCCCGAAACAAAATCCTGGCTACGTGCCTGTGCACAACAAATAGTCGTTTTTTCTTACCAACACAGTTTTACGCCATGGTGCACCACGATTCCTCCTCAGCGACCGTGTGACCACGTTTCTTTCCGCACTCGTAAAAGAAGTTATTGCTGCTTCTAGAGTTATTCGCCAACTCCCATTCACGTACCACCCGCAAACAAGCGGTCTTACCGAACGGTTCAATCGAACCCTATCACAAATGCTTAGCGTGTGTATCACCAACGATTATATGAATTGGCACTCAATTCTTCCCTTCCTCAGCTTCCCCTACAACACTTCCATCTAATGAACCACGGGATTCTCTTCGTTCTTTCTCGTTTACGGTCGGGAAGTGTCCTGCACCATAGACAGCCGTTTTCCGTAGACTGACAGCAACTTTCAAAACTCCTTCGTAGCACAAACAGTCTGCCGAGCCGAAGAATGCCGTCAACTTGCTCGCCTTTGCACCAATGACAACCGACAACAACAAAAGCGCGTTACGACGAAGATCGCCCTTCCATCATATAAGTATATCATCCAGGCGACCTCGTCTTTGTTTGGATGCCCGTGCGCACGCCAGGACTCCCTGAGAAATTCCTCTACAAGTATCTTGGACCATACACTGTACTCCACCAAACCTTCCAAATCAATTACTCCGTGACCCCACTAAAGCCGTCAACCGATCGGCGCTGCCTGGCTACAAAACGTTCATGTATGCCGCATGAAACCCTTCGTCCAGCGCTCCGAGCATGGCGTTACTCCATCACCATCATGAAGGACGGCCAGGAGGCATTCATCTTCCTCAACGGGAGATGAATGCCTCCTGTAAGAAAGACGAAGTAGAGTGATGAAAAGCACCGGCTTTACTGGCCGAGCCCTGGAGCAGTTCTGCTCCGCTATAGACGCTTTCTGTTTCCTGCTGTTCTCATTCACGTGGGTTCAGCATCTGGTATGCTGGACGAAAAAATAGTAAAACATTGCAACCTGGAATATGCGAGAAAATATAGGTGAGGCAGAACAAGAATATGTGAGAATCACGCATTTTTGTGAACACCTTCCAGCGGTGTGGAGAGATCAAAACGATGTTTCACCACATACCAGAAGTGACGACATTCAAGATGGCTGCCCCCTTGTGGAAAAGGTGTATAGCATGAGCTAGTGCCACTAAATAAGATACGCTTCGGAGTAACGACACTTGCCCATGTTGTGGCTAAAAATCATGGTTGCCAGTTATTTGAAGCTTTATTGAAACCACAGGAAACGCTTTTCCGCCCTCCACAAATGTTAAAACAGTTCGCGACAGAGCAAAGCAATATTACATGAGCTTCCTAATACTGAATCTAATGGTGAGGAAGTTGCACTTTTGAATCATGGCGATCGGTAGTTTCGTCTGCTCTGCATGCGAATCAAAATTGCAGCGCCCACAACAATGTCGGGGAACGGAGTGCCGATACTCTAAGCGCAGCTCATGTAGTGGCTCTAGCATGAGCCACGCATTTTTAGTCTCTTTCTGCGCTCAGTGGTGTATGCTTCAGCAAGAGACGCTTGACAACATTGTACGACAAGCAGCGAACGTCCTGGCTGGAGAATAGGTCCGTTCACCTCTGCGCGCGGGTTCGAGGTTAAGCCGGGATTCCCACTTGCAAAGGGTATACAATGGCCGCAACAAAGCAGGTGACAGGGGGGTCGGTGCAAATATGTGTTGGAAAATAGAACTCTCGGAGTTACCGAACGCCTAACATCGTGGCTTTGTCTCTGCAACAAAGCAGGTGACAGGGGGGTCGGTGCAAATATGTGTTGGAAAATAGAACTCTGGAGTTACCGAACGCCTAACATCGTGGGCCTTTGTCTCTGCTTCTTATGTGACGCCTGGCAGTTATTGTAAGGTTGCAACGTTACGGCCAATACGTATAGTTGGTGAGAGGTTAAGAGTCCAGGGGAAGTTCCTCCCACCTCTTTCCACTTCATCAGAGCGAACGCTGGAGAGGACGCGACCTTCTCTCCCGTGTTCGCTCCGTTAAAGTGGAAGGAGTTGGGAGGAGCTTCGCCTGAACTCTTAATCTGTCAAAACTATATACGTTTGCAAGTGCGGCCTTTGGGCGCCGCCATCTTGCCGCTGGTGTGGGCAGATCGTCTGTTAGTCATGCATTGCTGAAGCGTACCAATAGCCTCAGCAATGCTTGACTATCAGACGATCTATCTAGACTAGGAGCAAGATGGCGGCGCCCAGCGGCCGTACTTGCAAACGTCTATAAAAGACAAGGCCTTTGCCCCCGTTTCCCTCTCAAATGTCATCCAAGCGTCTCACAACAAGCGGGACACTAGCACAAGGCGACGCCAAGACGGAGGCGTGTGGCGCTTTGCGGCATCTCTCGTCGAGCGGATTTGCCGCTTGGGGGCGGGTCGGGAGTCCCCTAACGATGACGTCATGCGTGGGCCTTGTATTATAGGTGGTACTTGTACGGTATTACGGCCCACGGAACCACCCGGAGACTCGTCTTCGCGGTGTGAAGCGGAGGGAGGCTCGATGTAAATCCTGCTGCGGTAACCGGGAAGGCATTAATGGCCGTCATCATTACACGCTTCATTGTCACGAACAACGAGGAAGGCTTCCTTCCGTGTCGCGGGCGTCTTCCGACGGCCGCTTCGCTTTTCCGCTCCGCTGCGAGGCGACGAACCCCAGGAGGGTCGTTTCCCGCTCTGTATCTACAGTCACACTGCACTGTACAAGAGACGCGTTGTTCCCTGCAGCCATGATGACAGAAGTGTCTGTGGAAAGGCCTTGAGTATGCGCGAAACACGATTGCTTCACACGTGCTTCGAACATGCTTGCAGACAGTTTTTTGTAAGACCATTATGACCGTCATACAAGCAAGAGACACGCCTCGGACAGCGTCTACAAACAACCTTTTGTACGATGCATTGGCAGTACGACCGAGTCTTAAGGAAGCGCGAAGGAAAATCCATACCATGCGAACAGCGAGACCCGCGAGTAATATATTGTCGCGTAGAAATTGGAGTCTTTGAACTTCGTTCGATTAGGCCAAATAAAGGCTTATTAAATTAATGACATAAAGTGAAGTCTTAGAACACGTACCTAAGAAATTGCACTTTGGTGGGAATCCTTGTAACCTCAGGAAATTTTCCCTGTCGTCCTCCTCGATCACACCCTCAGCGGGGGCCCCGACCACGGCCAAACTCGACGAACAAGGATCCACACAAAGGCGGGCGAGCCGAACTCCTCCGCAGACGCGTAAGGGGGTCCCAAGTTTGCGAGTTAGCGGGCGGAAGACTCCACAGCCGAAGGGGATTGGACGTGCAGGTTGGCCTCCAGAGGTAGGGTGATGTTTACGGCTTGGTATTCAGGGGCTAAGACCTCGGCGCGGTCAGTCGGTCAGAGCATTGCAGAAGGGAAAACAAAGGAAGTGTTACGGGGCTAGTGGCCTTATGTGTTGACCTCTGTGGGCCTTTGGCGGCTGCTTATATTGGGTTCCGCAGCATTCTGGAGCCATCCAGGCAACCAATCACAGAGGGTCTTCTTAGCACAAATCAAAAGGCTCGGAGCCCAAAGCAAACAGGAGCGTGACAAAAACAAGCGCATACACAAGACAAAACACATTTCGAACGAAGTTCGCAGGTCAGTTAAAACAAGACAAAGCATGTACGAAGGTACAATCAAAGGACTAGGCGCGTACACGAAACGTCAGTAGCCAAAAGGAAGTACACAAGCACATAAACGACAAAACGAGTCTATATACGACACCAAAAGCAAACACCACACAACACGTGGAAACCATTCCAAAATTCCCTGAACCTGCCTCCTTTCGGTTAACCGCTGCCAACGACCAGAGCTTCAAGAAGAACGATCCCTGGACCAGGGGGCCGTAAACATGTCAAAAGAAAGACACGGGCCGTGTCACTTGACACCCCGAGCGGAGGTCTTCGTGAAGCACTTCGAGGCAGAGACTTCATCCGTCTCGCGGCGGCTACCAGCCGTCGACTAGACTGGGGGATCTGCGGAGGGGCCCCGAAACAAAGTAAAACTAAAACAACAAAGCCGCGAAGGCATAACTTTGCTACATTATGTAATGCCAGATAAAACCTCTTGAAACGAACGATGCTTCAAGTAGACGTTTCGAAGCCTCTTCGAACACAAGTCGCGACTCGAAGCATCGTCCGGGTTTAGAGGTGCTATTCTTTAAGAGGTGTGAAGTTATTAAGGGGTGTGAAGTTATTAAGGGGTGTGAAGTTATTAAGAGGTGTGACTTAAAAAGGTGTGAACAATGTGACCTTACGCCTACGCTTAATTTAGCGGGAAAAGACGTCACGTGACGTTCATTTCCCCGCGCACGACGGATGAGTCACCATTCGGCTGGGAGTTCGCCTTCTCACTGATCGAACCCGAGTCCCAGCCCGAACGCTGCCGCTGCACTCGTGCTCGTAATCTGTACCCCGTGCTGGCTTTCGGTAGGTGACGTCACAAATCCAGCACAGCGGCCTTGTTATCGAGAAAGCGGTACGCGCAAAAATAGCCTACTGCACGCTGCCATCGTTGTCTGCTGGGCTGTGGAACGCCTTCTGAGCATGCGCTGTAACTCTGCTGTGCGGCACATCAGACGCTGCGCAAGCGTCCACAGCTCAGTGACTCAGCATTTTCCGCCCGTGTGATAAGCGATGCAAAGGTCTATGCGCGAACAACAGAGCGTTTTTACAGAGCACGGAGGCTTGCATCATAAAGCAAAACAAAAACACGAAAGAAACATGATGCGGCAGCACAAGCGGAGCGGCTTGAAAGCGCGCTCCCCCGTTAGCCGCGGTGACTCGATCGGAGAGCAGTCGAGCAGGCGTCGGTCGTCGACCGTGCTCCTGTGCCGTCGTCCGTCCGGTCGTCGACGGGGCCGATTGACTCGATGCATCATTTCGCAGTTGACGCCTCTTCGCTAACGAAGCGGCGGCACGGCCTCCGCGCTTCCCGCCTATAGCTTGCGTCAGCACTGCCGCCAGCGGCTCTTGCAGTGTCTCACATCGAACGCGACACTAGACCGCGGCGACGTCAAGGCGGACGCGTCTGCCGCTTTGCGTCGTTTGCCACTTGGGGAGGGGTCAGGGATTTACTTAGATTGACGTCGTGCGCAGGCCTTGCCTTCTAGGTTGTATCGCTCCGTCTGGGGACTCCCATTTCCACACAGCTCTACTTACGAAGGCGCCCGCTGGGATGTGCGGTGGCGCTGCGGTGCGCAGCGACAAAAACGTCGCGCTTCGCTGCGCGCTGTCTCATTTTTTTTTTCGTTTTCCTTTTAGAAGGTCGCACGGTCGTTGGCTGTCTGAGAAAGCGATCGGTGACGTTTTTATTTGTATGTTTTGTTTACTCGTCTTTGCGACATTCCGACCGGAGAAACGTTCGGGAACTCCCCGGTTGGACCCCCCAGCGGGAAGAGGAATACGTCGAAGACGAAATTGGCACGACGTAGGAGACGCGCTGTCATTGGTTACTGCAACAAGCACCACCACCGGAAACGCCGGTGATTGGTTCCCAACATTACGGTAGAAAAAGCAACCAAGAACAACAACAAAACTTTGTCTTTGATGAGGATGGTGTGTCTGTTCTCCCTCGACAACGAATTGATATATTCTCGTTCGGAAAATCCCCATCTTGTGCCTTCAGCTCGACGTAGAAATGAGGTCACTTGACTGACTGGCTTGGACGTCATGGGTGGATCCTAATCGAAGTCGGATAATAATAATAATAATAATAATAATAATAATAATAATAATCTTTATTTGCAAAGAAGTTTTACCCCGAGTGGCTTGCTCGGCTTGAACAGAAAGGCGAAAGCCCGTACGCTTGTGCGTCTGCTAGCCAACCACCCGGGGATATGTGACAAAGACATCCACCTCCCCAGGCGCAGAACTCGTGGAGGTGAGGTCAGTGAGGTTGCGTCAGGAGGCAAGGAGTGAAACTACTTGAGTCTTGCGACCTCTACTGTGCCCTGCACTAAGAAATATGAAAGAAAGAAAGAGAGGAAAGAAAGAGGTACGTCTTTATTGTATACTTGTACTGAAAAATGAAAGAACACGACGGGGTCGCGAATTATGTGTGTATTGTTTACCAACTCTATTTTAATCTCCATTGTTAGCCTCCCGTTTTCCAGAGCTACGCGCTCAAGTTATGCCAAAAACACCATCGAGTTACAGGCTGAAAGCAATACCCCCTGTGTCTGTGGAGGTCAGATAAAAGGAAAGAAGAAATACGTGTAGAGCAACGCGTACGACGCAAGCATGTACTTCAGTTTAACTTCGTTCTGAAGATGAAATTTAAGATGTGTGTTTTTACGTCGGAGTCCGCCATTGTTTAAGCACGTCCTCTGAGCATGTATTGGGCACGACGGCTGCGTCAACGTTCGGCGTGAACTCGGCTCCAGTCACAAGCCTCGTGCCCAAGAAATGGCGCCCGCCAATGTTGCTTGATTAAAGTTTGAAGAGGATTAGGAGCGTCATGGACGATCGCCGTCGTGCTCCTACGTTTGATATATGACCATGCTATGACAGTGCGGTTCATTGTCATAGGACGGTCATTGTCACGGTGCCTGTGCGGAGAAAACGGGTCCGTCATCGAAGGAGGGAGGACGTTGACGGCGCGCTGGAGTTGTCTTCTTCAGGAAGTACGAAGCGATTCCTCGGCTAAAACAAGCTGCTCTCGCCAGGCGCCCGTATACGTGACCAGCCTTCTCATGAAGTGTCTCTAAAAGGGGAAAAAGACATGACCGATGGAGTGGTCACTAGTCGTCCTCGCCCTTCTTGAGGAAGTAAACAATGCAGGCGGTGGCTTGTCCGTCTTTCTTTGTCGTACTGTGACCGTTTGTCTTTAGGAGGAAAAATAAAGCTATTGCAACTAAGAAAAAGAAGAAGTCCTGACCGCGGTGAAGCCATTTTGCAGACGTCAGCGGGACCTTACGGGGGACTCCTCGCGCGACTGGCAACATGTACGGCTTCTCAGACTGCGTCCTCGGCGAAAACGCGGGTGGATGAAATGAAAAGAAAAGAAAGAAAAATAAAAGGTAACATTAAAAGGTGGAAGGAATCTAGGTCGGTCTGAACCCCCCTCCCGAAAAATCGGCTCGTGACAATGGTCCCTGGCGAGGTACAATGCGCCATGACCCTTCTCTTTGTCGAGGCTCTCCGACCCAACGTTGCTCCGACCGGTGTGTCGCCCAAGGAGCCGGCGCCGCCGCAGGTACGCCTCCGCTAGAAAGCGGGTTAATGGCGGCGCGCCATTTGTGGCTCCCTACTCTCGCCTACACCGGTGTGACCATCGGTTGCTCACGGACGCTGTCCGCCCAGTGGGCCGCACCCTCCCAGAACCGGAGGTACGGAGGGCCTACGTATCTGCCAGCTGTCGACGGACTCCCTCTCGCTTATTTTTGGTGCGTTATTTGACATCGCCCACAGTGCGTCGAACACTTTTTTTTTTTTTTTTTTTTGTGGCGTAGTTGTTTAAATTGCGGGCCACCTGGCGACGCGGCATTTCCGTGTCGTTGTTGGACACTGCTCTCGGCGACAACAGACCCGTCGTACGCTGCCTGCCGTGCTCGAAAAAAAAGAGACGTCAGCCTCCTACGATGCGCACGGTCCGCGTCGGCGACCGTAATCGCGGAAAGAGGAAAAAAAGAACGAATATAATATAAAGAGGAACACGTTTCCTGCGTCGACCGACCAAGGCTTTTAATATTCAGCCCCTGCTTCGGAGTCAACGCAACCTCAGAGCGGCGGCGCGTCTGCTTTGACAGTTGTCCGCCGTCCATTCCAGTTCGGCCCAGACCGGCGCGCGGCCGCCGCGTGTTCGGTAGCTCGTGAACCAATGAAGCTCCTCGCTCAAAAAACCCGAACATTACGTCACAATTACGAGCGGCTGGAGCGCATGCCGATTGGAGGGCGCTCCCTCGCCCGCAACCTCCTCTCAGGTGCTGGAGAGCGTCTGCTGGCCTGCTGGCCGCCGCTGCGCGCTGCGCGCTCGGGGCCAGGTGCGAGCGGGTCGTTGCACGGCCGCCGTGTGCATGCGTGCTTTTGAAAAGCGAGATCCGTTGTTGGGCTTCGTCGACTCCGTGTTGCGTGTGCTGCGGCGTATACCCTCTATGCCAATGGACGACAAAGTGCTGCGTCCTCGTTGCCTGCTTCGTTAACGCGCCGTCTCTCTGCCACGACGACAACGTGCGCTCGGCGTTGGCTCGGCGATGGAGCGAATCAACCAGGCCTGTTCACGTGCGCTGCGACGGGAGAACGCCTGCTAAACCTTACGCAGGTGGTGCGTCGAATCGAATTATTACGTCGATGGTGGCCGCTCGTTCCAACCTCGTCGTCTGCCAACAATCGCCGGAGGCGACAACGGAGAAGGCGACTTAACGGTGCTTCTTTCTTCGGATGCCGCGGTATGCGACCAGCGAGACGCCAACAAAGGACTTTAACAAGAGCCGACTGACCACCGTTTTTGTTTGCTACGTGCGGTTGCGTTTGTGTCGTCTGCTGCGAGCAGCCGAAAGGAAGGTCGCAAGGCCGAAGCCGAACCGGAAGCGGCCGTGTGTCGTCTGCTTGTTTTTGCTTGTGACGCGCGGCTGTCATGGCGGCGGCGGTTTTCTGAGTGCGTGAGAGCAAAGGGAGCTTCGTGTTTTTCTTTTTTTTCGTAGCTTTCTTTTCGGTGTTTTTGGAGGAGACGACGTTTCGGCTCCGGTTCTGTCCTCCCCGTGGATCTTCGGTGTCGAATGACGGCCCTGCGTGCTTCGCGGTGATTTGGTGCGTGCTCGCGGAGCGACGGGGGGAACGCCGCGGAATGTGGCCGCCTGCCTCGAACGGTTCCTCGTATTGTGCCTGGGCGCCCGTTTCGGATGTCTGCCGTGCTCGCCTTTCGAAGGAGTAATTCCAGCCACGGATACGCAGCCATGGTGAGTCTCGTGATACCTCGCGTGATCGAGTTTGGGACGGCCTGAAACGAGGAACGAAAGACGACCCGATCGTCTGCTACCGTCGTGACCACGTTATGTCTCTCTTTGACGTGGCGTGTGATTCTGAAAACGTGCAGTTCTAATCGTCGCAGCGCGAGGTGTCTCTGTGTCGGTGTTTTGATCGAGAAACAACGAGACCCGAACACTTGCGTTTCGCAGGGTCATAATTCTGATAGCCTTACGCCACGTGCGTTCGCCAACTGTGAATCCTTCGATAAATCGAACTGTAGAAATATTCTTGGGAACGTTTGCTGACATGTCTCTTCTTAAACGCACTCGATTGCCTGTTGCTGTTTTAGGTGAGACGTACGCTACAGTGGCGAATGGTTTTACTGGCAAGAGTTCGTTAATAAACAAACGTGTAAAGAAAAATACACAAAAAAAAAGGCGAAATGGACATTCTCTGAAAAAGTTTTGGTTTGTGCTTTATAAATTTATTTTAGGTATCAGTTATTGTTGTTGATATGAACATTTCAGCAGCCATTCTACGGTTACACACACGAAGCTTGTAGGGTGGGTTGCCTTTCAAACTCCTGTTTTTTTGTTGTTGTTTTTTTTTTGTGCGGCGCTGTACCGTAGAGACCTAAGATAAAAGGCGTAGTGCCTGGCAAGTCCTCTGGCCCCACTTAGTTTACAGCGGGCAACAAGCGAAGTTAAGAAAAAAAAAAAACAATTATTCCGCATAAAGTTGCAAAACAAAAGCATTAAAAATAAACTGACAATATAGACCGTTTTCGTGTTACGCTTGCTATCTTGAAATATGCCGTAGCTGGGTCAGGCGTCAAAAAAAAAAAAAAAAAAAAAAAAAAAAAAAACGAAGGAGATAGTTTACGCATAACTACGATAAAAAGAGTATCGCCAATAAAAACGAAGAAGGATTGGCACGAGGCCATTGAATTCTAGCGCCTTCCAATCGGCAAATAAATTGATTTGCTATTTTTCTTTCCCATCTCAGCTACGTCAGAAATTAACACGGCGACCGTCACGACAAAAAAAACGGTAAATTGTCACAGCTGGAAGTACGATAGCAGAACGAAAACACAATGAATGAAGTACAAAATGCATGTAGCGTTATAAGGCTACAAATTGCGTATACATACTGTAAACGTTAAAAAAAGTTGTGACCAATGAAGCAGATAAAAAAAAGATGCATAAACGTGGCGTATAAATTACACTAAACATATATACAGGGTGTTTTTTGTTTTTTTAAGCTTAACAGACTTGTTTAAAAAAAGCCGTGAAAGTTACACTTATGCCGCTTGTGGAGGTGAGTTATACGGCCAGGGGGACATATTATAGGGGGCTAATCGTAATGATCAGTCGGCTAATTAATTAAAATTCTTTAATTAACTTTTTAATTTATGAAAATAGACACATGGTTCCAATTAGAAACTTGCTCAGCGTCATTGAAAACCCCTAAAGCAGTCATTTTCAGAAAGACTTTGAGCGCGTGAGAAGCGTAGTAGTGCACTAAAGTTACCACTCGTGGAGCAGGTACAAGGCTGGGGCTAGATAAGAGACGGAAAAATCGCACGGGCGCCTTATCGCGACCTCTAGCTTTGTACCTGCTCCACTAGTGGTAACTTCAGTTCACTACTACGCTTCTCACGCGCTCAAAGTCTTTCTGAAAATGACTGATTTAGGAGTTTTCGATTATGCTGAGCAAATTTCTAATTGGAAGCATTAGTCTATTGTCATTAATTAAAAAGTTAATTAACGAATTTTAAGTAATTAGCCGACTGATCGTTACGATTAGCCCCCTATAATATGTCCCCCTGGCCGTATAACTCACCTCCACAAGCGGCGTAAGTGTAACTTTCACGGCTTTTCTTAAACAAATCTGTTAAGCTTAAAAAAAAACAAAAAAACACCCTGTATATATTATATACAGGGTGTTTAAGAGAACTCAGGCCAAATCGCTCCTGCGAAAACTACTTATCGCAACGAAAAAAGGATTGTGTCGTTTTGGTCCTGGACCAGGGGCCCATTTAGGAAAATCATTAAAGTCCGGGATAATTAAGTTGTTAATTATTTTTGCGTAATTAACTTTTTTAATATTGTGTTTAAGGGCATGGTTTCAATTAGAAAGATGCTCAGCATCATCAAAAAACACTAAATCAACAAATTGCAGAACGATAGCAGGCACGCGAAGCATGATGACGGCGCAGCAGAGGCTGGTTGCACTATCTCTCCACGGGGCGCGGTGCCGCCCGGGCCGAGATGCGCTCTGATAGCAAACCGAAACTTAAAAACCCGGAGAATTTGTGCGGTTTTTCAGAAAGCCGTAAAATGCTTCGCGTGCCTGCTATCGTTCTGCAATTTGTTGATTTAGTGTTTTTGATGATGCTGAGCATATTTCTAATTGAAACCATGCCCTTAAACACAATATTAAAAAAGTTAATTACGCAAAAATAATTAGCAACTTAATTATCCCGGACTTTAATAATTTTCCTAAATGGGCCCCTGGCCCAGGACCAAAACGACACAAGCCTTTTTCGTTGCAATGAGTAGTTTTCGCAGGAGCGATTTGGCCTGAGTTCTCTGAAACACCCTATATATATATATATATATATATATATATATATATATATTGTGGAGACGAAGAAACGAACACTAGTTCTCGCGGTGTCCAGGCTCCGACTGCCCCCGCGTGCCAGCTCGCCCCCCGATCGTCGGTGCTCTTTATTTTCGTCTTTTTTCGTTCCCCACACATTCCCCCCCATCGGGGGAAGGGAGCGTTTGGTTACATCGTTTGGTTTTGATGGCAGCGATGGCCGCCTGCAGGAAGCGGTCGCCCTCCTTGAAGAGGAAGTGGTCGTCGATGAGCTGCTGCCGCGTTTTCTTGCCCATGCCGGTCAGTGGGTAGTAGGTGGCCTTCAGCTCGCCCTTCAGCATGCGCAGAGTCGAGCTCACTTTCTCCTCCATCTCGCGGTGTTGGGCCTCCGTCAGGCATGGGTTGAAAGTGTACCCCTGCAACGAGCGTCCGCAGCGCACGCCGGTGGAAATGACGAACTGGTCGTCGGGGGTCCACGTTGACCAAGGTGCTGAGGTCTCCGAAGTCCGTGAGCGAGTGCTTGTTGGTCGCCTTGAAGCCGCCGTGGTAGTCCTCGATCACCGGGTTGAACAGGCCGGCGAATAGCGTGTACGGCTCGGCATCCGGGGCGCACAGGCCGACGTCGCTGTCGAGGTTCTCCACGCCGGACTGTATGATGTCGACCAAGGTGGCTCCCATGGCGGTTTCGCGAGTCTAGAGCTTTTCGAAGATGCACAGAGGACCGCACGGTGGTATTGGGACTCCGAACGGTATCTGACGTTCAGTCCAAAGGACCTTTGAGAGGGCGCGAATCGGAGAGCTTGGGGCGGCGCGACGGCTGGCGGGAAGGACGGTGGAAGCAGACTCTGGCTTTTGGCACTCTGAGCTTCGACTGAAAATTGTTGACTCTCGACGCTTGTGCTGGAACGGGAGACGTTCACTGTGGTCCTGGTGTTAACGTCCACTCGGATGCGCGATCCACTCATGGCTACGGCGTTCGCAGAAATGTGCTTGGCTGCTCGAGAAGGCCGTTGGCTTGCTGAATGGGGGGGCAGAGAGGCGGATTAAAACTCGTCAATGATGACATCTTCAGAGCGAGTGAAAAAGGCGTAGATGTTAGCCAAAGCGCGATAGATTTACCTCGGTCGTGTCGACGTGTAGCTGCGGTGGTGTCGTGCCCCACGTTGCAGACGCCAGATGTGGAGACGAAGAAACGAACACTAGTTCTCGCGGTGTCCAGGCTCCGACTGCCCCCGCGTGCCAGCTCGCCCCCCGATCGTCGGTGCTCTTTATTTTCGTCTTTTTTCGTTCCCCACAATATATATATATATATATATTTGTCACCAAAAAAGCAGTGAAAAGGCAGATAAGCAACATTAAGAAGCAGGCACGTAGCCAGGATTTTGGTTTGGGGGGGGGGGAGGGGGACAAAATGCTCTATGAAGGGGAGGGGGGAGAGGAGGTCCCAGCAAAATGGAAGATTTCGGGGGAGGGGCCGGGCCCCATGCCCCCCCCCCCCCCCCCCCCCCCTGGCTACGTGCCTGTTAAGAAGTATAAGCGAATATCTTCACCTTCTAATTCCAAGCATGCTGTATCAGCGGCACGGATAGTTTGTCAATCATCTTGACAGTTCTCTGACTGCTCGTCGTTCCTCTGCCTCGTAATCTCCGTGTCCCCTTGACCGAGATCGTGCGGGCATTTCTACCATAGTTTCCCTTGGTTCGATCCGGAGATGACAGTACCTTTGATTTGGAGACGTGGGCGTACCAACCGGGGGGAAGGGCAAGGGGGCGCTTGCCCCCCCCCCCCCCCCCCCCCTTCCCCGAGTTCTCAGAGCGGGGAGGGGGGGAGGGGGGTGCAAGGCATGTGTTTTGCCCCACCTGAAACAGGCGCCACTGGGCAGGGCATACACTGGTCCGGCGGCGCCCAAGGGATACCAAGGGCACCGCCCCCCAGCCCTGGGGGGGGGGGGTCTGGTTTGCCCCCCCCCCCCCCCCACTCAAAAACAAGTTGGTACACCACTGCTTGGAGGCCATGTTGTATCGCGTGAGTGCACCTAAATTAAATACCTTCATACCTAAAAATAAAGAAAAATCTTTACACCCTTAAAGGAGTCAAAAGGGTGTCATATATTACACGCCTTCCGTACCCTTATTTCGAGTAATACACCTTCGGTAATGGCAGAAAAGGGTGCTGTTGCATGGGACAAATTTCATTTTTGAAGGGTGTACAATGGGTGTGGAAACGAGTGTTGCGGTTGCTGTGGGGGAAGCGACAACATACCGGCCTCAAAACTGCTTTACCAGTCGTTGTGTCAGTGACAGTATCATATCATTTTGCCTGTGCCGACGCTTTTTACTTGGAGAATGGAGATACATTCCTCGTATTTTAATGCAATTAAATGCAAGCGAACTGGATAAAAATATAATAAAAAAAGAACAAAACCGTATTTGGTTTTGACCCTTTTATTCAAACTTTTTTTTTTAGGATGTGAGCCCCTAATACGATGTTAACAAGGACTAACTTTTTCTAAAACTTTTCTCTATAAAGCTTTCTTTTTTAAGTTAAGAACATTGAAGAAACGATAGCAGTTGTTTAAACCTCTGTTGCTACATGCTTTTTTTGTTTGGGGGGGGGGGGGGCGAGGGGAAGGGGAGGGGGGGGGGTTTACTTGCAGCTGAAGTCTACAGAAAACTCTTAGAGTTTCCTGTAGTGAGTGTGCGTACCGCAGGTAGGAGCACATGGAGCAAAAGCCCGCTCTGCTGCCGAACCCAGGGATCCTTGGGCTCGATCCCCACCCCTACCCATTTCGATCTGGCTGAGCATATCGTACCGGCGTGCGGTCGTGTATCACTATACTACTGCGTGGTGCACGTTAGACTCCCAGGCTGGCGGTCGTATACTGCACTGGGTATACATTTCTCAATCGACGGCCGAGACGCCAAACGTCCACTGGGGCTGACTTTTAGAGCGCAGTCAACGCTGCTCGTATACATGGTACGAAGGACACTGTCTGCACACACGATGACAGAATCGTCTGCGCCCCAAGCATGTTTGCAGACAGTCTTTCGTATGAGCTGTGTGACAGGTCATACAGGGAAGACCTCATACAGTGCATACAGACTGACTCTTGTTTGCAACACGAGCAGAGTAACCGCTCATTCACACTGGAAGCGGATCCGCGTTCGCAAAGCGGTTGCGAACACGGGTGTATAGACGCTTTACACACGCGCCAGATTACAGCCGCCATTGCCGACCTTCTCTTGCCTTACCGAGATACCAAGCCACTGAAGAGGGCTTTGGCGAGCCTTCACAAAGGCAAATGTTAGGGAGAAGGACACAGTCAAATCTAAGATGACAGTAACCTGTACTGTTGAAGTTATGATGGCGCGAAGTGATAAAAAATAAGAGGAAAGAAAAACTGAAGGTCGGTTATGGCGGCGCCCATGTACAGCTGCTGTAAAGCGTCTATAAAGATCCAGTACAATTGCACGCGCATTTGATGACATCAAATGCGCGTGCAATTGTACTGGGTATTTATACAACTGCGTTCGCAACCGCTTTGCGGCCGCGGATCCGCTTCCAGTGTGAATGAGCGGTAACCGCGGCTTATAACTTCCTGCTGTCTGGGACCAGCTACACTCTAAATTGGGACCACTATAGACACGTGACCGTACCAAATCCTGAGGCTTTTACGCAAACCTGAGCCGAGATTTGTATCGCGATCGCTGTAAAAAAAACATGATCAACTATTGTTTCGATACTGTTAGCCCCAGAGATCAGTGTCTAGCTCCGATAAAAAAACAAACGAAATACAGCACCGCAGCTTGCGGCATCTAGCGGAGGCATTGCGAAGTTGCCCGAGATTTTGTCGTAAAAGCACATTTTGGACTTAAAACGAACGAAACACAACTTATCTCGTCGGTACTGTTATTAAAGGTCAATAAGCAATTATTGGTGCGCGGTACTTCGTTAAAATCTAGACGTATAACTATAAGATCACGTGTCTATAGTGGTCAAAAATGTGCAACATGGCGGCGGCCAAGGGGGGTCACTTTCAGCTGCCAGTTTATCGCTCTAAGGCCCCCTACGTCGTTGAAACTTACACACGACGCAGTTAGAACGAACAAAACTGAAAGCGGAAAAGAGTGGGGAAAAAAAAAGTAAAAGCGCAATTTGCGAGAAAATGTTGCATCCGCCGCGAGCAGCTGATGAGACGCATCCGCCAGCTTAAAACAGCGTGTCACACTCGCGTTTTTTTTTTTTTTTTTTGTATTGAAGAGAAGCACGGCGGTGTTGTTTTCAGTGCCGCGGCCTTGAAGGCTCGCTAAACCCTAACATCGTGGGAGATTCGACGATACCACCGCAACTCGCAACGCGGAGACGTTTTACGACTTTATACCGAGGTTAGACCATATCGACGAGGCTGCAGTGTGTGGGATTTCAGGAATGCCGATCTCCCGGATTCAAGGAGGGAATCCAAGGTAGCAAAAGTCCCAAGGTATAAAACGCTAACCCTTATACATCGATAAAGAGAAGTAATTGATTACAATTCAATTACGATTACTCTCGCTTTAAAAGTTTTCGGTTAGATTATTCAGTTACTTGAGAGGAAAAAGTAATGGGCCGTTTCTTTACAAACAAACTCACTCTACTTTTCTGATTACTTCAATTTTTCGAAACCCTTTCTGCCCGTTTGAAAACAGCCCTTTCGTCCGTCCGTTATTGAATTAAAATCACCTGATTACAAATGGCTCATCTTCTCAATCCACCACGCTTGATAAACCCCCTCCCTGTCGGAGACTTGTTTCCAGGATTCCTTGGTAGAAAGGCTGGAAACAAAGGCCGCCATTAGGAAGGGGAAGGAAAATATAGTAAGGGTTTCAAGTAGTTTTATTGCGCAGTCTGCTGTCTGAGGTGTGGTGTCTGCATGCGTGGACAGCACACCTCAGACAGCACACCTCACGCGTGAGGTGTGCTGTCTGCATGCGCGGACAGCACACCTCACGCGAACCTGCGCACGCAGTCCCCCCATACACCTGCTGTCGGCAGTCGCGAGCTTGTTTGAAAACACCGCGTTAACATACGCAAAACTGATCTCTCGTGATGATGATGATTATTTTTAATCTCTTCGCGTTTGAAAGTTTGGCCAACACCGAGCTTCGAACCAGAACTCGTCGTATAGCGTCCATAAAGAGTGGGTTTCATCCCTGCGACGAATGGGCTTGCACCGTGTCGGCTTTTTCGCTTCGCTCACTTTTTCAGCCGAGCCGGAAATTCGGCGGGGCTCTCTCTCTCTCTGCTGCCTTTGTGTCCCAGCAGTTCGGACAAAAGGAACCCGGAATTGTGGCGGAAGCGCCATCTTGTTTTTCTTCTCCCGGTGGGGGGGACCGACCAAAGGAGCGAGCCGAGAGACTATGAAACGTACAAACAAACAAATCGGGTCTCCCTCGTCGTGAGAGGGCCATTACGGAATACGTCTCTGGAGACAACCTATAGAAAGAAAAAAAGTGAAAACTCTGGCTTTGTTGTTTGCTTTTCTTTGTTTTCAATGGCGACGCCATTTTTGACGTGCCATATCTTCCTCGCTGTGCGTTTCCCTGTTTCGCTTATTTTTGCTGCCTCGAGTTGGTTCTCTGTGTACACTTTGCATTGTAGTGTAGGACTCAAATATCCCGTGCAAATATTCGCAGTGACCACGAATATATGACGCATGCTTCTCGTTTGAAACTCTTTCTCGGTACATGTTCATGACATGTATCGACGGCCCCGGGGGAGGGGTATACCATCATCCATGTATCAACGGGGAAGAGCTGCAACTCCCGAGAATTTGAAGCTATTGGTGGTGATAAAATGCAGGAAGTTGCAGATCATGCGTTACCTAGATAAAGAATATAAATGAACAAGAAAAACTCCTTTGTGTGCCGACGTCCACCGAAACCTAATATTCAGAAAAAAAAAAAGACACCGTGAGCGTCTATATTAATTCCAGTGGAAAACAATAGTGTCAGCGAGAAAGAAAACAATCTCGTCTTTGCTGACAAGCTTTCTTTCTTTCTTTCTTTTTTTTTTTTTTGAAGAAATTACTGCTAAGCGTTAACAATTTAGTTTATAGTGGACGTCGGATCATAAATTGCTTTTTTGTACATTTTGATCCAGGTAACGTCATCTTCTCAAACTTTCGCCTTCTATCACCACCGCCAGCGCCATATTCTCACGGAGTTCCAGCTTTCTGCGATCTGTAGATTATTTATTCGGTCCGAAAAGCCGGGTTTCATTTTCTCGATCGTATAGCCGAACCTTCCGCTGTAAAACGAGCCGGTCAAATCGGCGCCTGCGTATAGGAAGCTCAAACTTTCACCGAGTGTGTATTGAGCAGGTCAGTCTTACCGTGTGAAATTTCAAGGCACAGTTCTTTTCTTGTAAAAAAAAAATGAGAGCAAACAACTTGCCAGGGTCCTCGCATTCGCAGACGACCGAGTTACCAACGCCATTAACTTGTGGCGCCATCTCCCGATAGGCTCAGCGAGCGGAGTGCGCCATCTGCTCGCTGCGCCACAAGTTTTTTGCTCTGATCTTTGACCTGCTCAGTGCTCATTCCCTCTAGTTTGAGCTTTCTATGCATAGACGCCGATGTTTCTGGCTCGTTTACAGAGAAAGGTCGGGTCTGCTCGAGAAAACGAAACCCGATTTCTAGGCCCGCAGAAGAGTTCGTCCCCTCTCCGGCATATACAGTGCACGGGTAACAATGTCGTCGTACTCTGTCAGACTGAACTCTTGCTGCATAAAAAAAAAAATACTAACGACTAGCACACGCACAAATATATATATATATATATATATATATATATATATATATATATATATATATATATATATATATATTTTTTTTTTTCATACATTAGGAGGATGATAATGATCGAAGTTTCCAGACTTAATTTTGAAAAGTGTCTTAATACTGAGGACACTCGGGCTTGTTTACCGACACTGCGTCGGTCGCAGCGGCCTCTCGAACGGTGCTCTTCTTTCCGTGACGGCGGCCGTCGACCGAAGAGGCCGGGGAAAGGGCCGCGAAGAAGAGAAAGGCCCCGGCGGCGAGCCCAGTTGGCCGGCGAGGTTGTGCCCAGCCGGTTAGATGGCCGGCCGTTTTGTTTTGAGCGCCCTCGGCCAGACGTACAATCGGGACCGCTAGCGGCCCCCAGCTACCTCGGGCACTAATTGCCGCTTGCCCAGAAACGGACCGCCGCTCTTCGACCAATCCTTTCCTTCTTTCTTCCTTTCGTTCTGTCACTCTTCTTTTTCTTCTCCTTTTTCTCCGCTCGTCCAACACCTACCGGACAGCAAGGCCGTGATGCTGCATTTTGTATACGTCATTCATAGGCGGCCAACGACGGTCGAAAAGTGGACACGAATGCTGCATCAGCTTTCGGCTGGGACTCCTACTCGAACAGCGAGACCGCAATAGACTAATTTCGAAACTCGAAGCGCCTCACCGCGGTGTAATGGCCACGTTATGCATTTTGGGAATCGGTGAGAAGCAAAACCCATACATACGCGCGCTCCGCTCCTGGCCCGCAGTTTCCCAGAATGCAACGTGCGCGTTGACGGTTTTATGGATAGTCTATTCCCAGCCGGGGGATCGGTGGCTCAGTCTTGTATACGTTACTCGAAAAAAATAATCGATTACAATTACAATTAGTCTTGGTAAAGAAAAAAAAAATGTATTCAACGAGATTTCTCGATTACTGGAGAAAAAAAAAAGTAATTGGCCGTTACTTGAAAAAAAGTAACCATTACTTTTCCGATTACTTCAGATATTCGAAACGACAGATTTCAGATTGTTTCCACCGGTTTGAAAACGGGTCTGTCGTACTGTCCATTATTGGATTAGAGTCACCGAATTACAAACTAATTCTTAATCCAGCAATTTTGGTAAACCATCATCCCGTCGGGCACTTGGTTCGAGGATTCCTTGGTAGAAATATTGTACGAGCCAAGGGCGCCATTAGGAAGGGGAGGACAAAATAGTAACAGTTAGAACTAATTTCAGTACTTCCAAAAGTAATCGGATTACTCGTGATTACTTTCTAATAAACTTACTCAACTGATTACAAAATTAGCCCAGAAATTAATAGATTGGTACGAGTATTTGATTACTTGTAAAGAGTACGTACAAGTCTGCCGTCGATTTGTATGGCTTGCGCGTGACGTAATTGTCCCGTGCTGGCGTTCGTTCTAGGTTATTCGTACTCGGTCTTGCCGAGAAAGCGAGAGCACCACAAAAGTCACGGATGCGACGTCAGTACAAGCCACGTGTAACAAACAAAAACAAATCGGTGGTCGAGCGTGTTAATGCGCGGCAGCTCGCGGCGCCCGTAAGGCGAAAACTATACTTGGGTCGCTAAACTCGTCAGGCACAACTTTCTTCGTGTTATGACATAGCGGGGGGAGGAGCCGAAAGATTGCAGCGAAGTTTTCTTTTCTCACAAACCCGCAGATCCATTTATCTTCGTGACGTTTTTCATTGAAAGGGCGAAAAATCCCTACTAGTCCCTAGGCGCCGAGCTAGAGCAGCACGAGAAAGCACGCGGAGACGAACGTGGTTTGTATACGTATAATTTCACGATAAAGATTATCAGCTGCGACCTTGATGGTCTCTAAAGCACAGCGGAGGCTCGGGTAATTGCATTCTAAAATCAACACCGTCAAAGCTGATAGTCTGATATCGTTCTTATTTCCGCCGATAAAGCAGAATTTACTAAAAAACGTCCCTGTCGTCCCTTTTATTTATCTCGGCCTTTTGAATTTGATCAGAGTGAGGTCCGACGTAGCTAGGTCACTACCAGCCGAGTAGCATTGTCCATCTTTGGACGGATTTCGCTTCCGGGCAGTTGTCCCCCATCAGCGCGAGATAAAATCAATTTATGATAGACTTTCAAAGATTAGCGAAATAAGAGTAAATGTAAGTTTGTGATGTTTCGAGAACGCGAGGACACCAAGCTTTCATCGTACACAACCAAACTTTTCACCGTCGACTCGAACGCGCACCATCAAATTCGTCCTTCACAACTGATCATCCTGACCCTGACGTCAAAGTTATGAACTATAAATGCACGTCACTGAACGCGCCTGCACACAACGAGCCCTGGCACGAGCCTCTCGATTGAAAGTCTGTCATGGCCGCTCGTAAGTTCATGGAACGCGCCCCGTTTTAATTCCAGAATCTCTAGAACCATAATTTCGAAAATTGCAAGCTGTGCTGTTCCTCGTCATCGCTCAGTTGGAACGCCTCTAAGCAGGGTCGTCGAAACAGAAGAACGGGGAGGGGGGCGATTCACCCCCCCCCGCCCCCCCAAAGTGGCGTCGAAAAAGGGGGCGCGAAGGGCATAAGGGTGTGAGGGGGGGGGGGGGGGGGATATCGCCCCAGCCCCGGACTATAGCATTTCAGAGAGTTATAATAAAAAAAAATGACAGACGTTTATAGTTCTCTCTAATGTCGAATTAAAGCGCAGCTCTTGAGGAGGAGGAGGAGGGGAGGGTATGCCCCTCCACCCCCACTCCTCCTATCCTGCTCCCCTCTCATTTAGAGGGGAAACCTAATTGGTGTTAAAAACGCGTGACATCAATTTCCCCGCTACATTTATTGAAAAAACGTCCCATAATGCAACGCGCGCGCGGTTATGCCAACGGCGACGCCGCTCAAACTCGAAACGGGCGCATAAGAGTTGCGCTCTAAAAATTCTGGGGAAGGGATATCCCCCTTTTTCACTACTATCACCCCACACCCTCCTCTCTCTCTCTCTCTCTCTCTCTCTCTCTCTCTCCCCCGAACAATTTTAACGGCCCTTCCTGACCCCTATTTGAGTGTGTGTTTGTGTTGGTTGTACCCTTTTTTCCCCTTTCCACGGCTTTTCTCGCCCCCCCCCCCCCCCCCCCCCCACTCGCCCCCTCATCTCTCAGACATTACCGACGTCTCTATACATAACGCCTGTGTGTGACCTCGGTGGCGTTGTTGACAGTGACGGAAGATGAGCTCTAAAACCGCGTACACCGCGCATGGCTCCACAATATCACAAAGTTTAATCTTCACCTCGCTTCCGAAGCGAAGATTTTGGCCTCAAATAACTCCTTCCCAAAGTTGTGAAACGTCACTTTGTCGTCAGCAATAACTTCCACAAACGACGATCTTGCGACGAGAAAGTTCAGAGTATTTACAGGCCGCCTAGGTACAATCTACGTTTCATTGACTCTATCGCGGCGTAGGGATGTAGGGACACGCAGGCGCGACGTCATCAGTGCAGCGGTTCAATCGGCTGGCCTCACGGTGTTGCTCGCGCGCGCTCCAATGAAGCTCGCTACAACTTTGTGCCTAACATTCTCGCTGGAATTTGAGCACCGAGAGAGCTTGGATGATTGACATCTCGTCCCGCGTGACGTTAACGTCACGAGAGTCCAACCAGCACGCTCTGCGAACTTCGTGCCCAACTTTGTGTTTGACGAGTTTAGCGACCTTGGGGACAATTTTTCTTTGCAATGAAGCCAAGCGCCGGCTGCTTCATGGCCCTCACGCCCCTCACGCCCCTCACGGCCCTCACGCACTCATACCCCTGACGCACTCATGGTCCTCACGGTCCTCACAGCCCTCACGGCCCTTATTCTCCCTCACACTCATGCATTTTCTTGGTTCAGAAACTCAGTCACCCTCACCTGACCTGTGGAGATGAGGATGAGTGGAGGGCCCTCATGAGTTAGGTTTGCCGAGGTATGCCTGTGGGGGATGGTGTCGTGCCTTCGTGCAGATCAGGTTGACTGCTGCTGCACATAAGTCTCGTCGCTGCTGTTCGCCTCTCGTTCGGCTGATGTTGTGCCTCTGGCGTTGTTTGTCCGGTTCCGTTTGTGGTTGGAATTGGGTTGCCTCCCTGCACATTCTTCGTTTGGTTCCTTTCTGTTTCTCTATACCTGCGCGGTTTGGTCCGCACCGCAGTTTCAGGTGTTACATTAGGATTTAAATATCACCAGCTCGCCTGCATACTGCACAGATTTTTTTAGTTTGGCTGTCTGTGTTGGCCCACGTTGCGTTTCCTCGAATTGGTTGTCGGTCGTTTGCTTACTGTTTCGCTATTGGCGTTGTTTGTCCGGCCGTTCGTTCGTGGCTGGTCAAACTTGCGCATATGTGAATCTCATTTCGTCTAGAGGCGTCGGAATTATTCAAGAGTTGTGGTTCCTCCTCAGTGTTGTTTACTTTTTCTTTGAAATAGTCGGGAAAAGGAGAAAAATACGTAAGATAAAAACATTAAAGGGACCAGAAATGACCTTTTTACTTGTGCCAGATAACTTTTATATTAAACCTTCAACGTTCACTGAATGCCGAACAGGCATCCGTTTTCGTCTCGGTTCATTAACTTCTACACAAAAAAATTAATGAAATATCGACTTTTTCTTTCTCTCCAACTGACCGCAAAACAAGTTGCGGCGTAATTTTGACGGTCGTGACGTACCCTGGCACAGGAACCGGAAGTTCTCTCGGCAGTAGGAGAATGGGAGCCGGCGGCGAGTTGGGGGTGCGCCGGTAGGTTTTATACTGCGCTGATGTCACCGACGTATTTTCTGAATCGGCGCCTCTCATCGCCGCGATAGCCAAGGACACATCGCAGCTGAGCGAAATTCAATGAGATATGTTGCGCTACAGCGACAGCATGGGACTAGTCTCATACGCCGGTATGCCTGTTGGGAAGTGCGGCGAGTCTTCCAGTGAAGACTCCAGAAGTCAACCCAGCTGTCATTGTTGGTAAAAGGCGGCCCGTGTCGGTCGTTTGCAAAGCGACGTAGATGGAAACAAATTGCCGCGGCGTTTTTCGCGGCCTCGGAGATGCAGGAGCGAGCCGACGTTAAAAAAAGATACGTTTGAACTACGACAGTGTCAGCAAGAGCCACGTAAATACCTGTTCACACTCAGAGCGGACGCGCGCGTTTGATGGAAGTGCTGTATTCGTACTGTTGGTAAGCGCTTCGGGACCGATCTTTTACGATTGCAACTCGATACTGACGTGACACTCGGCAAAGGAAGGTTGGACCGGCATTGCACGTAGCTCCCACGAACTGTTATAGCTCGACGGTGACGTGCAGTCGTGTCAGAATAAAAGTGGCATACAAATAACAAAGTGTGCACACCGTGTTACGAAGGTAATTCATACGGCGTTTATTCGAGCTCTATATCACACAAAACAAGAAGATAGAATCGACGAGAGTCCCTTTTCGACGACAGTGTTCGTCAACACTGCCTCGGAAAACAAGATGACAAGGGGAAGAGATTGACCTCACCTCTTAATCTAAAATTGAGGCCAGCGATCAAACTATAATACGGGAAGGGTCCACAAGGGTCGCACGGGCATATTCCATTCAGCACGCCAGCCGGTCGTGGGCAGACGGTCTTGGCCAAGTACCGTCGAAGCAACGCTGCGCCGAGTCGGAGTGCCTGCTAGGCCTATATTCTGTCCAGCTCGCTTGGTCGGGGTCGGTGGATTCGCTGCCGTTGTAGCTTTTCTCGGGTGTTTGTGGATCCAGCGTTCTTGTTCGTCCTGGTCTGTTTCAAGTACTTTTTTCTTGCTGCTTAAAGTCGGGACGCGCGAGAACAACACGTAAAAAATAAACGTTCGTTGGTCGTCACGACACTGAGCTGACTGAGCGACGCTGTCGGCCCTACTGCGCAGTAGTTGCTTCGTTTACCACACGATAGATGGCGCTTGGCTCTCAACATAATTGCTGGGTTGCTGAACACACTTGCGGGACGCTGAGGAACCCCCAGTAGACCCTTTTTGGTGCTGGACTGGGTGTAACAGGGTGGAGGGTGACCGACGGGGAGGAGGTGTGGGCCTCCTTTGGCCAAGTGAAGGACAAGCATGGATAAGGATATCTGAAACGTGCTGCGGACACCTGTGGGTTCATGGACAGGTGGGTAACATACCGACAGCGGTATGCACCCTTTACCTTTCCGTGGGGAATGCCAGGCATGAGGAGAATAAGGCCATACTGGAGTGCGTTCAACGTGACATCGAAAACCTAGATCGAAGATTGTCTGTGTTAGTTATGGGGGCTTCAATTTCCATCTGGTTGAGATTGACGGTCGTGAGGACGACAATGGCCGAATGCTGAGACAGCTGTCGGAGGAGTTCGACCTATAGATTCTAAACCTCAGAGAAGAATGTGAGGGGCAACACACATGAATGGCCCGGAACCGACGGACATGTATTGACTATGCCCTGGCATCAAAGAGGCTCGCACGTCGTCTTCAAAAAATAACTGTAGATGAAGATGGAGAGTGGAGTATTGGCAGCGATCATAACAGCATCATACTTCATTTTGGCGCAATCCAACGACAACGCAGCCGGCCGAAACGTAAAATGACGTTTCAATTACGTGAATGTGATATTGAGGCAGTATGTGAGGAGTTCGAAGAAAGTGATAAGCGCATAAATGCCGTCATCTATGATGACTATGCCAATGCGCTTCGGCAGGCAATCACCACACGGTCGATTTTGAAAGGCCTATGCGGAAAAAAAAACGGCTTGAATCGTGGTGGGATGCTGAAATCCGGAGATCCATCCAACTCAGGCAAGACGCTAACCGAGACCATCGACAGACGCTGCGGACGCTTGGAAAAGCACCGGAGACTCTCCGACTCTGGGAGGAATACCAGAAGCTCAAGGCAATAACACAATCTATCGTCGAGGAAAAAAACAGATACATGATTGCAAGGTGCTGACAGACATCAGGAAGGGTGGCAAAAGAGCCAGAGACAAGTTCTGGCGCTATATTGGAACACTGGATGGAAGAGATAATTCTCCCCAACTGATCGATGCCAAAAATGGAGGTGTAGTGCACAACGTTAGAGCTCTCTTGGATGAACACCTTCACAATCTTTTTGGGACGACACAGGATTTCCACGGTAATGAGAGCGTGTCAGCAGGAGGCCCGTATATCAAAGATCCACCGCTACCTAATTTGACGAGTGACAACACCACCTACCGTGGGAAGAGTACAGGTCGCACGCGCTCTCGCGCGGTTGAACGGCGGCACTGCGCAGGGCCTGGACGGAATCCCGGCCAAGGTGCTGAAAGGCCTGGGACCCGACGCTCAAGAGCAGTTGGCCCACTTGTTCAGTCGCATATGCTGTGGAGATGACCCGATCCCCACTGGCTGGAGGCGCGGTCGAGTAACCTTCATCTCGAAAAAAGGTGGAAACAAGCAGCTGTTGCATGACTACCGACCGCTCACCGTCACGTCAGTTGCATACAGAGTATTCGCGACTATCATCAACTAGCGAATCACAGCATGGGCTGAGGAAGCCGGCGTGTTTACGGAACTGCAGAACGGGTTTCGAGTTGGCCGGCGGTTGGACGATAACCTGTTTACATTGACCCAATGCATCGAGATAGCGCGAGCGGAGAGGCGACCTCTGATATGCTGCTTTCTGGACATTGCTAAGGCTTATAATTGCGTCCCTCACCTAATGCTGCTAGAAAGGCTGAGACACCTTAATATGCCCCAAACATGGGTGAGGCTAATCCGTCGGTTATACGACGGCAATGTTGTGACGACATCCTTCAATGGTGTGACATCAGGCGAGGTCACAGTTGGAAAAGGTTTACGACAGGGCTGTCCGTTGTCGCCGACGCTATGTATGCTATATGCCTCTAGCATGGAAAAGGCCATTGAAGACACTGGCATTGGTTTCACTCTGGAACACCGTCAACATGGTGATATTGTAGCGTGGCGACAGCCTGGCCTTGCCTATGCGGATGACCTCGTGCTGATGGCCGACAGTGTGGAAGACATGAGGAGGTTGCTAGTCGCCTCTGAAACTGCAGCGGAACACCTCCGACTACGCTTCAATGCTGGCAAGTCAGCGACAGTCATTTTTTCTGGTGAGGAGTGCAATCTTGGATCGCTCATCCTGCAAGGCTTAGCCATACCTCTTCACACCGAGTACAGGTACCTCGGAATAACACTGTCGGCTAGAGAGGACTACTTGACTGAGCACCATAAGGGCCTCATGAAGTCCTCAGTTAGTAAGCGGAACATACTTCGAAGGCGGAGCCTATGGAGCTGTGACCGGTACATTGTCACCCGAGAACTTTGGAAGGCTGTGGCTGTGCCCGGGCTGACTTTTGGAAACGCAGTCATATGTGTTCCTAGTGAGCTACGCACATATCTTGAGCGGCGCCTGAGGGAGGTCGGACGACAGGCACTAGGGTGTCATGGACAAGTAGCCAATGAACTGGTAGAAGGCGACGTCGGCTGGTCTTCCTTTGAAGCGCGGGAGGCAAACAGCAAGCTTCAGTACTACACACGTCTCCGGTACATGACGGAGACCGGTGGGCTAGGCGAGTTTTTATGTACATTCACCTGAAGCATATCAACTCGACGTGGAGGAAGCGAGTCACTCGTCTTGGGACAAAGTTTAAGATCTTCAGCTTGGCCACTGAACCTCAAACAGAAAAGGAGTGGATGAGCACAGTGCGGGAGGAAGTGAAGAGGGTTGAGAGGGACCGTTGGATGAGCGGCATGCTACAACACCCTTCCATGCACATGTACGCGTCTCTGAAGACGGAGATTGCCCCGGTGACTTTCTGCGGGAACACACTGGGCAGTCGACTGCTTATTGAGGCCCGTAGTGGTGCCCTACGTACCCACCTATACCGAAGCAAGTACGATAGCAGCGTGACTGACACGGTATGCAGTGCGTGTGGAGCGGGCGAAGAGACAATCGACCACTTGCTGCTAGCGTGCAGGGCACTACACCCAACGCCTGTCGTGGGTGCCCGCTTGGTGCAGGCACTTGGTTTCACCAACGAACACACCCGTGTTGTATGCTTCAAGCGGAGGCTCCAGGCATGGTGGCAGACTCGACTGAAAAATCGGGGGCGTGACCAAGATGACCAAGGTGACCAAGATGGCTAATAGCCGCTGCCTTCCTTTTGGCTGGAGGGGCAACCACTCACTTAAAACGACGGTGTCATGTGAACTGATTAACTTTGACTGTGCGAAAGTGACGGTTGGCGAAGTTTGGACACGCGAGCTAACCACTTCTGTTTCGTTGTTGTCTTTTTTTTTTTATTTTGTTTTCTTTTTTTTGGTTTTATTGGCGTGTCTTACAAGACTCTCGATACAAAGAGATTGCGCCGCAAATATACATACATACATAATACATACATACATATCAAATTTGGCAATTTTCGTCACATCTCTAATTATGCTACAAAATGTGGATCTGAATATTATTTAACAAAACTTTTAGAAAACATTCGCCGGCTATTTATTGTTTATGATCGCGGTGCTGGTGAGGTAGGCTCTTACCCATTAGGCGACGTGGATTCGGCTGACGTGCTGCGATTCCGCGGATGCATCGCGGTGAAAAGGCAGAGAGCTTTCGAAGGAAAGAACGCGCAAAAGAGTCCAGTTTTCTTTCAAAAGTTCTATGGCGAAGAATTTTTTTTTGGCTCCCTATTTTTGTGTCTTTGTGTTTCTCTTCACACCTTTTACGACGTGCGGGGGATGAAATTCGATTTCAAAATCGTTTCATGGTCCCTTTAAAGACGTACAGGACGACCACACTCTTTCAATTAGCAACAGCGTTGTTGCTGATTGAAAAAGTGTGGTCGTCCGTGTACGTACGCTCGAATTAACTAGAAGAGGAGAAAGGAAGCGACTGTACGTACAGCCCCCTCCCCTCCCCTCCACCCCCCTCCTCTCCCCCTCTTACGTCCCTCCCTCCCCTACCCCTCTGATTCGACGCCACTGCCTTGGTTTTTTTTTTCTTTTTTTTTATTTGGTTTTGAAGGCTTAACATGACGCCGAAACCGCAGAAAGCAAGAGACGATCCACACACACACTCAAAGACACACATCATGTGTGTCGTTTTAGCTTCCTGCAGTCTCGGAGTTGTGTTGTGTAGTAATACCCGCCAGTTCGTTATCGCCCCGACTTTCTGGTCTCTATTTCGCTGGTGTCGTGTGACTGATTGTTCGTCGCTTTACAGTTTGCCTCTGTGTGTGAATGGCTACTTTATAATTAGTGTTTTTCTTTTTTTTTTTCTGTCCGCTTGTTGCTTGTGCATACCGCTCGCTTCACTTTGCGATACACGTACCGGGACGTACAAAACATACTTCGCTCGTTCCACAATTCCTACGTTTCCTACAGTTTTATTGTTCAGTCGCTTTCGACGTTTTTTTTTTTTTTAATTTTTGTTTTTTCGGTCGACTCTGTGAAGTTTGGTATGTCTCGATGGGTTTGCGTGTTTGTTTCTGCCCTCTTGTGTTTCTGGCCTTTCGCCTGTTTTGTACTGCCGCGACGTTGCTTTATGTGGTGCAGAATAATTTCGGTCGGGCGGAAAGCGATCGCCATCTTAGGACTGCAGAATAATTTCGGTCGGGCGGAGAGCGATCGCCATCTTAGGACAAACAGTAGCTCTCGGTTGACTGACGTATACAGACAAGGACTGAAGAAACTAAAACGCTCCGATACGTTCGCTTTGCTGGATATCGCACGGCGGCAATAAGAGGAGTCTGCCTGTCAGACGAATCTCGTATTGGCTTCCTCGACTGTCACTCACACGGAGTTTACGTAACCTCGACCCGTTTCGTACTACGTAACTGCGAGTGACGACGTACGCTCTCGTGTTCTAGGTCATTATGTCGATGGGTTTACGCGTGTACGAGTCACTGGGTCATTTTCAGCATCCTACATGGTCACTTAAGAGGAAATAGTCAAAATATTGCCACAGGTCAATTTTCGTTCCTCAGTACATCATTTCCCTTAATCACAGTTCGTCCTCTTTCTCCTCGTCTTCGTTCCCCATTTGCACGCTGGAGCCAGATGTGCTTCAGTTTTCTTCTGTGACACTTTGCCCCCTTCTTTGTTTACTGTCCGTCCTCGGCAGTGTGTCTCACGTGGTCTATCTGGTTACGTATCTGCCTGGAAGCGCAGAGCTTCGGCTGACTTCAATGCACGGAGAAAATCTGGGTTGATTCTCGTGTTGCGTTTAGGTCTCGTACGCGGTAGCTGACAGGACCTGACTGCCCAAGCACTTCACAGGGGCCCTGTACTTCGGAAGTAGCTTCGTGGCCCTTTCTTTTCTTCTCAATGGCCGACGCACAAGCGCAAGATCTCCCGTCACTATGGGAGCCCTCCGACTGTCTTGCTTATGGTTGGCTAGCATCCGCCGCTGGGCCCTGCGGATGGCAATACGAGTCTTGCATCGAGCATCATTGCGTCGGCTGTCGAAGTTTCTCGGGTCCCACGTGGTGGGCAACGATGCTCAAGGTGTCCAGTGGTTCGCTGCCGTCAAATGGCTTCAGTTTCAGGCGAAAGTGATTTGAACGAGATGAATCAGTGCTTAGTGTTGCGGAAGACGTGTGGTTCTCCGCGCCTCCGCTTTCCTACCAAATGCGGCTATTCTTCGTCAAAGATCCTCCTGTGCCGACGGGGCAGGCTGCAGCTGTGACTCGACCAAGCTGGGTGTACCGTAACCTGGAAATCTCGTGTCTGTTCCGTGAACAGAGTCCGCAGTCGAGCGAAGGTAACTGGGTCCGCTGTGGCTTCGGCAACAGCGCTGAGTTCACCTATAGGTTCACCATGCGGTGTTTGCTGTCGCGTGAGGGGTGTTCCGACTCCAATTCCACTTCTGACACCAAATTGCAACGGGTCAATTTTAGTTACCTTTTTCCCCTTAATCACTGCTCGCCCTCTTTCTCCTCTTCCTCGTCCCCGCCTTGCGCGCTGTAGTTTCGAGATCACACAAAAGCGCATGCGCGTCCTACTGTGCCTGCAAACATGTGCGTTTTCCCGTTCTTCTGCGTCGCGGCCCCTAACTCGGAATCGGGCGCGTGGTACCGCCTCGGAGATAGCGCTTACTGACATGGCGCCTATAAAGAAAGGAGTCACGGCAGCTCAACTGAGCGATAAATTCAACTGGTTATAAAGCAAGCTGCGCTGACACAGCGGAATGCGGTGCAATGCCGCAGGCGGTATCTCCAGTTTCGAAATCTGTAGCAGACGCTCGTCGGTCGCAAGCGCTATCTCCGAGGCGGTACCACGCGCCCGGCCGAGCCGCAGAAGAGCGGGAAAACACACATGTTTGCAGGCACAGTAGGACGCGCATGCGCTTTTGTGTGATCTCGAAACCAGGCGACCCGCCGGCAGATGGCAGAGCAATGCGTTTCAGTCGCAGCTCGCGCGTCCTGGAGACTTTTGTCCCCGACTGTACTTCAGTTTTCTTCTGTCACACCATGCTGCTGAATGAACCGTAGACTGATTAGAGAGAGAGAGAGAGAGAGAGAGAGAGAGAGAGTGAGAGTGTGTGTGTGTGTGTGTGTGCGTGCGTGCGTGCGTGCGTGCGTGCGTGTGTGTGTGTGTGTGTGTGTGTGTGTGTGTGTGGTGTGTGTGTGTGTGTGTTGTGTGTGTGTGTGTTTGTGTGTGTGTGTGTGTTTAGCGGGGCCGGAATCAAAACGAAGGAGTCAAGTCACCACCTTTAAATATAGGTTTTGCTTGCGAGTTAGAATAATGATAATATTAAAAGTAGTAGTAGTAGTAGTAGTAGTAAGACTTTAATCAGACTTTTAGCCTTGGCTGATAGAACAAGATAGAACTAATAGACACGCAAATCCAAGCAACCGCCTAAAGGCTGAACTCCATGGGACGAATGTGCTGCGAATAACCGACGAATTTTGGCCGGCGGCTTTTGCTCTGCGCGTGGAATCAACACAGTGGCTGCTACGTCGCGCGCAAAACGAGCGTGCCATCGGGCGGCGTTCGCCAGTTATTCGTCACATAATTCGTTCCATGGAGTTCAGCCTTTACGCCATTCATGTTTATAAACAAACCGGAGCGCCTCTACTTCGTCTCACCTTAGCATGGACTAACTGCGAACTTGTGTACCCTTCCCGCATGAATAGCTTTCCTTGTTTTTGGGCATAAAGGCTGAGCTTTAATTCTCCCCGTTCGCGCTTATCATTTTCGGAGTATAGTGACTGCAGGCATGGTGGACGGAATGTGTCCGCTGCTATACTCTGTTTCAGCTTGTGTTGTACCACAGGAAAGGCTACAAGCGCGAGCTCCTTGCTCTAAAGCACATCTCGGCGGCACACGCTCTCGTGCACCAAGGGCAGCTGCCAACGCTATGAGCTCGCGCTTCTAGCCTTTGCTGCGGTACAAGATAAGGTGAAACGAAGTATAGCCGGTCGTGGCTTCGTTGGTGGCTGACTCTCATCTCGTCACTCGCACGTCGATCGAGTCTACTGTTTGTTTGACATTGGGCTCAAATAAACGCCGTTTGGATTACCTACGCATCGTCCGGTACGCATATTTTATTTCTCCAATAGGTTCCCTTTATTCCTTTTGGTAGTAGAAACGTTACAGGTCGAGCTAGCGCATGGTACCCTGCCAGCCCTGCGGTATTGTGTTGGCTACGCAGTTAAATACATGAGTCACGACGTCTCTATCAGCTTTCCTGGTGTTCATGCACGGTGTCGAAGGCTTTTGGTAGTTCACGCGGCTGCCTCAGTTGGGTACAAAAGCTGTCATTTCGGTCGATCGGTGGCGAGTTCCGATGTCCTAGCGGGCAGACTAACGAGACAGCGCAGCGACAAGCTTTTTTGGCATCCTGAATAATAATCGAACTAGATTACCGGAATCAAACCACCGGAGAGCGAAGCCCGTTAAGATTATGACTCAATTATTTTCGCGGCAGATTCGAGTGATGGACGTGAACATCACGTTTATTCGTTGATTTGTCCGCTGCAACGCTAGGACTACAGCCACTACAGCGCCTTGAACGCCCCACCAGTGACAGATGCCATCTTGTTTCGAAAGTCACCGACGTCACGTCAGCGTCGCTCCGCGATTGACTGCCACTCCGCGGTTCGCGTACAGCGGTTGGGAGAAATCGGTCCCGAAGTGGTTGGCGAAAACGCGCCTCAACCGCTCGATCCCAGCCGCTTCGCGGTTGATGACGTGCGAATCCGCCTCGTGGTTGAGGATCTGCTTCGCGGTTTCAGGTCCACTTCGCGGTTTCGGATCCGCTTCCAGTGTGAACGCGCCATTCGGGTGGTTCGCGGGTCTCGTCTAGTTTGCGTCTCGCGGCCTTCTTAGCCGCCTCCTTGCCTGTCTCCATGGCCCCCACTGGGTCGTAGGGCTCGGGTCTTGCAACGATCCGCTCTCTCGTGTGCTTAAAGGGATTGTCCGGTGAAAACCGGAAGTTCTTAAGATTTCGTGATGGTTACCTGGTGGGAGCCTAATGATTAACATAGGCCATTTTTATTCCATTAAACGACACCCCTATTTAGTGTAATCAACGACGGATAATTGAACGAAACTCCATGCCGAATTTCGCAAGTATCAACGGCTGCACTCCCATCCCTGACGTGACGTCACACCAGTCTTGCAATTGTCATATCCTATGCCTCATTCCTCCGTGGGAACACAGTGCTCCCGACGCACCGCAGCATTCCATATTACTCGCCACTGTAAATGTCGCGGAGAAGTGTGGAGCGTGACAACCGCACAACGAAAATACCCTTTCATTCTTAAAAAAATCTAGCGCAGCAGCGAGGGTGAACCACGTCGTACCGCTCACGCGGAGGACAAAATTCGAAGTGCACTTCAGTTCGGCGCGTTCTTTGCCTGATGTTACCTCAGAAACTCCGCTTCACTGAAGGTGGAAGAGGAAAACGCCGTTAATGCACGCTTGGGTTAAAATACAATTACTCCTCCAGGGAAGCACACAAAATTCAGATTTGTCGTGGAAGATGCTCCTACAGCCATTGACAATGAGGTCTAAATGTTTTCATGAATACGAAATTTGACCGGATAATCCCTTTAATAAAAAAAAAAGGAAATTGAGCAGGTTTGTGTTAATCCACAGTCACAACGATATATCTGCGACACTTACGGCGAAGTCGTTCGGCATCGGTGTCGCGTTTACGCGCCGTGGGGGAGTGGGGTGAGTGAACAAAAGCGTCCGGAACAAAATAGACATCTGTTTTGTTTTGAACGCTTTTGTTTTGTTCCATCTTGTTCCTAACGCTTTTTTTTTTTTTCTGGGGGGGGGGGGGGGGGGAGCACCTGAAAGCATTTTCCCGGCACTAGCTTTTGGCATTGCAAGTGCTACGACGGCATTTTGTTCTATAGGCTATTTTCTTTCTGGAGAGCCCGTTCTGTAGGCATCGGGTGCTACAAAAGCCCCAAGTTTAGAGTGGGTTAATCACGCTGTGACATAGCCCAGTGGTAACACCTCCACTTCGCACGCAGCGGACCCAGGTTCGACTCCCGCGGGCGATCTTATTCGAGGATCTGGCAACCTCGATGACGGACGCCCCACATCGTCAACTACAACAACTAGGACGGACGTCATTTTGCAGTAGTGGGATGAGCCCGTATAACAGCCATCGCTGTAAAACGTAACCAGGAACGCGGCGTTCGTACTTTGCTCGTAAAGGCAGGTAGTTCAACTAGGCCACTGTATAATTCAACGAGGCGGGATCGTGCAGGGAAACGCCAGCGGGCGACGGGGGTGCGCAGGATCGAAGTCGGGCGAGGGTGGGAGAGGGTGGCCAGACCGCGTGCCCGTGACCTGGCGGCGACCCCGGAAGCGGGACAAACGGCCCCGTGGAATATGTCGCCCGACCTGGTGCCGGAACGGTGCTGGGAAGGCCGTCGCGGGCGTCCCTGTTTGCTTGCTTTTCTTAAAGCATTTCTGCATTTCTTTAAATAATTCCTCCTCCTCCTTCTCCGATAAATTCCCGTCGAGAGAGAGAGAGGTGGCGTTGAAGAAACGGGAACACGTCGGTCATTAGGCGGGAGAGTGAGGTCCCTTTCCAAAAGAAAGGGGAGGGGGTAATTGTTGCCAGACTGTTGGAGGATTCCGCCAAACTTGGCGGAGTGCTGCGTTAGTCTGGCAACAATTCAAGAATGATGGGATGTAGACAAAATCGAGAAAAAGTTGGCATTTAGACTTTGTGCTGTTTCTCTGAGCAAGATTATTGCAATCGAAAGAGTACGCGTCGTCCTCTGAGGTGTCCGTGCTGCTGTTCTCTTCTTTGTATCGCGTGCCTGCGCGGGTCGCGGAAAAGTGAGGTACTATCGCGGACAATATGAGCTGAAACAGTTCTTCGAGCCGCGGTAGTCGGACCGCTCGTACATCCTACAAGAGACACGGTGTTTCCCGCAGACATGTGATGGTTATCTGCGGACGCGCCTCCAGCATCTTAGAAGCACTTCGTGCATAGTGTCTGCAGGCAGCCTTTGTACGTATAGTGGTACAGGACCGCCAAGCGAAGGAAGAAACACGCCTCAAACAAACTTTTCGGCAGACTATATCAGTGCAGGCAGTGTAGCGCGGCTTAAGAAATCTGGAGCGTCTCCCTTTCCCGCAAAGCAACTGGGAGAGTCAATCGCTGCAGTCTACGGAGGAAATCTCCGCGAATTACGAAGTTACAAATATATATACGTAGACATCAAGACAGACATATATAGACATATACATATATAGACATAGACGTATATAGACATTACATACATATAAGACATAGACATATATATAGACAGTCGCGTTTGCTCGTGTTTCTTTGCCGCAACTTGTATATACGACCAACCACGAAAATCGCGACATCCGGCTGCAGTAACACTCCGGCTTTTGCAACGTCGTTCTTTTTCTTTTGGTTATATTTTGGGATTATTTTTGATGCGGAGGCGGAATAGAATAACGCTAAGCACACCAGTATGAGACGCGTTCCGGACACCGCAGTCTAAACGTATGTTCAGCCTAGTCAGTTCCCTAGATGGCAGCCACTGGATCTCCCGGGAAGCTTTGCGGGAAAGTAGAGAGACACTCCAGATGTATTTGTGTACATATATGGTATACGGTCGAGACGTTTTACTCTCGGCCACGCAATTCGCTCTCCTCGGTCCGCAGATCGCTGCGATTGACCTTTTGAAAGCATTGGAGGGGTAAAGGGTACGAATGAACACTTCAGAGCGGTGTACCACTCACACGCGTATCAGTTTCTGGTTCGCGGCAAAGAGCCGTTCGTCTGCGTCACGCGCGGCTATGTCCTACTAACTCCACGAGTGCAGCCTGAGAGCAGTCTTGGACACGCTACTCGAAAAAAAAAAAAGAAAAAAAAGTCATCGATCAGAATTACGATTACTCTCGCTTAAAAAAATTATCATTAAGATTATTCGATTACTTGAGAAGAAAAGTAATTTGCCCTTGAAGAAGTAACCGCTACTTTTCCAGTTACTTCAGATTTTCAAAACGACATATATTTCTGCCGGTTTGAAGACGGGTCTTTCGTGTGTTGTTCATTATTGAAATCGGATCATCGAATTATAAAGTACTTCTTAATCTATCAATTTTGGTAAACTACTCTCCCTCGGTGGCTTGGTTCGAAGATTCCTTGGTCGGGAACTTGTAGAAACGGTGGGCGCTTTTAAAAACGGGAGGGGGAAAATAGCAACTGTTACGAGTAATTTTGGTACTTTCAAAAATAATCAGATTACTCTTACGATCGCTCGCTAATCAATGTATTCGAACGATTCCAAAATTACTCCAAAAAGTAATCGATAATGAGTAGCCGTGCAAGTCTGCCTGAGAGAGACCGGACTGAGCCGAGGCGATTATTCTGTCCCTGATTAAAGCGCGAGATCCCTGCCATCCTTCTCACAAACAAGTGCGCTCTTCGACGCATTTTATCTTTTAAATGTAGGGCTCAAGTATACAAACTGTAATATTTGTTTATTTAGCAGTGCCCGATCTGACGTTTTACACCTGAAACAGGTGATAAAAACAATAAAAACAACAACATACAGCGATGATATATGCTTATTTCGAACCATGGGCATCGTGGCCATCTCTTGGCCGGACGCCGATGAAGCGTGCCCATTACATCGACACCAAACGCGTTCATGCTCTGTTGGAACTTGGGACCCGAGTGGGTGTCCTCCAGGTTTCTGCCCGTTACTTGGAAATTGCAGCGGATTACAATTAGAAATTATACCGAGCCTCAAATGTCGTGGGTTACCGTTACAAGTTACTGTCGCTGAAAAGTAACGGATTGCTTTACTTCGTTACGTTAGCATTACTTTCACGTTACCTTTCCCGTATACACTTCTCGAGAAAACAATAAAAACAATTTTGATGTTTTTTTCAAAAACGTTCAGCAACACACTACTTTGCATTTCTCATACGCCCGCATTATGGTAGTCAACGTAAAAATAAAATATTTTTATGTAAGAGAAAGAATGTAGGTGCACTCCGTTCACCTGTAAGCTGACGAGGCAACGAAAGCTGCACCCACACCCGCCATCCCGCTAGCTTACGGCGACCGGAAATGATCTTCGGAATTTTGCAGACAAAGCTAGCGGCGCGCATGCTCAGTAGCGGCGTCTACCTCCGCTAGGAGATCAAGAGGTCAAAGCCTATTCGGCGTTGTCTTCTTGACCTTTGTTTTTCGCATATTCGTATATGCATTGCACGCTTCTCTAGTGGTTCTAGTAACCGGTCGTACAAAAAGTGGTGTTTTTTTTTCGGGTTTTCTCCTCTTCACCCTGTTTTTTATTTTGTTGATTCGCTACCTTTATGCTGCTGAATTGTCCGCTCGTATTGCTCCAGTTTCTGTATTATGTTGTTTTTTTTCTCAAAAAGTAACGAGTAATTAAAGTAATCCGTGACAAATATGTCTAACGAAATTACGTTACAAATTACTGCCGTAAAAAGTAATGTAGCAATTACGAAATTACTCGAAAAACTAACTGATTTCAACTAATCCGTTACTTGTAACGGATTACTTCCCAAGTCTGGACTGTCCTCCCCTCAGAGGCAGAATGAAATCGTCCGGAACGCGCTCAGCGCCCCCGCCCGCCGCCGTCTCGTCCATGCGCTCCCAGTGGGCTTTTCATATCGCAGGAGGACTGTACAGAGCTGTCAAAGTCACTGGTACGAGCGCGTGGATTCATCTTGCTCTCTCACGAGAGCACGTGTAAACGGACTGCGATGTGAAACCGCAGTCGTGTACCAGCAGCGTTGTCGGCGTTGTACACCATGTCATAGCCTCCTCTATACTCACACAGCCTGACAGTTCGACGACGGAGCCATAGGCCGTGTTCCAAAATTTCCTCCATCTTACTCCAGGGTACGGGTTTGGTACCTTGGCGTTCGAAAACTTACCCGCGTTCAGCGCTTTTCGATTTCTGTTGTCACGTGACACGACCCGCCGGAGTAACTCGGATCCATTTGGGTAAGATTTGGAACACAGCTATATAGAGTGCCCGGTCGCAGATTTGGAGCGCGAGGATCGGGTAGCACAGAGCATCAAAAATCCATTTCTCGGGGAACCTGGACGTCAGCGTACAGCTGAATTTTGCAGCGGCGAAGACCCGAAACACACTTGTTCGCTCGGGAGAAGTGTGTTTCGGCGTCTCGCCGCAGCGGGGCGCTAGTCACGTGACTCTCCTCTCATCCGTTGTCTGCCGCTCTACCTTTTCCATTTCGGCGGCCGCTTCTCGTAGCGATCTGCCAGGCTTTCTCAGTATATAGGAGGCTATGACCAAGTACTAGACAAATTATGAGTGATAGACAAAGTAACGTTGGTTATAGACGATCACCAACAGGGCACCTCTGACGGCCGCCATGTTCCTCGTGCGAGCAAGCACGTGCAATGGCAGGCCTGCCAAAGCTATATTCACGCGCGGGCTGCACGCGCTTGCACGCACGTCGCACGGGGCGGGGCACCAGTCTGGACGCCATGCTTGCATACGCGTTCCCCAAGTGTGCGAGCGCGTGCAGCGTGCGCGTGAGCGTAGCTTTGCCAAGCTTGCATTCGCACGGGCAGTATCTGCGCGAGCAGAGACATGGCGGCGGCCAGTCGCCCGCCTTGCAATCGCCTGTATTTCCCCTCTCCTCCTAATTACTCGGACCAAAAACAATCTTACTCGTTAATCTTTGTTTTTGCTGGCGTACGATCGTTTTCTGTCTCCGCAAACGACCGGCTTGATCGATTGACAGATCTTGCGCGAAGGAGGGTTATTCGCGCGCGAAATACGCTGTCCCAATAAGTCACCGTCGGCGCCGGGCGCCCGTTTATTCGTCCTCCGCGGTATGGCGGCCGGCGCTCGCGCAATAACAACCGGGTCGCGCTTGTTTGCTGCCGCTCGCCACCGCTCCTCCGCAGGGAGCCTCGATTGAAGAGAGGGAGCGACTGAAACCACGGAGAGCATTTGCCCCTTATTAATTGTCGAAGGACGCCTCCCGCGCAAGTTGATCGCGAGTGCGCATGCGTGGAGTAATCGCGAGGAGAAGAGCGGGCAGAGACGCTCGCGGACGATCAACGCCTTCGTCCCCATCTGGCAGCTCGTTCTGTAAACGCGACCCGTAAAGTCACACTGCGAATACATCGTATCGAGGATGTGTAAGCAGGTTGACTGCGGCTTAAACCACGTGACCTCGATGGAGCCGTTGGGACCACTCTGCGCTCTAGGCACACCACTCCTCTCGGAGTTTGCCGAGGTCCGGCCGAGTGGAGGGCGCGCGTTCGTTATGGGCCCGTTCGCCGCGTGTTTGTTGACCTCGACACCGCGCTGTTTGCGCTGCGGGGTGGGTGTCACGCGGTGCAAGCGGCGTCCGACTTGGCTCACGAGGCTGATTGGTTGTGCGGGTTGCCACAGCTGTTTGCCTCGTCGGAATTCGGGAGATGGCGATAAGCGGCCCGCCGTGGAGTGCAGTTGACCAATACCACCTTAGAGACGTGTTTCGCGTGCCCTCGTCCACGACTACGTACTTAGCGAATCTGGTATGCGGGATGGAAAACAATCGCAACGACGCATTACAGCTTGGAACCAGTCTTCGGTAATAACGCGTTAATGTAACTTTGTTGCTTTTTTGTAACTTTTAACTGTGACGAGTTACTTTTTTTTAAAAAAAAGGTAACTCGGGACTATAGTTGTATTACTTTTTCTAAAAGTAACGACGATCTTCGGTTGTTGCTTTCCGGTTTCTCGATGAAAAGGTTATCATTAAACGAGTACAGTCTAGCCATTCCTCGCGCTTTCCAAATTATGTGTTTCGTCATTTCGAGTTTCAAGTTGGCCTTGCACAAATTTGCGAATACATTCTTTCTCGCCAGTCACGACCCGAGTATAGCCGCGTGTAGATTTCATGAAAAAGAGATTGTAGTCATCTTTACGCACGCGCTTGTACTTTGTGACTCAACACCTATCCCAAGACAATAGTATGTTGCCGTTTTTTTTTTTTCTTTTCTGCGCCATCGTTTTTTATTTGCGCGAATCAACCGTGAAATGCGGAGGGCACTGCGCATGTTTCGTTTTTTTGATTAGCGCCGCTACTCCGGCGTGGTGTCAACAGTCGAGGCAAAACTCAGTGCCCTTTGTGCGGGGTTGTTCCTGGCTTGCCTGGGACGAAGTGAAATATGTCCACGGGCTCTATGAACCCAGCGCAACCGTCAACGAACGAGGGGTTTTCCTTTTTTATTCATTTTTATTTTTTATGAAACAATAACTAAAAGCAACGTGGTTACTTTTTAAAATTAACTGTAACTAACGAGTTACTCTTACGTTGCACTAACTGTAACGGTAACTTCGCTACTTTTTTAAAAAGTAACTGTAACATGTAACGAATTACTTTTTGAAAGTAACTTACCCAATACCGCTTGGAACGAGTTAAATAATATAGAAAAGGCGTACCAAGAATGATAGACAGTCGCGATAAAAACGTGAGCTTGTCCCAGTGGCGCTGCGAGAGCAAAATGATGTTTTCCCGCATACTCAAAAGTTCCGCGATTAACGCGCCCATACGGTAGGCTGGCGTATATTTTCGAAGCTCTCGACTATCACTTCGAATGACGCACTATTTTATCTTTGTATCTAATGTTTACGATATTCTGAAGTTTCGCAATATTTCATATTGTTAGTGGTCTGTTGGGGCGGGTTAGATAGCTCCGTAGAGTGCGCTTTTCACTGTGCACCCGTGTGTAGAGGAGAAGCGACACCCGCGGGGCATAGACATCGCGATCCTGCGTATCTCGCTTTGCCACAGCGCATCCGCGAGCTTGCGAAATGTACGAAACACACACACACTCACACGCACACACGCACACACGCACGCACGCACGCACATGGGTTCTTTGGTAAAGCGAGAGTTTTCTGAAGAACATCTCGATTTGACGGAGCCGGGCCGCGCTGTAGTTTTAAAGGGATACTTCAACGAAATTTGAAATATTCCCGTCGTGTTCGAAAATAGGTTGAATATAATCCACAATATACGTAAATGACAATCGCACGTTTGTATTTTGATCCTGGTGGCTGTATTTTTCGTTATAAACGGCCCACTCTGGCAAGCGCTCGGAGAAGGCCCAGCTTAGAGCACGTGACATCCAACGCAATCGTGACGTAGGTCGTCTCGAGACGAGCAAAGCTACGGCGAGGCTGACGCCGAGAGGATGGCCTAGTCGTTCCAGCCACCGAAGCGGCTGCTTTTGTACGAATTTTGAGTGACGGGTTAATCTTCTGTAATCTTGTAGGGGGACAATAGCGACTTCTGCGACACACAAAAGGGATTCTCGGGAAGAGGGGAGTTCCTCCTTCCCCCCTTCTCTCATCGTGGCCGGAGGCGAGACAACCTCCGTCACTAGCTGTCAAGGTTACGAGCATTACAAACGAAGCGTTAGCGACATCCACCAGGTGCTCTTTGCTAATCGTTTAATTCGTTTTAAAATTTCTTCTCGAGACTTTTTTAACAAGATATTGGTATGTTCCATGTGATACTCCTCTTTTGAACAGATATAGACCAAAAAATGAGCGCCGAAATTTCGTTGTAGTATCCCTTTAAGGCTAGCCCACATGGCGCGTTTTTCAGTGCGTCTAGACGCGCGTCTCGGCTTGGAAGCCAGACGCGTGCGCCCAGTCAAACCACACGCAGCGCTACCGGGCAGCGGTTCGCGTCTGCGTTTCCGAAGCGTCTGCCCAACGTAGCCAGACGCGCTTAAGAAACAAACGCAAATTTTAGATAAAAATCGCGCGTTAAATGATGGCTACATGCCGAAATATTTAATTTTATTAATAGTAAGCACGCATTTTTATTACATAAAATGCAATGAAGCTCAATTTCACTCATTTTCATCCTTTTTAGTGCGTACGTCTCATCCACCTTTCGGTACGCCATCGGCATCACCATCTCACGAGCCAAAACATTTACAGCTGGCCGCTACAGAGGTTGTGTTCTTGCGGCTGTTGCCGATAGTATTAATTTTGTTCCTTTGTCTCTCGGTGTCCTTGTATTCTTTAAATTTCGCCTGCAAGAGTGCAGGATGCTTTTGTACTTCGCTAGCTCCTCTCTGTTCCGCTGAAGGAGCGTCAGCGTCTCCCGCGGAGCAGGGAGAGGTCTCTGGATTTGTGCAAAAGGTATTGTAAACTGATGTCCGCGGGGGGAAGGACGTAACTACCCATGTTCGCCCTGCTGCGAGCGTTGGCGGGCGCTCTGCCGTGGAATGGCACAGTGCTGTTACTCGTTTTTGTATGTGTATCTTTCTGTTTTGAGTGTTTGCATTTTTATTTTCCCCTCCCGTATCCCTTTTCCTACTTGGCGGTGGGCTAGCAGGCGCGCCTGCGTAAGGGTCTCAACCTGTCTGCCTAGCCTTGCACGCTGCCGAGTAGGTATCGCAATCTGTGCAAATAAAAATTATTATTATTTTTATCACCTTTGTCGCAAGGTCCGTGGCGAAAACTACAGTCCTACAGTGGCGAAAACAGTAGAGAAAATTCAAACGCTCCTTGCAACTAGTGAACACGGCCGTTCGTTGGTTGTTGCTTTCTAGACGCAGCGCGAAACGCGACGCCTGGACGCAAAATATCTGGCTCCTCCAGATACGCCGGAATGCGCCTAAAAACGCTGCGTTTCGTCCCGGCGCCGGAAGTGACGTCAAAGCGCAGGCGCAGACGCGACGCAGACGCGGAGAAAAACGCACCATGTGGGCTAGCCTTAAGTCCTGTGTTGCACGCGTCCATATGAATCTCGGTTTCCGCTAATTGTCCAAGAACAGGAGGAGTCTGCAGTCGTCACTTCAGCTTGTCGAATGCCTGCTGTTGCTGCTCGGCCCATTAGAACTTCTGGGCGTCCTTTGTGAGGTTTGTGAGCGGTGCGGAAATCCTTTCTAAATCACGAACGAAGCGCCGATAGTAGGCACATAGTCCAAGGATTTTCGCACGGCCATCTTGTCTGTCGGCGCTGGAAATGCCACGGCGGCGCGAGTCCTCTCTGGGTCTGGGCGAACGCCATCGTTGCTAACCGCGTGGTCAAGAAACTTCAGTTCGTCATATGCGAACAGACACTTCGATGACTTGAAAGTGAGGCCGGCGGTCTGTATTGCTTGGAGAACAGCTCGGAGTCGTCAAAAGTGCTAGTCGAGGTCACTTGAAAACACTATGACGTCGTCGAGTAGACGAAACAGCTCTGCCATTTCACTCCGGCCAGTATGGTGTCCATGACACGCTGTAAAGTTGCTGGTGCCGTGCATAGTCCAAACGGCATCACCTTGAACTCGTACAGTCCATCCGTCATGACGGAGGCTGTCTTCTCTTGGTCTTGTTCGTCGACTTCGATTTGCCAGTAGCCGCTCTTCAGGTCCATCGATAAAACAATATCGAGTTGCGCAGCCGGTCTAGCTTGTCGTCTAGGTGGGCAGACGTCTTTCTTCGTCACCGCATTCAGCTGCCAGGAGTTCACGCAGAACCTAAGCGCTCCGTCCTTCTTCTTAACCAGTACGACTGGAGAGGCCCACGGACTGCTTGACGGCTGGATTGTGTCGCGTTCTTGCACTTGCTCATGGATGACCTCCCCTTTCTTTTACGGAGATTGTACGGCGATCGATGCACAGGGCGAGCGTCCTCCTCGGTAAAGATGCGATGCTTCGCAACGGTGGTTTGGCACACCTTCGACGACGTCGCGAAGCAGTCGCTGTGTTCGGCAAGGAGGTCACTCAGCTGCTTTTGTTTTGGGCCCGGAAGCTTAGGTTCAATGTCGAGCTCCGCTGGCGACGTACTGTCTTGCTGAGGCGGCGATGATTCTTCAGTAATCGCGGTGATATCGGCGGTACTTCGGAGTTCCTCGACATGGCCCACAGCTGTACCTTTAGAGAGGTGTTGAGTAAGTTCGTCACGAGGACCACAGTGCGCCCATCCTGAAGTTCACCTACTCCTCTTGCGACGCCTATTCCTCTTCCCAGGAGCAACTGAAGGTTACCTTCCCGGACAACTTCGTCGCAGGAAGCTGCCTCGGACACGACGGGTACAACAACACCTGATCGCGACGGCAGGTTCACGTGGTCGGCAGTGACTCGGACGGCGGATGACGCTGTTAGGTGTTTCTCTGAAGGCGGAACAGGCGTCCGCAGCGTCAGTCTGTTTTCTCCAAGGTTAATGACGGCGCCGTATTCACACAGAAACTCCATGCCAAGAATGACGTCTCTGACACAGTCTTGTAGAACGACGAATTTCACGGGACACGACTCGCCGTCAGTTTCGACGAGAAAACTGCACCTTCCGACTGGTGTGATAAGGTGCCCTCCGGCGGCTTGTATTCGAGGTCCATCCCACGGCTTTGTCACTTTTTGTAGGCGGCGAGAGAGCCTCCCACTCAAGACTGAGTAGTCTGCTCCGATATCCACGAAGGCCGATGCGTCGTGGCCGTCGATAACAACTTTTAGGTTGTTAAGCACCGTCGAAAGAGCGTTATTGCGATGCGTGCCGTCGGGAGAGTTTGAGCGCTCCGGCGTTCTTGGAGTATCTTTACTTCGGTTGTCTTCGGCAACGCCACCTCCAGGCGTTGCCGCACTCAGTTTTCCCGACGGGAGTGGGGGAACAGGCTGTCACGGCGCGACCGACGGAAAGGCGATGCGGAACGTCGGGGCTATAATGACTGGGAACCTCGTGGTGCTGTCGGCGCTGGTGACAGAGGGCGACGGAGGTATTCCTCGATGTCCCTTGCTCGTTCTCCAAAGCGAGGTCGACGGTCGTTTGGCGCGAATCCTCCGACGGTAAGAAATATGAAAAGAATACTGACAACTCTGCAAAATCTCAGCACCACTGATACCTGGCATTCGGTTTTAGTGCAAGTTTTCTTTTAAGACTATGGCCACTCCCACACATTGGGTATCTCTGTCCTTCCGTAATATTTTATAATCTGGGAGAATAATTTCTGAGTCAGTTACTTCAGTATGTAACCACGTTTCCTTTACGACTGTGATATGTGGGTCACGCGGCAGCACAACATGTTCAAAATTCATAACCTTATTCATTTCACCTCTAGCGTTCAAGTTCAAAAATGTAATTGAATTCGTGGGCTCCCGCCTGGATTGTCATGTCTGTTGCAACGGTCTGGGATGAGTTAGTGCCTGTTTATCTCTGTCCCAGACAAAGAGTGTGTCCTACATTTTTAGCTTGTTATAAATTAGACTGACCTTATCGCAACAATACTTAAGGCTGCGGTCCCACGGCAGCCATCTTGAACAAGGCGTTAGTTCAACCAATAGATGGCGACACGCACCCGTGGGGTGGCCGAAATATTGGTTCACGGTGGGATGGCTCGAGCACCATCACGTTCCCATCGTGGCCTTGCTCGCGCCGCACCCAGCTGTGCTCAGCTGGCTCAATAGCGTGGCCCAGAAAACTCATGTATGCGAGAATGTCAGTCTGGCTATACTCCGTTTCACCTTATGTTGTACCGCAGCGAAGGCTAGAATCGCGAGCTCAATGCGTTGGCAGCTGCCCTTTGTGCACGAGAGCTTGTGCCGCCGTGATGTGCCCTAGAGCAAGGAGCTCGCGCTTGTAGCCTTTCCTGTGGTACAACACAAGGTTAAACAGAGTATAGTAATTGCTCTCTGATATAGACCTTTCCAAAAAAGGACACTTGGCAGGTTCCATTTTCAGTGTTCGTGCGTATGGCGCGTGATTTGCTCGCTTTCCGAAGCGACGAACGTGCGCGTTCTGGACTGTGATTTAACACGTGTGGACTGTGATTTTTGTAAACAGTGGAAACGTCTATAGGAACATGCGTTTCGGCGGTTGCCACGTTTCGCCGGTTGCCAAGAAGGAATCAATTGTTGATTGACGTGTCAATATTCTGTCAATAAAAATTTCTTCTGCAGGAATGCACGCTCAGTAGACTCAATCTTCCAAGACACCAGTGGAAGCGGACGTTTAGTAAACTGCTTCGCGATTTACGGTACTTACCTCACAATTATAATGACGACTGAAAGGTGACATCACAAAATATTGTGTTTCACGGGATCCGGAAAATGTTGTAAGGGTTGTTTCATTATAGTTCCCAGAAAACAAACGCCGTTTTAATATTTTCGGAAGTGCTGACACACATAATGTTGTAAGTACAGCTTAGGAGGAATATGATGAAAAGCAACAGAATAAATAGGAAGACGTTTATTTGCAATGAATACGCTATGAATGAGCGGCGTTTAACGACAGTCGTGTTCGTCCGTTTTTTTTTTTTTTTTTTTTTTTTATCGTTTCTCATCTCAGGGTCTACAAGATGTCGATTAATTACCATCTCGCCTGCACTCTATCACTGCTGGCAAGTGTTGAGCGTTCTGGAATTTATAAGTTCACGTGATTGATAACTATGGACATGCGGGCAATGAAGACCTGTTTTGTCGGCAGATGGAGTTGCGGTGATGACCTGATATCGGACGACTCGAGGCAGACGAACAAGCACGCTGCGGAGTCATGGTCGATGCGTACTCTAAGTTGTTGGAAGTTTACACGATGTCTGCCACGACGTCCAAACACGTCATTGACGTTCTGCGCTTTCTTTTCGCTACTATTGCCCTACCGAAAATACTTTTTTCAGATAACGCGCCAAATCCTTGTTTCAAATAAAATACACAATTTTTTGAAAAAAAACAAAAAAACGGCATCAGGCATTACATTAGTGCACCATACCATCCTGCAACTAACGGGCAAGCAGAGCAGATGGTGTGCGAAACGAAGAAAGCCCTCTTGAAGCTTACGGAAGAAGCAGTTCAGTGAAGAATCGTCTTGTTCCGGCAGCACGCGACGGTATCATCTTCCACGGAAAAAACACCCGCCGAAGCAATGCTCGGCGGACAAAGAGCCGCACCCCTCGATCTCATGACACTATGGCCTACGAACGAAGATCTAGAGATTCCCAGATCGGGAGCAATGGCAGTTTATTCGATCGAACAACTCGTCTACGTGACGAATTTCAGCGGAAGTCCAGCCTTCCGTGTAAAACTTGAGTAGAAAAGGCTCTATATTGGTTGACCAGAAGGTGTAATCTCTCTGAATACGTTGAATATCAATGCTTTTGAGTGTAAATATAACGAAATCACAAAACTCTCTTTGTGTATTGTGTAACTGCCCTTGTAATTTGGTAGTAGAAGCTATGGTGGTGATTTGGATCTTTCACACCAGGCTCCTTTTTCTTATTTTTCGCCTCATACTCTTTCGCGGTTTCAGTATGCTTCAAGAACCTTTTGGAACGGGGACACTTTACGTCAACGAGGCCATTTGTTCCAAGCAGTCCATCAGGGTATGCTGCTAGAAATCCGTCCTTAATATTAACGAATAAGCCGCACTTTTGCACAGTGCAGTTTTTCTGTTCCATGTACAGTTGTAAAGCAGCATCCTCATTGAATCTACCATATTCTGTTGCGGGTGAAGAAAGGTTTTTTATTTTATTATTTATTTATTTATTTATTTATTTAGGAATACTGCAGGCCAATTGCGGCCCAAGCAGGATTGGGGGTTACAAAAGTGGAGTCAAAAAAGCGCAACACCAGGTAATCCGTAAAATGGGAGAGGGGAACAGGGGAAAATTGTGCAAAAATTGTAATAAAGCACAAAAACAAATGCGTAGAAAAAAATGTAATAGCTCACAACAAAGTTGGGAGGGGTTGCGGTAGTGGGGAACAGGAAAATAAAACACAATGCAAAGAGTTACACATCAAACAAACGCTCAATCGACTCCAAAACATTGTCAGATATAAATATGTGATGAGGTAGGTTGTTCCATTCTGTTATGGTTCTGGGAAAGAAGGAGTATTTAAATGCATTTGTTCGAGCGAATACTGGAGTTATTTTATGCGGATGGTCGTGCCTTGTGCGCCTAGTCGAGGATGGGTGAAGAAAGGACGACGATTCAAGCCGGAGTTTTTTAAACCAGAGTTGATCAAGAAATTTTAGTCTAGCTAGCTTCCTTCGTGATTCAAGAGAGATGATGTTGTTACTTTGAATTAAGGCAGCAGGTGAGTCATGCGGGTGGTAGCGATGAAATATAAAACGAACTGCTTGCTTTTGAACATCTTCCAGTATCTTGATATCTTTTTTTGTGAATGAATCCCAGACTGTACAGGCGTATTCTAACTTCGTTCTTATCAATGTGTTATAGGCTAAAGAGTTTCACATGAGAAAGCACGTGCTTAAGCTTGTGCCTTATCATACCTAGTTTTCGACGGGCAGCTGCACAAACGTGTTCAATGTGTGAGGACCAAGATAAGTTGCTAGAAATTGTTATACCAAGATATTTAAAGCTCATCGTCCGAGAGATGTAGTTATCACCAATAAAGTAGTCATACTGATGAGAGGACTTTTTGTTAGTGATGCGCATGTACAAGGACTTTTCTTGGTTAAGCTTCATCTCCCAACGATCGCACCAGCTAGAAACTGCATTAAGACTTTCGTTCAGAACAACTTGGTCCCTAGTAGAGTTAATATCCTTGAACAATAGACAGTCGTCCGCAAATAAACGAATACTCACGCTTTTATCTATACAAAAAGTGAGGTCATTAATAAAAACTGAAAAAAGTAGAGGGCCAAGGACACTCCCTTGCGGAACACCCGAAATTACAGGAAGAGGATCAGAATGGTGACCGTCTACGTCGACGAATTGTTTTCGCATTTGAAGATAAGCTGAAATCCATTGAACAATTGTGCTGGGAAGGCCAATCTCATTTAGTTTGTATATAAGACCGGAATGAGGAACTCTGTCGAAAGCTTTGCTAAAATCAAGGAAGATGACGTCGACTTGACCAGGCCTATCTACTATAGAAGCAAAAGAATGAATAGTTGAAATGAGCTGAGTAGTAGTAGAAAGTCCCTTTCGGAACCCATGCTGAAAAGGCGAGATTATTTCATGTTTATCGAGAAAATCATTGATGTAATTAGAAATTATATGTTCCAGTAGTTTACACGAAGAGCTGGTGAGTGAAATTGGGCGATAATTCGTTAACATTGTACGGTCTCCTTTTTTAAAAACGGGTACAACCCGAGCGATTCGCCAATATGATGGAACAACGCCACATGAAAATGACATCTGGAAGATAACAACAAGGAATCTAGAAATCCACTCAGCGTAACGACGAAGAAAAGCATTTGGTATATTATCAGGACCATTTGACGATTTAGGTTTGAGGTTAAGTAGCATAGAAAAGATACCATCAAACGTGATGAACTCTGAGCTTATTTCAGTTTCTTCGTTAAAGGAGGAATGTCTAGTGTAAGACTTCGAGAACACTGACTGAAAGAAAAGATTAAACTCCGTAGCTATTTGTTGTTTGTCGTGAACCAACATTTCCCCAATTTTGACGTAATCGACAGTTTTTTGTTGATTTGAGCTGAGGTGTCGCCAGAACTTTGCTGGATCTGTCTTAAGGAATCGTGTAAGTGTATTGGAATGATAGAACTGTTTACTTGTGCGAATTTTAGCTGCTAGTGCTCGCTTTAGGCAGGGGAGGGAGGAACTGTGAACTCGACTTCTACGGTTTCTTTTTACTTTCCGTACTAGATGAATTATTTCGCGTGTCATCCAGGGGTTTTTGCGGCGCACATATTTACTTTTATTAGGAATAAAGTTTCGAAGGCAAAAATGACAGATAGATTTAAATTTATTCCACAAATAATTAACGTCGTTCCCAGAAAATGTATCTAAGGATAACTCAAGGTAATCTAGAACAGATTTGTCATTCGCCCTAGAAAAGTCTTTAATAGTTTTGCGCTTCTGGGCCACAAAACCACCCGAGCTGCCCATGAGGCAGGAGAAAGAAACAAGCTTATGGTCGGACAAACCATCCTCCACTGATACCTGTACCTCAGACAGAGACCTACTATAAAGGACAAGATCTAAAATGAACGATGAATCACCCTGGACGCGTGTTGGTACATTAACTGCTTGAGAAAGGTCACAGGCAAACGCAATGTCGAAAATGGTCTGGTCAGAGGGTGAGGAGGATGATAAATTATGCCAATCAACGTTAGGTAAATTAAAATCACCAACCAATAGCATGCAGCTCTTGGAATACTTGAGTATATAATCATAAAGCCTAGCCAGGTATTCATTGCATTGATGAGGGTGAGCGATATACAGCGATCAAGATGAATGACTCCTTCCCGTAAGTAACACGAAGACACAGGCTTTCATGATCAGTTATTTGATCTAGCACTACAGCAGATAGGCTGCTTGGGTGCACGATACTTGAAACAAGTCAGGCACTGTACGTTGTGGTTCGACACCCATGTCGTCGTCCTTATAGAGCCACATCATTTAATCATTACCTCGTCACCTCATATTGCTCTTCATCAACAGTAAGTGCAATAGGCTACCGCCATATTACAATCTAAGAATTGAAAAATTGAGTCGTTCAGACCTTCATTATGTTTATTATTTATATAATTATAATGTTATTACTTTAAATTACCTTGAAACGATCCACATCCATCGTCGATCTTCAAATATACCTGTATATAAATTAGACGCACAATCACAAAGAACACAGCGTGCCGCCTCTTTTCATTAGATCGTCTTTTTTGAAACCAGTGCAAACTCGCGTGTTCTCTCTTCTGAGACGGTTAGAACGGTCGCACATAAAACCCGCGTTTCTCCTACCCGGCCGCTTCCTCCTTTCATTATGTGTAGTTGGTTCTAACTAAATAATCTAATAATGGTGTATTATTCATATTTAGTTGCAGTTTCAGTCAGGGGAAAGGAGGTTCGCGGGAACTAGAGCCACTAAATGAGCTGCGCTTAGAGTATCGGCACTCCGTTCCCCGACATTGTTGTGGGCGCCGCCATTTTAGTGTTTGTGCAGAGCGGACGCAACTGCCGATCGCCATGATTCAAAAGTGCGACTTCTTCAGCATTAGATTCGGTGTTAGGAGACCCATGTAATATTGCTTTGTTTTGTCGCGAACTGTTTAAACATTTCTGGAGGACGGAAAAGCATCAAAGAGACATTTCTTGGGGAACCTAGACGTCAGCGCACAGCTTTTGCAGCAGCGGGGTTCCGAAACACACTTTTTCGCTCGGGAGAAGTGTGTTTCGGCGTCTCGCCGCAGCGGGGCGCCAGTCACGTGGCTCTCCTCTCATCCGTTGTCTGCCGCTCCACCTTTTCCATTTCTTCGGCCGTCTCTCGTGGCGATCCGCCAGGCTTTGTCGGTATATATGAGGCTATAGCACTGATCAGAGCGAAGCGCTTGTGCAAGTCGAAGTTAAATTTCTTGGTTATGATGTGTTAGTAAACACCGGGCGGTGGGGACCACAAGTAAAGCCCCTCAGTCCTGGGATAAGTGGCGCCATTTATTGTAGTGTAAATGGTCAAGACACGTGCGGCGCGCCAGTTTTGGGAAGAACATTGTGCCTCAAATCTAGCTCAGTGCTGCGCTGTGCCGCCATGATCTTCCCAAGGGCTGCACGTTTCACGTTCTCGTGCATCGACGTACCTTGCGCTACTTTGAAAACATGAAGGGGCTTTAACCACAAGCTCGATAAAGCGCCCTTTTTAGTTCGATCTCCTGCCCAATACACCGTTTCACTTTAAGTTGTCAGCGCAGCAGAAGCTACAACATTGAGCTCCGGGCTTACAGCGTCCTAGTGCCACTATATAAGCTACGCTTCGGAGTAACGACACTCGCTCATATTGTGGCCTAAAATCATGGTTGCCAGTTATCTGAAGGTTTATCTGAAATCATAAGAAACGTTTTTCCACTCTCCACAAATGTGTAAACGGCTCGTGACAGAGCAAAGCAATATATTACGTGAGCTTCCTAACACCGAATCTAATGCTGAGGAAGTCGCACTTTTGAATCATGACGATCGGCAGCTACGTCTGCTCTGCACAAGCACCAAAATGGCGGCGCCCACAACAATGTCGGGGAACGGAGTGCCGATACTCTAAGCGCAGCGTATTTAGTGGCTCTACAGCATCCCTGCCAAGCACGCGCGACCGTGCAGTGCAAGCACTGTTCAGGTTCACATGGTCGCGCTAGTAGCGCTGGCTGCGTCTGGAAGTATAGCAATGTTGTCTCACCCTACGTTTTTCTTTTCTTTCCCTCTTCCTTATTCTTGTGTATTAAAACGTCAGTTGCTATTCAGTGCCCATCCTGTCCACTTCCACTAGTCCTCGCCCTTTGCAATGTTTGTGTCTTTAATGTTTAGCTACCTAGCACAACCATTAATTTTTTTTATTTATTTATTTATTGATACTGTCGGCCCGAGACAGGGCTTTTACAGGAGTGAGTAGCAAAATGAAGTAATTCCAATACATGCACACAACAATATACAATGAAAAAAAAAAGAACGCCGGTACAGAATACTAATACATGCTGCGACAAAAAAGCACGAAAACAAATGCTGCTATCATATGGCTCGCTGACTAGCAGGCAACGACACAGCATTCGAAGGGCTCAAACACTTATACAGTTTAATGCCAACATAACAAGTGAAAAAAATTGGAATGGACACTCAGGGTGGAAGTAGAACACCGTGACAAGCATAGTAATCAATCAACACTTACGACGTGGGACAAAGTGCTATGCTCTCGACGTTTTTAACGAACTCATTAACTGAGGTTAGGGTGACGGTGCCACTTGGCAGAGCATTCCACTCCTTAATCGCTCTAGGAAAGAAACTATACTTAAAGCAATCGTTTCTAACAGCTCTCTTATGTACATATAATGACGTTGCCTTGTAGATTCACCAATGCGTATGTCCATGTAATTAGATTTGTTTATGCAAATAAAATTATGAAAAATTAAGAACAAAAACATCATCAGTTCAGACTTTCTTCTTAATTGAAAAGCTGGGAGCTCGGCACGACAGCAAAGATCAGCGGGTGAATCTGTGCGGTTATATTTACTAAAGATGAATTTAGCTGCAAGCCGCTGAAGCCTTTCGAGTGTAGTAGTATTGGGTTTTGTAAATGGGTCCCAAAGAAGTTTGGCATATTCGAGAACTGGGGCCCTAAACTCGTCAAACACAAGGTTGGAGTTGAAAGTTCGCGGAGCGCGCGGATTGGATGTCGGCAACAAAAACGCGAAGTCATCGTTGTGATTGTCCAATCGGTGAGCTCCGCCAACTTCGGCCCCAGCTTTGTGTTTGACGAGTTTAGGGCCCTTGGTCTCACCAATGTTTTGTACGCTATATTTTTTTTTTATTTCTGGTGTGGTGCTAGCTATGTTTCTTCTAAGGTACCAGAGTACCTTGTTGCCTTTGAAAAGATTTTTGAATGTGAGTGTTCCATCGTAAGTCACTTGTGAATGCGAATCCTAAATATTTGTGTTCATCCACATGGAGTAGTTTAGTGCCATCTAAAAAATATTAATAAGTTAAAAATTGCTTTTTGCGTGTTACTGTCATCAATACCGTTTTCGAAAGATTTCACACCATCTGCCACTCATCGCACCATTGTTTGATTTTGCTGATTTTTTCGCTTAGTTCGATTTATCTTGTTGGATTTCAATCTTACTTTACAATACACAGTCGTCTGCAAACAACTTCATTGGAATAGAAATCCCAAAGCGGAGGTCATCTATAAATATTAAAAATAATAGTTGTCCCAGTACGCTACCCTGTGGAACTCCCGATAGGATAGGTGCAAAGCTAGACATATTCTCCAGACTCGACAAATTCAACTCTCGAAGAAAGATAGGAAGAAAATAAATTTGTAATTATTGGGTTTCTAAATATGGTATGAATTTTAAGCAACAATTTAGGATGAGGCACTTTGTCGAATACTTTTTCAAAGTCCAAGAATATTACATCAGTTTGACTTTGGCTGTTAAGAGATTGAGCAAGATCATGCACGGTCTCAACAAGCTGTGTGGTCGTAGAAAGACCTTTGTGGAAACCGTGTTAATATTCATACAGTATATTATGGTCATTTAAAAAAGTCAACATATGTTTAGACACGACGTGTTCGAGGAGTTTGGAGCATGTACTAATAAGAGATAATGGGCAGAAATGTTCCACACAACTCTCCGGACCACCTTTATGAATAGGTATAATTCTGACAGTCTTTTAGGCTTTAGGCACTTGACCATCATTTAAGAATGATTAATAAATTAAAGTAAATTACTTAGCAACCCATTCACCGTATTTTTTTAAGAACGCCTTTGGAATTCCGTCGGGACCGGAACTTTTCTTAACGCCTATATTAAGTAATATATTTAAAACTACTCCTTCGTGTATTTTAATATCTCCAATTGAAGGATACTCAGAAAACCCTTAAATCCCGGCAAAGTTTGGTTATCTCGCGTAAAAACAGAAGAAAAGAAGGAATTAAAATCTTCAAAGCGTTCTTGACTGTTGCCGGAATTTTTGCGTTTACTGGGCCTATCAGCCTGTTCTATCGTCTCAATATCCTAGGCTTCTTAAATGATTCGTTACCAGAAGGCGAGTGGCACTCAGTTGATCAAACGACGTTTTACCGAACGCCGACTTCTCATCGAAAAATACTTCAGCGAATGGTCGGCCGCCGCGAAGCGGCGTTTCCGGGTGGGCCAGGTTGGTTAACAATTTTTTAATGAGCCGCCGCAGGCTGTCGCCGTGAAGCGTCGTAAACGCTTTTCTTTTTTTTCTTTTTTTTTTTTTTTTTTGGGGGGGGGGGGGGTAACACGTGGTTGACTTATACGTTAAAGACCGACGACCAGTTCGCGCTTTCCACTTTTCCCCTCGCTTCCTCCTCTCCCCCTTCTACCCTGTCCGCCGTTGCCTGTTTCCTCCTCCCCCATGGCGAGGAGGATGTTCTGCCTTGCAGAATCTCGTGTCTGGTCGTCGGCCTTTAAAACGTCGATTCGCTCCAATGATCGCTCTTCGCTAAAGCGTCATTCATTGATGTGATATGGACCCCCCGGAAGGGTCATGCTGCAATCTGGAGTTGTAGACAGGCTGTCAGATAAGTATGGCGAGGCCGGCTGTTCTCCTACTCCTCGCTAAGTCCAGGCAGCTCTCACGAAGATAATTGGGTGCAATAAGCGAGCGCTGACTTTATTTCCATGTAGTTCTGAGAAGTGTTACTTCGTCAACGCAGCGATCGAAATCGAAACCATGCCACTCCTCTTCATAGCTAGCGTGTAGTACACCCTGCAATGGCCAAAGATGCCCCATAATGCAACGCGCGGAGTGTTGCATTACGTGACTTTTTGAAGTAGTCTATTTTGTTTTGTTTTTTTCCCCGTTTTTTACTTTGGTGCGCTTTTTAATAGGATCGTTTGCAAGCAATGGGATCGTTGAATAGGATCGTTTACACGTTTGAACGCACGGCGCGACTCTCATCTTCTCTAGTGTAAAGGCACCCGCCACACTGAGTTAAATTTGAAACAGCTCTTGTCGCGCTATATTTAGTCAATGTAGCGCGAATTACGCTAGAGTAACAACTTTTTCCGCCCACTAATTACATCCACACAGAGCAAAGCAGTGTGCTCAGGACGTTGGCTAGTAGGCGCCCATGCGTACGGGTTACAGACTTATCTGCTAGCCGTGCACGCCTCCTGCGTTCCCCTTTTTTTGTGCAAATAAAATATTGATTGATCGATTAATAGACCAATTATGACCCCGCCAAGTCAGATTGACTCAATTAAGTTGGTAAATGAGTATCTCCACGCCGGAAGCGGCGCTGGCATCGAGGCAGAGTAATTTCCTCTTCATTGTTGTTTGCATCGCACTCAGAGTTAGGGTGCCGAATTTTCCGTAGCGACAGAAACAGCAGCGCTGCGAGCACATTTAGCTCGATGCTGAACCATATTCTACGTTCCTTTGCCGCAATAGTGGAGACTGGAGCGGTTTTTTGTAACAGGCCGCGCGTGAAACGAAGAAAGATTTTTTTTATATACTGTGAATAGGATTGGTTAAGCAGCATTTAGCGACATCAAGAAGCACATTTCATGGTGCGCTCAACCTATTGTTTATCTTCAGTGCCAATTTCCCAGTCCCGTATCCTGCGGTCTATAAGTCGCATCGATATGTTACTCTAACAAGGCGATAAGCTGTGCGAGTTGGTTGAACATCTTCAAAATCGAAAACAGCGCAACAAAACTTGACAAAAGATGAGTAAAAGAAGTGCACGGACAAAGCGCTGTCCGTGCACTTCTTTTACTCGTCCCTTGTGACATTTTTTGCGCTGTTTTCACTTTGAAGATATGTTACTCCCCTATAAATGGTGGTTCTTACGAAATGTTTGTGCATAAGTCGCGTCATTGTATAAAACTAATGTTCTGCGCAATAAAATGCTTAGATGGGCCAGTTGGTACATCATGGGAAAATAAGGAATGAACACAGACCAAGAGTAGAATAGCAGCGACGCAGGGCGCACTCTCAACTGAATTTATTAGGAAAACACGAACAAACTTTTATACCAACGGGAGCACACCATCAGACATAAAACATCACGTTAGTTCCCACCCAGCCCACGTGTGATGAGGTGGACTATAGAAGCGAGAAGTGAGGAAGACGAAGTGACGCCGGGCAGTGTGGTGCGCGTGAAAAAGGGGGCTTCGGAAGGCAGATCGGCAGCTGCGACGATAAGAAGGACATCGGTGGGCTCCCGCGGTCCCGACGGCAGCAACGACTGGTTCTGGACGGGCGGCTAGAGGCCCGTGAGAGCTAGCCCTGGCCAAGGGGACCGCCGCCTACGCCGGAAAGCGACCATTCCCCAAGCCGACCCAGAAGGCAGCACCCGGGGCCGCCGCCGACGACGACGTGAAGAGGCCCGTGAGAGCTAGCCCTGGCCAAGGGGACCGCCGCCTACGCCGGAAAGCGACCATTCCCCAAGCCGACCCAGAAGGCAGCACCCGTGGCCGCCGCCGACGACGACGTGAAGGTGCGGTGCCTGACTAGGGTGGGACTACGTCATCTATTTTCATTTTTTCTTCTGTACATAATACACCTCTCTTTCTTTCACTCGCCGTCCTCGGGTTCTTTGTCCTTTATTCAACCTCTTCCCATCACACCACGTTTCAAATATTCAAACTCATCCGTTGGTAGAGCCAGAGAAGTATCGCTAATGCATTTTTCACCCCTACTCCCAATCTTAAACGCCTCATGAAGCTCGCGTGACACTTTGTTTTTGTACTTTGCCGAACTTCTAGTCCTGTCAAATGACGGGGCGCAAGAGCATCTGCTGCAATGTACATCCAGATGGCCTGACGGCAGGGGCGGATGCAGGAATTTCCTGAGGGGGAGTCAGGTGTTGGTCAGCGTACCATTTGTTTAGGAACCCCCTCCCCCTCTCCCTCGTTTCACGCCCTAAATTTTACACGTGCAGAAATCAAGAGGGAGGTCAGGACATCCGGACCCCCCCTCTAAATCCGCCCCTGCCAGACGGTGTGGTTCTAGTTGAAGCGTCGTGCTCACGGACCCGATCATTGACACATCTTCCAGTTTGCCCTACATAGCTTAATGTTCTACCATCGTGAAAGTCGCTGCATCCGTGGACCTATGTTGCCACGCTTGAGATGGACCGCCAGAAGGTCATTGGTGGGTGCTCTGCCGTTCAGCTTTGCTCGGAAATGTTAATATGGTCTACATCTTGCACCAGATCCTACCTATAAAAAAACGGTTCGTCCTAAAATACGCAAAAACGGAAAAATTAAAAAAAAAAAAACGTAATATATACGAGTGAAGATATTCAGTTTGACTATTGGGGGCTCATCCCTCGCTGTAGTTTCTTTATCCTTTCATACATATTATGTAAAAGCATCGGCTCGCTTCCATTTCCGCTCTTTTCGTTACACAGACGTGTTTTCCGTTCGATGAACACGATGCTGTGCTGCAGTGCGCAACACGCAGTCCAAGCAGCGTTCGTTCGGCCGCTCCGCAAGCTCGGCTTTTCCACGCAGGATTGAATTTCCTAGCTAAATGAAACTTGGCACGCGATCGCGTCAGACGCCCCCGCGAACCGAGAAAGAGTCTCGAGTGTCCGGCGGAAGGCGGGCAGACGGCGAGCGCTGACGACAACTGGATGGTTTCATCTGTCGACTTCACGTTCTGCGCAGATACACGACCCGTACCTGGGATGGGCAGAAGTACTCTAGACAGTATTTGGAAATACAAATGCTCGGATGCGTGACAAAGACAGCTGAATACTGATACTGAAATAATTTTTCAAAAGGTATCGCGATACGTTTTAAAAACACAATTGAATATAAAAAAGTATTTTAAGATACAAAAACGGGACCTTCTTCTAAAAATTAAATTTTTTTATACTTATACATTCAGTGCGAGAACTATAGAGAGCGCTATAAAAAAATGCGCTTAGCTCCGCCAGTGGAGGTGCTGGCCTTCGACAGTGAGACAAGGCATATGTACACATAGTAGCGAAACTTGGGCCAAAACTACGGGTGTCGCGAACCAGTCGAGGTTCGAGTTCGACCAAGTTTGACTTTTTCTAACTTCTTGTGAAAAGTTCGACAAAGGTTCGACTCAGGTTCGACTGCCATGCGCATGCGCGACAGGCTCGCCAGTTGGCTTCGGATTGGATGGTGATGGCTAAGGATGAATTAAGGGCAGCACTGATTGGTTGTTTCAGTTAATACAGTACAAAAAATTAAGTTATTAACTTCTTCAGTGATAAGAATTAGTTTCTTTTTATTGCGACTGTTCATAAAACTAAGCTAACCCTTTGCATAAAAAAAAATTCTCCAACCCTAGACATGCTTGTATCAGGGTCTGGCCACACTGTCCACACAAAGTCGGACCGGTCAAATCTGGTTAAAAGTTCGAAGGTTCGTCGAACCGGTTCGAAGGAGTCGAACCGCGAAAGTTCGACCTTAAAATCTGGTTAGACAAAAGTTCGCGACAGCCTTAGCCAAAACACGGTACGAAACCAATCGCCACTGACATCAACCTGGAGGGCCACGTGGTTACGGTTAGGGCAGTGTTGGACAAAATACTCGATAAAAGTATTTCAGTTAAGTTACTAAATACCTGCTTCTTAAAGTATTTAAAATACTACTCAAGTTACTTTCACTGTAAAGTATCTTGAGTAGAGTACAAATACTTAGAAATGTATTTCAGTTACTTTTGAAGATACTTCCGCATTGCTTAATCTGTATCGACGTCATTGTCAACGACAATTATGCAGCTACGCAAATCTGGGTTACCAGAATGGCTTATTAGCACGCAACAACATAAAACGGAAGAAAAAAAAGTATCGTAGGGCTATTTTATGCAGTCCAATTATAAAGAGCAAAATATTGTCACGAATGATATATGATGAGGTGGCGAATAACTGAAGAAACTAAACGTTTAATGGGGCGAACTTGTTCCCAAAACAAAATAGAGAAATACTAGCGTCGCAGGCGTCGATGTCGGCGAAACAGCAGGATCGACCGCTGGGGCGAGACTGACTCCGGACCGCCACACGGAGCACCAATTGTACCCGCGTGGGTTTCTGGAACATTCGGCGTAGAAAGTTCGGCGCGTAGAACATTCGTAACTCGATCAGACGACAAAATTCTCGAACTTACCAGAATGTCAAGTTGAAGGAATAAATAAAAGAGAAGTCCGCTTTCTAATATCGAACCAGGAGCCTTCGCGCGGTAACCATTCGGCCACGCGCTCGCTGGGCAACGCGCGTGGCGATATCACTGATAGATGTTACGAAACATTTCTGGGACAACAAGAAAGAGGTCGCTTTAGCTATTGGGGAGGAGATCAGACCGTGGCGCCCCAAGCGGTTAACTTTAGAACTAGATGGATGGGGACAACAAATACAATGGTTCGGCTGGAGGTCGTGTTCTCCGGTGAGGGGGAGGAGGGGCTCTTTTGTTACCACTCTGGCCGGGCACGAACAATGCAGCATGCACGGTGCCCAGCTCAGCACAGAAGCCCAAGTGGGTCAAGTTCGCATCCTCTGACGACTGCTTTCGGGGGCGCTAATTGTTGGTAGTTTTTCACTACGCTGTGCCCCGCGCTCTATTAAAAAAGATGTCACGAACATGCCCAAAAGACTTGTGGGCATGTGCACAGGCCTTGTGTTGGGTAAACACCGAGGTGTGGGGGTGACAAACGGGTCAGAGCGCTTCGCCAATAGTGACATCGCTGAATATCACATCCAACGGCGCACCTTAGACGCATCGTTTAACTACAATCCATATTCCCTATACGGGGAGTTCACTATAAACGAAATTGGGACACGGATATGAGTGAATGGATAACAAAGAGAACCCACATAATAGCCACGGCAGTGGTCGCACCTTTTTGAAGTAGGTTGCGTTCAGAAAAGCACTCAACATCGGGGGACACTTTGTTGGCATTTTGAGAGGTCATCCAGCTCCTAGTTCGTTTCCTGTACTGTTTTCTGCTTATCAATGTTCGCTTGCAGACAGTGTTCGCGAGAGCAATAAGTGCCGGACTGACAACACAAAGAAAAAAAAAAACCTCGACGTTTTTCTTAGCGGGGTCAAATATACAAAAAGCAAAACAAAAATGTCTACTTTTTTGTGTGTCCACTTCTCATTTTCTTCGATTTGTTATTTTCTTGACACTCAAGTCTGCATTGTTCTCGTAGGTCGTTTCCCGGTCTGCTTGCGCCTCAGGGTGGCATCTTTACTTCCGTAAAACCACACCTTTTGTTTGAGGATTTTTTTGGGGGAAACTCTATAGAAACAAAAAGCGCCTTTGGGAAGGCGAGGGGAAAACCTTCATTGTTCGAACTTTGGGCTGAAATATGAGTCACAGTCGGCCAAGAAGCGATATTTTACAAGCTCAGTTAAAGTCACCGTAGCTAATCGGAGCTAGCAACAGGATTCGGTTGCTCGAAAGAATGTTCACGTCTGCTCGTGCCACGCCCACGCCACTTCATACCGAAAAACTCGGAAAATGGTGGAATGTCAAAAATGTATGGGTGTAGGACAAAATGGTCCCGGTCAGAATGGTCCCGGACAAAATGGTCCCGGACAAAATGGTCCCGGACAAAAAGGTCCCAAGTGCCAACCAAGACAAAATGGTCCCAGGTGAATTTATCAATACTTTGAGCGTTCTTAATAGGACAAAATGATTTGGTACTTTTATTTTGACACACGTTCAAGGATAACATCAACATTTTCATTATAATCATTTGAAACAAATTTCAAATCCCTTCTATCTATACCATGTAGCTCTATTTCTCAAAGGTTCTTGATTTCTACCGATATATTTCACGTGTGTAGTCAATATCTTTCTATCGCCAGAACCTGTTTTCAAATTATCGCTATCGAGCTTCAAAACGATATTCGGAATGAAAATCATTATCATACACGTACTACAGGTTCTTGACGTGGTTTTTTTAAATGAACCTGTCGTACCACCGTGTTCTATTTTCCAGAAACAGCGTCGCTCTGTCTGAACATTGTATATTAAAGAAATCAAAAATTGATTTCGAAATTATGAGCGTATTTATTACATAGAGCACTTAAGAGACAAAAAGTCGACGCTGCTGAAGCGAAGGCCTAATACAAAAATATATTCATATGACCCACACCCCTCAAAAAGTCGTTCAAGGGACGGAGCCCTTGCACGTACTGTGTGTACTAGGGTGCATTCATGTCCACTCTAGTGTGCACAGAGTTACAAGCCGCTGCTAATATCCATCAAGAGTAGAAAATACAAAAAACCTGCAAACAGCAAATAAATAATGCCACTCTGGGACCATTTTGTCCGGAATGGCAGTTGGGACCATTCTGTCCGGGACCATTTTGTCCGGGACCATTTTGTCCGGGACCATTTTGACCGGATCCCCAACACAAAATGGCGGGTGTCTCCACCCTGTCAGCGGAGCGGCCGGCAAATGGAGGGACGCCTTGTTTGGAGGTCGATACGGGGCAGCGACGTCCGTGACGTCACTGCCGGAAACGTAAAATTGTAGCGGGTTGTTTGTTGTTGTGTCCAGTGTTGGGGCGGGGGGGGGGGGGGGGAGCCGGCGGTTGCGGCGTGTTATTGTTGCAGTGCCATGCGCTAAAGAACCGAGGCCAGATTCACGAAACGATCTCACGTCAAAAATGTACGTATGACAACAGCTCCGGAGCCGTCTTTTTCTACGATCAAATCAACATGACCGACAACGTCGCTCAGTTACTTGGTCGCGACGACCAACGGACATTTATTTTTCTACGTGCTCTTCTGGCGAGTCCCGATTTTAAGCAGCAAGAAAAGAGAAGGAAGTACTCGAAACCGGCCACAACGAACACGAACGCTGGATCCACAAACTCCCGGGAAAACCGACCGGCAGAATTTAGGCCTAGCAGGCACTCCGACTCGGCGCGGCGTTGCTCCGACGGTCCTTGCCCAAGACCGTGTGCCCACGACCGGCTGGCTTGCTGGATGGAATACCCGCCCGCGCGACCCTTGTGGACCCTTCCCGTATTATAGTTTGATCGCTGACCTCAATTTTAGATTAAGAGGTCAATCTCTTCCCCTTGACATCTTGTTTTCCGAGGCAGCGGTGACGAACGCTGTCGTCGAAAAGGGACTCTCATCGATTCTATCTCCGTGTTCTGTGTGATATGGAGCTCAAGTAAACGTCGTATGGATTACCTTCGCAACACGCTATGTACAGGGTGTCCCAAAAGAAAATTTACACGGTCTTTTTTACCGTAAAAATAAACTAGGCATCGCCGAACGCTCATTCTCCGCCCAAAGGTAGAGCTAGAGGTCACAACCAGATGCCAAAGTTTCAGCCCGATCCGAGAACTTAATCAAAAGTTATAAGTACTTTTCTGAAAATTTCAATGGGAAAATAGCGCCCATTTTTGCCCGTTTTCGGTTTCTGGTGCCATAGATCCCCATATGTTCGAAAACTCCGTCGGCAGCCATTTTCCCATTGAAATTTTCAGAAAATCAGTGATTACTTTTGATTAAGTTATCAAATCGGGCTGAAACTTTGGCATCTGTTTGTGACCTCTAGCGCTACCTTTGGGCGGAGAATGAGCGTTCGGCGATGCCTAGTTTATTTGTGCGGTAAAAAAGACCGTGTAAATTTTCTTTTGTGACACCCTGTACACTTTGTTATTAGTATGCATTTTTATTCTGACACGACGGTACGTCACTGTCGAGCTATAAACGTTCGTGGGAGCTACGCAATGCCGGTCCCACTTTTCTTTGCCGAGTGCCACGTCAGTATCGAGTGGTAATCGTAAAAGATCGGTCCCGAAGCACTTCGATCAAACGCGCGCGTCCGCTCCGAGTGTGCACAAGTATTTACGTGGCTCTTGCGGACGCTCTCGTGGTTGAAACGCATCTTTTTTTACGTCGGCTCGCTCCTGCATCTCCGAAGCCGCGAAAAACGCCGCGGCGATTTGTTTTCATCTACGTCGCTTTGCTGGCTTTGCAAACGACTGGCACGGGCCGTCTTTTCCAACTATGACAGTTGAGTTGACTACTCCGGAGGAGTGCGTGAAGATGTCACGAAAACCGAACATGACGTCACGGACGTCAAATTAGTACTACTCTGCCCCGTATCGACCTCCGCAAAAGGCGTCGAACTAGGGGCGGCACCTTCCCCCTCCCCCTAGTTCAGGGGGGGGGAGGGGGGGGGGGGAAGGTGCCGCCGCTTCCAATGCACCCTCCTCAGAATTTACGGCGCTCCGTGAAGGCCGCCATATTAAAACTTGATACCAGTGTTGCTGCATCTGTAAGTCATCTTTAAGTTAGAGCTGACGGAAAAAATCTGGCCACGGCGCAACGCCGACGTACGCTGCAAGCTAGAGCCGGTTTGCTTTCGTTGTTTTTGTTTGGTCGGAGAAAATCTAGCAACAACGCACGTCCAACATGGCGCCGCTATTGTTTTGGTTTGACGCGGTTTGCGAGCACATGTAGCGAAGACGATCCCGGAGAAGTGCCCATTTGATGTTGCCGGAAGACGGAAAGTATCATTCGTAATCGTCGTGTGTGGTTTTAAAGCGAAGGAAGTCACAGGGTCCACAAGTGCGCAACCACAAGCCAAGGTTCACGACAGCGCTGCGTTGACTTCGGCGATCTTGTTCTGTTTTGTGCAACACGGCGATGTGACAAAAAGTTGAAACCTTCGTGGTGTGTGGTGCGGTGTTTGAAGGTAGAAGCTCATACTTACACGAAGCGCAAATTGTTTATTGGGGGGTTTGAGGTTCAGCGGGTTCAGTCCCGTCGTCATCAGCTGATCCGGTCCAGCTGGTCCGGGAGGACGCAGCGAGCGTTTTTAAAAGTAAATCTTCCTTCGTTCCGTTTCAAAATGTGGAAGATTCTCGACGTATACCGTGAGTAAAAAGCTGCGGGTGTTTTCAACAAAACTACGTCGTTTTAATTGAACAATGGCGTTGTAATCTTAAAGAAATGTGTGTTTTGTGTTTATTGTGCATTCAGATATAATGCGGTTGTGCGCTTGCCATTGCGTCAGCGACGGCATGAGCGTGAGCGAATAAAATGAGCGAGGCTGGCCGCACAGGCCAGCCAGTCTGCTGCCAACCTTCGATCTGAGATGTTGGCTGCTGTTTGATCTTAGACGCCTGGCCCGGTTCGGGAATCTTCCGCGCTATCGTCACCGCAGCCTCGACTTGCGGTATGCTGACTCGGCAAATCCCAGCGCACCTATTCCGACACTGGGCCGGAATATAACAAATGGACTTCGCATTGTTGTCCTAAATCTGCCTTTTTTATGGTTCGTGTTGTTGGAATGCGTTTGCACAGTGACGCACACCGCCCGAGTAGATGATTCGGACCTGCAAACGACCGGTTTTACAGAATTTCAGGGAAACTTCAGTCACCACCGATATTTTCCTGTAATTCTCGTGTGAGTTTGTTGCGCTCATCATGCGGTGTGAATAAATTAGGGCAACGTTTCCTACCTGCCCACAGATGCATGAACTGAGACCATTTTTTACGTAGTGAATATAGTGCTTTTTCTTTATTTTGGGAAGAGTTGTTGGTGAATTTATTATGCTACAATCACTTGAGAGTTGAGCAATTGGGGAGAGCGAAAAAGCTTTCACAACTTTGTCTCTTTTCTTTCTGGCACTGTCCCATTGCAGTTTCAGTAGACATACCTACTAGCAGGTACAAACTGCTCTAAAGCAGGTAAAGGACTGGTAACTCAGGACGGTGCGGACTCCGTGTTTCGCGCTTTTCGCAAGGTGACTGGGTAAGTGCTTTTGCGAGGTATGCGGAATATGCAAACGATTTTGTTATGCCCGTCGTTTGCGTCTTTCCAGCAAAACGAATAAGATAATCTACAAAGGCGCAATCACAAGCCAAGATTTACGATAGCAAAGCGTTTGATTCGGTGGTCCGTGTAGTTGTATTTTACCCTGCTTTCTGCAACACCGTGTCATGACGAAGAGCTGGAACGTTCACGATTAGTGCTGGGCTACCGGTTGACAGAAGCCCGCATCGGCACTGAGTGCGCTTGGGCTCTTGATGCGCGGCTTGCCTTTCATCCGCGGCTTGCCGCCTGCTGATCCGGCTGCTCGACGGTGAGGAAGCGGCGAGAGTGACCTCTGAAGTAAATGTAAATCCTTGTTCATCCAGTTATCTTGTGTCAAAGTGTGGAAGGTGTCCAACGTGTACTGAGGGTGGGAACTACGAGCGTTTTGCCTTGCTTTTGTAACCGAAACCAGAGCAGCGAGATAACTGCCTTGCATACTCCAAAATGATGGAAGCAATAAGTCGTCAAAAACCCGTTTTTAGGGTTTCAAACCGAGTAAACAAGACAAATATAATTAAACTTCGTTGTCTGTATGCAGGAAGACTTGTGTAACACAGCAATACATTCTCTTTCCAAAACGAAAAAGAAAGTAAAACTCAGTCCGCCGTATATGGCAGCAACTTCGCTGCAAAACCTATGCTGGCAACGTAAGCGGTTTTAATATGGCCGCCCCCGCTTTGCGCCGCGTTCCCTTTCCTCCTCCCCCCCCCCCCCCCCTGCCCTAGTTACGGTTGGTTACGGTGCGTTTGAAGCGCGACCGACGAGAAGTTAGGGCAAACTATATACAATTAAAATAATTTTAGATTAAATTATATTAAGTTGTATTTTTAAATTTTGTAGATAAATATTAGTTATCTGAAATGAGGTTTATCACACTCGAAAAAAGCAGACAGCTTGTTGTTTTTTTTTTACTTATTGTATACTAACTTGTTATTAGCGCCCTCTGAACTTTACAAGCAACAAGGCTGGCTTGAAATAGCGATAATTTGCAGAGACCTCGTGCTGCGCGAGGAGGCCGGCTTTTGACGCCCGTCCGCTTGTTTTTCGTTTTGTTTCAGGTCTCCACGCGATTTTTTAGTTGTTTTACCGGTACTTTACACAGTTTGAAAAGTTTTGTTCGCTCAGCGTGATTACCCCATTTACGTGCGCGGGAGCGTAACGTCAGAGTGATATAGGATCAGTCGCTTTCGTGCGGTCGGACGCTGCTACGTTTGACGGGCTCAACGTCCTTTGTGACAATTAGCTCCGCACTTGATGCAACGAGACGTTGTTCCGTAGAAGAAGGCCGAAGAGACGACCGCACGGCTGGCGTCTCACTGCATCGGTTTCCTAACGGCACTCGAAGGTGATATTCAGTTACTGTCAGTGAGATGCCTGCTGTGCTGTGTTGTGTTATGTGATGCCATGCCCCCTTTGCAAAGTGTTATCCTAACTGTTGTTAGTTGTCATAAATTTATTAGGTTTGGCTGGATGTGCAGAAGAAGAAAAAACAAAGTTAAGCTCTGCCCACTACTGCACTGCTTGGAGGCGTAGCGTGTATATACTAGAAATGTTTAGCTTTCAATTCGCTTTGACCTTGCAGCGTTGTTTGCGCTCATTACGAAAGCGCCCAGGATAATCGAATTTACCTTTTTATTTTTTATTTATTTAATATACCTCAAAGCGCCCTTTCGGGGATTGTATGAGGGGGGAGTACACGTTTTTGACAAGAAAATATGAAAACAATAAATTTCGTACATATTTGCTTAAAGGCAAGAAACAATGCAAATATACCCACTCAAGAAAAAGTACACTCGTACACAACCAAAAATAACATAATACCCACTCAAAAGAAGAACACTCGTACACAAACAGGGAGCATCGTGCCAACCAGGCTACAGGAAAAGAAATTAAACTGTCATCGCACATGAAAAACAAAAAGGACACCATCCTATGACTCATTCCTGGGAAAAGTGGAACAAATGTTCACATGCAGATTTGAATTCATTGTTATCTGTTATATTTACAACGTGGTGGGGCAATGAGTTCCATTCTGTAATGGCGAGCTGTAATGGCGAGTTGCGAAATTGGTTAGTGCGACAATTTGATAAGCGAATTTTGCGAGGATGATCATGTCTGGGAAAGATGCGATGAGGGGGAGGCAATAAGCGTTCCTTAAGGTTAATATCATAGTAATAAATATTGTGGATGAACGCCAGACGGGAGACTTTGCGCCTGGCGTCTAATAAGGGTAAATTAGCCCTTTGTTTCAGCGCTGAAACGCTCGCGTAAGGTGAATAGTCACTATATATGAAGCGCGCGGCTTTGTTTTGAATTTTTTCTATTTTGGCAATTAGGTAATCCTGGTGGGGAGACCATATGATGCTGGCGTATTCAAGCTGAGATCTGACAAAGGACTTAAAAGCTAGTAAACGAGTTTCAGGGGGAGCTAAATACAACTTCCGTCTAATGAATCCCAAGGAACGACTGGCTTTCCCAACTATGTAGTTAACATGATCGTGTCAACTAAGAGTATCGGAAATGAAAACACCCAGATATTTATATTTATTTACCTTTTCCAGAGGGACACCATTGATAGCGTAGTTGCAACTGATTGATGATTTCTTTGTTGTCACAGTCATACATTTTGTTTTGTCGATGTTAATTCACATCTGCCACCTGTTGCACCATGAAGCAATAGAGTTCAGATCGCTTTGAAGTGTACAGGTGTCGGCTGTATGTACTATCTTTTATACAGAGCACACACTCGTCTGCGAAGAGTCGAATCGATGAAGAAATGTTAACAGAGAGATCATTTATATAAATGAGAAAAAGAAGGGGTCCCAGCACGGAGCCTTGGGGCACGCCAGACGTAACATCAGTGCTTGATGATAACTGATTAGAAATTGCAACGGATTGGGTTCTATTCATAAGGCATTGTCTAATCCAAAATATAAGTGAGGGGTCCATATCCAACGTTTCAAGTTTTTGTAATAACCGCTGGTGTGGTACACAGTCAAATGCCCGAGAAAAGTCTAGAAATATGATGTCGGTCTGTTGGAGCGAATGAACGTTTTCATAAAGATCAGTTACAAGCTCGAAGAGTTGCGTTTCGCACGATTTGCCTTTTCTAAAGCCATCTTGTCCCTCAAAAAGAATGTTATTCTCCAAAACAAAATTAATAATATGACTATATATGATCTGCTCTAAAATTTTACAGGGAATGCTCGTTAACGATATAGGTCTGTAGTTATTTAAGCATGACGTGTTACCGGACTTGAGAACAGGAATAATTTTTGCATGCTTCCAGTCATTCGGCAAATGCCCTTCTTCGAGAGACTGCTGATACAACAAAGCTAGTATGTCACTAGAAAATGGCTGCGTAATTTTTAATAATTTAGTGTTAATGCCATCTATGCCTGGCGAAAAACGATAAGGAAGGCCTTCGATGATTTTTCCTATACCACGTGAACAAACAGTGATATTTTCCAAAAAAGCATGATCATAGGTCAATTCACAAGAAGAAAACGGAAACGATTCGTTGGTGAAAACTTCACTAAAACATTCATTGAAATTGTTAGCAGTTTCAAGGTCGGTACATCTATTTCCCTCCGCATTCGTAAAGCTACGATTAGAACTTGTTTTCGGCGGATTTATGCGATTCCAGGAGTTTTTTGGATTTGACTTCAGAAGGCCATGTAAGTCATCTCTGTAGAAAGTTTTTTTAGCTTTTTTAACTTCGAGAGCACATATAGATGAATGGGAATTATAAAAGTCCCAAGATAGATTATCGTTGCTTTCCATGGCCCTGTTGTACAAGCGTTTCTTTTTGTTAAGAAGAGACTTAAGTTTTTTAGAAAACCACGGACTTAAAGGGCTGTTCGGAATTTTTATTCTTGGAACGAAGTCGTTGAGAATACAATTCAGCCGATTTTGAAATGCGGACCAGTTTTCTTTGACGGATCGTAAGCGGAAGGACCGCTCAAAGGTATCTAAAAAGATCCTCATAACTGTGCTTATTTCATTAGTTTTCGCCTTTGAATAGTCATGAATTTCTTTAAACTGGTTGCGGGGGTGCTGAGTTGCCATTTCGACTTCGATTACCACCATTTTATGATCACTAATCTCTTCAAGAACATTTACGCGCTTAATTATGTCAGGGGCAGTCGTAAAAAATAGGTCTAAAATGGAGGTTCCTCGGGTAGGCTCAAGAACAACTTGAGAGAGGTAAAGACATTTAAAAACATTCAGGAACTCTATACACTCGAAAACATGTCTGCAGTCTGGTAGTGGTTCAAAAGAAATCCAGTCAATTCCTGGATAATTAAAATCTCCTCCAAGAAATACAGGACATCCGGGGTAACGAGAAATAACATCATCAAGGTTAATACAAAGATCACGGACGAAATCAACGGTAACATGTGGCGGTTTGTAGCAGACACCAACCAGGACATAAGAAAACGAAAACTTAACGCGAACCCAGACCATTTCCAGATCGGTTTTTAATTCGACAGGGACAGAGTGGAAACATTTTTTTAACAGCGATAAGCACCCCTCCACCTTTTGAATGCAACCGGTCTTTCCGATAAAGCAGGTAATCTTTATCTAAAACAAGCTCACGGTTATCAATATCACTGGAAAGCCAAGTTTCCGTTCCAAGTATGACGTGCGGTTTACAGATTTCGATCGAACACAAAAATTCTTCTTGATTGGAAATAAGACTTCTAAAATTAGCGACAAGAAAAGACACAGTTCCCGAAAGGCGCTTCTTTGCGCGACGTCATGATTCAGCTGGTGTAGGCACAGAGCTTGTTCTTTTCTGTTCAATCACATCACCCGATTCTGCATTATAAAAGAAAATACGATCACCAACAAAAAGCTTGTCAAAAACAAGGCGCACACTGGTCTGGGTCGAACGGAGAGGCCTACCGTACTCCCATAGCATTTTTCGTGGCATGACGAATGTTAGGTGAAAAGTCTTCATCTATCCAAACACGCCAATTCTCGAGTTGTTTCAGCTTTGACGCATTTTCAAGGATTTCCTGCTTCTTTTTAAAGCTACGGAAGTTAACAATGATCGGACGAGGGTAGTCCCCCCGCTTTCTTCCCAATCGGTGTGCGCGCTTGATTTCTCCGGCCACAATTCCAAGATGCGTTTGAATAAAGTTATTCACAATTTGCTCAGATCTTTTCCACGATTCTTTGTCTTCTTCTGGAAGACCCTTGAATATCAGGTTATTCCGGCGTTGTCTATTATCCAGCGCGTCCAAACTGGCTGGCAGACTACTAAGACGATTACAGGTGGCGGATATCGATTTGACTCCATTTTCCAGAGAAGCTATTTTTGCTTGGACACCGACAACGTCGTTCTGAACCTGTGCCAAGTCCTTTAAGTTTTTTTCTAAATGAGTCACTCTTTCAGTCAGGTTTTTCACCCCATCTACAATAGTAGAAAGTTTGGTTGCATTTTCCCGTTGATATTGCTCAGTAGACTGTACAAGTTTGTCACGCGTGTTTTGAAGTTCCACCAAGTCCCCGGGGCCGGGGTTCAGCTCCACATTACCGGCAAGAATCAAAACGTTGCACAGGCACAAAATAAATAACAATACGTGAGCTCTGGGGACAAACGCTAATGCCCGCGGAACAAAAAGGTAGCGTCGGCTTGCGCCGTGCGCGAAAGAGTAGGAAAAACATCTTATGCGAGCGCGATAAACGGACAGGTCAACGCCCATGCCACGAAGAGAAGAAACACAGGGGATTTGCAGCCTTACGTTACAGTTTGTCTAACTAGAATAGTAGGTCACAGTTCTCACCTGCAAGGTCAGGCAGACAGGGTTTAGCCGCTCGGCCTACCAGGCCACAAATCCCAGTGAACTATGGTGCGATAGTCCTTTTTGTAGCACTGGATGATGACGTAGGTGCCGATAAAACCGGACGACGATGCAGCGAAGCTGAAGCAGATCAGTGCCGGCGTCCACTCTTCTTGCCAGGCCGTTCGAAACGACGACGAACGAGCGATCTTGTGGGTTTAGACCAACACCGCGCCGGCAGCTACGCTCCGCAAGCTCGAGCTTCGACGATTACTGCAAGGTCAGACAGACAGGGTTTAGCCGCTCGGCCTACCAGGCCGCGAATCTCTTGAACCGGCTTGGCCCTCAGGAGTATGGGGTCATAGTCATCGACGCTCTAATCAATATGTTAATATGTTATCAAAGTTTCTTGCTTTTCTTGGTTTAAAAAAAAAAACTAGTACAACTTGACAAGGAATGCAAGTTCTTGCTGGCCACAATTTACATATTTATGAACATTCTTAAAGTTTACTGATCTGGGTCATTTGTGACCTTGCAGCATCAAACAAGGGCCGCCGCACTGACAAGAGAAAGATGGACACACTGAGAGCCAAGGTGCGACAGATCCAACAATGAAACAAGAGGCTGCAAAGAAGGCTGCAACGACAGCGTCATTGAGGACTGTTGCTGAGGTAGTTGAGAGTATCCGCGTTCATGTGTCTCCAGCCGTCGAGGCACTCGTTGAGGCCCAGCTTAGAATGAGGGATGTGAGCCAGTTTGGTCGAGGATGGTGCAGCCAGAACAAGGCTTTGGCTTTGGGCCTCTTTTTCATGGCCCAAAAGGCTATAAGTATTGTAGGCGACTGCTTAGGTTGCCAGCAGTCGAATCACCGTAACTGTAGCTTCAGTGTGTTTCATTGAGAGTTGGATTTTCACCTGAACTTTTCGAGCAGGTAAAGAGGCGAGCAACTTCGTTTTCCCGAGCCGATCGGGCCTGCAGCATAGTCTTTGATGAGATGCACATTAAAAAAGAGCTCTCAGACAACCCCAGATCTGAGAGGTTCGAAGGATTTGAAGAGTCCTTCAAACCTCTCATAGTAATGGTGTGCAAGGTGCGAACCTGTCAAACAAGGCTCTCGTGTTTATGGCAAAAGGAATCGTAGCACCATGGAAGCAGCCACTTGGCTACTTATTGCTCATAAAGGCAAGACTAGCAACGTCCTACAGAATCTTATTTTCCAGCGCTACAGCTTCCTAGTGGATGTTGGCCTGGAGGCAGTAGCTGTGGTATGTGATCGGGGGAGCCAGAACGTCTCTCTTATTTTATGCCTTGTAACTGCCGAGAAGCCTTACATATACGTCAATTGCAAACCCCTCTCTTTCCTTTTGATGATCTGCACCTGTTGAAGTGCCTCATAAACATGTTATTTATGTATGACTTCAAAGTTTGTGATCACGTAGTGAAACTCTCGTACATAAAGGAAGCGTATGAAAATCACCGAAAACTTGAGATCCGTTTTAGGCCCAAGCTGAACTAGAAGCACTTTAATTTGACTATAATGGTAATTAAATGCAAACGTGCAAGCTGGTGGAAGCTGCTCAAAGATTTCGGAGAAACTAGCGGCCCAAGTGTTTAGCAACCACTGTGCTGCTGTAATGTATGCCTTTGTAACGTTCCAGCAATTGCCAGCTGCTGTTATTCACACAGCGAGATTCATTGAAAGAATCAACTGTCTCTTTTACAGCCTAAATAGCTCGCACAAATTTTCCAAGACGCCCTTTACGTCTGCAATGCATAATGGCTGTGTTCATGGAGAGTTTTTCAAAGAGGGCATTGGTGTTTTCGAAAACCAAGTACTCGGATGAAGAAGTCAGCCAAGCTGCATTCGTGGCTTCTGCTTGACAATGAGGTATACCTGATGATGCTCTGCGATCACCTTACAGTTAACTATGGTTTCCCACCTTTTAACCCGCCAGTTGAACCAGGATGCGCTTGAGAACACTTTTGCAATTGTCACGAATGACATGTGATGAGGCGATAATAACTGAAGAAACTAAACGTTTATGGGGCGAACTTGTGCCCAAAAATGAAAAAGGTAACAGAAGAAAGTAGAGCGCCGCAAGCGTCGAAGTCGGCGTGACAGCGGAGTCGATCGAACGCTGGGGCGAAACTGACTCCGCTCGCCTTGCGGAATCCCTTTATGTACCCTCGTGGGTTTCTGGATCGTTCGGCGTAGAACTTTCGGTGCGTAGAACATTCGGAACTCGACCAGACGAGAATGCTCTCGAACGTACGAGAAGGCCAAGTTGAAAGAATAAATAAAAGGCAGTCCGCTAACTGGAATCGCACCTACACCTTCCGCGTGACAGTCAAGCGCGGTAACCACTCGGCCACGCACGCGCTTGCTTGCTCGCCAACGCGCGTGGCATTACCCCCCCCCCCCTTTAAAAGCGCATCGTCTCGATGCGACGTGCCGAAAAACAAAAACAGCAAAACAAAAAATAATGGCCAACTACGTAGACGTGTGCAACACAATCCTATCGAGCGTATTACAAAACACAATTCACAGTCCTATCGATCGTACTACGGCTTGAGGCGCACGACGTGGACGACTTCCGGTCGTGGAGGACGGCGTGATGAAGAACGTGTTCCGTCGGGCATCACCTCGTAGTTCAGATCCCCGAGTCGACGAAGCACTTTGTAGGGTCCAAAGTACCGTTTCAGCAGTTTTTCACTGAGGCCGCGGCGACGGATGGGCGTCCACACCCACACCCTGTCTCTGGGCTGGAAGTGGACGTCCCTGCGACGAAGGTTGTAGCGGCCGGCGTCGACGCGTTGCTGGTCTTGAATCAGGAGTCGGGCGAGCTGGCGGACTTCTTCGGCCCGTTGAGCAACCACGTGGGTGTCGTCGCTCTGACTGTCAGCTGGCTCATAGGGCAGCATCGCGTCCAGCATGGTCGTTACTTTCCGACCATGTACCAGCTGGAAGGGTGTGAATCCAGTGGTCTCTTGAGCCGCCGTATTGTAGGCGAACGTGACGTAAGGCAACACCTCGTCCCACGTCTTGTGCTCTACCTCGACGTACACAGAGATCATGTCGGCGATTGTCTTGTTGAGTCGCTCCGTCAGCCCGTTGGTTCTGCGGGTGGTACGCAGTTGTACGACGATGGCTGGTGTAACTGAGTCGGAGGATTTCTTGGGTCAGCTGTCCCATGAACGATGATCCGCGATCTGTAATCAGAACTTCTGGAGCGCCGTGCCGGAGGACGATGGACTCAATGAAAAACTTGGCAACTTCCACAGCAGTCCCTGAAGGAAGGGCTTTCGTTTCGGCGTACCACGTGAGATAATCTGTGGCGACGATGATCCAGCGATGCCCCGACGTCGACGGCGGAAAAGGGCCAAGTAGATCCATTCCGATCTGCTGGAAGGGTTCAGTTGGAGGAGAAATTGGCTGCAAGAGTCCGGCCGGCCTTGTCGGAGGTTTCTTGCGTCGCTGGCACTCGTGGCATGATCGTGTGTATAGGTGGACGGTCTTGGGGAGCTTGGGCCAGTAATACTTTTTACGAATACGAGCCAGTGTCCGGCTGTGACCAAGGTGTCCGGACGTCGGGTCGTCGTGGCAGGCTTGCAAGATCTCTCGAAGGTCAGTCGAGATTACCAGCAGCCACGACAAGTTGTTGTCCCTAAAGTTCTCTTTGTAGAGTACACCTTGTCGCATGACAAAGGTCGACAGGGCTCGTGAGAAAACACGTGGCATGGTACTCCCGCGCTCTTCCAGGTGCTCTATTAGTGTGCGCAGCTCAGGATCGTCTCGTTGACGTCGTGCCATGTCGTCGGTGTTCACCGCGCCTAGGAAGCACTCGTCTTCATCGTCGTCGCTGCTGCCGGAAGGTGTTTCGACGGGCGCTCGAGACAGGCAGTCGGCGTCGCTGTGCTTGCGGCCTGACTAGTAGACCACAGTCATGTTGAACTCTTGTGGTCGGAGACTCCATCGAGCGAGGCGTCCTGACGGGTCCTTGAGGTTGGCAAGCCAGCAGAGCGAATGGTGGTGCGTGACTACGCGGAACGGGCTCCCGTACAAGTACGGACGAAACGTTGTGATTGCCCAGACGACCGCAAGGCATTCTTTCTCAGTCGTGGAGTAATTTTTCTCCGCCTTGGATAGTGTCCGACTTGCGTAGGCAATGACTCGCTCGGTGCCTTCTCGTAGTTGAACCAGTACCGCACCAAGTCCTGCGTTACTTGCGTCCATGTGAATCTCGGTTTACGCATCCTGATCGAAATGTCCAAGAACAGGAGGAGTCTGGAGTCGTCGCTTCAGCTGCTGCTGCTGCTCTTCGGCCCATTCGAACTTCTCGGCGTCCTTCGTGAGGTTTGTGAGCGGTGCCGACATCCTTGCGAAATCCCGAACGAAGCGCCGATAGTACGCACATAGTCCCAGCAATCTTTGCACGGCCTTCTTGTCTGTCGCCGCTGGAGTGCCGCGACGGCGCGAGTCTTCTCTGGGTCTGGGCGAACGCCATCATTGCTAACCACGTGTCCTAGGAACTTCAGTTCGTCATAGGCGAACTAATACTTCGATGGCTTAAGTGTGAGCCCGGCGGTCTGTATGGCCTGGAGAACAGCTCGGAGCCGTCGCAAGTGCTCGTCGAAGTCGCTTGAAAACACTACGACGTCGTCAAGGTAAACGAGACAGCTCTGCCATTTCAGCCCAGCCAGTACGGTGTCCATGACACGTTGGAAAGTTGCTGGCGCCGTGCATAGTCCAAAAGGCATCACCTTGAACTCGTACAGTTCGTCTGGCGTGACGAAAGCTGTCTTTTCTCGGTCCCGTTCGTCGACTTCGATCTGCCAGTAGCCGCTCTTCAGGTCCATCGATGAAAAATATCGAGAGTGGCGCAGCCGGTCTAGCGTGTCGTCTATGCGGGGAAGTGGGTAGACGTCTTTCTTCGCCAACGCGTTCAGCTGTCGGTAGTCCACGCAAAACCTAAGCGTTCCGTCCTTCTTCTTAACAAGTACGACCGGAGAGGCCTATGGACTGCTGGAAGGCTAGATTATGTCGTCGTTCAGCATTTCTTGCACTTGCTCCTGTATGACCTCCCTTTCTTTTACTGAGACTCGGTATGGCGATCGATGCACAGGGAGCGCGTCGTTCTCGGTAACAATGCGATGCTTCGCAATGGTGGTTTGGCGCACCTTTGACGACGTCGCAAAGCAGTCGCTGTATTCGGCGAGGAGGTCACTCAGCTGCTGTCTTTTTAGGCCCGGAAGCTTGGGGTCAATGTCGAGCTGCGCTGGCGACGTAAAGTCTTGCTGAGGCGGCGATGATACTTCAGCAATCGCGGCGACTTCGGCGGAGTTTCGGAGTTCCTCGACATGGCCCACAGCTGCACCTTAGTGAGGTGTTGCGTTTCTTGTCGGAAATTCGTCACGAGGACCACAGTGCGCCCATCATGAAGTTCAGCTACTCCTCTTGCGACGCCTATTCCTCTTCCCAGGAGCAATTGAAGGTTACCTTCCAGAAGAACTTCGCCGCGGGTAGCTGCATCGGTCACGACGGGTATGACAACACTTGATCGCGGCGGCAGATTCACGTGGTCGGCAGCGACTCGGACGGCGGCTGACGCCGTTTGGAGTTTCTCTGAAGGCGGAACAGGTGTCCGCAGCGTCAATCTGTTTTCTCCAAGGTCGATGACGGCGCCGTATTCACACAGAAAGTCCATGCCGAGAATGACGTCTCTGGAACAGTCTTGTAGAATGACGAATTTCACAGGACACGTCTCGCCGTGAATTTCGACGCGAGCGGTGCACCTTCCGACAGGCGTGATGAGGTGTCCTCCGGCGGTTCGTATCTGCGGTCCATCCCACGGCGTCGTGACTTTTCGAAGGTGGCGAGAGAGCCTCCCACTCAATACTGAGTAGTCTGCTCCAGTGTCAACGAGTGCCGATGCGTCGTGGCCGTCGATAACAACGTTTAGGTTGTTGGACACCGTTGCAGTGGCGTCGGTGCGATGCGGGGCGTCGGGAGAGTGGGAGCGCTCCGGCGTTCTTGGAGGCTGTTTGCTTCCGTCGTTTTCGGCAACGTCACCTCCAGGCGTTGCCGCACTTAGTTTTCCCGGCGACGCAGGGGAGACAGGCTCTCTCGGCGGGGTCGTGGCGCTGGGTACGCTGAACATCGTGGCGATGGGGAGCGGGCTTCATGGCGGAAAGACGACACTGGGGAGGGCGAGCGTCGGAGGTACTCCTCGATGTCGCGAGGGCGTTCGTCGTACCTTGGGCGCGGGTGGTTCGGGTGGAACCCGCGCAGCCCCAGTTGTCTGTAGGGGCATCGACGGTAAATGTGGCCGGCTTCACCGCAGTGATAGCCCAACGGGCGTCGATCGGCCGTCCTCCACACGTCGGTCTTTCGTGGCGCTGCTTGTTCTGGGTGGGCGTGCGCCCAATCTTCCTGGCGTCGGGAAAACTGCGGCACTGGAGGTTCACGTCGGGGTGGCGCCGTATACGGGTGAGCAGGGGGCGGCGGTCGTCGGGTAGCTGCGGCGTAGCTCAGCGTCGGTGGTTCGGAAGCGGCGCTGACAAGAACTTGTGGCTGCAGTGCCTGCTGAACTTCTTCCCGGACGATCTCGGCAATGGAGATTGAGGCCGGGCGCTCAGCAGTCGGCAAAAGCTTCTTAAGCTCCTCCTTTACGACGTCGCGGATGATGTCGCGAAGGCCGGGGATGCTAGGGCTGATGTCGTAGCCCGATGCAGAAGCAGCAGCGACGCTCGAGTGCCGATGGTAGTGGCTTGCTCTCGCGAGGAGGGCACGTTCCATGTTCGTGGCCTCCGTGACGAAATCTTCGACGGTGGATGGGGGGTTGCGAACAAGACCACCGAAGATGTCATCCTTCACACCTCGCATCAGGATCCGCAGCTTTTTTTCGTCGGTGGCTTGAGGGTCGGCGCGAGCGACCAGGCGCAGAACATCCTCGACGAAACTGGTGATAGTCTCGTTTGTGCCCTGGGTCCTCATTCGAAGAAGGTCCTCGGCCCTCTCCCGTCGATATTGGTTGGTGAATGTTCGTCTCAGCGCATCCTTGCAGGAGGTCCAAGAGATCAAGGAAGTCTCGCGATTCTCGAACCAGTGCCTGGCCGTCCCTTCGAGCGCGAAGTAAAGATTCTGCAGGCGCTGTTCGTCCGTCCATTGGTTGTGCTGGGCCACTCGCTCGTACTGCTGTAGCCAGTCTTCGATGTCTTCATAAGGCTCACCATGGAAGGACGTGGGCGTATGGGCAGCAACGGGTAGGACAACGACGGGTGGAGTGGTCATCGTCGCGGTCTTCTTCCTTTGTTTCTGTGGCAGGGGTCCGAGTTCCGGGGGCAGGCCTTGGTTGCGGCGACTTGATCGGGTGTCGGTGATTTCTGCGAAGGGTAGCCTTCCGGGGCTGAGCACTTCACTTGGCCGGGATGTCTTTGTAGGTGTACGCTTCACGGGCATAGAAAGCGTTACCCAGCACCTCTACCAAAATGTTACGAATGACAAGTGATGAGGCGATAATAACTGAAGAAACTAAACGTTTAATGGGGCGAACTTGTGCCCAAAAATAAAAAAGGGAACAGAAGAAAGTAGAGCGTCGCAGGCGTCGAAGTCGGCGTGACAGCAGAGTCGAACGCTGGGGCGAAACTGACACCGCTCACCTTGCGGAATCCCTTATGTACCCTCGTGGGTTTCTGGATCGTTCGGCGTAGAACTTTCGGTGCGTAGAACATTCGGAACTCGACCAGACGAGAATGTTCTCGAACTTACGAGAATGCCAATTTGAAAGAATAAATAAAAGGCAGTCCGCTAACTGGAATCGAACCTATACCTTCCGCGTGACAGTCAAGCGCGGTAACCACTCGGTCACGCAGGCGCTTGCTCGCCAACGCGCGTGGCACTATTATACGTTCAAACTCTGGCGCAAAGGTAAACTCTATTTCTCGTCAGTTTCAGGCTGCGGTCAGCCATCCTTTGGTTAGAAACTTGTTCAAGCTGACAGAAAAATCTAACTGCGATGAGGACATGATGTCCCTCCTTGCTACTCTTCCGGTAGGCCTGTCGGCATCCTCTGCTCCTCTACCCTTGGGAAGCTCAGGTTTTCTTAGCGCGGCAGACGATTCGCCCTTAAACTACCCTTCGGCCAGGGTAGAGAACAACATGGTTTATTTTGCTGGGTGGTTTGCAACAAGATTTTTCAAGGTTCATTTTTTTGTCGGGACATCTCAGAGATATAGGCTGAAGAGAAAAAATGCATGTTTGCTGATGGAAACTAAGTGCTACTGTTTTTGAGTGTAAAAGGCCCTGCTGAATCGGAATTATGAAACCTGTCAGTTTTCTTTCCTTCTTTCACATCATTCGTTGAGGCGTGTGAGCGCGTTTTCGAGGCGAGCATCAACAACCTTATTTCAAAGGAGGGCATAGGGCATGCGTTTTGTGTACTTTTTTATCAGGAGGTTTAAACGTATCTTGCTGTGTGTAACCACTGATGTGTATGACGATTTGTTTTTTTCTGTTTGCTAGAGTCAGGCTACATTGGTTTCCATGAGAAAAAAAACACGTAGCTCGTTGATGCATACGCAAAGTGCGAAGCTAGGCAACAAGTGCAAAGGCTAAGCACGTGAGACCACACCAAGTACATTTTCAAAGCAGTATATGTGCTTTTCTAGCTTTTCGTATGGTGTAATATAGTTTATTTTTATGGGCTCAATATTTTGCAATGTGTCACTTTCGAGAAAATCTGGCGGGTGAAAAATGTCGTGATCTAAAGTGATATTAATTGCTTTCATATCCATGGATGACTTATTTTTGCGATTTTTATCAAAGTGCGACATTCTCGAAAATTAGGTCACCGCGAAAATTAAGGTGCTTACAGTGCTTTCGGTTACAGACCGCTCATGTGGTTTTGTCACTGATTCGAACCTGTAGATTTAAGGTCCAAAGAAACACTGGCCTACGCCGTGAAACGTATTGGAGGCTCTAAAGTAATTTACGCGTGCAAGGAAGGTTCGAGAGTGCGCAGCACCATCGTACGCAAGTTAAAAAGTTTTCTGGATTATGGTACCTTGACCAAGAACGACAAAAACAGCTATTATTTTTCCTGCGTCTTCTAAAGCTTTCCTCGAAACACTTTAAAATTTGTGATATTGATGGCTGTCTATAAACTGACAATGCCCACACAACAGGCAGCCAATTGTACAGTGTGTTATGTGTTATCCAGCCATAATGTACCTTATGTATCGATCTACTAGTTTTCTTCTATCTTAAAACTAGATACTGATTGTATGCTTCTGATGAGTTCTCGTTGAGTGGATGTAAGCAGCTGTGAGTGAATAAAATGTTAGTGCAACGTTGGATCTGCATTAGAGTTACTGTGGTGTGTCTTTAGCGCTAACACACTCGAGCAACGTTGTGGTTATTCACTTATTTTTGTGAGGTCAGTAACCTTAAAGCCGCTCCCATATTTCCCAAAAAGCTGAAGAAAAGAGCAAAACACGATTCTTTCAAGGTAGTTCTGTGAGACGAACAAAAATGATTCTCGTAGCGAGCTTCCTAAAAAAACGGCCCTGTACAAGAATGAAAAGATTTACACGCAGAATTAAGGGTCCAAGCGAAATGGCCTAGATTCGACATAACAAAAAAAAAAACAGGAAAAACCCGAGACTGCAGGCAAGAAGGACGACTCACTAAAAAAGTCTCAAACATAGCTTGTCACAGCTTTGTTTGAGACTTTTTGGAAACCGGGACTGCAGGCCAAAAGGACGATCGTCCTTTTTCCCTGCAGTCCCGGTTTCTAAAAAGCTCAAAACAAAGCTTTTTAATCAGACTAAACGATCGTCCTTTTTGCCTGCAGTCTCTGTTTCTTGTTATATTTAATTCTTCTGACGAAAAGCACGATTAAGTAACGACACGTTTTTTTTTTTCTTGAGAAGTGACGTTACTTCCTGTTTCTTTCTTGTTCCACCGGAAATGCTATCACAACGCATATATGGCGCTAGCGAGGCCCCATGAGCCGCCATTTTTTTTGACACGTGGGCTTCTATGGAAGCTTCGCTAGCATATGTTCATATACCTTGAGTGAGACGCGTTCAGCAGCCTGTAGCGCCTTTTCGCGTGCGAAGCTGTGGCGGCGGAAGCGTACACGGACGGAACTTTGGCTTTTTGAGCCCATACGTTGACGGTGACGGTGCATGAGGGCTGGGGAAGACCCGAGAAGGGCATCTAGCTGTCCTCCGCTTCTTACATATCCCAAAAAATAAAACCTTTCATTGTATATCAATAAACTGCATGCTGGCTCCTGACGAGAAATCTTCCCGCTTTCTAGAAAGTGCGACCACGGCACTTAGTCACATAATCGACGAGGCATTTCCATCTTGAAATTTATCTACCATCAATTCGTGGAGTCATGCGGGGTGGAGAAAAAAATCAAGATGATTTAAATCATGATTTTAGTCACACCAATTTCACTGACCATTTTTCCACAAAACACGTTTTTCACAAAAGTAATTTCCCACAAAACTAATTCAATAAATACGTGTTTATTACTGTTTGTTCGTAATTGGACGCGGTTCGTGTAATTTTTGTCTTTGTTTTTAATAAAACAAAAACACCAGGCAAATAAAAATGTATAGAACGCTGAACACGAGCAAAATGCGGTGCCCTTCTGCGCTAATCGGACATACCATCCGCAGAAGAATGGGCTTACTAAGAGATTTATCGAGTCGATTCGAAGAAAATTGCCATGTATGTACACATGGAGCACAAAACGTGCAATCAGGTGCTGCCATACTGTTACCTTCGCTTTGCATTAGATTTTTTTTTTTTTTTTTTTTTTTAACGGCGTTTTCAAGAAAGTATTGGATGACGCCGTTCGAGCAGGTGCATGAAAGGAGAGTAACCACTATGCTCGACGTTGTGATACCGCGCGAGCCCAATGATAATGATAACGACGATGATCAGATAATTGATCAGCGCGCGGAGAATGGCAAGGGTTCGAATCCGTGCGCAACAGCGAGTTCCCCGCATCTCTGTCATCGCGACGTCCACTTCCAGCTCGGCAACAGGGCGAGGGTGCCGACACCGATCCGGCGTCACGGTCTCAGTTAGACCCTTGAAACGTTAGTTTAGACCAGGGGTCTCCCAACGTTATGGCTACGGGACCGAATTGGGGACCTGTTGCACTCTTGACGGCAGTAAATTAGATGACACAAGTTAAGCAAAAAAATACTAAATAAATAAACCTACACAACCATTTAAATGCAGAATTTTAAACTAGAGCAAACATTAAGAAATAAATGTAAGGTGTAGAAATATATAAACGCTATATATAAGTGCAATATTTAACTGTTTATGGCATTACAAAGTAATTGTGACCCCTAGAACACATGAGATAAACAATGCGCATAGTAACTTTGGAATATTCACACGGGGCAGAACACTAATGAAGATGGTAGTTGCTCTCAGATCACTATGCCCGATATACACAAGAATGCAAAGAATTTTTTCATAGTAAAGCAGACACGAAGAAGGGCACTACTAATAGTAATTCTGCTGATGACAAAGTACAATAAATTATAGTCTAAGAAAACCGGCGTTTTGACTAAGTTTTCTAGGCACGTTCGAATAGTGGATTTTGAGTTCGAAACAAATTCTGAGCGAATAGTGGTTGTGGCCGATTATTTTCGGTAGAATATCGAATAGTTTCTCCGAGCTTTTTACTACTCGGCAATGCCTAAACGAAAAAACCCATTTGAACTCGAAAGGGTTGTTTCCAAGCTTCCACTTCTCCATATCTAAGCTAATTTTAATTTAGCTATAATTATGAACAGTAACCTCAGAAGGTGCATTGCCTACATATATATATAGCAATGGCAAGTAAACCATGCATTTGACATAAATCAAACCTATAGAGATACCCAGCTTTACCTAATCGATGGGATTTATAAATTATCTCGCTATACGCACATATTTTTTTTGTTAAATCTCAAATTTGAAAAACAAAAAATACAGAACACAATCATGAATGATCAACGTAGGTTGTCAGGGCACCTCTGCCTAATACCCGCTATTGCATAACAGCCGCAGTTTAAATTTGAAAACTTAACTGGAGTGTAGCTATCAACATTCACAATTGTTTCGTTTCTTTTTACACACACCAGGCGCGGGCATACACCATCTTGCTTTGAAAGTGTGCTTTCCTCTAAAGGAAGTGACTGCCATATTTGTACTTTTCGAAGTGTTCATCGCGGCGGGTTAGCCCCGTTAAGCGCGCTTCTTACCGAACGCCGGTCCACTGCGGAGAAGCATCCTCGGGTGTTTTGTTTCCGCAGTGCAACGGATTCCGGTTAGAAGCGCGCTCAACGGGAATATTCCACCGCGGTCTACACTTCATAAATACGAACATCAGAGTTCATCTCGAAGCGAATGTCGACCAGGGTATAATTCGAAAGTACTATTTGAAAATTCGAATATTCGCACAACACTAGTTTTCTTTCATTCTTTCTACAACTTCGTTTTCACTTTTAATGCATGTCGTGGCGCTAAATTATTTTTTTACGTGCGCTTTTTTTTTCTTTTTTTTTTGCGTTGGTAGCAGCGGGCTGCGGGCCGGGCATCATTAGAAAGACCGCGGCCATCCGCGGGCCGGTCGGAACGCCTCCGCGGGCCGGATCTGGTACGCGGGCCGGGCTTTGGAGATCCCTGCTTTAGACCCTACAAGTTTTTGCGTTAAGTTTAGATCAAACTGAAGAATATTCAAGCTGAGTTCAAGTCTAAGGCTAAGAGAGCGAAAAGTAGATACCTTAACTCTCTCGACGGGCAGATTAAAACAAATCCTCCAAAAGTGGAAATAGGTTAAATCAAATCAAAAGGAAACATAGGAAATCCCTCCTCTTATGGTAGAAGGCTCGTTACTTGCTGTAGAACGTGCTAGAACTACCTGCTTTATCGACTATTTTCAATCTGTCTTCAACTTAGATTGGGCTGTTGAAAAACCTTTGCATATGAATGAGGATACGTATAATCAAATGCCAGATATATTAATCGGCGAAAACGGCATTCTTAGCCTATTCAACAACCTTAAAATAGAAATGGCTGTCGGACCCGACTGTATTGCAAACCATGTGCTCAAATCATGAGCAGACATAATAAGTTGCTACCTTTTTTATTATGTTTACATGGTCATTGCAAAATGGTGCTTTGCCTCAAGACTGGAAGCATGTGAATGTGGTGCGAGTACATAACTCTGCTACTAGAAAAAGTGTTTAAATTTAGAGACCAATTTCGCTGAATTGTGGTTCTTGTAATATAATGGAGCATATTATTCACGGTAATCTGATCTTCCAATTAAATACAAACTGTTTTTTGCTCCTTCCCAACACGGTTTCCGGGTTGAGTTATTTTATTTTTCAGTACTCAACTGAATTTGCGCATGACCTAGCGTAGTCGGTGGATAATAAAAAACAAGTGTATAGCATTTTTGTTTTTACTTTCGAAAAACATTTTATACAGTTCCACGTTTCTTTGTGTGTTTTTTTTTTAATCTAAAGAAACTAAAAAAAGTTGCATCTTGTTAGGAGCGTATACTACTCGATTTAAAGTTACCTGAGCGAGCGTAAACAATGGGTTGTTATAAATGGAGGGGAGTCGGCACCAGTTGGTGTAACTTCGGAGTGCCACAGGGTCTGTCATTGGGCCCCTCCTCTTTTTTTAATTTTTTAAATGACATAACTGAAGGTATTCACTCGTACCTGCAGCTATACGCTCACGACTGCATTTTATAACCGGAAATCAATTCAGATTCGGACATACTGAACTAGAAGCTTCAAAGCGATTTAGATGAAATTTGTTTATGGTGGTCACGATTGACAATTACCCTGAACGTCTCAAACTGTTGTCATGTGAGGTTTACAAGAAAGCCAAATATTATCAATGTACACTATACACGGATAACTTTTAAATGTTAAAAACGAAGCTAAGCATAGTGGAGAACATTTTTCTGATGATTTAAGATGGTTAGCACATGTAATTTACGCAACAAGAAAAACTATTAGAACCTTGGGTTTCCTACGGAGACGCGCCTTCTTTAAAACAGATCCTTTTTTCTTCTCTCGTAAACGTATCCTGGAATATGCATCTGTTGTATGGGATCTATCTTAACAGTACATGATACACAAAATTGAAAGAATCAAAAGCTGCGCAGCTAGATTTCTTACAAATAACTATCATATTCGATGTACTGAATCCGCAATAAAAAATAATCTGTAATGGAATTCACTTGCTCAGGGCGTAAGCATTTGCATCTGAAGTTTCTTCACAATTTGTTTTATGATTTGTCTAAAATTGAAAAATCGGAATATCTGTTTGAACCGTTTGATGTATCGCGCAGAGTAGATCACGAACTAAAAGTTCGCGAATAAACATTAAATTTTGACTTGTTCTGTAACTTTTTTTCCACGAACAATAAAGGTGACAAGCTTACGTTGAGCTGGTTGGTACATATTAGCTGACGCGTGAGCTTGAACTTAGAGAAATAGAGGTAAAAAGGACAACACAATAGATAACAGCTGACTAACAACTTTGCTATAGTACACTTATTCGCATGTGCAATCATCTTTTTACAAGCTGCTTATTGATACATAAATTAACTATTAGTTTTAAATAATATTTACACACGACAATTATTAAATTCACCGTTACCCGCTCTTCCTACGAGTTATCTGGGCGTGGCACACCGCGAATATTGTTTTTCTTTGGTGCTCTTCGATGGCCAGTGCCGTGAGCGCTGAATGCTGCACTGCATTTGCATGTCTTACAATGAGCTGGTAAATGGCCTGCTGCTATGTCCTTCACAGATGCTGCATGTTCTCTAATTCTGTCATTTATGCAGCGGCCTGTTTGTCCAATGCAACATTCACCGCACGAAAGGGGATTGTGATAGACAAATCCTGTTTGGCCCTGGGAATACCTTGTTCTGTGGGAAGTGTCGCATATTTTCATTTGGTTTGTTGCCACAAGTTCACCAAATTAAACGTTTAGTTTCTGTTCATTCATCGCCTCATGATCTGTCATTCGTGACATTTTAGTGGAGGTGGGGGGTATAGTATTCTATGCCCGTGAAGTGTACCCCTCCTAAGACACCCCGGCCAAGTGAGGTGCTCAGCCTCGGAAGGCTACCTTTTGCAGAAGACGCCGAACCCCGATCAAGCGGCCACCAAAGGGAAACCCCCGGAATTCGGAACCCTGCCGCAGAAGCAAAAGAAAAACACTGCGACGATGACTACCCCATGCATCCGCCGTCATTCTGCCCGTCACTCCCCGCACTCTGACGCCCTTTCACGACGAGGCCCCCGAGGATGTAAAGGACTGGCTGCAGCTTTATGAACGTGTAGCCCGCTACAACGGATGGACGACTGAGCAGCGCCTCCTCAACCTCTACTTCTCGCTTGAAGGCACTGCGAGTCACTGGTTTGAAACCCATGAAGCCTCCTTCACTACATCGGAGTTCTCCGCCGCCGACTTGAAGCGGACGTTCATCAACCACCACCGTCGGCAGCGAGCGCAGGACCTTCTTCAAACAAGAGTACAGGCCCTCCACGAAAGCGTGACCAGCTTCGTTGAAGAAGTTCTGCGCCTAAGTGCCCGAGCCGACTCGGAGGCCGCCGAGGAGAAGAAACTTCGCATCTTCATGAGTAGCGTGAAGAGCGAAATTTTCGGAGGCCTAGTCCGCAGTCCCCAATGACTGTCGATGGTTTTGTAACTAAAGCCACCAATAACTCAAGCCGCCTGCTACACAAACCATCGCATCTTCCCGATTAAACCCTGTGGGGTCTCGTTGGTCCCCATCTGGTCCAACATAGCACCGGCGCCTGGGGATCTGTCACTGGCCACCTCCGAGGCCAGACGGCGCCGTTGATGCCCGAGTGCCTCGCTCAGGACCCAAATGGAAGGAAAACTAGAAGTTGAGTTCCTGTGAAACTCAACTTCTACTCTTTACTAACGATTTATTTTCCATTCTTGACCATGTATCCCAGGTTGACTGTATTTTTCTGGATTTCTGCAAAGCATCTGACAAAGTTCCCCACAACCTGCTAATCTGAAAACCAGTAAGCTCCATCTCGACCCTAAAGTGCTAAAATTGATCAAGTCTTTTTTTAACAAACCACTCCCAATTTGAGCCTGTAAATAATTCTAATTCCCCTCTAAGTTCTCCTACATCCGATGTGCATCAGGGATCCGTCCTAGGACCCGTACTATTTCTCATTTACATCAACGACTTACCCTTGTTTGTTTCATCATCTCTTAGCCTATTCGCCAATGATTGCGTAATCTATCGCGAAATTAATAATGACACTGAAACATTTCTTTTTCAAAATGATCTAAATTTTGTTTCAGAATTCTGTAAACAGGGGCACATGATCCTTAACATAGATAAATGTAAATCAATGAGAGTTTCTCGTCGTAATACACTGCCTTCCACCTACTTCTTTATTAACTGTTTCTTGCAATCTGTTACTTCCTATAAATACCTCAGTATACACATCACTTATGACTTATCCCGGCAAATCCACACCGATCACACAGTTTGCTAAACGCCTCTTTCATGCTAGGATCCCTAACCCGTTACTTTCCCTTAGCTCACGTATCACTTAGTTACTACCATAAAGATATCTGGTTCGCTCTAACCTAGATTATGCAGCTGCTATTTCGGATCCTGGTCAATCAACACTCATTTCTAACCTCGAGTCAGTTCAAAATCACAGCGTTCGCTTCATTCTTAGCAATTATCATCGTACAGCCAGTGTAACATCCACAAAATCCAGCCTCTCTTTACCTTCTTTTTTTTTTGCATCGTACTGTTCTAAACTATGCCTCTTTTACAAACACTGTCACTCTAATCCTAACCTAAGAGAAAGACTACTGTTGAACCATCTCACATTTCTTCACGAATCGATCATCAGTCTAAAGTTGGAGTCCCTCAGCACCATACATCTGCCTATCTCGATTCCTTCATTTCGAGAACATCAACAGGGTAGAACCACTTACCGACAGATTTAACATCAATACCATTACTTGATTGGTTTAAAACGACTGTTACTATGTTTTTGAAAATGTCTCGTGAATTTCTATTTTTTTTTATTGCTTTTGGTTCTCGCTTTTGTTATGCTTTCTTTGTGTGCGATTATGTGCCCACTCCCTCTGCAATGCCCGTCAGTGCCTTGAGGGTATTGCAATAAATCAAAAGTTTCAGCCTGTCCACTCTGGTGACGAGGGAAGAGCAGCGGAGCTATACTATGTGCCGCCATCTATGAGCGACGGCGACCACCAGACAACCGGCAAGCCGGTTGTCTCGTTGCCGCCGTCGTTTATAGATGGCGGTAGCTGTCCAGAGGGTTGTGTCGAGATATATTTGTCCACGCACATGAAACTGGGTGAACTAGCCCTTAACAGCAAGGCTGAAAAAAAACGGCGACGGCGGCGGTAGACATATGTGGATCCCCCCCTCTTTCGGTGAGCGTCGGCGCCCGAGGGCCTTCACGTGCCGCAGCAGAGTCGGACGCCAAGCTCCAGCAGCGAACCACTCACGCTGAGGAGAGGGGCTCCTGTTGGTCTGGCGAGCGTCGGCAGCGGGGACAATGGAAAAAAACTGAGCAGACGGAAGACGGGACATTGGAAGATGGACTCTTGCGCGAGAGACAGGACACGACGGGTGTTCGCTGTGGTGGCGTCGTCGACTCGGGCGACGGCCCGGTGACATGGTCCGGACTTAGACCCCGGATTCGACCCCCGACAGGGACGTCCCCAGGATGCGGTGTGGACAGCACCGCTGGGACGATTGGTATGCGGCATACAGTGGCGGCACCCCCCCCCCCCCCCCAAGACTCCTCGATGCCCCTTCCTGGTTCCAAAATCCGCCGCACAATGTGACTCGAATAAACCCTTTCTGCCGAAAGTTATGCGTTGCTGTGGTCACGTTCATCCGGAGACAATGGACTGGAGAATCGGACTAGTACCCCACATGATTGGCGCCCAATGTGGGGCCCGATTTATATTCAGGCCAGCATTCCGATTCCTGGACTGTTTCCGTGTGGATTGGGGCAATGCTTCCTCACTTCTTTTGGGGGCGATCCTCGTTGTAGCAACGCCGCACGAGATCCGACATGATCCTTTGCTTGACCAGGAAGCTCGGGCCTAGACGTTGCATTTGATGGCAACCCTTTGTCTCAATCAACCAGGAGTTTCTTTATCTCCTGTTGCGAGGAGCGCCTTGATTGTCCACGGTGTAGCTGCGTCACCGGGTGCTAGCAGGTTCATCCTTCAACCTCTTGATGCCGCACAAGTGTTCAGTGCCCGTGTATATTCCCGCCCCCTTTGAGGCCTGCAGGGTCGGGTGTTCTGTCGCCCAAACTACGCCTCCAGCGGTCCATACCTGATGGATGAGATACCAGCTCATGAATGAGGGGATGTGACGCACACAGCCGCCTTTGTTCGCGCATCGTCGTAATGTCTTGGACTGACTGTTTTCGATGGCTCGCGTCAAAGAGGGTTCGCTCTGAGAGTTCGTCAAAACTTACTTTGCGGACGGCGGTTGCCCAGACTGCATTGGTAAATAATACCCGAACTGCAAGTTGTCCGGGGAAGCCCAGCGTCCCAGATTCACTGCACGCTCGCTCCCAGATGGCCTTGCTTGAGCTATCCGCGCGGTTTTGAGTTCTTTGTGTCCGTAAAGTTTCTGGGTACAGTATGCGCTTTTGTGGTTCCGATCACTATAATGCAGTACTTCGTGGCCAGAGGCGACACCTTGGGACTAATCCCCCCAAGTGTTGCCGTATGCGCGATGCCTTCTGTGAATGCATCGGAACTCCGAGAGTCACCGTGTTTCCGTGCCCATCTATCAGTGACTCTGTGTAATGCTCCATGGGGTCCAGGTTAACGCGATTGTAATGCAAAAATGTTCCAAAAGCCGGGAATCATGATTAAAAACAAATACCTCCGATTTGCATAACAATGTTCCGTTCGTCCCTGGCTGTACAGCTGAGAGGTTGATCCCGCTTAACTGCGTGCAGTTTTTGCCGGATCCGCACACCAATATATCGGAGTTTGCTTTTCGGGCAGAGATTACTCTCGAGTTATCCCCGTTCCCGGAGAATGGGCGGTAAAGTACGTTCCCGGCGTTGCCGCTGGGCATGATACCGGTTCTCCGCCGTGTTTGCGCCTGCGTTCTGACGGGTTAGATTTAGGGAGAAACACGGCTAGGTGTTGAATGAGTCCTTCGCGTGTAGCGGAAAGCTTCACGAGGGAGGTGGTGGTCTTTAGATAATGTGACGAGTTGTTCATAGCTTTATTCAGTACAGATGCGCGGTATGCCCGGGAAACCGTACGGTTTACGTCGGCGGGCGTGAAGGAAACTCAGGAATCTGGCAGCGGCATGGCCGCCGGCGGCCTGTAACTGCTGTGCGATGGGTCAGCCCGTCACTATACAAACTGCAGCCTTTGCATGAATGGGTAGCGGGTGTTGGAATCAAGCGGTAAATGCGGTAGACACTTTGACGCTGCGAAAAGCGTTTATGCAGAGCAAATATAGTTTCTTAACTCGTCCATTTTCAAGACCGACCGGTTAGATTATGTGACACTTCGGTGTCGCACTTATTGCAAGGAGGATAAAAGGCGCGTACGGGGTGCGTGCATTGTTCTAACCTGGCCAGTCTTTCCAGTCGCAAGAAGACTTTCGAGCTATGCGGTGTTTTCACTTGGTCTGTGGCGGGCTTCGTGCGTACCCTGCTGCGTTCATCAAAAGGCACATTGCTTGAATTGAGAAATAGAAGTTGCGAGCCACGTAGATGAGGTACCTCCATTTCTCGAGCCTGACAGGCCTTGACAGTTGCAAGAAGGCGTTTCAGTCATGCGGTGTTGTGGCTAGGCGGGGGGAGAACTTGGATGTGCATCAATGCACTGACTGCGACTGCCGAGCTCTCGCAGAGCCGGGACACACACAGTGGTTACTCCGCTACACTTCGGTGTGTACCCCCGTCGCACGCTCGTCACTCTTGTTTGGAGATTATCCCCGAACAGTGAAGCGGTAACCTCTGGTACACGGCCAACCGTTGCGGAAAGGGCCTTGTAAGAAGGACCTCCAGTGAAGCTTGCTGGGTGCATCATCCGGCATATCGAAACTTGTCCCCTTGGGCTGGCCTCAACGAACCTCTTGGGTGGTGGTCATCCATCCAGATGACAGCGTGATGCGTAGCGTATTGTAGCTTCCTTCTAGCGTGAGTTTCGCGAACAGTGTGATAATGTTAATTGATACTGTTGGCGGCAGGTTTTTCTCGTATGGCTATTGTGTACCGCACCTCGCGAGCGGTGCAGGATTTGCAGCTGCTTGTGACGTCCAGACGGTTATCTTTTGCTTTGATGTTTTCGTCACAAGTGATGTAAGAGAAGTGGATTCTATTGTCGCAACAGCGCTTTTCTAGCGCTATGGTAGACTATACTTTATTTCGGAAGCGCGCGAATTTCGTTTTCTTGAATAAGAAGAATGGTTGTGTGAAGGCTTTGTATGATCCTGCAACAGTTTAGTGCTGCATGCTTCCTGAATTTGATGATTAGGACTATTTTTGGGTATATATTCTGAACATGTAGCGTGACGACCTCGTTGAGTGTATGCCTAATAGTTTTAAAATGAAGAGCTTTGTTTGTAGCTTGCGGAATGCGCAGGGCTGAAGCTTTGATTTCGTCGCGCTGACGGATATTCAGTGCCGAGATTTGTTTGAGTGTAATTTTCTGTCTCGAACACTGGGGTAGAAGGGACTTCAATTTTGGTTTATTGTATGCGCCTAAGTGTCAGTGCCCGTTGTGAGCTGTGGTGCTCTGGGCCCGCTTCTGAACTGTGCACTAACCGGGCGAGCTTCCCACCAAATGAACATTCTTCGTGGGCTTGACACGTTTGACACCCTCGCCGCGATAATAAAGGGTGATCGCCATTATCGGCGACGCTCAGCTGAGCGCCCGTGCGGCATCTGGGTCATATGCGAAACCTCCACTTCAGACCCCGGGCCGTGACTTGAGGGGGGGGGGGGGGGGGGGGAGGGTCTCGTTGGCCCCCAGCCGGTCGGCAACCAAGAGCCGGCGCCTGGGAACCTGTCATCGGACAGCCTCCGTAGTGTAGACGGCGCCACTGATGCCTGAGTGCCTCGCTAGGGACCCAACTGGAAGACAATGGCGACGGCGGCGGTAAATCTTTGAACCCCCTCCCCCCCCCTCCCCTCCCCCCATCCCCCCATTTTTCGCAGAGCGTCGGCGCCCGAGGGCCTGCACGTGCCGCGGCCGAGCCGGACGGCGAGCTCAAGCAGCGGACCACTCACGTTGGGGAGAGATGCTCCTGCCGGTCTGGTGCGCGGCGGCAGAGGGGACAATGAGGCGGCAGAGGGGACTCTTGTGCGGGAGACGGCCAAGACGGGCGTTCGCGGTAGTGGCGGCCGCGACGCCGACATGGGCGACGGCCCCGCCACATGATTCAGACTTCCACCACGGATTAGGTCCTCGACGGTGACGTCCTCCAGGATTCGGTGTGGACACTGATGGGACGATCGCTATGCAGCATACAGTGGTGGCGCACCCCTCCCAGGCTTCCTCGATGACCTTTCGCCATCCCGCGACTCTTCAGCAGAATGTGAGCGGATTACACCCTTTCTTTCGAGTGCTATGCTTTGCTCTGTCACGTTCCTCCGGAGACAAGGGACTGGGGAATCGGTACTAGAATCCCACAAACAGAAGACCGCCAGTGTCGACAGCCTTCGGGAAATCGTCAGCGATGTCGTCCGCAAAGAGCTCCGCAAGATGCGACCCGCTGCTGATCGCCCTTTTCTCACTCTCACTCGCCGAGATCGTCCGAGAGGAGGTTCACCGAGCCTTCCAGCCTGAGGTTCCCGTCGCCATAGCAGCACCGGAGGAGCCCGCCCTAAGCTACTCCGAAATGGTCCGACGATTACCACCAGCCTCGCGTCCGTGAACGGTGGCCCCCTGACGTGAACCTCCAGCGCCGCAGTATCCCCGACGCCAGAAAGATCGGGCGCACGTCCGTCCAGAACAAGCTGCGCCAAGAAAGACCGACGTGTGGCGGATGGCCGATCGACGCCCGCTGTGCCACCACTGCGGGGAAGCCGACCATATCTACTGCCGTTTCCCCTACCGGCAAATAGGGCTGCACGGCTTCTACCCAAACCCCCCGCCCACGCTAAGGTGAGCGACCGCGGGAGATTCAACAGTTCATTCAATGACCTCAGTCTCCCCCACCTGCACCTCACCGCGGGTCCCGGTCGCCGTCGCCACAACGTCCTGCTTCGCCGATGCACCGACACCGTTGTAAGAGCCTGTCGCCCTTGTCGAGCTTGGAAAACAAAACGCGGCAACCCCTGACGGTGGAGTTGCCGTAAACCGAAGACGTAAAGAGCCTCTAATGTCGCCGGAGACCTCCCACTCGACCGAAGCCATGCATCAGAGCGACGCTTCTGCAACGGTGCCCAACAGCCCCAACGTAACCATCGACGGCCATGACGCGTCGGCACTCGTGGACACCGGAGCAGATTACTGCGTCTTGAATGAGAGGCTTTCACGCCATCTTCGGAAAGGGAGCGACGCCGTGAGATGGACCGTAGAAAAGAACTGCCGGAGGTCACCTAATAACGCCGACTGGAATATGCACTGCACCTGCTGAGATCCATGCTGAGACCTGCCCCGTAAAGTTCGTTATTCCGTAAGACTGTGCGAGGAATATATGTCCTCGGAATGAACTTTTTACGCAAGTACGGCGCCGTAATCAATCTCGGAGCAAACCGGTTTGCGCTACAAAAACTGCCCCCACTACCGAAGGAGCCCAACGCGGCATCATCCGCGGTTTAAGTCCTCGCAAACCACGAAAACTTACTTCCGCAGTCGAGCGTTTTCGTACCCGTCAGGACCGATAAAGCTACCTGCGGCGAAGTTCTACTCAAGGGAAGCTCCCAGTAGCTTCTAGAACAAGGAATCGGTTTCGTAAGAAATGTAACAAACACTTCAAGATGGGCATGCCATGGTCTTGGTTACACATTTCCTACAAAAGCCGCAACACTTACAAATGGTATCGCCGTGGGCCACGTCGAAGAACTCCTGAACTCAGCCGCAATCGCTGCACTTTCGGAAGAACGGACCTTATCACAGCACGAGAGAATGCCGCCCTCGCAACTTGACATCGACCCGAAGCTTTATGCTACTGAACGACGACAGCCGCTTGAGCTTCTCGGCGAATTCAGCGAGTGCCTCGCCACGTCCTCGGGGGCTCGACAAACCACGGTAGCGAAGCACCGCACTGTCACCGACGAAGACGTCCCTTTGTTCGCCAGTCGCCGTACCAAGTCTCTTTGAAAGAGATGCAGATTATTCAACAGCAAGTTCAAGAAATACTGGACGACGACATCATCCAACTGTCAAATAGTCCTTGGGCCTCTCCAGTTGTGCTCGTAAAGATAAAGGACGGAACTCCAAGGTTCTGCGTGAACTACCGTCGACTGAACGCCCGCATCGACGACACATTGAACTGCCTGCGCCACTCCCGATATTTTTCGTCGATGGACCTGAAGAGTGGCTACTGGCAGATTGAATTCGACAAACGCGATGGTGAGAAATCCAGATTCGTCACGCCCCACTGATTGTACGAGTTCAAAGTTATGCCTTTCGGAATTTGTACAGCACCAGCTACCTTACAGCGTGTTATCGACACCGTGATAGCAGGTTTAAAATGGCAGAGCTGCCGTCTACTTCGATGACGCCATGGTAATTTCACAAGATTTCGACGAACACCTGAAAAGCCTTCGGGCCGTGCTTCACGCCATCAAAACCGCGGGGCTGACGCTGAAGCCATTAAAGTGTCGTTTCGCCTACGGCGAACTCAAGTTTCTGGGTAAAGTTGTGAGCAACGAAGGTGTTTGCCCAGACGCCGAGAAGACCCGTGCCCTGGCAGAATGTTCGCCACCGTCCGACAACAAAGCCGTGCGAAGATGTCTCGGACTTTGTGAATACTAGAGGCGGCTTGTTCGAGTTTTCGCAAAGCTGTACACGCCACTGACATATCTATGAAATACGCGGTAAAGTTCGAGTGGACAAAAGAGGAGAAGCCGTCCTTCCACGAGCTGGAGCGAAGACTCCAGACGCCTACCATCCTCGGACGTTTCGACCAACTCGCGGAGACCGAAATTCACACGGACGCAAGTAATACGGGATTCGGAGCTGTGCTGGTCCAACTGCAGGGGGGCACAGAATGACTAATTGCCTACGCCAGTCACACACTTTCAAAGGCCGAGAGCAATTATTAGACGACCGAGAAGGAATGCCTTGCCGTCGTCTGGGCGATAACCGAGTTCCGCCCGTACTTGTTCGAGAGCCCGTTCCGAGTGGTCACAGGCACCATTCGCTCTGTTGGATCGCCAACATAAAAGACCCGCCAGCACGCCTCGCACATTGGAGTCTCCGATTGCAAGAATTTGACGTGACTCTCATGTATAAGTCCGGCCGCAAGTACAGCGACTCCGTGTTTTCATCGGTGCCGTCAACATGAGTGACATGGCAGCACTCCAGCAGGGCTATCCCCAACTCCGCGGGCTGATCAAGCACTTGGAGGGCCGAGGAAGCGCAGTCCCCAGTGTTTCTCCAGAATCCTGCCAACCTTTGTGCTGGTACAGGGTGTGCTCTACAAAAAGAACTTCGGCACCAGCATCTCAGCGCGGCTATTTGTGATTCCTAGTGGCCTTCGTGAAGGCATATTTCTTGACTGCCATGACGGTTCTACAGCTGTACACCTGGAATACAGCAGGACACTCGCCTGGACTCGCGAGAAGTACTACTGACCCAAGCTCCCAAAGACTGTCCATTTCTACGTCCGATCGTGCCATGAGTGTCGACGGCGCAATAAACCGCCGTCCAAGCCGGCGGGACTTCTGCAGCCAATTGCGCTTCCGACCACACCATCCCATCAGATCAAAATGAATTTGCTCGGACCATTCCCTCCGCCAACGCAAGGTAACCTGTGGATACTCGTGGCAACCGACTACCTCACACGATACGCAGAGACGAAAGCCCCTCCGACGGGAAGTGCCGTGGAAGTCGCCGAGTTCTTTTTCGAGTGTGTCGTCCTTCGGCACCGTGTCCCCGAGGTCCTGATCACAGACCGATCATCGTTCATGGCACAGCTGACCCAAGAAATCCATCGGCTCAGTCACAGCAGCCACCGTCGTACCACTGCGTACCACCCACAGACCAACGGGCTGACGGAGCGACTCAACAAGACAATCGACGACATGATCTCCACGTACGTCGACGCAGAGCACAAGACGTGGGACGAGGTGTCGCCCTTCGTCATGTTTGCTTACAACACGGCGATTCAAGACACCACTGGAGTTACACCTTTCCAGCTGGTAAATGGTCTGAAGGTAACGACCCTGCTCGACACCATGCTGCCCCACGAGCCAGTTGACGATGGGGACGATGGCGGCAGGTGGTTGCTCAACGGTCTTAAGACGTCCGCCAAAACGCCCGATTCCGGATTCAAGACCAGCAACGCGTCGACGCTGGCCGCTACAACCTTCGTCGCCGGGACGTCCACTTCCAGACCGGAGACGGGGTGTGGGTGTGGACGCCCATCCGTCGCCGTGGGCTCAGTGAAAAACTGTTGAAACGGTACTTTAGACCAGACAAGGTACTTCGTCGCCTCGGGGAGCTAAACTACGAAGTGGTGCCCGACAAAACGTAAGGATCATCACAACGCCGACCACGACCCGCGGTGGTTCAAGTCGTTCTACTCAAGCTATTCTACACTCGATAGGAGTCTGGACTTTTTGTGTTCCAGATTACATTTAGTTTACCTTTTTTTATTTGCCTCATTTTGATTCTTGTTTCATCGGGGCAATGCGCTTTTTAAAGGGAGAAAGCAATGCCGCACGCTTACGCAGCCGAGCACAATAAGAAAAAACAAATTAGTAGCCAAGTCGGCAGCGCGTTTGGCTAACACGCAGGTGGCTCGGGTTCAATGCCTGGCACTGCGTATCGTTTTATCTTTCTTTATGAAAATAGAAGGTTCGAGAACGTTGGAGAACCGTCTAACCTATTCATGCTCAGAATGTATAGTTCGAGAAGGCATAATATTCTAGGCTCCCGGGGAAGGCTTAAAAGACGCTGCGGCGCGCCGTAGAGGTTAGCCTCGCTCTTCCGCTTGATCGTATTACTCCGCCGACTTTCGACGCCTGCGACGCTACCTTTATGTATATTTGCTTTCGCCACAGGTTCCCCAAGTAAGTGTTTAGTTTCTGTTCATTCATCGCCTCATCATCGGTCATTCGTGACAATATCCACTATCCTCTCAATGAAAACCAATCAGAGCTCGGCGTCATTCTGACGTCACCGCAACTCCTGCGCAAGAAGCAGACGACTTGCTCTCCGCATAGCAGTCTGCGTGGCTGGAGTCTGCGCTACGGAACACTGGGAGAAGGCGGCCCTATGACACGTTTTGCGTTCATATTAAAGTTTCAGTGACGACTGCATGGTTCACTCTGCACAGCGACCGCTTCAATCTGTGGCGGACGTCTTTGATGCCCTCTGCTGCAGGTCTCGCACCAGCGCGCTCGTCCGCAGACAGAGGCCGAAGAGAAGCGCGAGAGTCCGACCTCTCGCCCGGACGACCGGCTCCGCCGTCCCAGCGCTTCTGGGAAAAGGACCCCCTCAGTCGACGAACGCCCCATCAGCTTTCCAGCGACTCCGTGAGAGCGACCGGAAGCCCGTCCGGCTCTTCGAACGGCGGTCCGCGCACATGCGGTCGGCCACTCTTCACGCTTCGGGAACTTCCTTTGCCAGGAAGGAGGGAACGCCATTGTTTGTTCTCGGGGTTTCTGGTTCTTTCGCAACGCAATTGTCTCGTAAGACAGCACTACTTTCGTTCTCATTTCTTCAAATACAATTAAAGTGATGATGTGCGCACGTCGGCAGATAATATATATATATATATATATATATATATATATATATATATATATATATACAGTTGGGCACAAGCATTCCGGAAAACAAGCAGATACTGTTTAGGAACATTCAGTATCTTTATAGCAAGTAATTACGTGAAGATAGTAAGTACGTCCTTATAAAAAGGTTAAACAGCGCTAAAAGTGACCAATAGCATGAGGAACAGACTGGAGTTCAACTAAATACATTACTTCAAAAATGAACTTGAAAATACAAAAAAGAGAAGGCCATTACAGACTAAAACAACACGCATGTGATGTTCTTCGGGATTACTGATGGAATGAATCACACGAGACCATTGTTGAAGGCGTTACTATTAGTAACGAAGTACACATCGCGACACTGTTAGCACGAACACGACATCGGCGCATTTTCGCATTTTGCTTCTAAATAGTATTAGCGAGCACGACATTTTATTGCTTACATTATAGAACGAAATGAGCTCTTTCCGTAGCAATAATAACTTGGATGACATCCCTTGGTTTCAAAGAGAAAAACGGGAAAAACCGGCGATCGCTTGTTCGCGCTAACAGTGTCGCGCTCTGTACATTACTCGTTACTTGAAAATAAAAGGTCCGAGTTACCGAGCTACATTACTTAAAATTGTGGGGATAAAAGGGTAGATTACGTACCTTATCCGTCCGAGGACAGGTGCTCAAAGGAGAAATCCGATGCCCGTCCCACCGCGCGGCCGACGGCTACCAGCGAAGGCGGTCACCGTGCCGGGTTCGGCCAACACCATGCCAACAACGATGATCCCGGTATCCAACAGCGTTTATTGAGTACCAGGGGTCCCCAACAAGACACTGCGGTCAAGCGAGCCGTCGACACAGTGTGCCCGCAGCGCCCGCCGACCTGAAAGCCGAATGGGGTAATGGCGAGCGGAGTCATCGCCGGTCGGACGAGCTCACGCCGCTACCCGTCGTCGCAGGAGTTCGGGCCAGGGCTCTCGGCAGACGGATGTCCACTAAAAGGAGCGGACGCCGACTGTCAGAGCCAGGGGAAACGCTAGCGTTGAGTCATCGCCGGTTGGATGAGCTCACGCCGCGACTCGACCCGTCGCCAGGAGTCCAATGCAGGACTCCACGACCAAACGGCCGTCCACTCGGAGGGCAGGCCCGCGTCTTCCTCCCCGCGACGCTGGTCCGTCAAAAACGGCAGACGCGCGGAGGAGTGCGAGAGAGTAGGCCAGCATGGTGGCGGCTCTCTCCCCGACACGATACGGAGCGACCAGCTCGAAGTCCGCCGACTCCGCCTGGAACGTCCGCGGCTTACGCCCTCTCGGGGGAGGGAAACCAGTGGCTCCCACAATCCCCCCCTCCTTAAAACATTTGGCACCCCTTTCAGAGAAAGGAGCGCCGGCTCTCAAACCCCCAAAATACAAGACCTGCACGCTGACAACACGGGTGCCAGTCGCGCTCACAAATACAAGATCTTGTGTCGGGGGCCCCGGCAGCCCCCGGAACCGCCGCTGTAAATGTTCAACGTACCGGAGTTCACGATGCACTCTGGTGTCGTCGAATGAAGAAGAGGAAAGTCCCATGTATAGACGTTGATGCTCGGTGCCGCTGCTCGGCAGTGTTCCTCGGCTCATGCTGCACGTCGTCGCCTCGTTGTGGGCAAACCTCTGTCGAAGCGGACCCTGTGACGCGCAGAGAAGCCTGCCATCGCCACTCCGGACATGAGTGCAGGAGCTTGGTGGCAAGGGGAACGCTGGTCACCGTAATCGAATGAGCACCTCGGGGACGGCATCAGGTGACGCCCGTGACCAGGCCAGCATTAGGAAGCATGCAGACGCGGTGCTGCTTGGCTCACTCTGCACGTCGTCGACTCCTCGTGGGCCAACCTCCGTCGAAGCGGACCCAGTGACACGCGCCGAAGTCGGCCCATGGTCACTCTCAGGACATGGGTGCAGGTGACCGGTGGCGAGGAGAACGCCGGCCACCGAAGTCGAAGGCGCCCCTTGGAGCCGGCATCAGGTGACGCCCGTGACCAGGCCAGCATCAGGAAGCATGCAGACGTGGTGCTGCTTGGCTCACTCTGCACGTCGTCGACTCCTTGTGGGCCAACCTCCGTCGAAGCGGACCCAGTGACACGCGTCGAAGTCGGCCCATGGTCACTCTCAGGACATTGGTGCAGCTGACCGGTGGCGAGGAGAACGCCGGCCACCTGAAGTCGAAGGCGCCCCTTGGAGCCGGCATCAGGTGACGCCCGTGACCAGGCCAGCATCAGGAAGCATGCAGACGCGGTGCTGCTTGGCTCACTCTGCACGTCGTCGACTCCTCGTGGGCCAACCTCCGTCGAAGCGGACCCAGTGACACGCGTCGAAGTCGGCCCAGGGTCACTCTCAGGACATGGGTGCAGGTGACCGGTGGCGAGGAAAACGCCGGCCACAGAAGTCGAAGGCGCCCCTTGGAGCCGGAATCAGGTGACGTCCGTGACCAGGCCCTCACCAGAAATCCTGGTTCAGCTAGGCGCCTCGGTGAGGTCCGACGACACAAGGACGACAGCGGCCATCTTGCCTCGGCCGGAAGTCAGCCTGCCCAGCCTGCTGCTCCTGGCCGCCGTCGGGTGCGCAAACTCCTGGCAGCGTCAGCGATAACGCACATCCGGCAGGACCCGCACAGCCGCCCGGTGTGTCCCCCGCCGTCGCACGTAGTGGGGGCTGGCAGGGAAGAGAGGGGCATGAGCATCTTCCTGAATGACCGAAAGAAGAGCCCACAGAGCACTCCGCAAATATTTCTTCGCCCTCTCCAGACCCGCAGTATGGCAAGGTCGAAGGGAGAGATCGTTGTTATCGGTCGACACACTGTCTAGACGAATTCAACACGTGACTGATCTTGTAGGGGAACACCAGACTTGTGGGATTAAAGGCAGAACTATCCAGACAAACCTTCATGTAGCTCAACCATTATCGAAAGTGCCAATTCCGAGTGAAGTCAGGTTGCAATGATACAAATTGATCTGGAGAAGGCTTTTGACAGAGTGTGTCATGCTACGCTATTGCATATTTTATCTAAAGCTAATGTTGGGAAAGTTATTTGTGACGGCGTTAAGATGGCGTACACTGGATGCACCACACGATTGGTTATAAATAACTCCGTTACTGAAAAGATAAATGCATTTTCTTCTGTGCGGCAGGGGTGCCCCATGTCACCATTGTTGTTTAGTCTTTATCTTGAGCCGCTATGTTTGAGCATTATAGAGAACGAGTACGTGGAGGGGTTTACGATGGGTAGCGCAGAAGTAAAAGTTTTAGCATACGCCGACGATATTGCTGTGTTTTGTAGGGACAAAAGCAGTGTCACAAAAGTTTTTGAGTTATGCAAAAAGTTCTGTGATTTGACAGGAGCCAAGGTCAATAAGGAGAAGTGTCTTGGCGTATGGTGCGGGGACTGGGCCACAAAGCCGATTTTGTTTAGGGCATTCAGCGGAGCGACTCTCCAAACAAGTACCTTGGAGCTCCTCTAGATCACTTGAAGAGAAGCACGTCATATTGGGATGGTGCTACAAAGGATTTAAAAGAACGTACGGGTAAATGGGGTGGTCGCAACATGTCAACTTTTTACAAGAGCTACAGTGTGTAATTTCTTTTTATTGCAAAACTTTAGTACGTGTTACAGGTATTATACTGCACGCGCAGCTGTATTCAAAAGATGCATAGGGTGTTCGCTTTGTTTATTTGGATGAGTGCTGGGGAACCGATGCGAAGAGATAATCTTTTTTCTGCGTCCTGCCAAAGGAGAACTTGGGTTATCACACTTGTTTATCCGACAACTCGTTTCGCGTTGTCTTTATTTACGAGAACAGCGGCATTCGCTTCTGCGGGTTATGTTTCAAACAAGGCTAGCAAGCTTCATCCCGTCTTTCATTGTATCTTCAGAGATCGGTCCCCCTGCAAAGATGGTTGGATTTGTGAAAGAGGTTATTGAAGCTTTTAAGTTTTTAACTATAAAGTATTCTTACGAATATTTGGCTTCGGTCACCCGAAGAAAGTTGTATCGCGACTTGCTTGACAACCTTTTTCCCGTACCGCTGTATCGGAAGTATTTCGAAGATAAACCAGGACAGGACGTCTTGGCTCGCGTTAAGAAAATGGCCATACCTCCAGCAGCAAAGTCATTTTTCTTTCGCTTGCACAGCGAGAGCTTGCCTGTGAAGCTGTGGCTTGGAGAAAGGGGTTTAATTGTGCCTGGCGGAGTCAACTGCCCACTGTGTAAGGAACCCGAAACGATTGAGCATGCCTTCCTGTACTGTTGGGGGGACATTTTTCTTTGGGATGTTTTGAAAAGAACCTTAAAAAAGGAATTATGCATAACATCGTATACAATACGATTCATTCCTGTTGAGCCTTATTTTGTTGTTCCATATGACATGATTATGGTACTTTTGTTTTAGTGTAAACATGTAAATACGCCCTGAATAAAGAAAAAAAAAGCGTGCGTGGCCGAGTAGATACCGCGCTTGACTCTCGTGCGGAAGCCCAGGGTTCGATTCCTGGGAGGGACGCGTCTTTTATTTATTCTTTCAATTTTGATTTGTGGTAAATTCTAGAACCCTGTTGCTTGTTCGAGGTCCGAATGTTCTACACGCCGAACCTTCTACGCCGATTGTTCCAGAAGCCCACGCGTGTAGATAAGGGGCTCCGCGTGGCAAGCCGCAGTCAGTCTCGCCCCAGCGATCGATCCTGCTGTTTCGCCGACATCGACGCCTGCGACGCTAATTTACTTCTATTTTGTTTTGGGCACAAGTTCGCCCAATTAAACGTTTCGTTTTTTCAGTTATTCTTAGCCTCATCATTTGTCATTCGTGACAATATTACATTGATATCGCAACTAAGTATAGTAACCATTTGGAACAGCACTAATAGCTTATTATTTATATGTTTGTGTGAGTGCTGTTTTCTGTTTTGATATGTCTGCATCTAACAATGTTTCAATGCCCCCTAACACTTTGTGTAATGCCCATAAGGGCCCTCAAGGCTTAATAAATGATGATGATGAATTAATTGTTTCCTAAATAACATCCCCACGTCCATTTGTTGGCTTTAGGATCTTGTGATAATAGCATGATTTTGATTTCTGTGTTTCTTTTGTTTGTGGATTCCAATAAAATATAACATTTTGTCTGTCTCATTTCTAATTCTAATTAACTTTGAAAAGAGTCGGTTCTTTATATTAATGCTTGCTAAGAGGTCAGAGGTAGCCCACGGCTTTTGAATTCTTTCTAATCTTACAAGTGTCTTATAGGGAAATTGCTTGCGTACAGTTTCTTAAACCTCTGTCCATAAGTCCACGTGTCGCCGGTACCGATGGAAACCGAAACATAACGAGCTCCTTTTTTTAGAAACAATGAATGGTCGGACGGTCTACGGAAAGGCGTCCTCCTAGAAAAAGTGCATGCTAGAAACCAGGAGGCCAGAAAAGCAGCTCGCAAAGCTCGGCTGCACGGCCGCCCCATCGGAGGCAGCTGCCGCACGTCCGGCTCCAACGCAGGGGGCAAAGAGCGGCCGCAAGTGGCGCTCGTTTTCAATTTGGGCCCGAAAGGCGCGAAATGTGGGTTACCGCGCACACGACGGCGGTTCGCGAAGGTCAGATCAGGCGGCCACGGGGCCTCTGCCACCCCGTCGAACGCGTCCGCCAGCCGCCGGATCGTCGGTCAGACAAACACGAGCGTGCGGGCCTGAATGCATACAAGCCCCGCTCGCCACCAAGCACGCAGGAACAAAGTAGCGGCGCAATGAAAGGAGGGATCGCCGCCTACTCTGCCCAGATCCCGGGTCTGTACTCGGCCCCAGGCTGACAGAGGGGCGCAAGCTGCCCTCTGCGGTGCTAAGCCGTCGGCCTTGCGCCACGTGAATGCAGTTCCCCAAAGACTGCACTCTCGGATAACGCAGTCACGTGGTACGCTGTAAGCCGCAGATTGAACCAAGCACCGCGAGGCTTTCGAGTTAAGTCTGAGTGGGGGAACGACCGAAAGAAGCAAATTCCCTCGGGGCCACGGCGGCTAGCTTTTCGGGGGTCTCGACTTGGATCTGGGGCTATCGTCCCGGCGGCGTCTGTGGCGTGCCACTGCGCCACCGGCGAAGGATTATGCACGGCCAGGAGACTCGGCAGCAGACGTCACGATCTCGACCCTCGGGCGGCCGGGCGGGCCGTTATCCGCTCGGTTAGAACTCGTCTTTCGTTCGCCGATGATTCAACAAAAACGGCCGCAGCCCGTTTGCATTTCGTTAGGCGTGCGGGAGAGGCTCGTCTTGCAGTGGCGCTGGTGAGGGAGGGGGTGAAGGAACTCTGCGGCCGGCCCTCGTCTTCGTCTGGCGGCGACATTGGTGGCGGGCGATCCCATCGGGTGGCCGACTTACGCCGCTCGGTCGGAGCCTGCCTGGGCGCGCGCGCCGCCGATCATCAAGCACCGAATTGCTTGGCGCGTGGAGCGCCCTGTTATTATGTAACTGGCGTCCTTCGACGCTTGTCTTCTACGGTTGATTGGCGGTGCTTATGCTTCGGTTGTTGCGATCGACTGCAATTCAATTTTTATCTTCGATTCATTTTTTTTGCGTTACGAAGAGCTCAAGTGCTTTTTTGGTATAGCACCGGGCGACAATATACACGAGCGTAAATATACGCGTGATATACACCTGCCTGAATTCGCAGACATGCCTAAATTTATACTCGTACTTAAATTCACATATACATGCTGAAATTACGCTTTTTTTAACGATAAATTTGTGCAAAAAATATTGAAATTCGTAAGCTCAGTGTTTAAAACATGCTGAATTCGCGAAAGCGGTGACTTGTGTTGAATAATCCGGATAAAACAATTTTCACATTTCTAGAATGTGTAGTAACAGGAATGCGCAAGTCTAAAGAGCAACAAGAGTGGGGCTACCTATTGGACCATGAATTAACCTGTGCAAGCATTTTACGTCTCAAACACACCTTCTCTCAAAACGACTGCCTAATTTTAATATTCTAAAATCAAATTATATTCATAATAGCAATTTCAACAAAAATATCTGTCGTACAAATAGTTTTTGTATGCGTTCAATATTTTCACATGCTGAAATAGAGATAGAGTTCCATGCCACAGATACAAAGTCAAGTTTGGATCGCACATCAGCACGATATAGTCCTAAAGAACAATTATGAGCGCTACAAGATCAAGTTAAGTGAGAGACTATTCCCAGCGTGCGTAGGGACTTAGTAACAATGGAGTTCGTATGAGAGCAAGAGAATAGGTGGTCGGCACCCGGGAAGCCATAGACCTCGTGCTAATGTGGTCAGACTTATAGTCTCATTTTCTAGAGGGAAAGGTAAAGTGCTTCGTTTTCTTGATAAAGACATCACTTGGGTTTTGAAGGTTGTTTGATTTGCACCTTTAGGTTGTTTGGTTCGTACCTTCTCAAACACAATTGAGAATTCCTTTAAAATATATACGGGACGATACTAACTAACATCGCAACATTTACCAGACCTAAAAATCGAAACAACAATTAAATGTTTCCAATTTTCAGGAAATACACCATTCCGTAGCGACAATTTAAACAATTTGACAAGAATAGGAGCAAACACCTCACTGCAGCCCTTTACAATAAAATTTGGGATATCCACAGAGCTTGTAGATCGTCTCGAATTCAGTTTTGAGATAGCCAAAACCACCTCCTCAACCGTAACGCTCGTTAAAGGCAAATGGTCATCGGAGGTAACGCTCCACGTCAAAGGTGAACCGGTGTTGGCATTAGAAAAGCATGATCTGAAATGGTCCGAAACAAAATCACACACGGACTCTGGAGACATATGCATGTGGGATCCATTGCGTAAAGTTACCTTGTTCGGCGCCTTCTTGGTGTGTTTTTTTTACAAAGCGCTAGAATTCGTCAGGTCGCTTATTTAGACTAAGCTCAACCTGCCTACGGTACGCGCACTCGTCACTTGCGTGAAATTTCTTCGTTAGTTCACGACCTATGTTATTTTCTTGTTTTTGTGTATTTTTGTACCACAAGTTGAGTTTTGCCTTCTTAAACATTCGGTGGTAATGTAAGTTTCACCTCAAGTAACGCCGTAAATCTTTAAAAACCATATAGGTTACTCGCGGAACGCTGCTACATCTGTCACCCCACGTGCTCAACATCGGAATCTCGTAATATATTTCTCTAATCATAATTTTTCAAATACTTGTTCAAACCAAAAAAATCGCGTGAGTTAAATATTGTTGCTTTTAAACATATGTTGTTAACGTTAATTTAAGCAAACTAATTTGTTTACACTATATACATTTGAATCAAAGAGGCTTGCCGCTCCCGATCGTACGTTGCCCGAGGTGATATCTTTCGTTCCCTTCTTCTTCAACTGGTCTATCTTATATCTTGTTTTCTTCTTCATCCTTCTTTTGTGCTCAGAACGTTCATACATTACAACATTATATGCATATCTCAGGGCGTTACAAGGTGATATGACATTTATAAATATTGATAAAGAAACGGCGAGTGGTGGGTGGTAAGCATCTGCACTTACCAGTGGATCAATTACATACGCACATATGATAGTGGAATGAAATAAGACTAAACCTACGGTATTGCCAGAACGGTTCGCGAACATTTCGCATTGCATAAAATCATTAAAATTGATGAAAGTCAACAGATATGACGCTTTTTGCGCGTCATGAGCTTTTACTAGAAATGCTTCCTGAAACCCAGTCAACTTTTGTTAAATTAAAATATCTATAAATTTGCACTCGGTATTTGCTTGCATATATTTTGTATTCAATAATATGAAATTGTCTTATAAAAAGTGCTGCATCTAAAGCAGGGGGAAAATAATATCTCATGCATCCATCAGCAGAGGGTGTCGACCCAAGACCAATTCTTGATAAGTTTCTAAATCCTTACGTCGATGCCCATTCAAAGATTGCTCGCAAACTATCAGTTACCCCACCCCCTATTTTATTCCAGTCGTGTAGTCACGATATCTGCTAAATACGCCCAAGCAGCAAGGCGATAGCTGGCCAGTGTCGTGGCAATGTCGGCCGAAAACCGGCTCCAATATCGGCCGAATGTACGGTTTTGCACCACGTCCCGACATCCGGCAAGTATTGGCGTACCGCCATTCCGCAAATCGGCATAGTATCGGCAGGATACCGTGCGAGTACTGCCCAGGTCGTACTATCGGCCAAGGATCGATGAGATGTCGCATATGCGTCTGCTCTGTATCGGCCGGACGTCGCCTATGCGCTCGCTTTGTATCAGCAGTATTGGCTTGCACGTTAATTACAGATACAGGACGCGCCTCGCACGCATACTCGGACAAACGAAATTGTTTTCAATTTCTCACAGAAGTTTATTAACCTACTATTATTACACGCAGCTTGTTCTCGACACGTCTAAAAAAGCAATAATTCTTTGTGGAATGGAAAGCAAATTATTAAATGAATTACACCGTTTTCATGCACAACAAAAAACATAAATCAAACACGAAGGAACGTGGAGATCAAACTGGTTTATTTGATCGTTCCGATGACTCCGATAACTATGCCCAATACTCCGCCGCCATCTTTGAACATGCATTGTATCGTTATCAGAAAATCGAAGTTATCGAAACGATATACTAAAACTCTGTGTTGAGACTAATGCAGGACTACTATCAGAAGCATGCTTGCCGTGTACTTATGAATAAAACAGCGATATTGTCACGAATGACAAATGAAAAGGCGGCGAATAACTGGAGAAACTAAACGTTTAAGGGGACGAACTTCTGCCCAGAAGAAAATATAAAAAGACTAGCGTCGCAGGCGTCGATGTCGTAGAAGCAGCAGGATCGAGCGCTGGGGCGAAACTAACTCCGGCCCCGCGGAGTTCACTTATGTACACGCGAGTGCTTCTGGAACAATCGGCATAGAAGGTTCGGCGCGTAGAACATTCTGACCTCGAACAAGCAACATAGCTCTCGAATTTACCAGAAACGCAACAATAAAAAAGTGAAAAAGGTGCCTCCGCTAAGAGGCATCGAACCTCGGCTCCTTGCGTGGTAGTTAAGCACGACAACCGGTCGGCCACGGTCGCACTGTACTTGGCCATCTGCGCGCGCGACAATATCATGTAATCCGTGCTAGATACCTAATCCGACTGGGGCAGCACAGAGCAACGCAAACACAAAGTCGAGAAAGAAGAAGGTATCCCGAATTCAACGAAAGTCTCCCTGACGAGGATGATCAGCGCAATATTTCCATGGGCTCCGACGAAGAAAACGCCCCTTACCGAAAAGTTGGCATGGGCGTTCACGACGTACACGACGAAAAATCATGGCCGCGTCTGCAACGCACGAAATGCAGAACACTGCAGAGCACATTTCGGAAACCGCGAACCTACGTGGCCCCCCTACCCATCACTACAGCTTGGCGTACGGCGAAGACTATACGGCCCCAGTGAGCCCATCAGCGCGTCAGAGCGAGTCACGTGACAAATTTTTGTCCAAGCATTTTTGTCCTACGGAGAGCGGTCACATTTTGCGCTCCACCCCTCTGATTTACTGGAAGCGGTTGTCGCGCTCGCTCGCAGCCGCACGAAGCAACAAAAGAAAGTGGAAAGGCTTAACAAAAGGCGAGATCGAAGGGAGACAGACAATGCGGCTAAGCTTTCTCTGCTTACTTTGGCTGTCCTTGTTGGGCTAAAAGTAAGCGGATTCCGTTTTGCTTATTTTCTTTTTTCAACCTAGGTTTTGAGTCTGTCAAACAATCCGAATGCCTGGCCAGCATAGCCGATTCACAAACGACACTCCCCACACTCAACGAAAAACAGCGACGGGTCCGGTATGCCAGGATGGCGTCGGCGCGACCCATCCGATACTTCACAGATATCGACTGGATCAAAATGGTATAGGTACAATCTTTCCGATTTACGCTAATATCGGCGTCATACTGTGGGCTGCCTGAGACAACAAAGAATGATAAAACAAATTAACACAGTAACCCTGGAGCTAGGCGAAAAAAAGGGACGGAGAGACACGAAACTCCGAAAGTATGTCGGAGTTTCGTGTCTGTCCGTCCCTTTTTATCCCCTAGCTCCAGGGTTACTATATCTATCCTTAACCAGCTCGCCTGCCTACTTGCATAAACAAATTAACTACTCGCAATTCCATCATGAAGTCCGGTTTCTGACAGTTCGAGTATTATAAGCGTAGTAGATTGGACATGAATTCTTTTGATTTGGTTCTAAGGCCTCGGGGATTTTGATAATATACGTTAAGATTGCGAGCCGTGATTATGTAAATAATCACGGCATGCGGTAAATGTTCCGAATCAGCCCCGTAATCCCGTGAGCAGGGCAACCTACCAAAAAAGGGACGAAAGATAGTGCCATCCGGCCACACACCGCAGCTGTTCAGCGCAACCATCGATTCCTCGTCAACAGCAAAGTGAAAATAGTTATATGTTGAGTATTGTCTTTCAGTCTATTGAAAATCACTTGTCGCCGACAACGGTCGCTACGATACAGTTGTGGCCGAGTGGAAACGGAACACATAAAAGCCCATCAAAGGCGGTGGACGAGGCACCGCTGTGACACCTAGTTAGCGCGAAGTGGCGCCCCACGTTGTGAGCCGTGTTGTCAGACACACCGTTGCCATGATGTGCAAAAGAAAATGAAACCCTGCGAGCTGCTGCACGTATACTTGTCCCGGTGGCGAACCCTCAGAGTGGGCACTCAGCATGGCAGTCGCTTAGGACGGCGCTGTTTACGTTGAGCAGACGGATGGCGTGTCTTTGCCGGCAGACATGATTGCCTGGTTCACAGTAGTCTGGCTCACTACTGCTAAGCGAAGTTGGGTGACCTCGACAGTGAAAGCACTGTTGTGCGCACGTGGAAGCTTGACTTGGGCCATCAAAATGCTAAGCCTAGACGAAAGCCTTACGAGCGGCCAATAATTTCTGAAGAAACTTGCGCGTGTGCAGCGTCACCGTTAAGGCGCCTTCTGCGATATTGAAGCCTTGGTTCCCAGTGGTGGGAGTAGCCTCGTCATCAGAACCTGCGCCAATAAGCTTCGCGGAAGAAGGATTGGGGTGACTTGAGCAATCTCACTTCCGTTGGCGATCAACTGGCGTTAATAAATGTTGCACTTCACCAGCTTCCTCCATTAAAATCTAGTGTTTAATCTCTTTTGCCACTTTAGGCGAAGATAGATCAGTTGCTGTCCCTTCACCCTGCCATGGAAGACCTACGCACCATTGTGGGGAAAGGTGTCTTAGAGTCAACCGTCGACTCTTTCAACACGACATGACTACTGGCTCTTGCAACTGCTAATGAGAAGTCTGTAAAATACCTGCAAAAGGAGGTCCAGGATGTCATGGCTGCGATGGCTGAACAGTCGCAGGAAATCTCGCGGCTCAAGGGGAGTTCAACGATTCGCAACAGTATAAACGCCGTTGTAACATGGAGCTTCATGGTCATCCTTGCGGTCCTGGTGACGATCTGCTTCCATGGAAGATCTTGCTCTCAAACTAAACATACCTTCATGTCCATCCCGCGTCATGGCTGCTATCCATCGTCTGCCACAAAAACAAGATTCACAGCCGCTATAGTACTAATGCATTTCGCATTTGTGACATCACAAGATGCCTCGATGGCTGCGCGGGGTTATTGTTTAACGATAACCTTACCCAAATTAACAAACAACTCTTCTCGTTAGCAATAAATAAAGGCAAAGAAGTTGGCTACAAATGCGTTCGTCTAAAAAACTCTAAGATCTACTCACGGAAACTCGAAGGCTCACCAGCAGTGCGCATTGGCGCAGTGAGGGACTTGGAAAAGCTTGAGGTATGACTGATTGTTTTTCGGTTCCAGGCTGTCATTCGTTTTGAAGATGTTGGGACCGTCCTCGGAAGTCTCCGTAGCGGTTATTCATGTGTATCTTAGGAGCCTTCGCAAACACTGCACTCTAAAAAAGGGTATATTCTTAGACACGTTTGTACCATATAATACACCCTAAGACGTACAGTGCACTGACGTCGAACAGACGACCCCAACATTAACGAGGGGCTTCATAATGGTGCGATATAATTTATTAAACAGCTGAAGTACGCATCAAAGACTACAGAAACAAAATCTGGGGTTTTGCAGTCGGGCCAACAAACCCCCATTATTTTTTTTTTTTTTTTGTGGTCAGTAACACATACATCATGAAAGTTGGTACCGTCGGTTCTACGTCGGTGCGCTCTACGTTGAACTAAAGTCTTGGGTGTCTTATATGAGACAAGGGGTCTAAGAATATACTCTTTTTTATGAGAGTGTTGGACGAGTTTTGAGTTTTCATTAACAACTTACAACCCCCAGTTGACGTATTCAATCTTACGGAAATTAGCATTTCAACTTTTCAATGCAATCAGTTCGCTTTGAGTGGCAATACGGAACATTTACACAGCCGTGAAAAAGGCAGAGGCGGGGGTATCGGAATTTACATCACGGAAAAATTACAAGTGACCAGTCTAAGTGTGTCTTTTGTTCATGCGGAATCTCTTGAACTTAACATTTTCCTTTTGGGTTTTTCACTGGTTTTATTAGCAGTATACAGGCCTCCGTCAAAAAAAAAAATATTTCACTTTGCGAAGCTAGACGATGTACTTAAGAAGTTTCGCTCGAAATACCACTTTTGCCTGGTTGGTGACTTCAATATTGATGCCCTCAAGCCGACCAAACCTATAGTATGCGAAATGTAGAGCGCCACCTAGTAGCGCGCCGAGAACTGCGTCCGCCATCTTGGTAGCGGCGAGAAAACGAAACCAGTGACCCTACCGGCCACAGTGTAGGTAGTGCCGGTCGCACGGCGACACCGTGCGACCGGCAAACAAGCGATGTAAACAAGCGACTGCTTCTCCAGAGATTATTTTCGTTCAAGCGACTGCGCTTCGTGCGAGAGATGCGATGCCAACGCGTTACTGCGTTCCGCTGCGGATACACCGATAAGACCTGGAATCGTGCATGACATGAACGCAAACGTGAACAGGGATCACCTAAAGAAGCGCAAAATACAAGGACGAGGAAGTAGACAGACAAGAGCGCTATAGTAGCGCCCTTGTCTGTCTACTTCCTCGTCCTTGTATTTTGCGCTTCTTTAGGTGATCATTAACCAACTGGCCCAAATTGCTACCTTAATGTGAACAGGGATCACATTTTTTTTCTTATTTTTATTTGTTAGTTGAGACTTTTGAGAAAAACAATCGGTGACAACGCAAAGAAACATGTGGACGTTATCGCGCGGCGTGAAGCCATTTACAACTATTGAACTGGGCCCTAATCTTTTCGCAAAGTTGTACCAAAAATTTGTTTGTGAAATTATTTATTTTTTCTTGTATGCGCGTTGTAGTTTGGGCCTGCGTATTTCTTGATGCTCAAGCAGTTCAATGTATGCGGGCGAGACCAAGGGTGTTAAGCGAAGCAAAAAGATCCCAGTTTTATTAATCTACGCCACCAACAAGAATCGAAGATGCATATGGTTCACAGTAAACAACAAAAGCTGAAAGCACCAGAGATCCCCATTTTAATGTCGTATATTTAAAAAAAAATACTTTGGAAAGCCAGAAAACAATCTCATTGTTTTGCGGCCATTTCTATACACTTGATCTGGCGTCCGTAAACGAGGTTTGTAAAACATCTCTAAAACTATACAGGAGAGTTTGTTGATATAATATACTTGAAAATCTAAAGCGCGGTCATGTAGAATAGAAAACACAATAGGCACGGACGACGTGTCTGTTTGCTCAACAGACAGTTTTCTAAAATGCATATCCAACTAGCCCACTTTCATATTTTAGTACAGTTTTTTCCTTCTGCAATGGGCCACTTTCCGTGTGTATCCTATCCAGACCCAGTTTCTTATTATATTGATTTAATCGCCATTTCAACCTGCCGAGCAAGATTCTTAGCGCTTGTTCCGTCAGTGAGCACTTGACCTTCGCGCTATTTATTTCTAAAATGCTCAACACTCACGGAGACGGGATTTTCCTGTCTTATTTGTCGACCGCTACTTCGACAAAACTCTGATGTTGGCGGCGGCGAAAACTTACTTTGCGGACATCGAGTGAAGCAACACGAGCGGTGCCAACTTCATTTCACAATCTCCTTTTCCTTTTTTTTTTTTTTTGTCGCAGCCGAGGTAAAAATTTTGTTTAGTGAAAAGAAGCTCGGGGGTATTTTTTGAGAAAGTCAATGCAGTTATTCTGCCGGGGTTGAACAAATCATAGCGCAACATCCGTCAACTGTGCTTGAGGTCAATGCAATCTGAAACCAATTTGAGCTCTTTGCAACGACTAAAAAATATTGTCCAGGGCACTGTTTCCTTTAAGAAAACACAAAGCTTTCAAAAAAAACTATTTCGCCAGTAACAATTAAAAGAAAAAAAAGAAACCTTGAGTCGCAAGTATTGGTGTAGAGCAATCTACTTCTGAACAGCACGACTTCATGCGTATTCGCATCGAAAAAAATAATTAAAAGTGTCCTCAGAGATAAAAGGCATGATGGCATAGTCCTTTGCTCACGTTGGGTGATTGGAAGTAAGAAAACAATAAAGTTTCCGTATCGCACTTAGTGGCGGAGTGTCCATGCTCTGGAAATGCTGAGAAACCGAAACTCAAGATACTTGACGCTACCAAGATGGCCGCGTGCACAGTGTTGCCAGACCACCAAGCAGTTTCGCATATGGTCTATTGAAAATGCTATCACCCTACGAACGAAAGAAGAACTGTTGTCTGGGAAGTTGGTGGTCTCCTGCATCAACCATATAGACATCCCGACTCCCGATAGCACAATAAAGTCTGCAGCCATCACAGGCAAGTTAGCCGACCACTACTTTGTCGGGTGTCGATTAGATAAGCAGGTGGCTGGGAATAGAAATAGCATGCCAGGAAGTTCGTTTGCTTCGATTACTGATACAGTAAAATTAAATTTGGTGATTTCGTGACTGCCTTTGACTGGGATGAATTTTTGAGGTATGTGGAACCCGACAATATTTACATGGATTTTGTCGATGTTTTTCAGGTGTTTTATTATGACTTGAGAAAGGTTGTTTATTTTAAGAAACGGCCGAATAAGTCTTCGCTCACGGCTGATATTATGGCTGTAGTCAAGAATAAAGATTCAGCGTGGCTACGCGACCGCCGTGCTCCAAACAATCTACACTTGGGGGAAGAGTATCGAAGCGCAAGGAACAGAGCCAACGCAATGATAACATCAGCTAAGCGACGTTATTTAAAAAAAAAACGTTGATTTGAGTCTACATCAAAGCCACGTGTAACATGGGAGTTGATTAACTCATTCAAAGGGCAAGCTGCCTCATCAGGTGTCACACGAGATGAGAGGCTCACATTCTTCCCACAAGTTTATGGGTGCCGGCATATGCGTTTTTACTACATTTTGATGTAGCTACATTGCGCGCAATTATGTTTTCACTAAAGTGCAACAAAGCGCCAGGTGCTGTTGTAATTCGTGTTACCAACATACGCCGCACCCTTGAGCACACTCAGCATGTTATTCTTGTAATTATAAATTGTTTTTTGATAACCGGGTTGATTATCGCGGTCTTAAAAACCGAACTTGTAAACCCAATTTTTAAGGGAAGATCACCTGATAAGCTAGAGTGCTATTGTCTTATTTTTATCACGTCCTGTATTTGGGAAATAATATAAAAGCGTCAATACATCGTAATGTCTACTTTTACTGACAGTTCTGGCATACTGACACGCAGCCAATATGGTTTTGTAGATGTCTTTGCTTGATGATTTTTCAGACCTATTAAATCGGGGATTTGATCCTAACCTCTGCTCTTCTGCTATTTTTTATGTAGCTAACGTCTTCGACAGGGTCAGCCACAAAGTGCTACCTCATAAACTTTACGATTACGTCTTCCGCGTTCCTTTTTTGGTATACTCCAAAGTTTCTTCCCTGAACGTTCGAAAATTGTGTCGTTAGAAAATTTTAAAAGTACTAAAGTAAAAACTCGTGACTTACAAGGTTCAGTTTTGCCTCCTTGGTTAATTAATCTCTATGTTAATGATATCTAATAAGATTTTTTACTTGCAAAATGTTTCAGTGTGCAGATGACACTGTATTGGTCTTTAGTCATCTTGATTTTCACCACTCGGTACGGTTGTTGCAGCATGACATAGAACGAGTAATGGACTGGTTTTCCGATAATTAATTCATGATTAACGCCGCTAAAACAAAGCTTGTCTGCTTCAGAAACCTTTTGAGGCGTACGGATCCTTATACATACATTGTTCAGCATAGGTCTTATTGCCATGACTACGCGTGCCCCACTTAATATTATGTCAGTTTCGTCCAGTACTTTGGCCTATTCTTTTACTTTGACTTGTCATGGGCAACACATATTTCGCACGTTTGTGGCAAACTCCGAATTGTTAGTTGTTCACTTTTGAACAACCGTCTTTTTACTCCACTTGCTGTGAGGCAATCAATCGCTCATTCGTTGACTTATAGTGCACTTAGATACGGTATAACATTGTTTGATAAGTGTGCCGAGCTATGGCAAAGTTGACCGCATTTTGAAAGGTCTATTAAACACTGGTGGATATAGGCTTGCTTTTCCCGTGGAGACTGACAATTTTCAAGTTTTACAAATGCCGAGTTTCCACTCACTATTCTTAGAATGTGTCGTTCTTCGTCACTTCTGGTTAAATGATTTTAAACAGACACTTGTAGCACTTAGGGAGTTTTGCAGCTCAAATCGTTTCGAGCGCCTCGATGTTATACCAGATACGGTAAGCGAGAACTTGTTTACAGTTTACTAGAAGACTAAAAACCGCAAAAAAGAACGGACGAAGAAGAGACACATACAACGCGGACTAGCGCTAACTTTCGACTGATTCAATCAAGGCAAACCACCCAGCACACATGCGTGAACACTCTTTCCCGATCATGCCAACCCCCTGTGATTGAAGCAACCTATAAACACGAACAACAGATGACAATTATTTCGAACATTCGTATCAGTTCAACGTGACTACACAAGACCATCTAGAAAAAAAACTTTCTCGTCATTTAGTAAAGTCGAAGGCGTGTTGACGCAGTTGTCACCTGGGGACTTCATAAAATACGTTTCAACCATTTACTCTCTGTCTTGTTATTTGCTCTTTTCATAAATTTTGTTAATTCTAACGGGGTACCATACCGCACGTACCACATGTAGTGTACTGCAAGGTGTCCCCCCGCTTTGTTATGAACCGCAAGACGATGTTCACGCGCCCTTTCGGTAAAACATCGCCCAGTCTGTCCAATATACACGCGCCCGCACGTTAGTGGAATCTCGTCTGTTTGTCTTCTATGTCCCTCTTTCCTTATCGTAAACATTCGAGGCACAAGCTGTGTACTGAGTGACGTGCTTCTTCGAGCATCGAACACATTTCTGTCGAGTCATCATAGGACAAAATTTTGCCAGCTTGCATGGAGCGGAGAAAACAACATTGACATCGTATTTAATTGCTATTTTTTTAAGGTTATGCGACACCTTATGTAAATAAGGTATCAATTGAACTCTCGATTTTTTAACTTTTTCTCGCTGACCGTGTCCTGTGTTGCCTTTACTTTTGATATTTTGTAGGAGGTTTTCACACACGCTGGTAATCAAGCTGGCGGGGTAGCCCGCGCTCTCTAGGCGTTGTACCTGAAGTGCAACAACGCATAAAGCTGGGCGAGTTGATTTGACATCATGAAAGGGGAACAGCGCGAAAATAAGCGAAGGACGAGTAGAAGAGGTAGCGACAGACACGGCGCCGTGTCTGTCGTTACCTCTTCTACTTGTCCCTCGTTTATTTTCACGCCGTTCCCCTTTCATGTCCTACCTGAAGTTCAAAGCTAATCGGTCAAATCGTGATGGCAGCTTTTTGTCAGAGCAGCCTGAAGACAGGTGAGAGCAATTCCTAGCTCTAATTAGCTTAGAATGAGCGCTATCAAAAGACAAGAGGCTCTTTCTTGAACGCGGTTTGTACAACCAGCACACGTGTTCCTTTGTAAAAGTAAGCTGTAGGTTTAAAAACTGAATGCACTTGTCCATGAGAAGCTCCCAGGTGAACTTCATTCCGTCCGACTTGGCCTCAAACAATTTGACGACCTTTGTAACAATATCATTAAAACACATCCCCGTGTGATCATCCACAATAACCAGAAAATCATCTACATATCTAAAAATCTCAAGCACATGCATCCCATTAAGGCCTTCCAATATGCGCTTGTCCACGGCTTCTCGCACCGCGCACGATCACCTTGTGCCGTCTGGACCGACTGGGAGGTTCATCTGCGGAATTTCCTCCGCCGATAGCTTTCGGGATTTGTAACCCAATTATAAAGGTAAAAGTGACAAACACGCATAGAAAATGTACGGAAGCACGTCGGTCTCGGCCTAACCCAGCGTCTTCTACACCGCACAAACGAAGTCCCGCTCCTCGAAGTGCTTGCGGCACACAACGGCCGACGTTGACGAGGCCTTTAGCATCCTTAGTTTAATTGTCCATGCTTTCTTTAACCTCGATATCTTCGGGTGGTTAAACCTGATACGGGCTTCTTTTCGGGATTTGCATTGAGGCACGAAACAGTAGGTCAGCATGATGGTAAACCAGAAAACGGGGGCAGGGAAACGAGCCGGATGCGAGATCGTAAAGCGAAGTCCTCCCCCTAACGTCACGGTACGCCTCACCCAATCAGGGCTCGGCGACCGGAGCGACTCTTGTGTTCGCTCTAGGGGCTAATATAACGGAATAATATTGGTCGGTGCATAGGTGTACTATGTTGCGTAAATTTCCGTAGAACTACGTGTGGGTGGCACAAGAAATGAGTCGCGCTCATTTCTTGCTTCGCCGAGTCGCGCTTGAGTCGTGCTTGAACTAGCCATGCCGCAGAAGGACGCGAGCTCGGCCGCTCGGCCGCTGTCTAGAGCGATGAGCGAAGATTGTGGAATCACGGCTGACCGAGCGGCGTCTATCGCCGTTTCAAGCAGACAGGAGCGTTTCACGTTGAAGGGAGCAAACGAGAGAGTCAGCAGATAAGAAATTGCAGCAGAAACAACTATTGTTGGTTGTCTATGACTTCCGATAGCATTCGTCTAGGACAGGGATCTCAATCACGCGGCCCGCGGGTCACATGCGGCCCGCGACTTTCTTGGACGCGGCCCGCAAGTGTCCCGCGGCTGCGAGTTCCTGTACCTTTATGCCTCGAGTTTTGCATGCTTCATAAATAATGACCTCTTGTCGTCCAGTCATTTTCACTAGAATGTAGCTCTTCTCTTATGACGTTTTAACAATTTGGAACTATTCTGTTTTCTTTTAGTTCGAAGAATGTTTCGTCTTAAATACCGTTATGACACAAGTATTTTGTAATTCTGCTATAAAAATTGTTATGAAAGCAAAAACTACAGTACGGAATGAGTTTATTTCGAGAAATATAGACCTCTGGTACTTCCCGAAGCGACATATATAACGATCGTGTGCTTGGTTTATAGTTCTATTGAAAAAGTCCAGCGCGTTACCTGGATGGTGGCATTCTAAATCTTGTAATCACACTGGGCACAAACCCGAAGTAGGAGTTGTATTAATAAATCAAAGCTAAAGACTGTGGGCACCCTGGTGGCTCCTCAGTTCAGTTTCCCGACTGCGGGGAACAGGTGGCGAACTTTCCCGCGTGGCGGCGGAATCAAGCCGGCTACGCGCACATCGCGTGCGCCGCCTTGATAAGGCGGATCAGAGACGGCGCACAGGCAGTCGCTGCCTGGACTCAAGCGCCGCCAGTGCTTATTGGTTTTCTGTTAGTATTCTTCATCGTCTCGTCTATGTCCAATTAAATCTAGTTTCTTGTTCTTGAAACCGTTGGCTCCGTGTTATTCCTCCGGGTCGGGTATAGCAAGGCAAACCGACCACAATGGCGCCCAACGTGGTATGCTACCCACTCGAAGGAATTGCACGGGGCTTGGTTTCTTCTTCCCGTAAGCTTTTTTCCCACTCCCCGTGATTTCTACCGTCGTTCCATGCTTCCGTCACGTACGCGTTTGTTGTATTGGCGTGTTTCTGACTGTTTGGTTTGTGACCGTGGCAATCGTTTTGAGCGCTTGTGTTGGTTTCTGGGGGGCGTTTTTTTTTTTTGTGCTTGCAGGCATGCTCACACGAGAGCAGGAAGCCGCGATGGCCGCAGCGGCAAAAGTGATCCTCCTCGCGAAGGTCACTTAGATGTGCGACTCCATGACGCAGCGCCTGACCCTCACGCCTGGCCAGCAGGAGACACCACCGCGAGAGCCCCGACCACACTTGACTGTTCCAGTCTACACGGGGTACGACGACGTCAAGTCCGTGGCAGACTCCCTGGGCAAGTTGCAGACGTACCATCTCGTCTCCGGTGCCTCGGAAGCCTTCATCGTGGACTGCATTGTCCCGCTGGCGTTGCAAGCCAGCGCAAGGTGCTGGTTGGGGTCGCCGGCCCCCATCACCAGCCTGGTAAACTTCCAGACAAGGCTTCGAGAAGAGTTCCTGCCTGCATGCTACGCAACGAAGATTCTCCGAAAGCTTGATGCAAGGACGCAGCCCCCGGACGAAAGTCTGGTCCGGTACGTTCGGGTCACGCAAGAGCTCTTCAAGAGCGCGGACCCGAATACACCGGAGTCGGACAGAGTAGCTCGGGTCACAACTTCCCCATACCACACACAAGCAAACATCACGGGAAGGGTAAGTCGGAACCTTAAGATGATATTAGTTCCCTACACGGAGCGCCACAAGGACTGGGACGCGAAACTGCCGGAGCTGGCATTCGCAACCCGTACGACCACTAATCGGTCAACGGATCACATTACTGCCTAATTGAATTTCGGCAAGGAGTTCGTTTTTCTGCTTTTAAACAGCCTTCTTTCTACAGAGTCTGGGGGAAGGCTTCGCCCCTACGTGAAGTTCGCAAAGGACCTGCAGAAGCGCTTCTTTGACAACCGTCGAGAGGCCCGAGATAATCTCGACGTCGCCCGAGAGCAGCAGTCGGAACAGTACAACCAGGGGCGACGTGACCTGCAGTTCGAGGTGGTGGATTTTGTACTCCGGTGTACTCACCCACTGAGTGACACCGCTCGAGGCTTCGCAGCTTCCCCCGCAAACAGGTGGGAAAGTCCGCTTCGCGTGCATGAAAGGTGCTCACCACTCACTCACAAACTAGTTCACTGTGAGTCTAGTGAGGAAACCGGACCTTTTCATGTCATCGACCTTAAACGATTTTTTCAAGCAGAAGACGAAGATCCCTCGCAGGACCGGAACGACACTGGCGGCAGTCCCGTTCCAGAAACCCCCTTGTCTCCACCAATGCGGTGGTATAACCTGCGACGCCGGTGACACCAAAAAGAGAGGAGCCCTTTTTTTTTTTTGTCTCCTCGGCTTCCCCTTTTTCGCATTTTGGGGGTGGTTTTCTACTTACACGGATCTGCCCTTTTTTCAAGAGAGGAGGGAGAAGATTGTGTGCCCCCCTCAGATCCGTTATTTTGAACTTTCTCGAAAGGGTGCGAAAATAACGTCAGGCTCAACCCTCAACTAAGCCCACATGTCGTCTGCTTCCTTGTTTTTCGTCAAAGATGGCTCGTGGACAAAACCGTCACCACATCCGCCATCGGAACGACATGGCGGCCGGGCTCGTGGTGGACCAGGCCACCAAGGGCATCGGCGCGTCAAGGGTGGCCCAGGGAACCACGGAGAGTAGCCTACCCTCTACAGAACAGAGCAGCAGCTGGCTCGGATTAAGGAGGACCACGTGAAGAGCAGCCGCCTGGTGGAGACGGTCCAGAGCGACAAGGTGGTCGCCAGCCAAGCCCTGAGCCAGAACAAGGAGCTCAAGCGACAGCTGGAGGAGAAGCAGGGCTTCTTTTACAAGCTGGAGCTGACCGAGCAGCTGCAGAAGGAGCAGCATGTGACCAAGGAGCAGGGGAGAGGGCGGGCGCCGAACTCATCGCGCGCGTCAGCCAGCCCGGCGAGCGCGACCTCGAACGGGCCATCGCGCTCGTACAGCGGCGCCGACCGGACCTGCAACGCCATCCACCCCCTGACGCCCACAACAACGACTCCGTCATCGACATGCCGGGCGAAGTTTGAGGGGGGGAAGTGTGGGCACCCTGGCGGGGGACGCCTTTTTCGGAGGTCGATACGGGGCAGAACGAAGTAGCAGTAGTAGTTTGACGTCTGTGACGTCATGTCCGGTTTTAGTCAAAATAGCTATTTGCAGATATTTTACCTTGACATCTTCGCCTCTTCACTTCGCGTACTCCTCCGAAGTCAACACAACTGTCATCGTTGGTAAAAAACGGCCCGTGCCAGTCGTTTGCAAAGCGACGTAGATGGAAACAAATCGCCGCTGCGTTTTTCGCGGCCTGGGAGATGCTGGAGCGAGCCGACGTTGAAAAAGATACGTTTCAACTACGAGGGTGTCAGCAAGAGCCACGTAAATACCTGTGCACACTCGGAGCGGACTCTCGCGTTTGATCGAAGTGCTTTGGGACGTGACTCTCGGCAAAGAAAGGTGGGACCGGCATTGCGTAGCTCCCACGAACTGCTATAGCTCGACAGAAATGTACTATCGGAAACAATTGAGCGTGAACGCGGCGACGAGCGTGTCAGAATAAAAATGGCCCACTAATAACAAAGTGTACATACCGTGTTGCGAAAGTAATCCATACGGCGTTTATTTGAGCTCCATATCACACAAAACAGGGAGATAGAATCGACGACAGCGTTTGCCACCGCTGCCTCGGAAAAGGGGATGACAAGGGGAAGAGAAATGACCCCTTAACCTAAAATTGAGGTCAACTATAATACGGAAAGGGTCCAAAAGGGTCGCACGGGCGCGTATTCCATTCAGCAAGCCAGCCGGTCGGTCGTGGGCAGACGGTCTTGGCCAAAGACCATCGGAGCAACGCCGGCAACGCTGCGACGAGTCGGAGTGCCTGCTAGGGTGCTAGGCCTCGAGCTCGCTCGGTCGGTGGCATCGTTGCCGTTGAACCTTTTCCCGGGAGTTTGTGAATCCAGCGTTCATGTTCGTCGTGGCCGGTTTCGAGTACTCCCTTCTTTTTTTCTTGCTGCTTGAAATCGGGACCCGCGAGAAGAGCACGTAGAAAAATTAATGTCCGTTGGTCGACATTGTCGGTCGTGTTGATTTGATCGTGGAAAGACTGCTCCGGAGCAGTTTTCGTACGTAGTACATTCTCGGCGTAAGATCGCTTCGTGTATCTGGCCTCTCTTCTTTAGCGTATGGTACTGCAACACGCCGCGACCGCCACCTCCCCCCGCCCCAACACTAGACACAGCAACCTGCAACAAACTCTCCGCAAAACGTTAAAAAAAAATGTTTTTTTTTGCTTGTTTTTACGTTTTCGGCAGTGACGTCACGGACGTCACTGCCCCGTATTGACCTCCAAAGCGCAAGTGAGAATTTATCTCGGACTCAGGGTACGCTATGTGTGCGGAGCCAGGCGACAGGCGGCGCAGGTAGTACAGTGCGCCGGCCGGAGCGCTGTTTCAGCTCATATTGTCCGCGATAGTACATGTAAAAAAAAAAAGCATTGTCATCTTCTCCTCATACAGTAATGCACGATAAAAATAATACATTTTCTTTCTTTTTCAGAAATATTCGCAGCATCATACCAAAACGAGACGAGCTCCATAGCGTTGAGGACAATTCGTCTGACATAGTCATTCACACCGAAACCTCGTTAAAACCTGATATTTAAGCTGAAAAAACTTTTCCCTGTACATCTATGCTATAACATTTTCCGACACGACCGGCCAAGCTGAAGAGGCGGAGGTGTGCTAATTGCAATAAAAAAAAAGGCATATTTCTTCTTTTAACATTTGTTTAATAAACCGTGGCTTAGAATTTATGTGTATATGAATCTGTGCGCCATCTAGTGAAGTCACTCTTTGTGGATGTTATAGGCCGCCCGATTGTGCTTAATCCTTTCATACTGAACTGTGCTCTGTCCTTCTGGACATAAAAAATCTTTTTCCGAAAGCTGACCTGCTTCTTTTTCGCGATTTCAATTTTCCTTTCACAGACTGGTCTAATCTATCACCCGGAGGCTCCGTCGCATCAAAGTTATTCTTAGATATGTGCCTCACTTTCAGCTTCACGCAGCTGGTTGATAAACTAACACGTTCAGACAACATTCTCGACTTGATTTAACTACGTCATCAGACCTTGTCAAATCTATTCACTACTGCGATGGGTTCAGTGATCACAAAGTTCTGCGCATCGACTCGTCACTCCCCGTTCTCATGAAGCATCCCATTTTCAAAATCATTCATGACTATAACAAGGCTGACTACGCATCAATTCACCGTGAGTTGGCCATTTTCCACGACCATTTCATTTCAAATTTTTATTGTAGTTCATTAGAATAAAACTGGGCGTTATTCAAGAATAAAATGAATAATCTTGTTCACATGTTTGTTCCAACCATTCATATACGCTCTGATGAAACGAACCCATGGTTTACGAAAACTTTGCTGTCATTAGGTAACAGGAAGAAAAGACTTTTCGCAAAAGCGAAACGTACGAACACTTCCTAAGTTTAGGATGCTTATAATTCTGCGCTAAAGGTGTACACCAGTAACCTCGAACTATCTTAAAAAAAAAAGTTTTTTTTCCACGACTTACCCAACATATTTCGTACTAATCCAAGGAAGTTCTGGAACCAATGGTCTGAACAGGTCTTGTGTTAATTTCATAGCTAAGGCAGTCAGAGGGCAGTGGCAACGGTTGATCAACGCAGGCTACGAGGGAGATTCTTAGGGAGGCAAGCGACATTAATGAACTGCGAAAAAAAGAAGGCAGAGGACAAATCGAGAAACAGGATCGCAGTGATGCCGTATTTTCATACCGTGTCACCAATGTAAAAGCGTGTGCAAAGAAATTTGGCGTTAATGTGGTTTTCAGCTTGAACTTTAAGTTGGGCAAACTCACCCCGTTCCAAAGAGAGAAAAAAGGGTGCCAAAAGGGCCACAGGGAAAAATCTGCGCGTTGTGAAACTGGTTTGGTTTACGACATACTGATGACATGCGGTTTAAGGTATATAGGGCAGACCTCAAGATGCTTGAACGATCGTCCAAATGAGCACAAAAGAAACGTAAAGATAAAAGCGACTAATTCCGAAATTCCGACACATGTACAAGAATGCAGAAACTGCTCAGCCGAGTGGTCCGGTACAACGGTAGTATGCAAAGAGGTCAATGACGTCAAAAGGGTTGTAAAAGAGAGCAAAAATTAGGTCGATCGGCAATTGCATAAGCCAGGCGTCTATGCTTCTTAGTCATAGTGCGACAGCTTTTCTGCGAGTATCAATTGAACAGGTCTTGTGTTTTTCGCGAGAGGCACCCCCTTTGTCATGTTCTTGTTTCGTTTGTATGTGTACGTAAAGAAAAAAAGGGAGAAAAGAAGGTGTAACAGGTCGATGGGTTCGAACTGCAGTCGGTTCCGTGTGGTTCGCTTGTTCGTTTTTTTTTGTAAAGATAAGAGTAGCTGCGAGGTCAAAGAATGTTCCCTTCGGCCGATGTTTTGATGTGTGTACCTTTTGTTAGTTCGAAGTGTTGTTGTTGTTGTTTTTTTTAAGACAAGCGTGGCTGCGAAGTCAGGGCGTGTCCCCTTGGTGCCATTGTTTGGAGTGTGTTGTTTCTGGTTACGATTTTGGGTTCAGGATGTATAAAAGGAGGGAGCACTGAATAAAGTGGTTAGCTGTGTTTGAGACGTCGTCGTGTTTCTTCCACCCAGTCTCAGGTGGTCTAAAAAAATGGTAAACTTTTTTTCTGTTTTTACAAACGAGTGTTCGGACAGCGTTCCCATCCTTCCCGATAAACCCTATGAGATCATGCTTCCTACCACTATTAACTTTGCTCGAATAAAAAATCTCATTGATAAACTATAACTTACTTCATCTGCTGGTTCCGCTAACATCAACTCTAATATCTTAAAAACGACATGTATAATTTCTAGCGAGTTTTTAGAACTGATCGTTACCCAGTCACTATCAGAATGCTGCCTTCCCTCCGACTGGAAGATAGGCAGGGTTATCCCAGAAGTCGCTCTTCTGTGTCTAACTATCACCCAATATCTTTAACCTCTATCTCTTACAAACTACTGGAGCATATACTTTACTCCCACATCATGACTCACCTTACAAGTAATTCTTTTTTTCTTTAAACAGCAGCACGAATTTCAGAAGGGACTGTCCCGCGAGACTCAGCTTTGTGATTTTATTCATGACCTGCACACAAAGCTTGAATGTCATACTCAGACTGACGCCGTTTTTCTTGATTTCTTAAAAGCATTTGACCGTGTCCCTCATCAACGCCTGCTCTCTAAGTTGGCATCTCTTCGTCTTGACCCACTCACATTTGCGCGGATACGTGACTTTCTCTTGTCCCTCGTGCAGCTAACGTTCATTAATGACCAAGAATCGTCCTTAACAAACGTGTCTTCTGGTGTTCCGCAGGGGTCCGTTTTAGGGCATCTATTGTTTTAGAGCGCAGCTCTAAGGCGCCGGTTTCCGGGTTGAGCGGCGTCGCCGTCGGCGTCGGCGTAACCGCGCGTTGCATGCAACGCGCATGCAAAAATTGCATGCAACGCGTTGCATGCAAGCGGCGTAACCGCGCGTTGCATGCAACGCGCATGCAAAGCTTGCATGCAAGCGGCGTAAACGCACGTTGCATGCAAAGCTTGCATGCAACACGTTGCATGCAAGCGGTGTAACCGCGCGTTGCATGCAACGGCGTAACCGTGCGTTGCATTATGGGTAGTTTCCCATAATGACGTCACGAGGGTTATCCTCGCGATGGTTACGGGGGTTACTCTCACGAGGGTTACGAGGGTTACCCTCACGAGGGTCACGAGCGTTGCGAGGGTTAGTTACCCTTAAAAGGGTTACCCTCACGAGAGTTATGAGACTTACCCTTCCGTAAACCCCCCCCCCCCTTCCATGAAGTCACGTGACCCCCCTGAGGTCACGTGACCTCAGGGAGTCACCTATTCCTCAGTACCCTTCCACCCTCCTCCTCAAGAGCTGCGCTCTAATCTGGCGTTACAGGGAGTTGTAAACGGCTTTCATTTTTTTAATAAATATAAATGATCTCCCTAACACTATTTCCTCTAAAATACGTCTTTTTGCAGATGACTGCGTCGTATATCACAAAGTAACAAGTGCTCAAGATAACAACCAACTTCAAGGTGATCTAATTAAAATTAACAAATGGTGCAATGACTGGTTGATGTCGCTAAACAACTCTAAATGCAAACTAATTCGCTTCACTAGAAAAAAAATCTGTACTGTCCTAAATACTACTAAGACTCCGATATAATTGAGACTGTTACTATGTTTAAATATCCCGGTGTACACCACACCTCTCCTGGAATAATCACATTGAAGCCATCACTGCTGACTCATCAAGAACCCTTGGACTAATAAGACGTAGCCTGCGATCTGCACCTCCCATTGTCCGCAAACTGGCGTACGACACGCACGTCAGATTAGAATATGCTGCTACCATCTGGAATCCCCATCCAATTTACCTAATTAACAATCTCGAAGCAGTTCAAAACAGGACTGCCTGATTCATCTTGTCTACCTATGATCCTCCATTCAGTGTTTCCGCCTTAAAAAGCCAACTACCTCTTTGCAGCTCCGCAGGAAAGTCTCTCAGCTCTGACTTCATCATAAAATCTACTATTACATTCCAGACCTTAAAAATGTGTTGCTATCACCCCCCGACCGAACATCATCGCGCCTTAATAACCACGCGCCATCAAACGTATTTCAGGCTCTACTAACGCATTTAATCGATCATTCCTCCGTCAGGCCATCAGCGACTGCAATAACCTCCCATTACCCATTGTCACCACTCTGGACCCGAATATTTTTCTATCTTGTATTAAACTTCATTTTTCTTCTTACTAGTGTTATGTTTTGTGTAATTATAAGCAGTCCTGAGTGTGTTAAAGGTGTTAAGTTTTTTTTTAGTTTCCTTTTCTGTTTTCTGTATTGTATAAATCTTGAATACCGCCCCCCCCCCCTTTATGTAATGCCCTTCACGGGCCCTTAAGGTGTAAATAAATGAAATGAATGAAATGAACAAGTACCTTCATGGCTTGCCTTAAAAACAGTACAGGTGAAGACGGCCTCAAAGCAGAACCAATTAAAATCATTTCCAGTCTAATATTAACTCCGCTAAACACATATGCAACACGTCTTTGTTAACTGGTCGCTTTCCAGACCGAATGAAAGTAGCATCCGTTTGTGTTGTACATAAGAGTGGTGCACAGAATGACCTCAATAATTACAGGCCGAACTCTGTACTTCCTATTTTTTCGAAAATTTTAGAACAAATAATGAGCGATCGCTTGACTAGTTCCTTTCACAAAACATAATATAATCACCGAACAGCAGTTTGGGTTTGAGAAGAATAAATCGATGGAAATTGCGCTCGTAAATATTAAAGATAATATTACGACCAACGGTGAAACTTAACAGTTTACGATCGGAATATTTCTTGACTTCCGAAAAGCCTTTGATTCAATTAAACATCAGATGCTACTAACCAAGCTAAACAAGTGTGGTGTAAAGGGCATAGCGAACGACTTAATTAATAGTTACTTGAGTTGTCGATCACAATTCATCATTTAAAGCGGCGTCAAATCAGATATCCATCGAATAGTGTGTGGCGTCCCGCAAGGATCAATTTTAGGACCTTTCCTGTTTCTTATTTATATCAGTGGTATAGTTAATATATCGCATCGCTCAGAAATGGTGTTATTCGCAGATGACTCAAATGCATTTTTCCCATGGTAACCTCCAGTATTTTGAAAGTACAGCTAATGATTGGTTACATAATTTATCACTGTGGCTAGTTGCAAACCAGCTTGAATTTAATATTTAAATATATTGTTTTAGACCAGTAAATAAGATACGACATTGATATCGTTTAACTCCCCCAAACTGGAGAAGGTTGAATCTTAAGTTTCTAGGTGTATGATTTCATGAACACCTGTACTGGACAACTCATGTGTCCAAGTTATCTTTAACACTCTCCAGATCAGTTGGTACAATACATAAGTTAAGATATTTATTACCAACGTGGCTTAAGTGCCAATCATGCTATGCACTTGTTCACTCTCATTTACATTACTGATCATTAGTTTGGGGAACGCCAACAAAAACTAACCCTGAAAAACTACTAGTGCTCCAGAAAAAAGCGATCCGATCCACCGAGTTTCTCGGTTATAACGATCACACATCTGCTTATTTAAAAAAAAAAAAATCGATTGTTTACTATACAGCAGTTAATAATGTTCAACCTTTCAAAAGTCATCTTTCATTATCTCAAAACTGTCACGGAGTCATTTCACACCCAATTTCCCGTAACAGATACTCACTACAACTTAAGACGCGTGGAATATGCTAGGTGTCAAGCACGTACGAGCTATGGCGAACAAACATTAGCCCTGCGAATTTCCTAACTTCTAAACATGCATCTTCAAATTCTGGAAATGGCTGAATTAGTAAAGTCGATAGATACATTCAGAAAAAGTATAAGGTATTATATTTTGAAGCGTAAGTAGTACCTCGCATAAAAATATGTAGATAACCTTTTTTTTTTTTTTTTGTGCTTGTTTGTAGCTGTTGTGCAGCTCTGAAACCTGTATGGAGCACGGGGCCTTGGTCAGGTGCTAGTAAAGGGGAACCGACAGGTCAAAATCATTTCTTTTATTATCCGAAACGATTGAAAATGATGCCTGACATTGCCCTCAAAATTCGGAACTTGGGAGCTCAGTATTTGTGAAGTAAAAAAACAATTTCCCAAAGCCGAATTTGAAGTTTCCCGGCAATCCGCGCCAGCGCAGTGACGTCAAAGATTGAGTCGTCCTGCAACTCGAGTTTCTCTCACGCCTCCGAGCCGTCCGGACCCGAGGTGTCGTGTTCGCCCGCGTCCCGCGATCCACCGCTCTTCTCCAAGACTTTCCGGAAGGCCTCACCCTCTAGCAACCACTACCCGGACATGGGCGGCTTTAATAAGTCTCTCTCTCTCTCTCTCTCTCTCTCTCTCTCTCTCCATGCGTGCCGACTATCGGTTGTGAGGAGCCGACGCTTCATTTGCGAGTTTGACGTTCTTCTAGGGCCCTTTCAGCAATCTCAAATTCTTTCAAATGGTGTGAGGTCGAAGATAATGCGCAGTGAACTTTTGTGAGCGACGCGAGGGGCCAGGTAGCGCCGGTTCTGCGTGAAAGGCTGCCCCGGTGGAGTGACAACCGAAACTACGGTACACAGACACCAAACCCAGCGGTTTTGAACGTTTGACGAATTCCTTTTCAAAGTCTGAGAGGTCGTCGGGTACCTAAAAAAGAGAACTTCGTCTGATTCCACGACTCGCCGATTATCCTCAGTGCTACATGTGCCGTGCGCCGCCAGCGCGCCATGTTTTCTGAGGGGAGGATAAAAAGCCAGAGGCGACATCTCTGCACACTCCGATTTTCGGTATTTCAAAAAGAAGGGGCGTAGTCCATTCACAATTGCGTTAAAGAACATGTTTTACGAATGCCGTTAATAAATATTAAAGAAATGTCCCTCACAAAGCTTCTAAAATTCATAATCGATTACGTCACAAATAAAAAGATGGGAGGAGGCGAGAAGAAGGAGAAAAGGGCGCCAAAGATAAACGGGCACTCGCGCGCGTGGAAATTTTTTTTTTTTTTTTTTTTGCATTGTGGTATTTTCTTGCATTTCTATGACTACAACGTGCATCGTTTTAAACCACAAACAAATATACAACCTTTGGGGTTTCACTGCCCCTTTAAGTGCCTTCTGTCCCTGCCACCCCACTTCAAAATGCCTAATAAAATGAAAATAAAATGAAATGAAAAGGGCTCAGAAGTTCTATGGGCTAAGGTATTTTGAAGGGCTGAGATGGTCAAATAACACATCAGGAATGAAGTGTTATTTTCAGAAGGGTAAAAGCAGAAGCTTGCTTGATGGCTAAGAAATATCACCAACAGGTGATACAAGGAATTAGTTTACAAGAGACACAGTATAAAAAAGTAAAAACGGTTTTTTAGATAAAATATGCATTATATCTCAAATCTGGTGTTACTCTAGCAAGAAAGCACCAACGTTTAGAAAGTATGTTTACTAATTTTTTTAAAAAAACGATCAACCGTCGGTTCACTTTCAGCAAGCGTACCTTCGATTCCGTTGTTCGTCTAACTTCTATTCACTCGAATGGCAGCACATTCGGTATTTATGTAGCAGACTGAATCACCGTTATTGTCCAGGGGGTTCTTACTTGTGGTCGGTTTGCCTTGCTGTATACCCGACCCGGAAGAATAACACGGAGCCAACGGTTTCAACAAGAGACTACATTTAATGGGGCATGGACAAGACTATTAACATGGCTACCAACGGCGCCTGAGTCCAGGCAGCGACTCCCTGTGCGGCGCCTCTGATGCGCCTGCCCTTACGAAAATGGCATATCTGGACTTATATAAAAAAATAGATATGGTTATATAAAAAATTGGGCAGATCTGGCCATATCAAGTAAATCAGTTTATATAAGCCTTATCAAGCCAGATCTGCCCAATTTTTTATATATCCATATCAGGGTCTGTTAAATAGGGGTATATCTGCCTCCCATATCAGGGCAGATATGTCCCAATCACGTAAGGCAACCTTGATATACAGGTTTTTTTTATTCTTGTAGATTTGTTTTTAAAAAAGCCATGAAAGCTACGCTTATGCGGTTTGTGCGAGTGAGTTATACGCCCAATGGGACATTATGTGGGTGGCTAATCTTTGCAATAAGTCGGCTAATGATTTGAAATTCACTACTTAACTTTTCAATTAGTGAAAATAGACATATGGTTCCAATTAGAAACTTGCTGAACGTCGTCCAAAATCCCTACATCAGTCATTTTCAGAAAGACTTTCAGCGCGTGAGAAAGTTACCACTCGTGGAGCAGGTACAAGGCTAGCGGTTTCGGTCAGGCGCCCGCGCAATTTTTCCGTCTCTTATCTAGCCACAGCCTTGTACCTGGTCCACGAGTGGTAACTTCAGCGCACTACTGCGCTTCACACGCGCTCAAAGTCTTTCTAAAAATTACTGATTTATGGGTCTTGGACGACGCTCAGCAAGTTTCTAATTGAAACCATATGTCTATTTCCTCTAATTAAAAGTAAATTAGTGAATTTTAATTAATAAGCCGACTTATCGCAAAGATTAGCAAAGTATACAATGTCCCCCTGGGCGTATAACTCACTCGCACAAACCGCATAAGTGTAGTTCTCACGGCTTCTTTTAAAACAAATCTGCAAGAATAAAAAAAAAAAAACACCCGGTATTCAGGCATTGCACGTACGTCACATCATGACGTCGAACCCCGGTAACCACCATGCTGGTGGTTGACTCTTCGACCCTGCACAGCGAGAGCAATGGTAAACTGTGCCGCGCTCGGCTGTAGCAGTGACCTGGTATCCCGACGATCGTCCGATCGTTTCGTCGGCATGAACCGCGAGACAGAGTGTCCGTCAAGTTAGAGAAAGTACGAGCGGCAGGAGAGGGATACGTCCGCGGATTACCGAGGTTGCGGCACGCATCTCATAGCGGCGAGCAACTGCACTTTTCTACCGTTGTTTACGTTCGCGCACGCCTTTGCATCGGCTTTTGCCCATTCGTGGTGTAGATGCCCTTTGCCTTTCGTTACATAACGCCGTTTCCCCGCTTCGAGCGATTGTCGCGCCGCGAGCCCGGCGAGACTGCGATCGAGCGGCGGCGGCCCCGTGTGCAAGCTAGCCGAGACGCCGCAGTCAGGGGATCGGTTTGTGCCGTCTGCAAGACGGTAACCTTTGCAAGGAGCGAAAGTATGTAGGCAAGCCGGTTAGGAAACATCATAATATAAACCCTGAGTCAATGAGAGTTGTACGTTATTTGATTTATCCTTATCTCAGGGTTTAGAGCATGGCGGTAACCTAGAGTTGTTTACCAGTATTTCGCAAAATCGTAACAATCTACAAGCGACTCGTAAAGCCGCTCGTGAAATTTTAGAACGCGCAATTAAGATTCTTTGTTGTTCTTCTTTTTGGCGACACATCAAAACTTTGTCGGCGGCATAACGTAATTTTCTGCTTGTAGCGCAATCGCACCAATGCCGAAACATTCTGCACAATTATTCTCCCGGCTGCCAGGAGATAGACACGGCCTAATTCTAGAGGTAATCTGGAAGAGTGCTTTTAGGAAAACGATCTATTGTCGCGAAGTAGGTTGCAGCGCACTTACGTTGACGGGACGGGACTTGAAAGTTAATCCGAGATAGATGTCGACACGGCCACGGCGGAATCACTACTCAAACACAAAAACGAGAAGGAAGGTGTCCGTGAAGATTCAACACGATGTAGCACAAGCTGTCATTTGTAGAAACCGAGCACATTTTTGTGAACGCATCACAAAAAATTCTTGGGCTTCTTTGAAGAAATCGCTTGTTGCCGACATACGGGTAGGACTTTTCGATCGAGATACCCTTCACCATAGAAGCGAAATTCACCGCAGCCCCGCGGGCCGCACGACACGCGAAACTAGGTCCGCAAGCAGGCATTCCGGGATCGGCAACGGCTAATGCGTCATCCGTCAAACCACATGATCAGGCTCCTTCCGTTACACGCGCACAGAGAGCTGAGTCATGCGAAGAAAAGTCTATCGTTTATTGGTCCGCCGAGTGCGCACCTTCTAAAATGCTTTCAGCTTAGGGAGAGAGAGAAAACAGAGGAGTTGAAAAGCAGAGCTCCTTCAAGGCCAGAATGGGGGTGCGACCACAAAGACCAATCTTCAGGGGCATACCAACAATGAACAGAACGAGAGAATGTGTCACTTATATCCTGTTGACAGTTCGACCCAAGGTTGATAGTGCAGTGGATGCTATGTGTGGCTTTGGGCTTAAGGCAGGTGCCGTGTTCAGCGTTATCACCAGCTTCGAGACTGTTGTCACGTGACCCTAACCGGAGACACGATTGGCCTAAAATATGCATAGCGTATACCCTGCTGTCAATACCGAGTGAACATACAGCTCTATGAAGACCAACTTTTGAACTTCCAAAGAAGCTGTCTATCTCGAAAGTGACCCAAAACGATGCGAGTTTGAAGATACTATGTTTTACGCCGTATAACCCACATCATCATTTAAAATGAAGAAATAAGCGCGGCTATTTTTTTTTTTGCGCACGATGTCCGCAAATAAATAAATAAATAAATATGTATATATATTTTTTACCAATAAATTTAAAATTATGTGTACACTGTTAGATTCGCGTTTTTAAATTTCAAATTTTTTTACGAAAGAGTTGCACATAAAAGACACCACGGACAGCACATCTTCTGACTTTCAACACACGATGAATCGCAGACGCTTGCAAGCGGATGGTTACGTTGCTGTGCGAACGGTTTTTGAAAGATACTGCGTAGGGCGCAACGGCTTCGCAGGCGTTCGAAGGAAAAAGGATTCGGGACGACGAAGTAGCGTCTTGCATCTTCAGTAAGCTAACGGTTCGTGTTTCCCCACTCAATTTAGCGGGGAAACACGAACAAAATTAGTTTCACTGCTAGATTTAGCGGAAAAATTGACGTCAAGTGACATAAGTACCAATTCAATTTCTCGCTAAATTTAGCGGGGCGGTTACTCGATGGCGACGCCGAAACCGCTTAACTTGGATACGGGCGCCTAAGAGCTGCGATCTCAAATCCATTATTTGATTAACTCGCTTTCCGATCTTATGCACTTCGTCATAATGTCACACGTCAAACATACAACCAAATTTCATTTGTCTTTCAATCTTCAAAATGCGCAATTGGTTAATTGGTCCAAATACCTGGAATAACTTCACTTTAACGATGTTAACAATAATTAACACACTATATGAGACTCATGCAATATAGATCAATCAACTTGTCTTGGCGAGTACATGACTTATTGCTTGCACGACCGAAACGGGCCCATATATCATTATCAGGAGCAATATTTGCACGCGTATATGGCGAGATATGGTCATATTTACGCACTTATACGGCCGCATCTGGCAGTATTTGCCCACTTATATGGCGATATCTGGGCGTATCTGCTCCCATATATAGCGGTATATTTCCCGATCTGACTACTTATATTATCATATATGGCCGTATATAAAATATATCAGGGCCATATCTGCCATTTTCGTTAGGGTTATCAAGGCGGCGCACGCGATGTGCGCGTGGCTGGCGTGACTTCGCCACCACGCGGGAAAAGCTCGGCACCTTTGCCTCGCAGTCGGGCAACTGGGCTATGGAGCCGTCAGGGTGCCCACGTAAAGCTCTTTTTCGAGAAACGTCTGAATGCGACTAAATTAGCAATGAAACGTTGTGCGACAGTCTGGCGAAACCAGCGACCTGCGGCACTGTCCGAAGCTCCTATCATGCAGCAGAAGACTCGCAATTTACCCCGTAAGTCTGACGTCACTACTTTAAACAAACCGTTGCTACGGGCGTTGCTATGGACGAGTGAGTGCATGGAGATGGATTTCGCTCCGAAAGAATCATCGTTCAAAAATCGGACTTGGAATTTAAACGTCTAAACCCAATAGATATAGGAAGCCTAGATTTCACACTTGCCACGACAGAAGTTTACCGAGAATCCGCTGTTTCTGAAATAATTACAATGAAATCTCCCAGTCCTTGAGACTTATCGATATGCCTAGAGCGGGCGACGATCGCATAGGGAATGACTGGAGAATTCCGTCTGCAACAGTTTGAATCATTTGCATATTGACCCTTGTCTTGGCTGACGCGACCGTGGCAGCGGCTGCACTTCAATTTTGCGGGGCCTTTTCAAGGCCGTCACTTTTTGAAGAGTGCGGACTCGCACTCAAAGTGGCTCAAAGTTTTCCTGATGAGCAGCACCTCGCCCGAATCCACACTTAAACACCTCAGGGAGCTATTTAGTCACTTTGGCCTGCAAGTTACGATTGTAAGTGATAATGGCCCCCATTTTGTTCCCAAGAGCTTCACATTTTCCTGTGAGAGAACGGCCGTGAAACACGTCAGGACTACCCCTTAACATCCATCAAGTAGCGGCCTGGCGGAGCGTTTTATTCGAATTCTGAGGGAGACCTAGGAAAAAGGGATGTCGGGCAGACCTCTGTCCCCGCGTTTGTCTAGGTGCTTGGTGGCTTACAGGAACACGCCTCAGGCAGAACCCTTCCGGTGGAATTGCTTCTTGGACGCCGGCTTACACCCCGTTTCGACAGGTTTCGACCCTCAACAGAGGAAGCGGTCCGCCGTAAGCAAACCGCGCTACAGGTAAACCATGGTGGTTCAAGTTCAAGTGAACAACGGTGATAAAGTTTTCGTCAAAAACTTCCGGTCGGCTGACCGGTGGTTTCAGGGCGTCATAGTGGCTCAATCGGAACTAGTGTCCAACAGGTTTCGCGTGGCCACATTGAGAGAGACGTTAAATGTTCGGTACAAAGACAACATGCGGTCAAGTAATGTCGGGACCCCCAGAGACTTAGGACAGCGAACTGCTGATGCCGAGTGACCCATCGTCAGAAAAAAAGGGAAATTGGCCGGCGGAAGCACGTCGCCAGATGTTCTGCCACAGAGGTTGAACAAAACACGAGGTCGACTCCAGCTTCAAGCCCTCTTCAAGCCCATCGACATGGAGTACAGCGCCGGTATCCCGAACGGCAACGGAGTCCACCGGACAGGTCTTCGCCGTAAGAAAAACGGAAGTGAGGCTCGTTTTTCAGAACTGTAATTCTTCCTTGTGTTGTTTCCCACTAATTCCAATATTGTATTTTTGCGTGAGAACTCTGCTGTAACTGCCGTTCAACCTTTGAACTTGAGAAGGGGGGGGGGGGGGGGGGGGGGGGTTATATAATAGACACGTCAGTGCGCCGCCCGTTTGTTGTACGCCGCTCCCCATGGCGCAAGCGACCATGTGCGGTCATGCTCCGGCATTGCAACACTAAATACGGTACAGCATCGAACCTGTCGCTTCCTGGTCTCGCATTGGGACACGGATTGTGTCCCAATGCGAGACAACCCCCCAGTCCAAGAGACATTTCGCAATCTCGGATACCACGACCAGTGGCTGATGCTAGTGAAAAAGTGAATTCTCCCTTTAATCATCGTTTTAGTACAAACGTTGTTCTCATTCGCACAAAGAAAAAAAGATAAATACGAGGAAATCACGCCAGTGTGTCCTGCAGCGCTTGGTTTTATAACCCTTCTTGAAAACAGCCTGCCAAGCAAGGCTATATCGTCCGGACCGATCCGAATGGGTAGACAACCTTGACCTCAACTTATTTTCTTTCCTCTTTACGTGCGGCTGTTTCCTCGGTCGTCCGTTGACGCCAGGGCCCCGTTGCACCACATGACGGGGAGATAGCCTATCGGGAATCCAGTTTTTTGCCCGCCTTCGTCTCTTGAGGAATTCAACCGATGCATCGCCGCCAACGCGAGAAGGCCGACTATCGAGAAAGAATAAAACACGCTGTGTATCTTACCCCACACGCGAAAAAAAAAATATATATATATATATATATTTGAGCGAGAAGGAGCTACTTACTCGCTTACCTGTCCGGCATCGAAAATGCTGAAATAGCGGATTTGAGATAAGCACCAAGCGGGTGGCTAAACCGCTGCTTCGAAAGTTCACCGAGGGACTCTGTCCGCGACGCCATCTGACGTGGGCTCGGTGAATCGGGAACAGGCTGGCAGACGCGCGAACGTGCGTGCCAGTTGAGGGGAGTGCGAGGCGGGTCTCGCTTCCTGGGGGCGGCGCTTTGATTTTTAGACCGTCGCACCGCGCAACCCGTTTTTTATTTGAAAAGGGTCTCGAGTGTCTGCCAAGCTTACCAGAGTGGCGCTACTCGACACAGTCTCCTGGTCTACTTTGAATAGATCGCGTGCAAAATTCACTTTGTCATTTACACGTCCCGAGCAAGGTCAGGCGCCCAAGGATTGAGTACGGGGTCAGTGGCGTCCGCGGGATTCTATTTCTGGACGGGGGCTGGGAACTTTACCTCATGTCTCCCAATGATGCGCATAAGTAAGAAATAAAATAACAAAAATAAAGAAAAAGAGAGAAAGACGTAATAAAAAAAAACACTTCAATTCGTCAGTTTGTGACATCTGCTTTCACCTCCCGTTTTCAAAAGAATACTGTTCTCTGGGTACGTGTGGCATAACCGGAAAGGCAATTTTGTTTTACTTTCACTGCTTAGCTTACGTAGGCCGCACATAAAAAGCACAGCTATTCAAAGGTGTCGCCAAGTCTAGAACCAGCTTGTGCTTTTCCGGGGCCAGCTGTTCGCCCAGGAACACCACTGCGCCCTCCTTGGCGCTGGTTTTCTTCTTGGTTGGTAACGTGGGACGCACTTGATTCCACAGGACCTCGGTGAACTGGGCTGTGATGCTCGACCATTCCCGAACCTGATAATAAAGGGTATTGCTGTATCATGTGTTCGGAATGCGCTATCAAAATCGTGCGAGCACAAAATAAAGGAGAGCGTTTTCAACCAAATAGCTAGGCTCCGAGAAGCAGGTTTTCCAGATCCGGTGATTACCGCATCCTGCGAAAACGTAAAGAAGAGTATCAGGGCCAATGCAGCAACAAACTGCGCTGAGCGGGAAGGGAATAACAAAAAGAAGGTGGCTTCCATCTTTTACGTTCACCGCGTTTCACACGGGCTAAAGGGGATCGCGGCAAAACACGGAGTGAGTGTCGTTTTTTCGGCCAAAAACAAGCTGAGCCAGATTGGCCCCGCCATAGAAAGGCGTGTTAGTAAGAGGAAAAAACCGAATAGTAATAGTTGCACCGTAAATCATTGCACACAGTTCGTATCGTGCACCGTAGGAGCAGTGTATAAGATACCTTTCTCATACGGGCGAGGGTATATCGGTCAAACGGGGCGCTGTTTGAACATTCTTTTAAGAGAGCACCAGAGTTCGTTGAAGGGGTGTGCGTACTCTCATCTTACGATGCACTGTCGCGACTGTAAGTGTGAGGCAAGATTGAGTGACACCGGTTTTGCTCAAGCACAGAGACCAAGTGTCTAGAGAGATAGTACAGGCATGCCAAATAAAAAGGGAGGGAACCTCCTGTGTCAGCCAACCGTCTTTGGCACTGCTGGGCAGTGAGGTGGCGTTTTTGGATTTGGGCTATCATATCACTTTTTATCGCGTTTAACACGTGCCATCCCGCTGCTATGAATTGTCTCGTGATACGCAAATGGGGGGCGTACTGCTAAAGATGAAAGGTCGTTTTCATGCGTTTTCCTATTAAAATATTTTAGTTGATAGTCAGCGCTCGTCCCGTGTGTTTCTTCTTCGTCCTCGTCTGTTTTTCGCGCTGTCTCCTACGATGAATTCCCACGAACTCGCCCAACTATCCATTATTTTAAGTATTCCTGACCTGCCTCGGCGAGGTAGGGTCGTAGATTGCGTAGCACGGTCGATTACTGAAGAGATGACAACTACAAATTAAGCAGGAAAAACGCATATACGTATATACAAATGGTAGCATTCGCGGAAATTCCACAACAGCTGCCTACTGCAATCTCCAACTCGGAGTTCACACAAAAGGTCGCTTGGACATCTGCCTGAACACCGCATGTGCCAAGCTTGCTGCCGTCTGGCTTGCCATACAAGAAACTCTCAAGCACGCAGAGCTACACCACTTTGTCATCTTCTCCGACTCCCAAGCAGCTCCGAGACAACTGACGAACCTGGAAAGAGAATCTCCGCTAGCTCGCACTCTAGTCCACCTAGTGCAGAAGGCAGCTGTGCAAGGTGCATCCATTCAGTTTCACTGGATCCCTTCCCACGTTGGTATTCAAGGAAATGAGACTGCGGATGGTCTCGCCCGTGCTGCTCATGCGGATGTCATACCAACGATCTCCGTACATCCATATAATTCGTCAAGCAGCCTTATTCATAAAGCCATTCAGAAACTCCACCCTGACCCTGAAACTGCGGCTGGAACCCCGCCGCACACAATCCCCAAGAAAAGCTTCAGCAGGCTTGAACAAGCACTACTGCATCGGATAATGGTAGGCTGCGCCCGAACCGCTTCTCGCCTGCATCTCATCAACCGCCTGACATCCCCAACATGCAGTGCCTGTGGTGCCACTAAGGACATCGAACACATTCTCTGGCATTGCAGAGCGGTGAGAAACCACCGAGAGACACCTGTGACCATCCTCAAACTGCTGAATATTCCAACTGGCAACACCAAGTCACTCCTGTTCCCGGCAGGTTCGCGGCATTTGAGAGCAAAAGCTCTAAGAGCACTGCTTGACTATTTAAAATCCGCAGCCTATAGCACCCTGTAATTCGTGAGGAAAGAACCAAGATCATAATTAGCCACGCAATTTGTTTATTAATTGCACCACACTGTAAATAGTGATAATAGTGTATCATAGTGTTTATTGTGCCACCTCACCAACAACCGCTCTTGGTTTTCCCTACCCTCCTAGCAAGGCGAGAAAGCAGACCCCACCACTGGGAGACTAACCTTTCGCCTTGCTTCTGCCCCCTTTTCACTTTCAATGAACTACTACTACTACTGTGGGTCCTGTGTGCTTCTCGTTTTTGTGCCTCGTCCTTTGCGCTACAGTATTTATGATGTTCAACCAACTAGCCCGACAGTTAATTTTAATTCCGTTTCTTTATTCTACTATGGGTCCTTTTCCGTGGGTCTCCAATGTTGACTCCGTTTCTCCCTATATTATTTCATCACCATCTCTACGTGCAAGGCCCGATTCTATATTCCTTTGCCATCCGACACACTGTGGTGCCTCACGACATTAGAGGATTGTTCGGCTATACAAGACCATCTCTGCGGCATGCAAAGAGAATTTCCAAGATACACCACTCGGAAATGTGGCGAAAAGTCAGGTATTGCCGATTGTGCCTCCGTACTCTTGCAGGCAGTTTTTATGTCAACGACGGACAAGGCTCCAGGTACCGTGACTTTTTGCTCACTGCGAGCCAGATGACGGAATTCCTCTAGGGAACATATGTGCCTCACTTTAAAACTTTCCGTACTCGAAATGAAGTGCGGAACAGCGGGTCTGTTACATTTTTGGGGAGGTTCCATGCCAGCAGAAATAAGCACGTTTCTTGAGAATGGCCCTAATATTGCACAGCTTTCAGAAAACATGGCATTCATTGTCCATCCTCCATGATGTAGCAGCCAAAGTTCAAGAGGCCGATAGGTCCCGATGTGTTGCGGAATGCGTTGAGGTGTTTATGAAAGCGGAGGTTGAAAGTTTCCCACATCGTGGATCATTTCAAACTGAGTCATTTGAATCTACTGGTATCTGATAAAGAAGGTGGTTTTGTGATGGCACCTAGGACTACGCGTTGTTAGAGGCGGGGTTTAAGCCGCACGTCCGGAGGCTTCCTGGCTCGTGACGACGACCATTCCCCGAAGTGAAGAACCCAGGGGTCCAGTGGAGGTGGGACAATTGGTAACGTAACGAACGGTTTAATTACATGGTTGCGATACAGTCGTCAAATCCGAGAGAACAACTGGAGCCGCCTCACGCTCCGCCTTATATAGGGTCCGTTTTCTCCCTCACCCTCCGCCAGGGCAGCAGGTGCGACCGCCAAGTGCGTTGCAGCAAAGTCCGCCGCGTCGTAGCCAGAAGTGCGTCGTAGCCATGGTTCTCCGCAGTTAGGCCATGCCTCTCTCCCCTTCCGGAGCGCACGAACCCACACGCACACACACACACGTCCCGTTGACGTCACGGACGCGTTGAGACTTGTTTCGGGCAGGCCCCGACAGGCGGGCGACTGTCCTGAACAGATCGTCACTCGTTTCCGCAGCGTTGAAACTCGGAAGAAGGTCTCCGAAGGTTCCATTCTTAACAGCCCCTCCGGGGCCAGGGAAACCTCGAAAGGCCGGTGGTACAATCGCTGGCCTGAAGAGGTGGGCTTGGAGTAGGCCTTGAGAAGACGCTGCAAGCAGTAAACAAACTCCCAAACCTCTTACAACGGAGGCATTAGCGGAAACGTCCCCCACAACACCACGCCACACCGCAGTCAAACGCTCGGAATTCGCCAGAGACCCGCCAGACTGGATTACGGATTACCAAAATTTGCCAAAACAATGCAAATTGACCCGCTGTCTCCAAAACAAAACTCATTTTTCCAAAGAGGTCACAATGAACAAAATACAAAAGACAAAAACTCTTCGCAATTTGTGAGGTCCTTTTGGGTTTTAACGAAGTGCCCCCACTTAGATCCTCATTCCCGTGGATGACGAAGACCTCTGAGATCATCCCTACTGTTTTTCGTGATGTCAGAAAAATCTGCTCAACCCATCGGCATTGCCGTTAAATTTGCCTTTCCTTTTTCTTACGCTGAAGTCATAGGGATCGATTTTCACGTGATTTCTAGACGTGAAAATGCGGTCCTTATAGCGCCGATAAAACAATCCGCCTTTTTCATGCCCCGTCACATTGGTCCTAGCAATCTCCTGAGCTGTACCGCGAAACCCTGACACACTAGGGTCGCTCTTCTGCTCGACTGTCAAAGGCACTCTGTCTACTCGTAGCAGAGGACCAAAGTTACGTGACGCCGGAGCTACGAGAGATCTTTCACTGATCCCGTCTTCCTCCGCCTTTTTCGCCGGCGCGTTGGGACGGCGTACGCTTTCTAGTGCTACGAGGTCAGGCTGTTCTACAACCTGGTCCCTCTCATCTCGGTTTTCTGCCTCCAACTCTAGGAGTGCTTGCTCCCCGTCAGCTGCCTCTGGCTCTGGACCACTCGTCAACAAAGGGGCGACCTGACGCGATTTGGACCTCGTAGACGCCTGAACTAGCCCTTCTCCCATTTGTTGACCCCTTTCGCGCAGCAGGAAATCTGACCGGTTAGAAAACAAATAAGGATACTCCAACGGGACTGTTTGCGAGACAGCCGCCTCTGTCACTAGCTCTCCGAACGGGCCAGTTATCCTTACTGTCGCCATAGGCAGACAGACACTGTGCTTTTCGAGCAGCTGCTTGATCCAAACTACCTTTCCAGTAAAATAGGATGGCGTTACATACGGCGGATGAACAACGTCCATCGTCGCTGCACTGTCCCGAAGCACCCTGCACGGCTTTCCGTTTACATGGAGCTCGTGAAGATAGGGACGAAGAAGCTTCAGGTCCCAGTCACTACAGTTCACGTACGAGAACACAACCCGCGGTTTCTTACATCTGGCCGCTGTGTGTCCCGGCTCCCGACAGTTGTAGCACAGGAACGGCTTCCTTGCCTCGAACTGCCCTGTTTGGCTTTTCCGCGCCTCGTCTCCGTTCGAGTGTTCTGCGCTCTTTTCTGGGACCTTTTGTCCTGCTTCGGGCTTCTCGGGCCCGTTTTCTCGCGAGCCGTTTCCCTGTCGGAAGGTCTTGCGCTGATTGCTCCGGCCGGGTTCGCTTTCCTCTCCGCTCAGCTTTCTACGCGTTGCGTACTCTTCGGCTAGCTCAGCGGCCCTTTCGACAGAGTCGACTCCCACCCTATCCTGCACCCAGAGCTTGACTGACTGCGGAATGCTACGAAAGAACTGTTCGAGGCACACACACTCGACTACCTTGTCTCGGCTTTCGTACACTTCCTCGCTCTTCAACCATTCTATCAGGTTGGTTTTAAGCCCGTACGCGAATTCCGAGTAGCCCTCGCTGCTCTTTTTGGATGCGTTTCTAAACCTTTGACGGAACGCCTCGGCAGAAAGCCGGTACCGCTTCAAAAGGCTGGACTTCACCTTGTCGTAGTCGTCCGCGTCTCCAGCACTAAGGCGCGCGACAACCTCTGCAGCCTCACAGGGCAACAAAGTCAAAAGCCGTTGCGGCCACGTTTCTGGGGCGAAGCTCAACTTCTCACATGTCCTCTCAAAGTTAACTAAGAACAGGCCCACGTCTTCCCCAACTTTAAACGGCTGCAGCAGCTTCTTCATTTGATACGACTCGGTCTCACTTGCTCGTACCGGAGCCCCAACTCTACTGTTCTGCGAGTTTAATCGCTGTTGTTCAATTTCGAGCTCTAGCCTTTTCAGCGCTCGTTCCTCGGTCGCAGCCTGCGCTCGTTCCTCTCTCGCTGCATCCTGCGCTCGTTCCTCTCTCGCTGCATCCTGCGCTCGTTCCTCTCTCGCTGCATCCTGCGCTCGTTCCTCTCTCGCCGCAGCCTGCTCCTGCTCTCGTTCCTCTCTCGCTGCAGCCTGCTCTCGTTCTCGTTCCTCTCTAGCTGCAGCTTGCGCTCGTTCCTCTCTCGCCGCAACCTGCGCTTGTTCCTCTCTCGCTGCAGCCTGCTCCTGCTCTCGTTCTCGTTCCTCTCTCGCTGCAGCCTGCTCTCGTTCTCGTTCCTCTCTAGCTGCAGCTTCGCTCTTAGCGTTCTGAAGCAGTTCCCACGCAATTTTAATTTCCTCTGCTTCCGCGCTCTCTGAAATCGCTTTACTGATCTCAGATTTCTTCATCTTTTGCTCCACCTCCACACCCAATTCTTCATATAAACAGAGTAAATCTGCTCTCAGTAACCTCATTAGATCCATGATCGCTGCTTTTTAGCTTTGGCTTTGTTTTAAAAATTGTCGCGAGGTTGTACCAAAACCTAGCGCACGAGTCAAACACTAAGGATTCCCAGCAGTTCAAAATTAATTACCCATAATCTGAAGCCTGGCGAATCTCAAAGTCCAAACGCTCACCCACAGATGTAGCACGATGTCGCATGGTCCGATCCCAACCGCTGCCAACCAGTTGTTAGAGGCGGGGTTTAAGCCGCACGTCCGGAGACTTCCTGGCTCGTGACGACGACCATTCCCCGAAGTGAAGAACCCAGGGGTCCAGTGGAGGTGGGAGAATTGGTAACGTAACAAACGGTTTAATTACATGGTTGCGATACAGTCGTCAAATCCGAGAGAACAACCGGAGCAGCCTCACGCTCCGCCTTATATAGAGTCCGTTTCTTCCTCACTCTCCGCCAGGGTAGCAGGTGCGACGTAGCAAACCGCCGCCAAGTGCGTTGTAGCAAAGACCGCCGCGTCGTAGCCAGAAGTGCGTCGTAGCCATGGTTCTCCGCAGTTAGGCCATGCCTCTCTCCCCTTCCGGAGCGCACGAACCCACACGCACACACACACACGTCCCGTTGACGTCACGGACGCGTTGAGACTCGTTTCGGGCAGGCCCCGACAGGCGGGCGACTGTCCTGAACAGATCGTGACTCGTTTCCGCAGCGTTGAAACTCGGAAGAAGGTCTCCGAAGGTTCCATTCTTAACAGCGTATATACCTCGAGAAAGCTGGTGCGCCCATTGCTAAAAACTTCAACGTTATACAAGGGTTGGAACCAAAAACGGTGAAGGCCAATTATGCCATAATTTGAAGTTGTCTCGATTGCAAAAACAAATCTCAACGTCAATGCTGACCAACTGGACATGTTTTTCACCGCGAAGGCACATAAGGAATGCTGTCCTCATCGTGTAGTTGTGACAGAAAAGGGCTCATGGCGAGGTGCTCTGTCCCGGTTTCTGTTTCGTCATCTTTCCAGCCTCGATCTCGATGACCCTTTTCCGATTCCCAATTCGGATGCGGCGATCCCATTTCTAACAAATAATGGGAAAGCAATACGATTTGGTATATTTTTTTTTATGTGGGAGACTTGTTTTATTCAGTTCCGCATGCAAGAGTGTTTGACACAGTAAGGAATTGCATTGAGGCTAATGGTATAGTTTCTTTTCAAAACCAGTGTGACTTATCAATCGAGTTCTTTATTGGAACTCCTAAGATTTTACCTTTCTGGCACGTTGCTTACCTTTAACGGAATTTCCTACACTCGAAAGAAGGGTATATGGATAGGATCGTGTGTTGCTCCGGTAGTAAAGTTTGATTTTGGGCTAGTTGGTTGAACATGTTTAGAGGTTAAAAGCGCTAAAAAACGACGAACCAGTAGAAGAGACACACACCACAAAGCGCAACTTACAACTGGCTTAATCTTGGGAAAACACACCCACCGCGAAACCGATAAGACACACATCCCATTCAGTTCTAATCGCCACTCATCACATTTTCTGCTTTCACACTGATCGTAAAAACGATAGCTCCGATTCATACAGGGTTACTGTTCGGGAACCAACACAAGTACCTTCGTCACAATCTGAAATAAAAAAAACGCTTCCGCTACCTCCCTTGTCTTATTCTTGTTTCGTACCAAGATGACGGTGTTGTCAAAATAAGGTACACATTCACACCTATTACAATGCACTGCTAGGTTACCAGAGGGGGCTGACCACAACGGCAGGGCATGTTCCCTCAGCCTTTCGTTCACGCATCTTTCTGACTACCCCGCGTACACCTTCACACAAGGCAGGAGAAGTTTGTACAGAACCCCCACTTTGCAGCCCACGTACGTTTTCGCGTGCTTTTTTGACACATATTTTCCCGTGTATCTCCCCGTTCCACCCTGCCACATAACTTTTATAACTTGCTTAATTTTCGTGGGCTGAGAGGAGAACTGAAATGCCATGTTTCCCCACCCCCACCTTTTTTATGTTATGGCTAACATTATGTATATACAGAATCACCACTGGTCTCTTAGCTGGCTTGACCCTCTCCCCCTCTTACCTCCTCCACGAAGCTCCCCTAACAAGCCTTCTACCACCCCCCAAATGAGCTCAAAGGGGAAGCTCCGCTCCTCCAGTTTCCTCACCTGTAACCCGAAGCTATCGGCTATACACCTCTTAATAATCTTGGGGTGGCTAGAGTCATAGGGTAAAACACCTTCCTTTGCCCTAGGACAGTAAGCCCAACTATACATGCGACGGGAGAAGTTCCAACTTCATATCTAAAAACTGCAGTGCGCCCTCCACCGGGCTCTCACTTGTGAAACTCAAGCCCGAGACGCTAGTTTTAAAAATGTCTAACATATCTGATACAAACACCACCCTTTCTAAATCTACTTTTGAACTGAACAGAACAAGGTAGTCGTCTACAAATCTGAAGACGTGAACGACGTCTTCCTCCAATCTACTCTTAATCGCCCTATCACACTTCGCTAAGTACAAATCAGTTAGCACTGGAGCCACACTCGCACCAATAATCACGCCTTATTTCTTCACAAGTTGTATGTATCTAAAAACAATATACGTGGATTCCAAATAAAAGCCTAGCAATCTCAAAAACACCTTCCATGGCAATCCCACATTGATTTCAGAACTTATAACCTCCCCAAACACCTCAATAGACTCACAAAAAGCTACAAAGACACCGTCATGCGGCATAGAATAAAAAGGGTTTTAAACGTCCAATGATACCGCATCACAGGCACCAGGGCTAAAATTCCCCAGAAACTCCACCACACTTTCTGAATTGATCACCCTGAAAGGATCGTTCAACTGGAGCTGCGAAAGGTGACGCTGGAGGTACGATGACATCTGCATCTACCACGACCCCTTTGTGTCACGACAGCCCTAAATGGCATGTCCACTTTCTGCGTCTTCACTGTGAAAAAAACCCTCAGGTCAAGATACTTAGCCCGCTTGATCGACGCTTTTAAACTGTCTAGGCTCAAGCTCCGGCAAAGCTCTACGGCCCTCTTTTTTTACTTTCGCGAGGGAAACCTTCTTCGCTTCCTTACAATTCTTCGCTGCTTAGAAAATCACTCTCAGAAACGAGGACAAACCTGCCCTCCTTGTCCGCTAACAATAGCTTGAGATGTCCGTTTAAACAAAAGGACACAATATTCCCCACGTAAGGTCCATTGGAGGACACGCCCCTTCTTTGTCAGGGAAGGGTGTCAACCCTATCTAAAATGCATCTATCCCTTTTGGCTTGATCAACTCTGTCTCCCACATCTCGCACCAGAGGAAGAGTTCTGAGACTTGCGGATCGCTTCGTTGGCAAACTTGGGACCTTTCTCTAAAATCCACACTGTCTCACCCGGTGCCTTAGCAACACCAATTATGCGACGTATTATGTGACATCCTCCTTCCGCAATGTTATCGAGACGTAGCCCAGGGCATTATCACCACACAGGTATCACGTATTTTTAGGTATGTTGATGATAATCTCGTGTTACTTCAAGATCAACTGGGTAAAGAAATATCGCGAGTGGTGTACTTTAAAGATACGAGATTCAGCAACCTAAGACGTCGTCCACGCCGCCGTTGGCGTCTTTGACGTCCAAGACATTTTCGACATCGTCCGACATCGTTGGCGACGTCTGACGAAGGCCTAAGGACATCCGACGGCCATGGACGGACGTCTGTGGTCGTCGTTAGTGGACGGACAGACGGCCTCGGACGTCGCCGTCGTTGACGTCCAAGATGTCTTCGTCGTTCAAGACGATCTCAAGTCGTCGCGTCGTCATCGTCGCCGTCCGTGCCCAAATCGTCTTCCATGCTGATGTGGTCAAAGCTCTCTGAGACCTCAGGTGGTATTAGGGCCTTTGACACAAATTTCCCTTTCAGATTTTCGACACAGATTTTTGTTGCGATCTCTTCGTGAAAGCAAGTGTAAAAGCTTTTTTTACTGTGTTAAAATTAGGGCTAATAGGGTGAATATCTTTTTTTGCGATAAGATTTAGTATTCAGGCGTTAGTCTTGACTACTGACCAAATTTCCTGCAGGATAGCATATAGATCGATCGACACACTGTTTACTAACAAGCCAGCGTTTGTTAGTAACTACCGCGAGCACAGAAGCCAGATTCGTGTGAGGTGAAGCTTCTGCGCATGCGCCGTGGCGACAACAGCGCCACCGCGGAGGCGTGACGTCAGAGCCGCGTGTTGGTCTATACAAAGAAACAGCCTGATAGGGGCTATCACGCTTGCTCCTGTCATAGGCTGTCAGGGCCGCACCGACTCAGCACAAAACAAAAGGAAAGTCTTATCAACCAAATTTCATGGGAAAAGCGTTAAATTGGCTGTCACGTTTGCCATACATGAATAGGTTCTATTTGCATATGTAATAGAGAATACCACGCTGTCGGCCTGCTATCGAACCTGTGATATGTAGCCCAATGCTATACCAACAGAGCAATGGGACGATCACGTCTCAAAGTTTTTCTTTTAGTTCATTCTTTGTGGCACCCGATGCAAACAGCACACGCTCGCGGAGTCAATAGTGATAAAAAACAGGAAACGGCAAATGATTGATGGCCACAGGGTCACACGACTATGATCAGTGAGGGCACGTGACCATTGTTAATCGGTGGTCACGTGGCCATTGTCCAGGGGTTGTCATGCGACCATCGACCTTGTCAAAAGCTGGAAATGGCTGGCCAATGGTGGTCAGATGGCCAAGTGACCATAATTCGTGCGGTCACGTCACCGTCAGCTATGGCGTTCACGTGACCATGGTTCAAGGGTCCCGTCAACTTCGCGACCAGTCTGGAAATAGCAAACCAATGGTGGTCAGATGGTCTCGTGACCATGATTCATAGGTTCACGTGACCATTATTCATTATCCGTGACCACGCAGTGTATTGATGGGCTTGAGTGAGTCCAACACATTTTGTGCTTTTCGGTTTTTGTCAGCATGATCAAGCTGGCCTAACGTTTTGTTTTGTTTTGCAAACATCCTTTAGTGCTCGTACTCGCCAGTACCAGCTATTGAGTTCGGTCATCTAAGGTGACGTGGAACTTCTAGCGCCACTACCACGGAGAGAGAAAATGTCAAGGATGTCAATAAACGTCAGAATCTACGTAACCTACCGAATCTTACAAACTTTCCTGGAAACAATGCTGCGCGGCTACTGTGGTACTTATTTCAATAATTTTATACCGTTCAAGATGAAAGAGGTGTGAAAGTAGTCAGCCTAAGACGTTTCGCGCAACGTACTCTTCTCCCTAAATTATGGCAAGACTGTGGGTCCCTGCAATCATATTTAAGCGTCTAACTTTTTTGCGGTTTCCACGTCTCTTGGGGTTCGGGCAAGCAGCGGGCACAGAGAGAGTAACTAAATATCAGTACGTCATATTTTAACCGTACGATACGAAAACCTCCTCCACCTACGGGGGTGACCCGCGGTGCCGAAAGCGCGCAAAATGTGATGACATCGTGACGTTTTAGGTCCTGGCCTTTCTACTGGTCAGAGCCGCTAAAAGCTTCTTTTTAGTCGAGGAGGAGGAATAAACTTTATTGCAACTTGAGCAGACGAAAGCTTGTGAGTCGTCCCCAGGTGGGTGGCTGCCTCAGTCCAGGATGCCATGGTCCCGCGCTGCCAGTCTGGCCCTGTTCACCAGTTGGGACTGGTCCTCAGGTTTTGAGCTGGTCAGCTGGTCCTCCCACTGCTCCGTTTTTAGTCGAAATACAAAATATAAGTGTCGCGAGCCGTTTCAATTATTTATAAAGGCAGTTTTTCTTCCGTATTTTAGATCAGAAAAGAAACAAATGCAGTTTATAAAGTACAGAAACAAGAAATGACCCGTCGACATTCCCGCCACCAAGCGGTGGAAAAGGCGGCGCATACTAGAAAGGTGTGGTGGGATCAGGCGTCGACGAGCGGTGAGCGTAGAAAGGCCCCAGATGTACGTGGCGGCGCTGCAGTCAAGGATCTGACCGGTTCCGAGCGTTCCGAAGGCCTTCGGCGAGCAGCTTTGGCTTGCGGTTTGGCCCTTTGGCGGTATGGCAGCGCGAAGTGGCTCCCGTTCTAAACTGATTTTTACCCCGTGTTTGCTGTCGCATGTGGCCAATGAAGTGTCATGCCAAATTAGTGTTTAATCGCGCAGCAAATGCAATGCGAGCCGCCCTGGCTGCCCGCTTAATAGAGCCTATCCAGAATATGCTTTAGTGGCACCCTCTCGAGCCGTCGACACGGAGTGCGGCAGCCGTGAGCGCTCGCTGAGCTCACTACCCCTCCTCTAGTTCACGGCCACTCAAGCAACCAAGGAAGTCATGAAGGAGGTTATTTTTGCTTGTTTTTGTAATTTTAATTTGCCTCTAACTTTTAAAATAAAGCAAAATTCGAGAAAAGAAACGTTTCATTAAAGGGACACTGACACCCACCAAAATTTTTTTTTTTCATTTTGTGCCAGGCGCTTTATTATGGTGTCGGAGGACTACCCAATCAATATTTTGCAACAGAGTAGCGTTTTTTTAATAAAGCCAAAAGACGCAACTACTCGAAATCGAAACCGAAACCCGCGCACGGAGGTCGGAGAAGTGGAGAGCAGAGAGTGAGTGGCGGAAGTCACGTGGCTGGCCCGACCGTGCGATTTTTTTTTCCCCCTCTGCGTAGCAGACGACATGCGGGGAGGCGTAGCAGGAACTGCTTGCAGTGCTATTCTTTTGCAGTTATGTTTGTTCCTCTCGCTGTTCTGTACTCCAAGATGAGTTGTTTTGTACATTGAGGAGTTGGAGATGAGTAGTGAGTGCTTGTGGTGAATTTCCATGATCGGCTTCAAAAAGAATACACCCAAGATGTTGCGTGAAGAGCTGGCTCAGATGTCCTGCGTCCGAAAAAAAGTAGGCATTGTGCGACAAAGTTTCCGAAAGATCAACGCGATCGGGACCAATGGCTGGCTGCAATTACTGTAGGACATTAACGGGCACCTCGAAAAGCGAACGCTAGCGGATTTATATGCTCCTTGCATTTTGTGGAAAGTGATTACATTGAGTTCGCAGGTGTCAAAAAGGAAATACCATACCATTTAATTCAGCGACGTTTCGTACACATCATTTGTTTGTTATTCTTTTTGTTTGTTTCTTCAGTGATAAATGTAAAAAGAAAAAAATGTAAACATGCAAAATGTTTGAAAAAAAAACAAAAACAAAAAACTACAGCTTTACTCGGGATCAAACCCTGTCCTGCCGCGTGTAAAGCGGACGTCTTTCCCACCGAGGAGCTGGGGGATCTCTCTCCATAGCAATAATACAGCCGATAAACTAAGTTGGAAAGTTTGCTACCGATTTTCCTCCGGCAAAAGCACTCCCGGGTCGAAGTCGGGAAGCACCACGCATTGGCGACATTCGCACCTAGTAAAGAAATCGTACGCGTGCATATTCAACTCGAAGTAGACACGTCGTGCTTGACGTTTCCGCGAGCGATGTCTTCAGCCACGAGAAGGGAGCGACCGATCGGCTACGTCTTCGTGCAAATCGGCTTGGTGGTCGGGCGTATCGTACGGGATGAATACCAATTCTTTTGATCAGTCCCAAATTTCTCTTTTAAAGGCAGACAGAATTCACCGGTACCGCGAACGACAGTTCTGGATTAGAGGTCCCACACCCGTCGTCCGCTGCCATCGCCGTCTCCGCGAGTACCACGATACGCAAAACGACGCACGCACAGAATGCTTCCGGTTCTCTGTGGAACTTTTTTTTTTCAACGTATTTGCAGCTTTTTGGAAGCCACAAAAAAATGGGTTTCATATTTTTTTCTATTATTAATATTGAGTGTGCGCCTTCAGTGACCAACGACTTTGATTAAATTTGGTGGTCGCGTCGAAACCTTAGAAAACGGCCCGTACCACGGGAAAGAGTGTGAGCGAGACTCGAACCGGCCAGTTCTTGATCGGCGGTTTTCGGGCGGAAAGAAACCGAATTTCGAGCCGCAAATTGTGTTCTGGGTAGCTGGGCTCTCGTATGTCGTGTACAACTAAAAACCTCGGCGAGCATAAATACCCTGTCAGTGTCCCCTTAAGTTACTACGTTCAGTGCGCTCAGGTTCGGTGCAAATTAAAAACCAGTAAAAAAAAAGTCCTTGCAGGGCCCCTTTAATGTATAAAAGAAACACTGGTCAGCACAACATGAAACTATAAAACATGTTGGAGGTTGACGGCCGTTCTCAACAAATGTGCTAGGCATGTAGCCACAGGGGTGGCTCAAGGGGCCGGGCAGACGGGGGGGGGTCTGCCGGGCCCCTTGAGCCACCCCTGTGGCTACATGCCTAGGACATTTGTTGAGGGAGGGGGGGCGGGAGGGGGTTTTCGAGGGAGGCGGGGGAGGGGGGAGGAAAAGGGGGGTTCTCCTCCCCCCCTCCCCCCTCCCTCGAAAACCTCATTTTTCCGGGACCTCTCCCCTTTATGGCGTTTCGCCATGGGCGTACGTGCCTGAATTGTGTGCAGCCTTTGGTCGCGCCGAGAATATTTAGAGACTTGTTAGTGTTGTGTCGTTTGCCCACAGTTTTGGGGTTTTTTCAACCATGTGCAATATTTCTAGTTATACGCGCCTGAAATAATTTTGTTCATTTTGTGGCTGTAGCCCAGCTAAAACTTTACGTACATAGACAAATTCAAAGCGAAATAGATATAATGCATGTGTTTCTGACTTTATATAACAGATGCTTATATTTGAAATCCAGGGCACAAATTTTGATTTTAAACATCTAATTATTATATAGTCATATTATAACCTCCACATTCTTAGTCAATATGATGTCAGAAATACATCGTACAAATATTTTTTTCGATTAGCCTATGTAAAGGTAGCTTGGCCGCAAGCAGGGTTGTAAAGTACCTAGGTACAAGTAACTGGAAATCAGTATCTAGGTACTTTTGTTGTACCTGAGGTACGAACCTAGGTACTTTCATTTCTCGATATCTGTATCTGTATCTTAGGTACATTTTCTAGTAACTTGTAACTCAGTGAAGTTACTTTTTACAGGTATTTTTCTATTCGCTTCGTCAAAATTGTAGAAATTATAAATCTGAAAGTTTTAACACACTACCATGTGCCGTGATTAATTAACGGTGAGTTGGGTACAACCTGGGAGGCATTAACTTGATCGAACGACGTTTTAGCGAGCAAAGCCCCGCCCATAATGTTTCATCGAACGACACTTTAGCGAATGGCTGTGTTCGTTTGAGCGAACGGTGGATTAGCGATGCCGCTCTAGCGACACCAATTTATCGAATCGCCTCGGAACTCCGTTTGGGGAAAGTAGCGACCTGCTTCCATCATCTCAAACCGAAACCGAAAAAGATAACGTGTCCTAGAATGCTCATGTCAATGCGGTTTTCCTTATTTCGAACATTGACACCAATAAAGCATATTTGGCAGTTTGATACTTTAGACCCATGTTGCGGATAAAAAAAAAACAGGACGCGGGATGGCCAAAAAAACGTGCTTTTCGTGTAGGCTCGTCAAATTATGAGGCGCTGGCGAAATTCAGCCTTCTGCGTTAAGTCCTTATTTCGAACTGCATATTTATCGTACTCGTTTTTGTGTGCATCCTTAGTATAAAGAGCTTTACTTCCAATATATTCTGACGAATTGGGGGGAAATAAATAAAGAAAGTAACTTTAAAGTAACTGTCCCTGTGCCTAGGTACAATTTTAAGATAGTACCTAGGTACGTACCTAAGTACCTTTTCGTATGAGTAACTGTAACTGTATCTTTGGTACATTTTTGAAGTAACTTTTACAACCCTGGCCGCAAGCTTCTTGGTGCACGGCGGAGTGATCACTTTACAGGGGCAAAAAGCGCGGGCTGAATACGGAAAGTCTCAATGAATAAAAAGTACTACTTAAAATACCGAAATTTTAACTGCGGCGTGTGTATGAGTCGGCAGCTATTATATTCCTAGGGAACATTACGATTCTTCATTTCTGGGAGAAATTCAAGATTTTGTCAAAGAAGCCCACAGAACCCAATGCAAAAATATTATGTCGGGCCCAGGAATACAAAGTATCCAATCCTGAGGTTCAAGTAGGTATTAAATAAGGGCGTATTAGTGCCCTCTATAGGTATCCCGGGGATATTAAGGATTTCTGCAGTAGCTTGGCTGAAATTATCATTTTACTACGTTTTGCTGAGAATAGCCGAGAGAAAGCGCAAGGGGAGCACGTCCCGGAATGCTGGGGATGTATGGGAGAGGAACATTGAAAGCTGATGTGGTCTTCACTTTATTAACAAAAAATAACCTTGGTAATTGATGTCACAATCTTCACATTAAACATACTGCCCTATTGAAAATAACCCTTCAGCTCTAATGTGTTACGGGACCTTATCAGCCCTTCAAACACATATTCAGCCTATCAGACCCTTCAGCTCTTCAAACCCCTTCAGCACTTGAGACCCTTCGGCCTTTCAGACCCTTCAGTGTTTAGACGTCGAAAGGACTGTGAATCATATACCAAAATGCAGTTGGTTCAAACGTCATTGAAGGTTTATTTAGTTTTACATTTAGTTTTACATAGATGTTGAAACTCGGAAAAACGATAAGAACCGGGGCGTACTCAAGCCCGAGCACAAGCACCTGTAGACAGAAGCGATCGGACCGAATTGCGGCAACCGAGTTTTTTCTCGCCAAAACAACTTTAGGCACTCACAACGTCGCTGGGTAAATTCCTGATATGTACGGTAATTCAACTCTTAAAACCGAGCGAGCGTAACACACACAAACACTGCCAGTGACACATTTAGCGAAAATCATGAACACGAAAACAACATGTGCCGACATTGACAAAATCCCGAGCACGGTCACAGTGTCCTCCCTGGTGCCGTCGTGGTGGCGTCCCCGGCGTCTTTTACGCTCGCTGGACGAGCTTATGAAGTCATAAGGCCCAATAGGCGCAAGAAACAGGGCAGTGAGATACCTTCTCCCTTATCTGCACATTGAGCTGCTTTAGGAGATTGATCACGCGTTGGACGGGAAGCCGGTACTGAGCGACCGATCGTTGCGGCCGCACGATACAAAAGGGCCAAGCGGAATACTCCGGTGCATATGTCCTGAAGCAACAAAATGAGAGCTGGGCTAGTTGGTAGAAGTTAAACATGGTATAGGTGTAACGACGTTTAACAACGAGGACTAAGAAAAGGAACACACAACACAGGACGAGCACTGATTTCACAACTAAATGTTTAATAGTGACAACAGAAAACAGGAAATTATAAAAGGCACACTCGCATGTGCCCCTCAAACTGACTCGTCACAAAGGGCTTCAGCTATCAACGCATCACTTGCCCCCCCCCCCCCCCCCATAGTCAAAAAACGCATTTCTTTTTCTAATAACGACACCGATGGCTTGCTGACACATTATGCTCCGTAATTAAGAATTACACAGCGCTCGTCCTGTCTTGTGTGTGCCTTTTCTTAGTCCTCGTTGTTACGCGCTGTTACACCTACACTATTTACATTTCCTGAATGATCACGTGATCTTTCCCAGAGAGCCTTCAAATTTATTTTGGTATGTCACGTGTTTTTTTTAGAAAGATTGTGACAGACCCCAAAGACCTCTAAAAAAACTATGACAGACCTCTCACACCCTTCAGAACTTTTGAAGGGTATGTCAAGCCCCTAGAAAACTTCGACGGACATCTCAGATCTCTTAAAAAGGGTGCCTTTTTCGACCACAATGTGCGGAGAAGTAAAAGCGAGAGTTATGTCACGTTCGCGCACCTCGGGATACTCACGTCGCTGTGTAAGCCTCCTGTGGTACGCGCTGTCGTACATCGGGATCCCAACGTCGCCGTGTACGCACCTTCGCTTCGTGCTGTCGTACCTTGAAATCATCACGTCGCCGTTTACTCGCAGCGCTGGCGGCCTCTTGTTGATAATCAAGGTGGGCGCGAGCGCGACGCCGGTCGTGAGCCGCGGAAGCCAGCCATTGCCTCCGCGCTCGCTCCTGGTACGGAGTACGGCCTTGGCGCCACGGCGCCATTGGGAACTGTCTACGGTAGTGACGTCGCAAGCGAAGGCGCTGGTTTTCCCGGTGTTGCTGAGAGGTGGAGGGAGGGGGTAACGTATACGTTCAGCAACGAGCGGAGAGAGGGACGGACGCAAATAACCGAGGCGAAGCTCTGCAGGGATGGAGGGTGCAAAGCGAGAAGTTTTAGCAGAACAAATTTTACTTTTCGAGTTAGGTCCGAGAAGTAGAGATGTAATAGTGAATTCGATCGCGGTAAAAGTTTCTAAAACCCTACAACATTACGCATAGCAATTATTATTATCCCAAATACATTTTTAAATCTTAAACAAAAACTTGCCGCAGGATTATATTATTGCGATATATTAGGTATATTTTAGGAATGTGTTACTAGGAATAGATATTATTGGGAATATATTAAAATACTATACAGGGTGGTTTTTTTTCAGCTTTACATATTGGTTTTAAAAAAGCCGTGAAAGTTACACTTATGCGTTTTGTGCAGGTGAGTTATACGGCCAGGAGGACATAGTATAGGGTGCTAGTCGTAATTATCAGTCGGCTAATTAAGTATATTTTGTTAATTAACTTTTAATTAGTGAAAATAGATATATGGTTCCAATTATCAACTTGCTAAGCATCATAGACAACCACTAACCTCCGAATTCAAGAAACTTCCTTTCCTTAGATCAGCGCCTTTCCTTTCGTGAGTGGAAGCACCTACAAATCATGAATCAACCTTACCTTATATTGGCTCTTTTAACAGAAGGCTTCTTTACTTGTTCCCATACAAATCAGAGGAAGCGACGTTGCTAGCTTAGAGGCTTCCTTTCCTTTCCGCTTTCAAGATGGCGATCGTTCAGGGTTATTGGCGGTCTTTCCCGTGCCGTTGATTACTGGAACGTACAGTGTGCAGGAATAGGGGCAGTAGAGTAAGCGGAATGGGCGTCTGATGACTGTCACCTCCAGCATCGAAAGACGCGAACGCGTTGCTTGCGTCTAGCCTTCAAGGCGTCCGCTGAGGGTATGGTTGGGCAGTGCATTTTGGTCCCGTGTCAAGTTGGCTTTTGGGGAGCCGTTGCGCGTACCAGTGAGACTTGAATATGTGCATCGACGCTATTTTGCATCCGCGAATTCCAAGAAAGGCCTGACCTGAAGCAAAATTGTAGAGGAGTCTGATCTTGCAGTTAGACTATGCACACGGATTCAGCGGTGAGTAAGTTCAGGAATGCCGAAATTTAACCTGGACGCTGTCCGCCAAATTTACCAAACATCCCTGCTCGTTTAAGCGTATCCTTTTAGAGAAATCGAAGAAAAAAAGAATGAAACTGTCATACCAGCAAGGAAGGTATCATTGTTGACTGCAGACAAACCTGATGTTGAATGTGGGTGAGCGGTCGCAAGCGTCGCCGCGTTGAGGGAGACCACTCGACGTAACAAGGATTAAAAGCTTCCCGACGCCGTAGGAGTGTATTTTACTGCGTGTTCTCCAACCGCCCTCACATCACAGGTGAACTAAATGTGGAAAAGGCAGTGTTTTTTTACTGAATGCCAGCGTTTTCTACTCCAAAAGAAGCTCGCGTTAGGTAAGCCAGTGACAAAGGTGGCAGGGCAAGGGCGCGGCAGCACTCAACGAGGTCTCCCGATGAACACAACCTCGCAATGTACTTGCAAGGCAAAAAATAATGGAAATCTCGAGCTGCTTTCAGCATTAAAGGGCCCATGAAACGAATTTCGGGCTTGAATAAATCAATTTATATTGGGATTTTACAAATAGCACATCGTTCAGTGGACCAGAAGAAAAAAGGTAGAAAGTCAAAAGCCTGACTTTCGGTACGAAAATTTGAAAACACAGCGGACTATTTCGTACCTCCTTCCCTTCGTAAGTCCCATGCCTTTTCGTAAGTCCCATGCCCTTTAAGGAAGTCCTCTTTAAATGACAATCACGCTCCAGACGACGTAAAACAAAAGTGTGTAATAAATTTTTAACACGTATCAAATCATTTTTTTTATTTTAGCACTGTGATTTTTTTATTGGTTGGATATCTTGGCTCATCGTGGATCTCTTGACTGCAAATTAAACCTATTAAGCATGTACTACGGTGTATTGTTCCGTGTTTGACACATATTTTTAATCTAGCGTTGCAAACGAGGGTTTTTCCTAAGAAAATGCAGGTGGCAAAAGTTTGTTTTACATAAAGCTGGGGATAAAAATAACTTAGGAAATTATAGGCCTATTTCCGTATTACCAATATTTTCGAAAGGTCTAGAAAAAATTTTACATAAACGATTACACTGTTTTTGTGACAAATTTTCAATCCTGACACCCTGTCAGTATGGGTTCAGAAAAGATCGCTCTACTCAACTCGTGCTGTTAAAGCAAAAAGAATTGATTTTAAATAATATTGAAAATAAACTGGTTACGCTCGGAGTGTTTATAGATTTTTCGAAAGCATTCGATCGCCTCAATCACGTACGTAACGTTATTTCAAAAGTTATACATGCTAGGTGTTCCCGGTGTCGCTATAGAGATGATTAAAAGTTACTTGGAAAATCGCTATTAGTGTGAAGAAATCAATACAAAATAGATCAGATCTCAGGAAATTAACAGCAGGCGTGCCTCAAGGCAGTACACTGAGGCCACTTCTTTTTGATTTATATATCAATGATATAGTAAATATTGATGATACCGTCAGTTGCATCATATATGCAGATGACACCTCTCTCTTTTTCTCAGAGAACGACGCTGACCAAATTATACAAAAGGCAAATCAATATCTTGATAAGCTAAATGCTTGGACGATATTAAATTCCTTAAAAATAAATGTAAATAAAACTAAAGCCGTTCTATTTAGATCACGTAATACAAAATAGACATATATGACTATCCCTTCCCTTGGTGGAAATGAAATAGATATAGTAGAAAATGTAAAAGTACTAGGAATACTATTTAATGAATACCTGTGTTGGGACGAAACTGTGCAACAGATAAGTAATAAGCTATTGAAAATTGTTGGGGTTATATATAGATACCGTAATATGATACCGATCTCTGTTATGCTACTTATATACAAGTCCCTTTTTTACGCATACTACAACTATTGCTTCTTAGTATGGGGTACGACTGCTACAAATCTTAAACTAATACATAATCTTAAAAAAAAAGCAATTCGAGGTTTATGTCATGCAGCATGCGATAGTCATACCAAGCCATTATTTCACAAATTTAATATAGTACAAATTTCAAATCACTATAGTTATAAACTTGCACTTTCCTACAAAAGGTCTTTTAGACAGAACGAAAATATGTATCTATCAAATTCCCAACTTGAACTTAGGACGAGCGAATTATCCAACTCGTAAAGCTGAGATATGGATAGTGCCCCATTCAAGAACAGACTATGGGAATCAGATGTTAAAATGTACCCTCCCCCATCTTCTGAATCGTTTTTATAAACTCGATATAGATATCTTCAGTATGTCCGTCAAAAAAAAAAAAATGTGTTCACTTTTCGTCTAATGGTTACTCCCATGTAAAAAAAAAGGTTTAGTGTAACACGATTGTATGCGTTTTGCGCGTGTTGTTATTTTTGACATACTTTTTCCTTTATTTTTTCTCTCCCTCTTTGTTTACGTTCTTCTTTTTAGCAATATTGATGACGTTTTCTTTCCCATGCTGGTGTCTTTACGCTTATGTTTGTTCTTCCCTGGGCTGCTATGGGGGGCAGAGGCTAGTCAAGCAGAGTGTCAGTTGCTTTTTTCTCTGCCTCCTTTCTCTGATTCCGGGATCAATAAAAACTTTTTGAAGTGCTCTTTTTTTTTAAGTTTAACCTCTTAACTGGACCTCTCGTCCCATATTTGATCCCTTGACTCCTGTTGAATAAGAGGTACCAGTCAGGATATCTAATATTACCTCTCAACTCCTCTTCACTTTTGAAAAGCAGCTTATATTGACTTCACGACTATATTTCAAGACTCATGATGACAGAGTGCAGTGTTACTATATTGTAGTACAAAAACTTCGATCAAGGACTCGAAACACCGTCTTAGAGCAAACCTTTCACTCTTTTTTTTTAAGTCTAAAACAAACAAAAAAGCTTGAGCGCATATTAATCTGACTAGCCCCCTTATCTAATAGTGCGCTTGTTTCAGGTAAACTAAATCCACTCAGGAGTTCAGTTTCAACTATAGTCGGCTACAAGTCAAGAAGGTAGGAGAAGCTCCTCCCATAAGCGTGACGCGCCCGTTTCAAATCCATCCACAGTCGAAAGAATAGTTCCCTGGAAACGCCCCTTGTTCCGCTTCAATGAATAGATCAGGGGTGGCCAAGCTGCGGCTCTTTGCGTGTAGAAGTGCGGCTCGCAGCTCCCTGGCCTCCCCCCCCACACGCACACACACTTCTCCGCCTCACTCCCGGTCACACGAGCACTTTTCCAAAAAGATGAAGGAACGCGTTTTAAATCGAAAGACAGGTTGCGGTTTGGTAGTCTTGCGCTACTACAACCTTATGTACTGTTGAACTGTTTTTGACTAGGATATAGATTGAATGCAGTTCGAGTTTGAATTATTACTCTGGACAAAAATGTGCCCCCCCCCCCCCCCCCCCCCCGCGGCTCTTGAAAGTTTCGGGGTTTTGTTTGCGGCTCTTAAGCCGGGTCAGCCTGGCCACCCCTGGAATAGATAATAGATACAGAGTGATGCCAACTTCCGACACCCACTTTTTAAGAAAGCGATCTTTGTATTCATCGGAGAGGGAACCGAGCCCCTGAAAGTGGCCTTTGTATCCATCGGAGGGGGAACCTAACCCCCCAAGGTCGTTTTTGTTTACATTGGAGGGGGAAAATTCTAATCTCCCTCTCGTGGCTTCCACAACGCTAAGTGAGAGTCGAAAGATAAAACAAATATTCACAGGAAGGCGAAACCCTCTCCCGCGTTGGCCACGACGTCACGGAAACCATGGGACGCTATTGGATGCGGAGGTGGCGGAGGGATGTATGAATCCCTTTGAGGGGCATTTGCCGCTACCAGGCACGTAGCAAGGGTTCTGTTTCGGGGGGGGGGGGGGGGGGGGGGGCCCATGAAAAAATGCTGTATGAGGGGGAGGGGGGAGAGGAGGCCCCAGCAAAATGGAAGATTTCGGGGGGGGGGGGGTGGAACCGGGCCCCATGGGCCCCCCCCCCCCCCCACACACTGGCTACGCGCCTGGCCGCTACCTTCCTGACCTGTAACTTACTATAGCCATAGATCTCTTTAATAGTTGACCTTTGGAGTCTTTGGGTCTCTTGAATCGTTGAAACTCTCGACTTGCTGGACCTCTTGACTTATTTTCAATTTCTTAACGCGTTTCATCTCTCGACTCGTTGGATCTCTTGACCCGATCTGATCCACTGGAAACTGATGACACCTTTGATTTCTCTGTTTCGCTATGGGTGTGAGTAGAGTTCCTGTATATAGGCTCCCTACGGGAGCCAGAGTTGCGCGTTCATCTCCGTAGCGCCGTCTTTCCTGCACGGCATGTTGATCCCGCGCGTCACGTGACTGAATTCGGCGAATAGCGGCGCCGCGCCTTCGAGGCGCGCGGCGTTCTCAAAAGCAAGGGAACGTAAGCCGGGGCGCGTGCAACGTCTACTTTCCTGCACGGCGCTTGATCCGGCTCCTCGCGTGATCGAATCTCGGCGAATAGCGGCGCGGCGGCACGTGGAAAACAGACGCGCAACTCTGGCTCCCGTAGGGAGTCTATGCAGGAACTTCCCGGTGTGAGTAGAAGAGAAGCTACAGAAGCGGGCACAACGCTTTGAGCGGGCCTTCTATGCACGCGGGCTCGTGAAGTGAATGCGCCAGTCAAACTTATGGTAAAACAAAGTAGCTGTTCATGACACGTTCATAACTCGTCGTCTTTTCTGTGACGTCTCGTCGTCACAGAAAAAAAAACACACATTGCGGAGGTTTCTACGGCCATGGCGAAACACTTGTTTTTGTCGCTCGTTTACCGACGCAATTCAATGAAGACGCCCACTGCAAGAGAGGCCAGCAAATATATCCTGTCGTCTGCTACCAAAGCAAAGCGGAGTGTAATACTTCAGAAATGGCTTTCATCGTTGCAGTACGACACTGAGACGACAAGAACACCTTCATAATTAGATATCGAGAAGTTAGGTTGCTAACAAAAAATTATTTACTTCCTTGTAAGCAAAAATCTAGCCTCACGTGGAGTCTCCATCCATTAGCCCATAGCAATGTCCCTAGCATCGGTTTGTTTGGACCCAGACACCATGTTGTGACGTAGTCACTTACGGGGTCAATTGATGCCCTTGAACTTAGCATTCTCAATTTTAGATGTTTAATTTCCAAAAGCACTTTAAATGTAAAACAATTGCTAAAAATGCTGTAAAATGCTGCCCCTGCATTATATCTTTCTAAAAAGAGGTAATTAATTTTCGATGATGTTCAGCGATTTTCTGATTAGAACTATGTTTATTTTCACTAATTAAAAAGTTAATGAACACATTTTACTTAATTAGCCAACTGATCATTATGATTCCCCTATACCATGACCCCCTCGCCGTATAACTCCCCTGCACAAACCGCATACCAGTAAGTGTAGCTTTCGTGACTTTTCTAAAACAAATCTGTTATTCTTAAAAAAAGAATGAAAGCCGTTTACAACTCCCTGTAACGCCAAATTAGATGAAAGAACTTGAGATTGGGCGAGTTGGTTATTCATGCTTGTCGACGTAGCGCACTCGAAAAACTGTCACTCAAGCATCCACACACCCAAAGAACACACCTTTCACACAGCGCTCACTAACAACTTTGTATTTCGTGTGTAACTTCGGCTTCTACTTCTACTTCAGTTTGAGACGATTTGAAAAAAGACGAAATATGAGTCAAAAATTCCCGTCTAACGCTTGGGCTAATTCACGGCTAAATAATTAATCTCTTTTCGTGATAATGTTATCGACGGCGTACTAACACATTTGTCCTCTAGTCGTATGATGTTCTCGGCTTCGATGATTTCCCTTGTTAATTGGTTTACACTTTTGCCCAACACGATGCTGTTGTTGAAATCTGCGACACACCCACAATCCCGACAGTGTATCCCCAAGTGGCCAGAGTTGGCGTTTACGATGTTGTTTTTGTGTTCTCGAAGGCGGTCATTTAGACAACGCCCAGTTTGTCCAACGTATTGTCTTCCGCAGGAAAGGGGGAATGAATACACAACCCCCTCAACGCAAGGCACAAAGATGGTCCTATGCTTCTTGGAGCAGCCGATAGCAGGATTTGAGGGTGTGGTGACGTGTTTGCAAAGGCTGGACAGTTTTCTGGGTGCTGAAAACACGACATCAACATTGACTCTGTTCGCTGTTTTCTTAAGGCCGTGGGAAAAATTGTGGATGTAAGGGACGATGACTGGTCTTCTTGTCCTGTCGCTGTGTGTTTGTTTGGCGCCGTTCCCTTGCTTCATTTCTTTAAGAATAGTTTCGACCACTGACACCAATAAGAAAACAGGGTACCCTGCGGACTTCAGTCTCGCAATTTGCCCGTCGAAACTCTTTTGTATGGAATGTGAGCACGACTTTGTGATTGAGCTCTTTAAGCATGACCGCACGATGCCTCTTTTCACGAGTTTTGAGTGCGCGGAGTTGAAAGGGAGGAGTGGTTTTTTACCCCTGGGTTCATAGAACCAGCAGACGTGGTGGGGTAGCACCACCAGTCGGAGATCCAAGAACCTTAGGGTACCTTCAACCGGCAACTCGTGGGTGATTTCTAGGGGTCTCATGCAGTCTTTAAATGCCGAGAGGACGTTGTCCGTCAAGCGTAAACAATTGTGTTCATCTCCGACTGGTGGTGCTACCCCACCACGTCTGCTGGTTCTATGAACCCAGGGGTAAAAAACCACTCCTCCCTTTCAACTCCGCGCACTCAAAACTCGTGAAAAGAGGCATCGTGCGGTCATGCTTAAAGAGCTCAATCACAAAGTCGTGCTCACATTCCATACAAAAGAGTTTCGACGGGCAAATTGCGAGACTGAAGTCCGCAGGGTACCCTGTTTTCTTATTGGTGTCAGTGGTCGAAACTATTCATAAAGAAATGAAGCAAGGGAACGGCGTCAAACAAACACACAGCGACAGGACAAGAAGACCAGTCATCGTCCCTTACATCCACAATTTTTCCCACGGCCTTAAGAAAACAGCGAACAGAGTCAATGTTGATGTCGTGTTTTCAGCACCCAGAAAACTGTCCAGCCTTTGCAAACACGTCACCACACCCTCAAATCCTGCTATCGGCTGCTCCAAGAAGCATAGGACCAACTTTGTGCCTTGCGTTGAGGGGGTTGTGTATTCATTCCCCCTTTCCTGCGGAAGACAATACGTTGGACAAACTGGGCGTTGTCTAAATGACCGCCTTCGAGAACACAAAAACAGCATCGTAAACGCCAACTCTGGCCACTTGGGGATACACTGTCGGGATTGTGGGTGTGTCGCAGATTTCAACAACAGCATCGTGTTGGGCAAAAGTGTAAACCAATTAACAAGGGAAATCATCGAAGCCGAGAACATCATACGACTAGAGGACAAATGTGTTAGTACGCCGTCGATAACATTATCACGAAAAGAGATTAATTATTTAGCCGTGAATTAGCCCAAGCGTTAGACGGGAATTTTTGACTCATATTTCGTCTTTTTTCAAATCGTCTCAAACTGAAGTAGAAGTAGAAGCCGAAGTTACACACGAAATACAAAGTTGTTAGTGAGCGCTGTGTGAGAGGTGTGTTCTTTGGGTGTGTGGATGCTTGAGTGACAGTTTTTCGAGTGCGCTACGTCGACAAGCCAAATTAGAGCGCCGCTCTTGAGGAGGGGGAGGCGCGGGGGTGTCACGTGACCTCGGGGCGGTCACGTGACCTGGGGGTCACGTGACCTCAGGGGGTCATGTGGCAGGGGGGTCACGTGATCTGGGGTCACGTGGCCTAGGGGGTCACATGTCCTTGGGGGTCACGTGACCTGGGGGGTCTCGTGACCTTGGGGGTCACGTGACCTGGGCGTCTCGTGACCTTGGGGGGGTCACGTGACCTTGGGGGTCACGTGACCTTGCGGTTATGCCGACGCCTACGGCGACGCCGCTCAAGCCGGAAACGGGCGCCTAAGAGCTGCGCTCCAAAAACTGAAAGCCGTTTACAACTGCCTGTGACACCGAATTAGAGCGCAGCTCTTGAAGAGGAGAAGGGAAGGGTACTGAGGGGAGGGTATACCCCTCTTCCCTCTTCCTCACCTCCTCATTCTGGATGCTACTTCTCCCTCCGAGCGGCATCGCCGTTGCCGTCGGCGTAACCCTGAGGTCACGTGACCCTATGGGGGTCACATGACCTTACGGGGGTCACGTGACCTCAGGAGGGTCAATTGATTCACGGGGGTCACGTGTCTCACCGGGGTCACGTGACCTCAGGGGGGTCACGTGACCTCACGGTTACTCTGATGTCGACGTCGCTCAAGCCGGAAACAGGTGCCTAAGAGCTGCGCTCTAAAACACCTTGTATTACATTAGGATTATAATATATATATATATATTAGGAATATATTACTGCTATATATAAGACATGAAGTTGTCAGGGTATATAAAAAGGAGTGCTGGACTATCTTACTGCAACGGGGTACTGTGCACATGTTCGGAGGTTCATTCAGGATTGGAAATTCGACAAAAAGCGAGTGCAGATTGGCACTGGGAGCATATGGTAACACACTATAGGAGAGGGTACATGAAGACATGAGCTGGTCGTCCTTCCCTACCGGAAAAAATTATATGAATCTATGAAATATTATATGAAATATAATATATGAAATATTCAAAAACTGATATGCGACATATGAAACTGATATGAAATATCCAAAAACTGATATGCGATATATGAAACTGATATGAAATACCCAAAAACTGATATGCGACATATAAGGACTGATATACAACCTATGCCAACTGATATGAATGTGTCCAATAAACATAACAGAAATAAATTCATATAATTTCTTTTCCAGTATACGACGTGCCGCACAGGCAAACAAACACGTGGCTTGGAACCACAGTGGAGCGGCTTGATTTATTGACTTTGAAATAATTATGGCCTGAGCGTTTACTTTTTATTAAGAGATTCATCCCCTGAGCCGTTCAAAATACTCTCAGAGGTATGACATTACTGAAAAAAAATCCAACATGCTGAGAATATTATTTATTGCTTAGGTGGTCACCGAAAAACTCTGTACTTACAAAACGACCTGTATAAAAGGCGGAAACGCCGAGCTCAGAAGTAGTTATTGGGTGTGCTGTTGTATTCATGTTTGTTGTGCCGTTTATGTGTATGCGCTCAATGTATATGTTCAGCTGATGCTAGTGGTATGCGGAATGCATCTACATGGTGGCGTAAGTCCATAAAATTATTTTTTTAGCACATGAATTGGGCGGTACCTAGCGCCACCTAGCTCAGTGTAACCGATATCCCACATATGAAACTGATATGAAATAATAAGTTATGATATGAAAAAGGTGTCCAATAAACATATCAGAAATAAATTCACATAATTTTTTTCAGTAGGGTTCGAGAGCAGAGGTGTAATTAATAAACTGAAATTTTAACCATAAGATAAATGCAGGAAATGTGGTCACAAAAAGTATACAGTGTAGCAAAAGCCATGCGACCAGGGCTGGCCCTACACCATCAAGCGCCATGGGCGAACTCCGACCGTGGGGTCACTCCCCCCCCCCCCCCCCCCCATGTTTACAAACAAACCCGAGCACCCCTAGCGGATGCCACCGGCGCCGCACATGCGCGATGGAGTGTGGGAAAAAAGCTCGCCGTCGCCCATAAATAAACCATTAAATGTGATGATGCGATGTTGTCGGCGTCGGTGTGAGTCCCCGTGCTCTTTTTGCGTTAGAATTGTTGATTCTAAGTCTTCCTGGCAATGTCTGACTACTTCAGCAGCCTCAGCGAAATTACAGAGGCTCGTTACGCCGCAAATTTTTTGCACGAATAACATGCAGCGATTCATTCCGCGTGGACGCCCCAGAATGGACGCTAAAGCCTGATTCGCATGATGAGATTCAGCTCGCACTTTTTAGTCGAGGCGTCGCTCGGGCTGCAAAAACCGTGAACCGTAGCCGAGATGCTCGACGTCGATACTGAAAATCGCGAGCAGAATCGGACTAAGTGAATCAGGCATAACAAGTCAGTGATAGCCACTGGTAACAATGATCAATATATCCTTGTATCTACTGTTTACACTGAGCCTGCTTGTCCCAATGAACCTTAAAATCTTTTGAGGCCTGCACTACCTTCTTATCGCTATTATCGGGCCAACGTTTGGTCTACGGGCCGGTGTCGTCTGAAAGAGCAGACGACAAGCAGAAACGTTTGAAAGAGCAGATGACAGTTGAAACGATCAGGCGGCCATTTGAACTTGAAGACGCACTGAACGTAGTCAACAGGTGGTCCGTACAACTTGACGGTTTTCCCTCGGCTTTCTTCCGTCAAGTTGTCAGCCATATCACTCGTGGAAAGAACCACATCCATCGCCTGAGCGGCAACTGAGCTGGGCCGCATTCCAAAGCGGCGCCCGCTTGTCCCTCGCTCTATACCAGCTGTGCGACGCTCGTATTGGTCCGAGGCGCTGAGGTCAGGACGCGTCACCCTCTCCCTCCCTCTCCGACACCAACACAATAGAACCTATCACCATCCGTCACATGGGCGCTGCCATCTTGGAATCCCGTGACGCAGCCGCCATAAGGTGGCTTCAACTCGTCGCTCCTCTCTCCCTTCCGCGCCTTGGCGAAGGTGTTGTATTCGTGTTTTTCATTGCGTTTTACCACGATTTTTTTCCCTTGCTTTGTGAAGTGTTGTCTGATACTTATTTCTACTATCCAACTGCATGCCATCATTATGTGCACAAATTCTGAACTTAATGTTACAACACGTTTTGACAATTTGCACCGTCGGCGCACCGGATACGTGCGAGGAAAGGAATCAGCATTAGCACTGGTGCCATTTGAATATGTGCGCAAATATAGTCAACACAAGGAGTCACTGTGTGTTTCTTGAAAGCATCATCCTCCTTCATAACAAGTCCAAAACAGTTGCTTTTGGCTATACGAGGGAATAATTTTTGTGGTATAAACTTTCTTTTTATCTGTTCATTTATGAATTTAAAGAAACTATAGATTGTGCTCAGTCTCATGTATGCAGTCATTCAATTTTCTTAAGATATCCAATTCAATTAAATTATTTAGACATAAAGGCTCCCCCATATTCGTACAAATAAGGGTATTCGTAAAAACATCCACAATTTAGGCTCGTAAATACGTCATAGTTCTCAAGGTGGCCCATTACCGCTGTATCAATCACAAGGGACACATTTATATAACAAAACTAAGCGAAAACAACATGACACAGTAATACTCTAGTTACACGGGCGCTTTGAACTGTCGTTGAGTTTACGACAGTTATTGGCCCCAACTGTGATTGAACTGAACTGAGATGCTGCTACACGGTTCTCTAGAGCCCAGTTGAAGCTAAAACGAAACTAGTTCTTGTGCCACGTGATCAGTCTAATTGTTAAGAGGATATCGCAGCTCCCGAGCCCTATGCAATTCCAATGGCAACGTTTTAGTATTTTTTCTCAGGAACCAAAGAACGGATTAACTTGGGAATGGTTTTATTAGAAAGATAATGAAAAACTGAGTAATATTGTGGCGCTACATTTCCAGATCTTTAAGTTTCAGATTTTTTACGGGAACTTAAAGCTGCTGGAAAATGCCGTTTTTTCGTTCCGTTCTTCATGAACATTTAAAGATAAACCAGGGCCTAAATACAAATTCAGGCGCCGCAATATTGAAGACCAAGACTTTTTTAATACACCTCTTACAAGATCTTTTTTTCCAGAGATTCTCATTATGATAAAATTTATCTAAGCTTGCAGCCCATCAAAATGTCACAAATCCAGCTGTCAGCTGGCAGCCGTCTATGAGTGTGTCGGCGAAACGTCCTCTTGAAATTGCGCAATGTGTTATTGCGCCCTGGACTACTTGCGTCTTGAAGGTCGGTCCGTTCGCGGTGGGAATATTGAGAAAAAAAAACTCCCAAAAAGCGCTTTTTTTTTTGTTTGACGGGTTTGCGTGTCGCGCGAGTGTGATTATAGTCACATCACCCGAGCGCGTCGTTTGCGAGGATGCTTCGTTCATTGTTGGTGTATTGGGGTCGCACAAATGCGAGTAAAAGGTGTTTTTTTTTTCTTTGTTTGGTATGGAAGATACTTTCGCGGTTAGCACCGGTGGGGGTCATAGTAAGATTCCGTGTTTTCGGTGTTTATTTCTAGCGAAATTCGGCGGGAGTTTTTTGGAGTTTATTTTTCGCTGGGGATTCGAGGTTTATCGGAATTTATTTTTGTTAGATTCGAAATTCTCTGAAATTGGAGTTCATATTTTACTGTGTAAAATTTAAAGAATTCGAAATAAAAATAAATAAGGTCCGGGAACCATGATCCGTTGTATAACGTAATAATAAAGTTAAATTGTAAAACTCCGTCTTTTTCGCCGTTTATTTTGTCGCTGTGACCTCGAAATTCGAAGTTTTTCGGATAAATTTGAATTGACGGAAAATTTACCGGCGAGTGTTCTTCGGATTTTTCCAGATTTATCCGAAAACACGGAACCCTTAGTCATAAGTGGTCAATTGCCCGAGCGCTTCGTTGGGAGGATGTTTCGTTCTTTGTTGGCGTTTTGGGTCACGAAAATGGGGGTGAAAGATTTTACACTTCAAGCGGTTCTTGCGTAAGGGCTGAAGTTAGCAACTGCAGGCAGACAAAAGCTACCGAAGCGTCAATGGATTGATACTGTCTTACCACTTCTTTCTGTTCGAAGCAGGAGAGGTGATTTGATCTGGCGATTTCAAATATTCTGCAGAGATGCATTTAAAATGTTTACTTATATTAAATTCGAAAGAAACACACATTAGTTCGTCGATTTTGTTGTAATTTCGACATTCGCTAGGCATATAAAGTTTTGGAGGCTGATTTCTACCGTAATATAGCAAACATTGCGAAAATTTCTTCAGTGAAGCTAAAAGAGAAAAAGCTTTTTGGTAGTAGGCGTCACATGTTGCTATTTGGAAGTTGTGAAAGTCTCGCGCTGAAGATTCTTTGTTCGACCCCAACCAACACACTCTTCATTCAGTATTTGATGAAATAGAGGCAAATGTTTGAGACAAGAACCCGCACACCTTTTATTGTGGTGTTCGTCGATTGCACTATCTTGGCTGCGATGAGCCCTTGACCGGCTGTTACTGTTGGGCGGCGGAGAAAATCTCACCGGAGAACGGGCGGCGGAGAAAAGCTCACCGGAGAGAAGCTCACCGGTGAAATGCTCACCGCAAAACCGACAAATGCGGAGAAAAGCTCATTTACGAAATATTTCATTCAATATTTAAAAATTAATATTCTCCGCATTGTTCGCACTGCGGTGTTTATATTTAAAACTCACGTCCGCACTTTGCTCACCGCTCATGATGCGCTTTTTGCGTGTTCGTTTATTTGTAAAACCAAGTGTTCTTGTTCAAACCTAGAAGAATAGCTTACTTTCTAAGAAAAAAGAGGAAGAGGCAGATGAATCCAGTTATGCAGAATGCGAACAACTAAAAAAGTGGGGAACGCATTTTTTTCCTGTTTACTTTTACATGGAGACTAGGACATCGCCTCAAAGTACAGTACTACGAACAGCAACAATGTGACCTCTGTCTCGGCACCCGACGACTCCTGACATCCCAAAAAGTATCAAGTCCGTCTTACGTCACACCACCGAAAGAGGTCATTGTTTAAAACAAAGGAAAAGAAAAACGAAACATAATATTGCCGCGTGCGCAGCTGGCCAGGTAGGCAGCGCTCCCGTGGCCTATTGGTTACCATGCTTGCGTTCCACGCAAATTGCCGAGGTTCGATGCCTGGCCGCGGATGCACCTTTTTTTGTTTCTGTAATGTTGCGTTATGGTAAATTTGAGATCCCTGTTGCTTATTTGAGGTTAGAATGTTCTACGCGCCGAACCTTCTATGCCGATTGTTCCAGACGCCCACGCGTGTACATAGGGGCTCAGCGTGACCAGGAGTCAGTCTCGATCGTGCTGTTTCGCCGACATCGATGCTTACCTTCTAGCGTCATTCGACGCTAACCTTCTATTTTGCTTGCCCCATTAAACGGTCAGTTTCTCCAGTTATTCACAGCCTCATAATTTGTCATTCGTAACAATATCTTTATCTTTTGGATGCAAAGAAAAAAACACTATTTACAAAAAAAAACGAGAAACGATCTGGCCAGAAACCATGATGTTCGATACAACGGCATTCTACGAAACGGTTTCGATGAATTGGGTTCAATCAAATGACTTCGATAGAACAGAGTTTGATAAAATATTGAAAACTGCAAAGAAATAATGTTCGATCTGTTTGTAAAGGTGACCTTTTCTCCGCATCTATCAAATGTCTGGTGAGCTCTTCTCCGCATCCGCCGGATTTCTGGTGAGCTTTTCTTCGCCGGAAACGAGCGCAATGCCCAGAAGCTCACGGGTGAAAAGTTCACCGCAAAACTGACAGATGCTGAGATGAACCGACCCAAGAATTATACGATCAAGCTTTTAAATTTAGTATTTGCGGCTCTACTCTGGGGGCCCCGTGGAGAACCCAGAAGTCCACAATTATGCGATAACGAAGTGACCTCGTCATTGCACTCGACGACCACAGAGAGCCCCCAAATTCTGTCAAAACCCATCAACACCAAAAATCATAAATTACTACCAAAAAAAAAATACGGAAAATAATGTTGTGTATATCTATATTTTAAAAGAATGTCATTTCCGAAAATGAAAATCGTAGGCGAGTTTCCACCGCATTCTTCAAGAGGCCGGTGAGCTTTTCTCCGCGTCGGTCGGTTTTGCATGAGATTTTCTTCTATTAACTTTTTTCCGAGATTCGTGACTTTGGCATCGACCTGCACCTTTTTTATATCGGAACCGCAAAAAGATTGCACGTGCCTGAAATGCGATGCCGGTTTTCAGTCATCGTATTTTCACAAAGAAAGGCATGTAAGGTTCTCTTGCGCAGTAGAAGGTCAACCGCACCTGGGACCGGACATTTCACCGAACGCCGTTTCATTGAATGCATCATAAGTTCGTGCCAATAAAGTTTGAAAATTGATCCTTTCTTTGAAAATGTTGAATCTTGCAAACTATGAAGTCATTTCTCAATGTCTTCTCCTACGACAGGCGCTTAGATGGCATGACGGAGGACACGCCTGGAGTTGTAACCAAGCGGATAAATTCGGAGTTCCACCACTTCCCCTCTCCACCAGCCCCGAACATTTTACGTTTCTGTACGGGACAACCACTTTTTCGATGAAACGGCGTTCGATGAGATGTCCTCGAACCCTACGCGTGTCCCATTTTTTCAACTTCGGGGTTATTTTCTCAATTATTGCTTTGCTCGACGACAACTCAGGCACAGATTTGTAGCCGCCGCCCCCCCCCCCCCCCCCTTTTTTTTTCTCCCTAAAGAGAAACCGACCAAACACAAAGAGGGCCCAGACTTTTCGGGATGCCATACAAACGCCTACCCCAGCCACAAGACAGTGGACCCCCCCCCCCCCCCCCCCCTATTATCTTTGAGAGTAGCGTTAGCCCCAGCGCAAAGAGGGAGCCGGCCCAAAACAAGCCAGAAACCAAAACTCAGCTAATTTTGCTGAAATTTGGACATCGATCTCATGTTTTTAAGCTGGAATTGGTCATATTATGCGAGAAAAAACACTGTGGAGGTGACCGCGGTACATGGCTCATAGCTTTACTGATACTCAAACATTCACTTTATCTCAGTTTCGCTTGACATAGAATTAGCTCATTTCGAAAAAAAAAAAAAAAAAGTTTTTTACCTATGATCTTATAAAAAAGATAATCACATGACCCAAAAAGCGCCCAGCGCCCCTTGACGCTGTTACTTGGTGCCACAGCGTTTACTGATTTGAGTGATTTCCGGTGGCGGTGTCTCGTCCGGGCGAACAAAACAAAACAACAACAAATGCGGCGCTCGGTAAAAGATGCTGGGGCCTTGTGAAGTGATTTACTGTGATTAATCGGAACACATAATTATAAAAGTTATTGTTAAAATCTTTTTTTTTTCTTCTTTTTAACATAGCTTTGATCAGTGTGTATATAAGACGCAACGCTATCCAAACTTCTGGTAGTTCATTGTTTGGCCTTTCGTTTTATTGGACCGTTGAAATACAACAATTTCCAATGCACTGAAAAAAAAAAAAGAACTGGGATTTTTATGGCTGTTGATTGTATCGCAAACTGGTTAATTTCGTTTCTTTTTTCGAACAAGGAGATCAGACACTTTTTAGAGTGAGTAGCTTTATTTTTCAAAGCACTGCTTCGTGGTAATGAAATGTAGGCTCTGAGGGGCCGCTATTTAGGATGCAACGCCATTCCGACTTGTGGTAGATTATTTTGCAACATTATGACACAACGCCATGAAAGAAACGTATGGCATATTTAGTTTTTGTAATGACGATATCAACAATCTACATGCTATTTGGATATCGCATCATACGAAAAATCTCGGAATCGGGCCATTCTCGCAGCTCGCAGGGTGGGAGGACGGAGTGGGTAGGTCGGGGGGGGGGGGGGGGGGGGGGGGGGGGGCTTTTAGGGTCAAGCCGTCCACTGATAACAGGAACAAAAAAACAAGATTTTCCCTTTTGGAAATAGCACTATATCGCGTAAGCAGATGGGTGGAAAGGCTTCCTCTCCAGTGCCATCTGGATTCTGGAAAAGTTCCTATCGGAGATGAAATTCTACTGCGATATCCTCTTAAAGTAATTTACTCGGAGACATACTTTTTATTCATTATAAGTATATCGTACAATATGTTTAATACCTTGTTGCTTTTTAGCGGCGTTAACACAAGTACCAAAGCAGATTCAGGGCTATGTTGCGCATATTTTAGGCTAGTTGGTGCAAGCTACCGCCCGCTACGATGGGTGCACCCATTACTATTTGTCCATTTATACAGCTGGTATGATATCTATGCAGCTGGTCCCTCCGCCATCTTCGCTCGTTTGGTGGCTTCCCGGCTAGCCAGGAATCGTTTTAGCGGCAGCTCAGACACCTAAACCTATCCCTTCCCGGAATGTTTGCTGCTACGATTCTTCCTAGACGCCTCCCCTGGCATTCCGAAACAGTAAGTGCCTCGCAATCAATGGTCGGCGGCAGTGGTCCCGTGGACAGGCACCATTTTACCTCTGTTAGTGAGCTGTTGAGCTCAACTGTCATTATCGGCTCGATGACAGTTGGCGCCTCCGTGTAACTGCGGCCGATCGCGATTGAGTCAACTATCTTTGATTCAATGGCAGCTGAGAGCGCCCATGTAACTAGGGTAAAACACAGTTATGACCCAGCTGAAACCGAAACCAACCAAATTGAAGCCACCTTATGGTGCCGCGTATGTCAGCGCCCTTTGTTCACCGGTCGGGTAACTACAGAGATGAAAAGGTCTATACTTCCTCACCACCACTCTCTCTGCGACGCCATGCATGGTGATGACATACGGACGGACACCAGCGGGTTTTCGTGAAAACTAATGTTCGAATGCTAAAGCATTACTGCACCCACAGGTGCCGTGAAATGGCCTCTGCGTCCTTCTGTAAAAGCTCCCGGGGGGCTTTTACAGTGTGCTATTTATGCTTGTGGCTGCATCATAAGCACTCTTTGGATCCATTTAAATCCGCCCTAGTCACGGTTCCACTACACCGGGATGAAATAAGTGCAACGGCAAGATTGGAACACCTGTATTCCCAAAATTGGAGACTGCCCACTTGACCTGTCGGAGGAGGCTGCAAGAATTTAGGTGTAAACACCGAGAAGCGTCAAGGATGCCTGGGTTCTTTCTCCATTCATGGATGGACAATGAGGAAAAAGAAAATGGAAAAAGCTCCTCGGTGCTGGCGAAAGAACAGATAACGGCACCTGACATGGGCGTACCAACCGGGGGGGGGGGGGGGGGGGGCAAGGGGGGCGCTTGCCCCCCCAGTTCTCAGAGTGGGGGGGCAAGGTATGTGTTTTGCCCCCCCCCCCCCCCCCCTGAAACAGCCGCCACTGGGTAGGGCAAGCATTGGCCGGCGGCGCCCAAGGAATACCAAGGGCACCACCCCCCGACTCGCGGGGGCATTTTTTTAAAGCGCAGGCGATACAAACCCTATACGGCGCTCACGCCGGATTGGCTGGTTCGTGGGGATAAGCGCTGCCGCCGTCAACATAGGCAGTGGTTACAATGCGAGTTTCCGAAGCGGTAGCGTAACTTAGTTGAAAGACGTCTGCCTCATACGTAGCAGACCAGGGTTCTATCCACGGTGTAGGCTTCTTGTTTTTTTTTTTTCCTCAAACATTTTGTTTTGTCGAGGTATTTGGCGATATTTGCGACATTTCTTTTTTACGGTTAACACTGAAAAAAAATGTTGTAGACGAAACATCGCTGAACTAAATCGTATGGGATTCTAGGCCGCCGCCATGTTGCTGATGCTGATGCGGCTAGTGCGACTCTCGCGCCCTCTATCAGCTAGAAATTTTCTGCCACTCTCTGGGACTGTGAAGACCCGCTCAGCGCGGTTCTCTACCTGTGTTTTTGCGGTTTTGCATTCGACGTTTTCTCGCCCCTCTTGAAAGTTTCCACTTAATTTTTTTATGCGTGCTGCGTACCCTTTCTGTGTTATCTTCCATTGTGAGAAATAAGGCTGGTAAGTGCCTGCCATTCAAGTTTTTTGCTTGACATTCACGGGAAACGAAGGAGGTGAAGGACGTCGAACGACCCTCGACGCGATTTTGCGAACATTGTTCTCCCCACTCCCAGAGATAATCCGCGTAGAATCCTCAGTCATCTCCAAAAATAGTTGTCCGGGTTGGGGTGGGAAACGGGTCAGTCGCGTTCGACTTCGTTCCTTTGACTTGGTGCTGTTGTGAAAAAAGGAAGCTCTCCACGAAACGTGCCCCAAAACGAAGTCATCTTGGATTCCGTCCGATCGTCAAGATGTGACTGTCGTCGACTGTGACTGTGTTATTTGAGATCTTTCTCAAATAAATTCTTTTCGGATAACGCTGCATCGTGTGGTACGTACAATATATTGTTCCAATGTTAACACTTTCTAAATTGTATGTCCGTGTCCTGTCCACCGGTAAACACGTTATTTGTGAGCGTGAAAAATGCATGCCTTTCGGCTCTCTTCTGTTGTAATTTATTTTTGACAGCTAAGCGCTTTGTCGTTTGTCATGCGGCGAATCGCGCGGAGTCGTCAAAACTTATAGTAAAAAACACACACAAAAACTAGAACTACATTCAAGTCGCATTCGTTCTGTCGCGTGCGTACCCAACAAAAATAGTTTATAAGTTTTTTATTGCTTTTTTTTCTTCTTTCAAATGTGGTACACTGCTTTCTCGATGACCTCGGGAAAATGCGTGCACCATGAAACACAAAATACAGCAGGAAAAGACGAGAATTTAGCCGCCAGCATTGTTTGAAACTGCGCCTACGCAGGCTGCGCCTATCGAGATTCGAAATCACAGTCCTCTCGGTTAGGGAGCAGGGACGCCGGTGAGAGTCTAGCCTCAAACCCAGTGACTGGGCTCGAAAACGGTTTCCTGCCCCTGGGGTCGAGTGTTTCTTGGAAAGGTCCCGCCATCTTGAGTTGTCGTCACTTCCAGTATGGGCGAAAACGTTGTTTCGCCGTCACCTCGCGAGTAGAATACATTTAGGATATAAGCGTAACCGTTACCCATTTTCGTTTCGCCTCCCCTCTCTTTATTTACTATTTGCAGGTTGAAATGTTTTATTATTTTTTCGTCGCCCATACCGGATATGCCTCTCAGGTGGCTGTGGACGAGAGTACAGGAGAAAAGGTCTGCGGGGCTTGGGTTGCCGGCTGCAAAGCGGCGTGTACGGGGGTAGAAGGGGGGGGGGGGGGGGGGGGGGGGGGGGGGGCTTAGCTGCCGCACACTGTCGCTGCTGTCGCCGCGAAGTGGCGTGAACGCAGGCGGGGGGGAGGGGGGGGGGTTATATTCACGCGCTGTCCGAATCCGAAATTTAAGTTCCCGCGCGTTGCCAAGCAGCCAATCCGGCCTGAGCGTCGTTGGCAGGGGGTCTATCACCTGCGCCGTAAAAGTTAGTGATAGACCGAATCTGCCGAACTTCAGATTCGGCAAAGTTCCGCACATGCCGAAGTTTAGAAGGAAAGTTTGGCAAAAATTCGGCGAAAATTCGGGAAATGTTTTTGCGCGCGCACGAACGCGACGGGGCCATGGATCGCAAATGGACGCCGCGCAGTCGCGCGGTTACCATAGTACAGTTTAGTACAACCAGCGGTCACGGCGAGGTGTGGAGTAGGCGACACGGTAACTGTGCGTTTGTGAGCTTTCGCGAGTGTGGTTTTCTTCAATATTTTCTGCCTCAAGAACAGAAGATTGACCAGTAATTTACGCAGTACTGCGCAAGTGACAAATGATGCGGTGCATTCCAGATAACGTGATTTTCATTTGACCTTTCCATTGATGATGCAACGAGGTAGTTGAAACATTGACTGACAACTGACAATTTACGTGCCCGTGTCCCACTAGAGCGACAGACAGAAACAAAAGACAGCGACAAGCCTCAAACACATGCAGCATGCCCGCGATGGTACCTTTGGCAGGCGTTTAGTCGTCGGTGCTCGCGAAGTAAGCACGAGCGATTGCAAGGCTGCCAAAGATACTTTAGCGTGCACGATATGCTCGTGTTTGAGCATAGCCTCCTTTATTCTACAAAGCCTCTCAAATCGCGAAAGACTCTGGTTTGAGGCTTGAGCGCTGTCGTTTGTTTCTGCTCTGTCGCTCTAGTGGGACACGGGCATAGTGTTCGCAGCCCACTGCCATCAAACGGGCCAGTCACGAGAGCTTGCCAGAGTGTATGGGACGCAGGTGGCATCCCCGTCATAATGTGATACATGTTTTCCCCCTTCTTTTCTTTCCTTTTTATGCACTTCCTGTAATGTGTATAGTCTGTACATTTATATACCGGTTTTGTTTTTTCACATGTGGTGGCGGGCTGGCAGGCGCTCTGCGTAAGGGTTTTCACCTATCTGCCTAGCCCGGGCCGCACACCACCACATGGGCCCATTCCAGTTTGTGCAAATAAAATTATTATTAGTATTAATTATTATTATTATTATTATTATTATTATTATAACAATGCTATTTTTGGCTCACAAGTAGTTTGTGCCAAAACAGAATAATATTACTTTTTAGTTCGTATTAATATGCGATTTTCATGTATCTGCATAAAACTAAAGCACAGAACTATCATGCTCGACGTTCCACATCCGACATTCCTAACTCTGCTCATCTTCCTAAACGTCTGTGTGTGTCCTAACACCAGAAACCGGAATTTTAAAGGTTAAAAACGGCACGTTGCGAATGTGGAACGCACACGTTCATGCAAAGCTGACGTTAATTGACTCAAATCGAAAAACACGCATATTAACCATATTGTTATCTCTTCCGGTGAAGGCTCAGCAACCGTTGCATTTGTTTTCACGCACGAAACGGCAACTCCCAGAATAAGTAAGAACGCAGTGATTGCCTTTATTTTAACAATGTAAACACACTTGCAGGCGTGCGCTGATGAGGTCTCAAAATCGAAACTCTGGTTGCGTGATTCGTGACTGCGCCGGCTTCTACCCAACCTCGTTGTCACGCCACTTTCTGGAAGCAGACACTAAAATTGCATGTAAACACACAAAAGCGACACCGATGCAATTATCTCGCACAATATTACCTTATTTAGTAATAACTGTGTCAATAGGCACTACATGTTGTATTTAGGTTAAGAAAAAAACATAAACCTTTTTTCGTGAGCAAAAACTAAATATCAACGTTAAGTCTGGAAACTAGCTAACGTAATACCTGTTCACAAAACTGGTCATCGCCAACTAATAAGTAATTACCGTCCCATCTCTCTCATCAGTATTCCATCTAAGCTCATGGAACATATACTTTACTCAAATATAATAAACTTTCTTGACTACCATAATCTTCTTTTTGAACATCTGCACGGATTTCGTAAATCTTACTCTTGTGAAACCCAGCTAACCACATTTCTTCCTGATATTCATTCAAGCTTCGATTCGAATATTCAGACCGACGCCATTTTCATTGAATTCTCCAAAGCATTCGACAAAGTACCACACCAACGTCTTTTAACAAAGCTTAACGATATTAATATCCATCGCTCTGTTGTTGAGTGGATTTCTGAATTCCTAACTAACCGTAAGTAATATCCCTCAGTTAACAACGTAAAATCTCCCACCTCTACCGTAACGTCACGTGTCCCCCAGGAAACCTTACTTGGCCCCCTTCTGTTCCTAATCTAGAGTAATGATCTCCACCTTAATATAGGTTCCATTGTGCGCCTGTTCGCCGACGATTGTGTCATTTACCGACCCATTCCTTCATCCCATGATCATCATGCTCTCCAGGAAGACCTTGAGTCTGTAATCTATTGGTGTGAAAAATGCCAGATGACGCTAAACTTCAATAAATGTAGATCCCTATCCTTTTCCCGCAGTTCGCGTGCCATACCATTTTTGTATTACCTCACTAACACTCAAGTAAAAGCATGCTAATCATATAAATACCTGGGTGTTCATCTCACCTCTGACCTATCATGGACTACTCACATAACTTCTGTTATTTCCGATACTAACCGTTCTCTCGGATATTTGCGCCATAACCTCAAACTTGCTACACCCTCCGTAAAACGTCTAGCGTATACTACTCTTATAAGATCGAAGTTAGAATACGCCTCATCTATGTGGTACCCCATGGCAGTTTTACCTTGCAAATAATCTAGAATCCGTCCAAAACAGAGCCCTTCATTTTATTTATAACAACTACTCACCATATACCAGCAAATCAGGATTATTCCAATCAGCCAACCTTCATTCATTTTCCCTTCGCCGCCGAGTATCACGCCTTTCTCTCCTCCATCGAATTTTTTTTTTTTCACAATAGCCACCTCATAGAACCACCGCTATCACCTTTCCATCGTATTTTCCCGCGTCTAGATAACCTATGTAAATTACGTCCGATTCGATCATCAACTGGTTTTCACCAGACTTCCACACTACCATTGTCTATCGAGGATTGGAATTCACTACCTCATAAAATCGTTTCTATTAGTGATACTACTAAATTTGTTGAAGCCATTACCCTCTCTTTATCTAACCTACCTAGCTAGCTTAGTGTTATAATTGTGTTTACTGTTCTATTCGTTTTTGTTCTATTGCCACCCCCTTGTATAACGCCCCACAAGCCCTCATGGAAAATTAATGATGATGATGATGATGATGATGAACAGTGCATTTTTTTCCGAATCTTTGTCGAATCTTTAAAAAAGTTGGGCAAAAGTTCGGCCCATCACTAGTAAAAATATGCGACCCGGGGGGGGGGGGGGGGTTGGTTTGCCCCCCCCCCCCCCCCCCATTCAAAAACAAGTTGATACGCCACTGGCACCTGATCACTGTTCTGAACCTTGCCGCCTTGCATACCTCCGAGAGGGCCACAGTACTACCAAAGTATTCTCTGACACTGTGACTAACCTACAAGTTTGGGCTAGTTGGTATTTCATGATTAAAAATTAAAACAGCGAAAGCACACAGACAAGAACAAGAAGGTAGACGAACAACGTGCTGTTTTAATTTATAATCTGAACAAGAAGGTAGACGAACAGCACCTTGCTTGTCTACCTTCCTGTTCTTGTCGGTGTCCTTGCACTGTTCTAATTTTTATTCTGACACTGTGGCTGTTGTTTTGAAACACGGAACATGCTTTTGCTCCCAGATGCGCACTCTCTAAAAGTGTTTGGAGCACCATTTAAAGCTCAACTTCTGCCGTGCCATTAGCCAAGCGAAATGGTAAGTGCATTGGCAATCTCGAGGTTATTATAGGCAGCTGTTTACAAGTGCAGGACTAAACTCACTAGTAGCGCGGCAGTTATTATCACACCTGCTTACGATATAAGGGACTCCGGTTTGATACGCAAGACGCCAGCTGCGTGCCCCACGTGTTGCCGAGGAGCATCGAGACAAAGCGCCATGCAAACTGCTTGTTGAGACCAGACCTATGATGCTCTGTGCTAAACTTACATCAAATTATGGCTTTGAATGGTTGCAAGCTAATAGCGTAAAATGAAGCCTGATCCAAGGAACTTTGCAAACACAGAATCGGCCAGACATTGGGGCTTGCTTTATTTAAAATTTCTCAAATTGTTGCTTCTGGCCTACTTCACTCGCAGTCTGATTCGTCCCCGACTCTCGCTCCTAAAACGTCTTCCTGTTGTTCTTCGCCCGACGAGACCAAATTCTTCTCCACGTATGGCAGCATTTTCTGCCTGAAAATCTGGGCCTGGAAGAGCAAAGGTGCAAACCTACTAGTCTAATCATCATGAATGAGCAAGTACAAACTCGCCAAAATGAACAGCTGATGACGTTACTAGTTGTTCGAAGCTTTTGACGAGCGAGATTCTACCTATCACTCGGCTTCCTCGTACAGCAGAAATACACTTCACACAGCCAAGATAAAGACAAACTTCATTCAGGTGGAGAGCAAGAAAGCATATAACTTGAGGAAAAAATGTCAATGCAAGATCTCAAACAGGTGAAAAAACCGAGCTCAAAACCCACCAAACTTCCTGCAAAAGCAAAAAATGTAAGAAAACCTGGTTTGCATCAAGTTTGGCTTACGCCAAGTCAAGCCATGTCTGTACAAGATTGCATGCTGGCAGCACATAATTGTCAGTTGGTACCAGTCAGCATGTCATTTTGTACGACAATTTGGCGCATTTTTAGACAATAACATAGGGTTGCGCAAATATTCAAATTACCGTATTTACTCGCAGAATGAACGCACTTTTTTTCCCGAAAAATCGATGCAAAGTTGGGGGGGGGGCGTTCATTACGCGAAGTAAAATTTTTGCGTCCGTATTTTCTCCCATAATGAACGGACCTTTTATCCCGAAAATCTCTGCGCGCGGCGCCGCGCAACTCCAAAACCAAACTGCGATGCGCAAAAAAAAGAAAAATGCTTTTCTTTATGTTTTTTTTTTTCTTGCTTCCGTGTTGTTTTTGTTTTTCCGCCTTTCGCAAGTTGTTTTGTTTGCCCTCGCATTCGCGACCTCGGTGTACCAGGATAGAAAAGTGCGTGCATTTCGAGGGCTTCTCGCTTCTCTTTCCAATGTACGAGGAGGAGGCCAGGACAGGATGCCTTCATTATGTGCGCTTTGCTTAGACGAGGGCTTCTCCGTTTTTCTTTTTCTTTCTTATCTCCTTGCGCGCGACGCACAACCCCGGAACCAAACAACTGCGCTAAGCAAAAAAAAAAAAGAAAGGACCTCTTTGTTTTTTTCTTTTCTCCTAGTTCTGTGGATTGTTTTTTTTTTCTTTTTGCCGCCTTTCGCAAGTTGTTTTGTTTCGCTTTGCTTAGGCGAAACTGCGCTAAGCAAAAAAAAGGAAAGAAAAGAAAAGAAAAAAGCTCGAAGCTCCTCTTTGTTTTTTTTTCTTTTCTCCTGGTTCTGTGGATTTTTTTGCCGCCTTTCGCAAGTTTGTTTCGCTTTGCTTAGGCGAGGGCTTCTCCGTTTTTCTTTTTCTTTCTTATCTCCTTGCGCGCGGCGCGCGGCCCAAAGTCCAGACTGCGCTGCGCAAAAAGAAAAAGAAAAAGCTCCTCTCCATGTTTTTTTACTTGCTTCCGTTGGATCTTTTATTTTTTTAACGCCTTTTGCAGGCGTTTTGTTCGCCCAAGCTGCCCATGCATTCGCGACCTCGCTGCACCAGGATAGAAAAGTGCCTTCATTTCGCGCGCGTGGGGGGGGGGGGGGGGGGGAGGGGAGGGGGTCAAAATTTTGACGTCCGAGTTCGGGGTGCGTTTAATACGCGAGGGAAAAAAAAAAGTCGAAATTTCGAGAGCCGACTTGGGGGGTGCGTTCATTAGGCGAGTGCGTTCATTGTGCGAGTAAATACGGTAGTAGTTGTTTCAAATAATGCACTCTTCTACATTCGCTTCAAGATGAACTGCAATATTCATACTTATCAAAGTGTTGACCGCGGCAAGTTAGCCCCGTTGAATGTGCTTCCCACCGAAAGACTTGAGCACGTTACTTGAAAAATGTAATGGATCACCGTTACAAATTACTTTCGCTGAAAAGTACCGGATTACTCCACTCGTTACGTTACAAACTACTTTCACATTACTTTTTCCATACACTTATCGAGATAACAATAGAAATAATTTTGATGTTTTCAAAAATGTTCTGCAACACTCTCTTTCAATTTTCTCACACACCCGCATTATGGTGGTCCTTGTAAAAACAAAATAGTATTGTATTCAACAGAAAAAACCTAGGTACACCTCGTTCACCTGAAAGCTGACAAGGAGCTGCAACCACACACAAAAACCCGCTAGCTTACGGCGACTCGAGATGATCCCTGGAATTCTGCAGACAAAGCGGTGCACATGCTCACTATACTTCGTTTCAGCTTAGGTCCGAGCGCAGCCAATGTTATGAGCCGAAGGGCCAATCAAACAGCGAAAAAGGCACAACGTCATGGCGTGCTCTCTGCGCTTGACTAGCCAGTGAAGAAGCAGTGCACAGAGAGACGGCAAATACCGGCTGGTCCTATCAACTACATAGAGCACGCCATGACGTTAGTGCCTCTTTCGCTGTTTGATTGGCCCTTCGGCTCATAACATCGGCCGCACTCGGACCGAAGCTGGAACAAAGTATAGCAGCACCTACCTCCGCTAGAAGATCAAAAAGACAACGCCTACTTGGCGTTGTCCGTCTTGATCTTTGTTTTTCGCATATTGTATATGCCTCGCACGTTTTTCTGGTGGTTCTAGTGACCAGTCATACAAAAAATCGTTTTTCTTTTCAGTTATTCTCCTCTTCAGAATGTTTTGTATTTTGCTGAACTTGCTGTCTTTATGCCGCTGAACTGCTTGCTCATATTGCTCCAGTTTCTGTATTAGGTTCATATTTTTAAAAAGTAACGAGTAGTTAAAGTAATCCGTTACTAATATTTGTAACGAAATTAAATTACAAATTACTGCCGCAAAAAAAAGTAATGTGGCAATTACAAAATTACTCGAGGAATAGATTACAGGTAATCCGTAACTTGTAAAAGATTACTTCCCAAGTCTGCACACCAAGTGGATGAGCATCGTACCAGCGTGCATCACCTCTGTATGGTGCACGTTAAAGACCCCAGGATAGCGGCTGTACTGCACTGGCTAAATTGCTCATCTACAGCTGACAGATAAGATGCCCGTTGAGGCAGACTAAGTTCAGGCTGTATAAACATACGCGCACCATATTTTCCTGCTCAACGAGCACCTATGCACTGTGGGGAAGCAATTGCGGCGAAGCTTGCGGGCTCTGTGGGTATCGCATCCCTACAGTGCACAGGTGCTCAAACAAGATTGGCTTTTAGGCCTCTTGTGACAATGGAGGAGCAGATGCACTGCTGCGGAGCGGGTCCTCTGCCGTCGCAAGAGGCTCAAAAACCGGCCTTGTCTATCACCGCCCTACTCGGTTGCGAGTGGGTGAACGGCGCTTTAGGAAGCCACGTCTTGACAGCCCGTGCCCCTAACACAATTTTTGATAACGCATTTTGAAAGGCAATTTATTTGTGTAACAAGATCTTCTCCATGTATTTCCATAGTGAAATTAAAGGACCAAGTGTGCACTTTGGTGAAAGCCTAATAATTGCATTCCTGAAGTGATTATTCTATCTATCCAGTGGTGCCACCTGTGAGCATATATTCATAGTTATTTCGCATACAAAATCACGCTGCGTTAGTGCTTTTCTTTTTCAGATGCGATTAAGATTTTGTGGCGGGGGCTTACCTCTTCTTTTCGTGCGGACAATTTTTGTGGCTGGCTTTTTCTGTCAGATTATATCTTTGCTAATTAGTACACTCAGGAAGGGCACATTTATTTAGTTTATTGGTCCAAAGGCCGCATATAGGGTCTATACAGGCATATTTTTAAAAGTTTCTCCCATTTTCTTTGATTTTCTTTTTGCACACAACACAAAGTTCTGCCTAGAGTTGTTTTTTTTTCAATCGAGAACTTGGATCCAAATAGGTACTGTATTTCTTTTAGGTTTGATACGCATTGACCGCGATAAAACTAGACTTCTGAGGAATGCTTACTAAATTAGCTATAGATATAATGATTAATTTCTAATTATCAGCGAAAGCTTTTCAACGCGTGATAACACATTGTAGCTGACCTTGAGAATGGCTTTTTCGTACGCTCTAGTATTTGTAGAAAATGTGGACATACCTCTCTCCGCGTATGGTAAAATTGCTGGGCAGATATGTTTGCCATAAATACCACTTTTTCGCAAAATCAAACGGATAGGAACAGGGGCAAACCTATATCTGGGCTTAGTACGATTGATACAATCCAAATCGGACTAGGAATGAGAAAACAATTGTCAAGGAGGGGACAAGCGAGCTGCTGAAATGGCGTGAGCTTACGACCTGTCCCTCGTCTGGTTTCTCCTTGGGCTCACCTGGCTGAAGAGTACGGCATCGGGGAGGTGGATGTCTCCCGTGACCAGGGCGTTGACCCGCGACAGCCGCTCCCTGGGCTCGGGGCTTAAGATGTAGAACACCTTCTCGGCTGGGTCCACAGCACGCACCAAGCCTACGAGGAAGGACAGGCTAGTCTGTGGCCACAAAGAATTACTTCCCACAAGTGGGATCGGGAATGTGACACTGAAACCGGTTCCCAGTTATTTCGATCCTGAGTATCGCTTCACCGTTCGATGTTAAATCAGACATTTAACAAATTACAGATGGTGTCCTGCGAGGTTTCATTTTAGAAGTTTTGATATTTCCTGTTTACCGTATTTACTCGCATAATGAACGGACTCGCATAATGGATCCACCCTCCCCAACGGGTACCAATATTTGGACTTTCTTTTTTTCCCTCGCGTATTTAACGCACCTCCAATTTCCGGCTCCGCGAGTCTCGAATTGCATCCAATTTAGCTAGCCACCGAGCCAATTATATTTTGCTGCCAGGCGGTCAGGCCAAGTCAAGCCAAGCCAAGCTGCTCTCGTAATGGCTGCAAGTGTGTAGTTGCAGAAGTGATCAATCGTGAAACCGAGCGGCACGCACACTTGATGAAGCTTGGGTCGAGGAATTGCCCAGCCCCGGACATTCTTCGCCTATTGGATGCGTCGATGTCAATAAACACGCCATCGTCTGTGGTCCGCTTTCGCGCAGTGAAATCGTGAAAATGGTTAGGCCTAAGAATGGTTGCATTGCTCTCCGTGCGGAGTGAGCTTCGTAGGGTGCTTTTCCTTCAACAAAAGGCACACCGAAAGCGGCCATAAAAGGTTAGCAATTTATAAAGCATGGTTATTGTGGCGCACCCCCGACCAGCCGTGGGTGCGCCTCCATCACTGGAGACGTGCCACAGTTTGTTGCCGTGTTATATTGGCACCTAATATGACATTTGCACGAAGTGTGTAAATGTAAAAATTTTAACCCACGTAAAACTTTACCCTCAAATATGTGTCAACTTTCCTGGAAAAAAAAGTGTGTTCATTATGCGAGTAAATAAGGTATTTATTTTGGCTTCAGCTGTCCCCCCCACCAAACTAAGTTTTTATAGGCTACTTTTAGAAATCAATAAAAAAAACACCTAAAAAAGCAGACAGAAAAAAAAAAAAAGTCGGAAGACACCTCACTTCCTACGAGTTGTGAATGCAAAAGCATGAATATCCAATGGAACGCCGCGGAGTGATCCGCGGAGTTTTGTGGCGCGAGTAATGTTTTCGAGTTGTGGCAGAAGCACCGGCGATGATGTGGATGCTAGAGGCGGCGCCATGTTTGTCGGCGTCGAGACGAGCAGAAGCACCGCTGACGATGTGGATGATGGAGGCGACGGCATGTTGGTCGGCGGTGAGACGAGCAGAAGCCTCCGAGCGCGTGCCAACGTGTCCGTTTTAACCTACGTGGGGCCCGTAGTGGCTTGGGGTTGCGGCAGTTAGCTTTCTCGGCGCGCTGGCGGCACGGACACGCAGCGCCATCTGGCGGCAGTCGTTGGAACTGACGTGCGCAGCGGCCAATGGGAGCCCCGTCTCCACGCTCCAGCCAATGGGAGCTTTTGGGACCAGGGAAACTAGGTGCCGTTTTCGCGCTTTAAACTGATGACGTCGGCTGGCTCCATGGGACAGTTAATGCTTTCGCATTAAAAAAAAGCGCAACAGTATAGCATACAATTGACTCTCGGTAATTCAAAATCATTTTTGTTAGTTCAAAGCAGGGGTATGGTCCTGGAAATCATACATACGAGTCTATGGGGAAAAATATGCGACCGTTCAGTGAAGCTCCGTGTCTGGTTAATTGGAAGAATTTTTTTCGGCGCTCCAGAAGTCCGATTACTCCAGGAGGACGAAAAAACCTAGCAATTATGCCATCTAAAAACACGACTAAGTACTTATTATAATGAAATCGCTTTGCTTGTATTCCACCAAAAAAACAGCTGCATTTCCAAACGATAGATTCTTGATGCAGACACACTTTACACTTCATGCTGAGACATGTTGTACCTCTAGAACCTCACAAAATTGGTTTGTAGAATAAGTTAACGGCAATTGACGCAGACACTGGGAAGGGAGCAAGCTCGAAAATGACCATCTCAAGCATTTTCGTGAGCCACGGTAAGGTGTTTAAGTTATTTTTTTTTTTTTACTAACTTCTAGGCCACATTTTTAACAATTATTTTTGTACATGAAACTAGAAGATACGCAAATTAAAACACATTAAGAAACAAAAATCGAAATTTTTAGTCGGATCGTCTAATTCTTGACTCGCATCTCCGCTTAAAAACAAAGACTGGGCTTGGACGTCATTCACCATTGTGGCGCATGTGACATGTGCATTGGCAAAGCATCTCTCTACAAATTTTCAGACCCAAAAGCTCTCAAATGAGCTGGATGTTCTCTTCATTATTGTTTCAATCGAATGAGAATGTGAAAAACTAGACCCGGAAGGATCTCCCGGATTTCGCAATTCACAACTTTTGGTACAATTTCGCAAAAAACCAACTTGTGCCTTTTTTTTTTCTGACCAAGGGCTGGATTCCGCTCTCTCTACCCAACAGAAAATGTGTCGGAATCTCGGAACTTACCCAGCATCTCTTTTCCGAAAATCGTGTTTCTCACGCGAGTATGGTAGTTTTTCATAAATGGAGCGGTGTTCACGCACGATACGCTCAAATTCAAAATCTGGCCGACGCAAACGTCCAGAAAAGTGGTGGTCCGTCCCAAGTCGAGCTGCTAAAGGTGGGTTCCAACGTGCCCCTCCGTGCTTCTTCGGCAATGAGAGAAATCCCTACAGCGGCCCACAGCCTTCGGGTACGGTGCCTACAACGTGGCTCCGACCGGTCCGTTTACCGCGCCCGAAGAAGTGCTCTTTCCATTTCCGCCCCACGGTAGCAGCGTCCCAGTAGTAGTAATGGATGTGGCAGGCGCCTCTTCTGCTCCAGGTCGCTCTACGGTGTGGCAGTCCACAGAAGTTTCGGAGGCCAGAAGTCGGGAATGACACCGACGTGCGCTCGTGATTTTTGCCGGCATTTGTACGGCCTACCGCCAGGGTGGCAACGTCCGACGGCGCGACACACGTCCTTTGTTACCACTGGGGAACCACTTTCGACGCATGGGAGGGACAGGACACTTAACGCACCTGTCCGAGTCCAGCTCTCATAGATTAAAGCGGCACGGAAGCGAAAATTGAAATATTCAAATTTCGTTCGGAAATGAGTCAAGCATGACGTATAGTAACCGTAAATTATAATCAAACGTTTGTATTTTGAACGATTGGCTATATTTTTCGTTCCAAACGGTGCACTCGAGCAAGCGCTCGAAGAGAAGCGAACGGAGAGCGCGATGCGTCATGGGATATCCGGCGTAAACAAAACCACAAAAAAAAAAGATTCCCCGCATTCGTGACGTAGAAAGGCTGGTGTGGTTATGAGCTTTGCCGCTGGCAGCGTTGTCAGCGTTGTAATGGTGTCAATAGTGTCAACGTGTTTCAACCGGGCCGTTCGAAGTACCCGTGGGGTGATGAGTGTGGCTGGCCCAAGGAGCACGTAGCTTCCACAGCACTGTCAGCTTAGGGCTGAACGGGGTGGGGAAAGCAAATATTGTTGGAGTTTTGAGCGACGGGCTAATCTTCTAGGGGGAGAATGGCGGTGTCCAGGTACACAAACGAGGCAATTCTTTATGGTGTCAGAAGACTACCCAATCAATATTTTGCGACAGCGTCACATATATATTTAATAAAATAAAAAAACGCAACTGTTCGAAACCGAAACCAAAACTGGACGGGGGGAAGAAGAAATATAGAAGAGGAAGTTACCGAAAGTCTCGTTCCTGTGACACTTTTTTCCCCCAATCAACGTATTGCAGCTTTTTAGAAGCCACAAAAAGATGCGTATCATATATCATATTTCTGTTCTATTTTTAATATCGTGTGTGTGCCTTCGATGACCCCCGACTTTGATTATCTTTGGTGGTTGTGTCTAAACCATAGAAAATGGCACGTGAGCACAAAGAAGAGAGTGAGCGCGACTCAAACCGGCCAGTTCTCGATCGGTGGTTTTCGGGCAGAAAGAAAACAAATTTCGAGCCGTAAATTGTGTTCTGGGTACTTGGGATCTCATACGTCATGAACAAATAGAGCTTTCAGCCTTTCCAATTTGGTGAAGAAGGAAGAGCAGCGGAGCTGTAGCTTCTGTTCTCGGCAGTGGCTTTCCAGGTGAGCGATCTGCTCTTCTTTCGCAAGAGAATCTGAAGCGCTCGACGCAGTGGAGCTTTAGGCGATAGCGGCCTCGCGGCAACTGCGGAACCATCCACGCCGCTGCGCACATTGCCGTCTATTCTCTTCCCGCTCTTCTTCCCCCAAAGAAAGTTTGCCACCACCTATAAGCGACGGCAGTAACCAGTTGTCTGGTTGCCGAGGCTGAAAAGGTTGCCGCGTTCTATGGGCGACAGCGGCAAGCAGACAACCGGCAAACACAACACTCTGGACAGCTACCGCCATCTATGAGTGACAGCGGCAACCAGAGTGTTGTGTCAACCACGGGTGTCGACATTTGTTTGGTACCGGACACGATCCTGGAAAAATTATCCCTTAACAGCTTCGCTGTAAAAACATTGGCGAGCATAAATACCCTGTCAATGTCCCTCTAACTAACTCTCGAAGGACACTGAGGAGTTCTCAGAAAGAAGGAAGCAGCATCGAGCCCCGCAGATCGTCCAAAGGCTCTCACCGTATCCCAGACATTCGTAGGGCCCAGTTCCCTCGACGAATTTCGGGTAGTCGCTCTTGTTCGTTTCCAGGAGCTGAAAAAAAAAAAAAGAAACGAGACAGCCAATTTTATAAACTTGGAAGCGCGTCACGAGCGTTTCGCAAGAAGCATCGAGGTATGTCGGTTCCACCGAGACGAAGTTACTATCATATAGAATTCCGGCGAGACGGACGTTAGAATATGGAAGCGTCATTTGGGATCCGCGCACATAATGTTGCATTTCAGAACTTGAAAAGAATCAAAAACTAGAGGTGCTCGTTCTGTTTAACATGTACACTCCACTTATGTGTCATCTACTCAACATTGCATTGACGCGGGCCTGGAATCCTTATGGTAAGGAAGGAGTTGTTTAAAATGTCTTTATCTAAATGTTAATGACGAGCTCGAAATAAAAAAATGACTATATTACCGCGTACGTGGCTGAACTTGCAATGCACGCACGCGGCTGCCACGCAGAGAAACGGGGTTCGAACCCCGCTCAGTCTGGATCTTTCTTTTGTAATTCTCTCCTGGAAGGCTCCATCCATTTCTCAGCTGTAATCGAATGTTCTGGTTCCGAACAGTCTTGAAAGCTCCACACAAATAAATCGGCGGTACTGTAGAGACCGGTTATAACGAAGTCAATGGGAATCGAAAATCACTTCGCAATGTCCGCTATTTCGTTATAACCGACTTCGGTTAATGAGGTGCAAAAGAGAATGGGAAATCGTGATCGCTTCGCTGTAGCCACTATTTCGTTATAACCGACTTTGTTATAACCGGTCGCCGACGCCAAATGCTGGTACCGTTTTCTTTAACCCCCATTCTAAGTTTTGGGGGAATTTCTGAACCTCAACTGCTTAACTGTTGTCTTCTAAGTTACATTCATTGCCTTCAAAATCAAGTTTCTAGCCACAAACAAAATGGGAGCAAAATTGTAAAAAAATTCAGTGCTGCCATCTGTTGGCAGAGCGAGCCTGGTTTGTCCAAAACGGTTGAGAGCGTAAATTGGTGAAAGCAGACGAGCTATACTCGTCCTGAACGGTTTGGGGACTGTTCCACACTGGCGAGCTAGGTTTGTCCAAAACGGTTAAGGGGTTAAAGAAACACTCACATCCCCCCAAGAATATTTTGTTATTTTTTGCCCGGCGATTTAATATGGTGTCAGAGGACTCCCCAATCAATATTTTGCTACGGAGTCACGTATATTTTTAATAACTCCAAAAAACTCAACTGCTCGAAACCGAAACATGAGCACGGAGTTAAGGGCCGCAGCATGTGGACTGGGGAGGAGGGAGAAATGTAGAGGAAGAGAGAGTTGCCGTAAGTTACATGGCTACACACAACTTCTCTTTTTTTTTTTACATTGTTTTTTCGGTTGTGCGAAGCAGAGAACAGTGTTGCGGGCACCATTTGTCGTGCGTTTTTTTGTGCACTCCAAGATCGGTTGTTTTGTACTTATAAGAATGGAAAATGAGTAGTGAATGCCCGCTTAGTCTGCTTCGTCCAGTCGTCCAGCCCGCAACTCCCGCGATACTACATTATGTTGAGAATTACACAGCACATGTACTTCTGAAACTCCGTGCAACTTTCTTTTTTTTTTTTTTTTCAATCAACGTAACTGCAATTTTCTACAAGTCACAAGAAATGGGTTTCATAATTGTTTTCTTATTTTTAATACTGAGTCTGTGCCTTCGATGACCAACAACTTTGGTTATGTTTGGTATGTGTATCTGAAGAGCGCGTCCCCTCGGTAACACCCAATCTAAATAACTGCTTCGAGTCCAGTGATGTTGCTCGGCAGTCTCTTCCAAAGCCTCTCAACACGACCGGACTATTTTTTTTTTTTTCTTCCGCCGCCCACATGTGAAATTTGGGACGAAACAAATGTTTCTTTAGGAAAGCCCAATCAACAATTTACTTGTTTTTTTAACCTACAACAGAGCAGCTAACCCAACATACGACCTGCCACGAATCGTGGCTTTGACCATACCAAAAAATCATGAGCCATTCCACTCTGTGAAAGTGGATGACCAGCGAAGCTGTTTAGCACACGACACAGACCCACCTCGAGGAGCCAGCGCAAACCAGACATGCACGACGGGACCGCCACCCCGGGAGAGCGGAAGGAAAGGAAACTAGGCACGCAAGCGCTTAGAACGACGGACATCGCCAACGTGGTCGCATAGCGGCAAATCTTCGAGAAACCTTTATTATCTACCTGAGAGTCTACTGAGATTGAAAATTGTGCCTATTGATAACTAATGTACTGACTAGACCTATTGCTAAATTACCCGAGCATCAAGGAGATTGCAGGGAATGGCGTTCCATGCGCCGCACGTGCCGGCGTCTGCAGCAGTAACTGTTCATAAGCAAAAGCCTAAAACAAATGTCACCTTACACGTGTGTTCGTGAACGTTTTATTTTGATTATTTCCTCGTAATCTTTTATACGGGGAAAGCGTGCGCGTGCAGCGGTACGAGCGTAGAGTTTTAGTCACTGCACACAAAATATCCACGGAACCCTAGCCATAAACAGCTTCGCTGTAAAACACGACCGGCAAGTGTCTGGCCATCACTACCGATTTTTAGCTTGGCCGCCGGAGACAGAAACATGGCCGGCATGCGTCCTTCCACTAACTGTCCGTTTGCAGCTTGTCCTTGCAAAGCGGTAAAGCCTGACACACATGTGCTGGTACAAACAAGTGAAGCTTGAAGCCAGATCACTGGTGCAAACCGGTGAAGCATGACGCGAGAAATCTGATAATTCTAAAGACATTATTCAAAATTCTAGAATATTTAGAAAAATCAAATACTTGAAAAAGTGAAAGTGTGCCATGAATCTAATCAAATAGCAGATACTACTTGCGGATGAAACCAAGCGTCGAATACTCAGGCACCTCTATCGACGGTTACGTGGAACGCGGGAGAAGGCGGACGAGTTGCGTTTCTTGAAATGCCCGGCCAATGGCTGCCCAGAAAGAAATAGTTCTCACGAAAAATGGAGCACAAATAACCGTTACACCCAAAGCAGCGAAGCAAATTGGACATTCGTGTTAGGCTGCACAAGGTAGGTCTGCATTTGAGCTATGGCGACACTAAAATACCACAGATGAGAAATTTCGCCAGTGTATCACGACCAATAGTGTGGGTTTCTGAGATTGTCTGTTTATGGTCATAACTCAATCTATGGGTGCCAAGCATTCTAAAACACCCAAAATTAGACTGATATGGATCTGATTTCTTTATTAAAAATTGTAAAGCCCTTCCACTTCACACGAAGATGGAGGACCAGCGAAGCTGTTATCTTTACGATGTCTAGGACAATGCCTAGAGGACGACGTCTAGGATGACTTCAAGGACGACTTCTTGGACGATTTCAAGGACGACGCCCAGAGATGATAACAAGAGATCAGGACCTCACTATCTAATAATGCCAAGGAAGGCTGACTCACGCTGGTTGCCTCCTCTTTTTGTTTTTTTTTATTCACACTTGCCACGACCAATGGGGAGTTTTCTGTCAACATCCGCGGACACACTTTTTTCCAGATCGTAGCACATAACAGCTTCGCTGTAAAAACGAAATCAAAGATCACAACGCACCCATTTTTCTGCGATTTGGTGCAGAAACTGGAGGGCACCGTCGGACACGCGACAGCCAATCGTAAGTGATCACTTTTCGTGCGCAAATTGCGCATAATCAAAAAACAGTCTACCGTGGGTTGGCCCCATTGCTGCGCAAAAAGCCTCGCGATTGGCAGTTGCACCCAGTGTTGCCAGACGGAGAAAAAAAAGTCAGCAGATTGATCTCCAAAAGTCAGTAGATTTGCAAAAAAAATCAGTAGATTCTACGAAATCTGTGTTTTGCCATGTTTTCCCATTTCCATTAAACCATTTTTTGAAGAAATACTATAGAGCAACGAAATACATGGTAATAAACACAAATAAAATATGAAAAAACAAGACCAGTTCTTGAATAATTCTTTATGAAAAACAAAGTAAAATGGCACCGTGAATATATATATTTTTTTTTTATCAGCATTGACAAGTGTTGCGATTTCAAGGATTATTCGTTGAACTCGAGACTGAGCCACTTTTGGGATCAACAGATGAGGGCGACAGTGGGACATCGACCTGTCGCTATTATTGAAACGAAATCAAAACGAGACGTTCCGGCAAGTGCGCGCATACATGTCCAATGGAAGTCCTCTCCAAGCTGCCACCTTTCCCTTTCTTTTTCGCCTGACTCAAAGCTTGCGTTCGAACGTGGAGAAACTTAATTCGTTAGCTTTTTAAGCCACCGAGGAATAACATTATATTATTTTTTTGCCAAAGCCTGCCAAATAAAAGTTAAGAACCGAAATTTGGATGTCGATCCCATGCAATCCGCCAGGCGAATGAATGAAAATGGCGGCCCTCCCCGCTCAGCTGGGAGCAGCCGAAAGTTCACGCATGCGTCCACGGCCTCTCGCTCTGCGCCGCAGGCTGATTGGCTCACTCGGGAGGGAGACGTTACGGCGGCGAGATCATAGACTGGCCAAACTCTCCCCATATATGGCTCTGTCCCGGATGTCACCACCGAACCCAACGTTGGTCGAACCTGCTCTGGGTGAATAGATATGAATATACGGTTAAGTCGCTCGAATAGGTTGGGTTTCTGGGCCGTCTAGCCAGTGCTTAGTTTTTAATTCTGGGAGAATATGAGTTTCCTTTGATGGGCGACCCTGGGAACTGAAGGGGCCAAATAATACATTTTTAATATGTTTACTAAAAAAAAGTCAGTAGATTTTCTTCTTTTTCAGTGAATCAGTAGACCCTGTTAAGAATGAAACCTTCGGCAACCTTCTTCTGAGTTTCAACGCTGCGGAAACGAGTCACGATCTGTTCAGGACTGTCGCCCACCTGTCGGAGCCTGCCCAAAACTTTGCTGTAACGCACTTGGCGGTTGCACCTGCTGCCCTGGCGGAGAGTGAGGGAGAAAACGGACCCTATATAAGGCGGAGCGTGAGGCTGCTCCATTGTTCTCTTGGATTTGACGACTGTATCGCTACCATGTAATTAAACCGTTCGTTACGTTACCAATTCTCCCACCTCCACTGGACCCCTGGGTTCCTCACTTCGGGGAATGGTCGTCGTCACGAGCCAGGAAGCCTCCGGACGTGCGGCTTAAACCCCGCCTCGAACAACTGGTTGGCAGCGGTTGGGATTGGACCATGCGACATCGTGCTACATCTGTGGGTGAGCGTTGGACTTTGCTTTGAGATTCGCCAGGCTTCAGATTATGGGTAATTAATTTTGAACTGCTGGGAATCTTTAGTGTTTGACTCGTGCGCTAGGTTTGTGTACAACCTCGCGACAAGTTTTAGAACAAAGCAAAAGCTAAAAAGCAGCGATCATGGATCTAATGAGGTTACTGAGAACAGATTTACTCTGTTTATGTGAAGAATTGGGTGTGGAGGTGGAGCAAAAGATGAAGAAATCTGAGATCAGTAAAGCTATTTCAGAAAGCGCGGAAGCAGAGGAAATTAAAATTGCGTGGGAACTGCTTCAGAATGCTAAGAGCGAGGCTGCAGCGAGAGAGGAACAAGCGCAGGATGCAGCGAGAGAGGAACGAGAGCAGGCTGCAGCGAGAGAGGAACGAGAGCAGGCTGCAGCGAGAGAGGAACGAGACCAGGAGCGAGCGCTGAAAAGGCTAGAGCTCGAAATTGAACAACAGCGATTAAACTCGCAGAACAGTAGAGTTGGGGCTCCGGTACGAGCAAGTGAGACCGAGTCGTATCAAATGAAGAAGCTCCTGCAGCCGTTTAAAGTTGGGGAAGACGTGGGCCTGTTCTTAGTTAACTTTGAGAGGACATGTGAGAAGTTGAGCTTCGCCCCAGAAACGTGGCCGCAACGGCTTTTGACTCTGTTGCCCTGTGAGGCTGCAGAGGTTGTCGCGCGCCTTAGTGCTGGAGACGCGGACGACTACGACAAGGTGAAGTCCAGCCTTTTGAAGCGGTACCGCCTTTCTGCCGAGGCGTTCCTTCAAAGGTTTAGAAACGCATCCAAAAAGAGCAGCGTGGGCTACTCGGAATTCGCGTAAGGGCTTAAACCAACTTGATAGAATGGTTGAAGAGCGAGGAAGTGTACGAAAGCCGAGACAAGGTAGTCGAGTGTGTGTGCCTCGAACAGTTCTTTCGTAGCATTCCGCAGTCAGTCAAGCTCTGGGTGCAGGATAGGGTGGGAGTCGACTCTGTCGAAAGGGCCGCTGAGCTAGCCGAAGAGTACGCAACGCGTAGAAAGCTGAGCGGAGAGGAAAGCGAACCCGGCCGGAGCGATCAGCGCAAGACCTTCCGACAGGGTAACGGCTCGCGAGAAAACGGGCCCGAGAAGCCCGAAGCAGGACAAAAGGTCCCAGAAAAGAGCGCAGAACACTCGAACGGAGACGAGGCGCGGAAAAGCCCAACCGGGCAGTTCGAGGCAAGGAAGCCGTTCCTGTGCTACAACTGTCAGGAGCCGGGACACACAGCGGCCACATGTAAGAAACCGCGGGTTGTGTTCTCGTACGTGAACGTTAGTGACAAGGACCTGAAGCTTCTTCGTTCCTATCTTCACGAGCTCCAGGTAAACGGAAAGCCGTGCAGGGTGCTTCGGGACAGTGCAGCGACGATGGACGTTGTTCATCCGTCGTATGTAACGACCTCCGATTTTACTGGAAAGGTAGTTTGGATCAAGCAGCTGCTTGAAAAGCACAGTGTCTGTCTGCCTATGGCGACAGTAAGGATAACTGGCCCGTTCGGAGAGCTAGTGACAGAGGCGGCTGTCTCGCTAACAGTCCCGTTGGAGTATCCTTATTTGTTTTCTAACCGGTCAGATTTCCTGCTGCGCGAAAGGGGTCAACAACTGGGAGAAGGGCTAGTTCAGTCATGTACGAGGTCCAAATCGCGTCAGGTCGCCCCTTTGTTGACGAGGGATCCAGAGCCAGAGGCAGCTGACGGGGAGCAAGCACTCCCAGAGTTGGAGGCAGAAAACTGGGATGAGAGGGACCAGGTTGTAGAACAGCCTGACCTCGTAGCACTAGAAAGCGTACGCCGTTCCAAAGCGCCGGCGAAAAAGGCGGAGGAAGACGGGATCAGTGAAAGATCTCTCGTAGCTCCGACGTCACGTAACTTTGGTCCTCTGCTACGAGTAGACAGAGTGTCTTTGACAGTCGAGCAGAAGAGCGACCCTAGTGTGTCAGGGTTTCGCGGTACAGCTCAGGAGATTGCTAGGACCAATGTGACGGGGCATGAAAAAGGCGGATTGTTTTATCGGCGCTATAAGGACCGCATTTTCACGTCTAGAAATCACGTGAAAATCGATCACTATGACTTCAGCGTAAGAAAAAGGAAAGGCAAATTTAACGGCAATGCCGATGGGTTGAGCAGATTTTTCTGACATCACGAAAAACAGTAGGGATGATCTCAGAGGTCTTCGTCATCCACGGGAATGAGGATCAAAGTGGGGGCACTTCGTTAAAACCCCAAAACGACCTCACAAATTGCGAAGAAGTGTTTGTCTTTTGTATTTTGTTTATTGTGACCTCGTTGGAAAAATGAGTTTTTTTGGCGACAGGGGGTCTCGATACCCGGAATTGTACCAAATTTTGGTAATCCGTAATCCAGTCTGGCGGGTCTCTGGCGAATTCCGAGCGTTTGACTGCGGTGTGGCGTGGTGTTGTGGGGGACGTTTCCGCTGATGCCTCCGTTGTAAGAGATTTGGGAGTTTGTTTAGTGCTTGCAGCGTCTTCTCAAGGCCTACTCCAAGCCCACCTCTTCAGGCCAGCGATTGTACCACCGGCCATTCGAGGTTTCCCTGGCCCCGGAGGGGCTGTTAAGAATGGAACCTTCGGCAACCTTCTTCCGAGTTTCAACGCTGCGGAAACGAGTCACGATCTGTTCAGGACTGTTGCCCACCTGTCGGAGCCTGCCCAAAACGAGTCCCGACGTGTTCAGGACAGTCGCCCGCCTGTCGGAGCCTGCCCAAAACGAGTCTCAACGCGTCCGTGACGTCAACGGGACGTGTGTGTGTGTGCGTGTGGGTTCGTGCGCTCCGGAAGGGGAGAGAGGCATGGCCTAACTGCGGAGAACCATGGCTACGACGCACTTCTGGCTACGACGCGGCGGACTTTGCTGCAACGCACTTGGCGGTTGCACCTGCTGCCCTGGCAGAGTGTGAGGGAGAAAACGGACCCTATATAAGGCGGAGCGTGAGGCTGCTCCGTTGTTCTCTCGGATTTGACGACTGTATCGCTACCATGTAATTAAACCGTTCGTTACGTTACCAATTCTCCCACCTCCACTGGACCCCTGGGTTCTTCACTTCGGGGAATGGTCGTCGTCACGAGCCAGGAAGCCTCCGGACGTGCGGCTTAAACCCCGCCTCGAACGAAATCAGTAGATCTACTGATAAATCAGTAGACCTGGCAACACTGGTTGCACCTCCAATAGTGCCTTCCAATTTCTGCGCCAGATCGCAAAAAAAATGGGCGCGTCATTATCTTTGATTCCATTTCTAGTAGGGAAATGGGACGTGTGTCAATCTAATCCCGAGCTTTTCAGGATGCTCGGAGGCCGTGAGTGAGCTACGACCATAAATAGACAATCTCAGAGACCACTTTAGTGCCCCCTTCATGGGTAAGGGGGCACTAGACTAAACAGCCCAGTGGCTGAAGCAGAGAGGTTCCCCCCTCGCTTGAGCGATTCCGCAGATAAGGGTGTCCAGCTTTCGGCCCTCCGCAACACGGCTGCAAAGGTCTCAACTGGCAAGCGAGGCGCTCTCGCGACGGGCGTCTCTCGCAACGCCTCGTGATGGGGGAAAGAACCTACCGCCTCCCTGGGGACCACGCAGAGTGCCACCACGCTGCCGGCCACAACGTGAAGGAGGTCCTGCTTGCGCACGACGCCGTCGCAGTCGTGGATGGCCAGCGAACACCAGGGGACCCTGGGAAGGAACCCGGACGATCCCAGTTAGCGCCGACTTCTTCGCGAGAAATGTTGTTCCTGCCTCGCGACAAGCTCTCGCACAAACTAGTTCGAAGGAGCAGATGCGCGGGCTAGTTCGTGACCAGCGTGGGTTGCAACTGACCAAAATTCAGAACACTGTCGAGTGCTCGAAAATGTCCGTTCCATGCTTCACTTACAACGGACCGGAGGATACCTTTAGACCCAACTCTAGAACCGAGCGCGCGGGTGGGCAAAAAAAAAAAAGCAATACGGGGGATTTGTTTTGCGGAAGCACTTTCTTGCGGAAAGCGAGTCAGTCCCAGTCTGGTTTCTCTCTCCACTACGTGCGAGAAATTTATGCGGCACCGCCGCTAGCCCGGGGTCTTTAACATGCATGACGCGGTAGTGTCTCACGACCGCAGGCCAATATGACGCTTGTCCAGACAGAAACGGCTGAGGACTGAACCCAGGGTTCCTGGGTTCTGCGACCTTTCGTCCCCCGTGGTCCGCTCCGTGTTAACAGGCTCGGCCACCCGTCCCCCGCTTCACAAATGCTTGCTCGCAATATGTTGCTCGGGTAGAGGGGACAGAATTGGTTGCAGACTCTTTTCGTCGTCTGTTGACCATCATTCACATTCTACTAAGCGTCTGCACCTAACCAAGCAATTGCAATTGACTGAAAGCAGCGATGGAAGCGGCACTTGGCCTCTTGTAGCAGGTTTCGTAGCCGGAAAAATAAAAGATAGGAGCAGCAACTGATGCTTCTGGAGCAGATGCCAACATCTGTTAGTACGTCTCTCGAAAATGAAAATGTCGTTGCACCGCTAAATGAGTTTATATCTGACATTCTTCGAGCACTCCTCTTCGGTACTAAAGCATATTATTTATTACCTTTTGTAGTGAGAATAGGCAGGATGCGGAAGGAACAAAAAGACTTCCAGATTCCAATTACAATGGGCGTGAAAAAAATGGTCGAAAAATTAAGCATAGTGCAACACTAATAAAGCATCTCTCTCCCTCCCTCTTTTACACTCGGTAGTTAATTTAGCCCGTAAATATATTTCCCGTAAAATGCCAGCAAAAATCAGCATATACGCTAAAACATCTACCAAAAAGATAGGTCCCCCAAAGATTTACGAGCACTGAACTGAGGATTAATACCATAAACTGCAAAAATAACGTGTTAAAACAGTTTATATTCCGACCCCAAATGTTTCTGGAAATCTGTAAATGGCAAGACGCGGTCGTTTTCCCAACATTCATCGCTTCGTTCTACTCGTAACGGTGCGGTTTGTTATGTTTCTTCGCCTAAAGACATCGCCGAGGAGTTTGCCTCATTTTTTAGCAGCTGCCCACTCGGTCCGTGAAATCAGACCGAGTGAATGAACCCACTGATGGTGACTCTCTCCCCCAGTTTCGTGTTGCTACATGTGACGTCGTCGCGGCAATAAACAAGCTAAAGCCTGAATTGTCGACTGGTGCTGACGAAATTCCACTTTTTATCATTAAAGGCTGCTGTGGGCTGATAGCCCCCGCACTAGCTCATATTTTTAACGTGTCATCGAATTCCAGTATATTTCCCGCGATACGGAAGGAAGCGATAGTTGTGCCCATTCATAAAGAGGGCATTGCCTGCATTGTGTCAAATTACCGCCCTGTGTCACTTTTGTGCGGTTTTGCTAAAATATTTGAAACCATCGTGCAAGAATGCCTTTTCTCCCATTTATCAAAGTATCTTACGCATCAACAGCATGGCTTCATTAGAGGATGTTCTGTCAAGACTAACCTTTGTACATTTCTTCACTACGCAGCCCCGGTCGTTTCGAAAAGTGGTCAGATTGAATCGATTTACTTCGATCTTTCAAAGGCTTTTGATAGGGTTGATCATTTTTTACTTGTACAAAAATTGAAACAATATGGTATTGTACCTAAGCTTTGTGATTGGGTTTCTAGTTATTTGTCATCGAGAAGAAACTTTGTTCGTGTTGATAATGTTCTATCAAGTGCGTTCCCCGGGAGTTTTTAGGAGTACCCCAGGGGTCAGTCGTGGGTCCACTCCTATTCCTTGTATTCATCAATGATATTTCAAAGTGTATTACATCTGCCAGAATGCTCTTATTTGCTGATGATATAAAGTTATTTTCACATATTCATTCCAAAAATGACTGTGAAGCGCTACAATCTGATGTGTTGAGCATTTCTAAGTAGTGCCTGTCAAACCGCTTGCCTTTGAACGCCAACAAAACTAAGGTAATCTCGCTAACAAGACGGAATAATCCCTTACACTTTAAATACAGATTGCATAACCATACTATTGCTCGAACTGATGTAGTCAGGGACCTTGGAGTGCTAGTAGACTGTAAACTATTGCTCAAATCTCATGTCACTAACATTTGTGGTACCGGTCTTAAAGTGCTCGGGAGGATTTCACGTTTGACTCGACACTTCCAGGCACCTGATACTATATTACGCTTATTTTGTGCTTTGGTTAGGCCACGGCTTGAATTTGCATCTGTTGTGTGGAACTTTTTATCACATAGCGATTGCAGACGCATTGAAATGGTACAAAGGCGTCTGATACGCATAGTCTACGATAAGCATTTTAACAGGAAACTCTATTTCGAGTATAATTTTCTTTTTGAAGTTTTAAACCTCAGAATCCTAATTGACCGCAGGCATTGCCGAGATCTGGTGTTTTTACAGAAACTCATACAAGGTCCCATACAAGGTCTCAAAAGATCAGGATGTACCTGATCTTTTGAGTAGTACAAGCTTACGTGTACAGCTGAACGCACGCGACTCTGCGATACATTTTATCCTGAGATTGAAGGGTCACCAATGCATAGAATTCAACTTTTTTGTAATAGCCTTGTGCAGCATGATTTCTTTTCCATGCCTTATTTTACTTTGAATACCGAGTTGTGTCTGTAATTTGTTTTTTAATGACTGATGTGTCACTCCTGTATTTCACGTCTTTGCATGTTGTACTCATTTGTGACTTTTATGTGCACCAATATCAAAGCGTTCACGGTGTTTTGGGCACGCAATAAATACCAATACCAATACCAATTATGAAAACCTTCAGTCATGTTTTAAAAGTGACATTGCGCTTTAGCGGTGTTTGAACCTTGAGTTGAGTCAAGTTTGCAGCCCCTTCGATTGACTGCTGCACGGGGACTACCTTGACTACCGTATTTAAACAAATGTAGACCCGCGCTTTTTCTCCTTCCTCGGCACAGCCTTTTTAAAATTAGAGGTCAACCTACAGCCAAGACCGAAGAAAGTCGACCCGTAATAGTACCGAGCACAATTTGCGAGCCAATAGACCATTTGCTATATTACCCAAGCATCAAGGAGAATGCAGGGATTGGTGTTCCACACGCGCACGCCTTCGCCGTACAAAATATTCGAAGTAAATAACCAAAATAAAGCGTTGACGAACGCGCATGCAAGATGCCATTTGTTTTAGATATTTGCTTTAGAAAAGTTACTACTGCTGAGGCCAGCACATGCGGCGCTTGGAACACCAATCCCTGCATTCTCCTTGATGCTCGGGTAATATTGCAATAGGTCTATCGCGCTAAGTCACGTCAGCCGCATCTCCTACCACACCGGCGCAAGGCGGTGAAACCTGACGCGTGCACGCTGGTGTGAGGCCGTACAGGATGCAGCGGGCGGCGCAAGTGCCACCGTACACTCTAGCGACGGCATGAAGGCATGCAAAGGACATAATAATCGAGCGACCTCATCCGGAGTAAGAGACCCTGTCTTACTACAGTAGCAGCCATCCCACTATTTTTGCTAGTTTTTCTACGAACTTTCAGCTCCCGACTTCGGCAACGTTGTCCGGAAATTCGGACAACGATGGGGTCAGCACGATTGTCAGGGCGCAGGCAACGATACGAGCCAGTGGGACCAATCAAACGGCATCGAAAGTGCGACATGGTGTTCGTCATCTATCCGTACGTGCTCTTTCATTGGCTAAACCAATCGAGCGCAGCAAATGCCCCTAGACTCGCGCTTTTACTGTGCGTGCCACTTTGTGATTCTATGTGTTTGAACCTTAGACTGTGCTCCGACCTAAGACGAAACTAACTATACGGTAAGTAGAGACGTGGGGAAATACATATTTGTACCATTTTCATTTCCTTCTGCTTCTCCAAATAATAGAATGGACAGATAAAAAAATATATTTATTTCTCAGTTCGTTCGAGCTCACCTCGGTGCAGATGTGGCGCAATTCTTAGCAAAAATGACGCAAGATGTAGCAGCTTTTCGTTCGTGGCGCAATTTGGCACAAATGACGCAGCACATCCATCACTGTGGAAGTTACGAGGCTGATCGAAACGCTACTCTCAATTTCCCAGCACTACGATTAAGTGATTGAGAAGCGATATCATATTTAGCCGAGTCTAAGAGAAGCTTTCTTTCCGGGAATATGGCACACTAATTAACTGCATTAAGATGCGAGATGGGCTGGCTGGTAAGTCACAAAAATATTGAAAGCACACGCAACAAGGACTAGAAAAGAGGCAAACAAGTGCTCTGTCTGTCTTCTTCCTAGCTCTTCTTCCCCGGCGCTTTCGGTATTCCTATTTGCTTCAACGAGTTTTTTTGTCCTGAACATGAAACCGGTTCTGGAAACTCAGAAGCCCAAAGTGATGCTTGCTCCAGCTGGGTAATGCCGACAAGTGCACGTTTCTCACCAAACTGGCTGCTCGCACAAAACGACACAGTTCGGTGCCGGCAAGCAGAGATGTCGCGGAACCGGCCAAAAGTTGCCGGGCGGAAAAAATGGGAGCCTCACTCTTTGACTGTGCGTGAAATGGGCGGTCTTTTGGCAGAAAACAGTTCAGAACGGGTACAGTAGTAAACGCCCTCATCTTTGTGGCAACATGTGCTGTTAGTGTGGCTGGTAGGCAGCCATTATTAAAACGAGACAAAGAGAGGTCCCCCAGATGAGCCATTCTCCTTCCTTCAGAGACTGGCCCTTTGAGCTAAACAGAAAAGCATTTTGACCTTTAAAAACAAACACGCATCTGCAATCTCCTGGAAGCAAAAAATGCACCCAATTTCTTTCCCAGCCAGACTCCAAGAAGGGAAGGAACAAGCGAGAAAAGCGTGAATGATGCGCCTTTCGGTAACCCAGAGCTGCAACATGCAGGGCCCACATGCCCTTCCTTGCCTTCCCAACGCAGCCTGGATGCGTGGCGAGTGCCCCACGAAGAAGCACCAATCACCTGTAGGGCACGGTGCTCCAGAGCCAGAAAGGAGTCACGGTGTCGTTGTTGAGAATGTTGCGACCCAGGTAGGCAAGCATCATGGCGTCCCGCTTCAACTTGGCCTGAGACCTGCGTGGCAATGGCAGGGTTTCTGTGGGGCAGCCTCCTGTTGCTACTTTACCTTCTAACTCGGCTGCCATGGGAAGCTAAGGTTCCATCAGTCGCTTCTTTATTCCGAGAAATGAATTATTTTAAGAAAGACTCGCAAAGTCAGTGCTTTTCTTGCTGCATATAACCCAATGCAATATACCTATTTCTCGGAAACCAAAAAAAGTTTACAAACATTTTGTGAAAAAAAAAAAAATATATATTTCTGAAAAGTGTGTATTGCATTTTCTTGTGAGATTCAGTATCAAGTTCATTTCTGTCCACTTCTGGCAACAATTTACCGGTACAAATGGTAAGAAAGTAACTGAGAATCTACAGGATTGTGCGACTGGAAACGTCCTTCTGCAGTAATTCCAACCGCATTTGTACACTGCACAGACACAGCTCACACATGCTAGTTTCAAGATGGCCTAAAAAAAATGACATATGCCATTCAAGGAGAAAGAAGATGTCAACTGAATCCGACGTTGCGTCCATGCAAGCCTACACAAAGGCGCACGGGAGCAGCGTCCACGTAACGACGCCACTCACGGCGCCCACGGACAACACAGCCTGTCGGATACAGGTCAAGGGAGCGATGGAGCCCGGAGAAGATCATCCCTTCGAAAGCCCCCAATGTGTGCGCCTGCGGCAAACTACACGCACATGTGCATGAGAGATTGGGAGTGTTTACCGAAAGTCGCTTAGATCTGCGAGGTTGAGAAAAGTGGCCAGCCCAAGTCCGAAATCGCCAAAGAATTCTACATTCCGCAATCGGCTGTTCGACACTGTCCACCATTTTGCAGAACAAACGAGACATATGGGACTGGGTTCAAGAAGCTTCTCATGCAAGAGAAAGCGCGTCCGCAACCCGAAAGTGAAAGATCGCCAACTGCTTCGCGCACGTCGGATCTTCTCTCGCGAGCATGCTTGCCGAGCCGGCGCACGATTCCAGAGCTGCAACAATTTCTATCGGAGTGTGTGAAAACATGTTGGCAAAGCCACTGAAGATAACTTCGATTCGTTCGAGCTTGCTGATGTGGACCTTCCCGTTGTTGCTCCTGCCACGGATGCTGTGATCGACCTCGCATGATGCCGCCAGAGTAAACATGAAGCAACGTCAAAGAGGCACCTCAGGAAATGCCGATGACTACAGAGACGCGAAACACCCCATGGCTGCTTTGAAACAATGTGAAGTGCCGCGGCGGTGACAGTGTTCTTGCGATGCCTGAAGCAGTTCGAGGAGAACTGATGCCAGGACGAAATTATCAACAAACTCCACTTAATTATTTTTTTTTTACTCGGTAAAGCTGCCGTGAGATGTTCATCCGAGGTTTGTTCGATTAAATATACGGTCAGAGTGTTCTCCAGTGTTCCCGTCCACCTTCGAGGCTGCTGGCATTGTTTTTTTTTTACTCTCGCTTTTATTGAATAACCACTTATATCGAATTTTTTTGCCGTCCCGTCAACTTCATTATAACGAGGGATTACTGTACTTTGTTTTAAAGGGGCACTAAGCGGTTTTTGGGGAAGCTACTTTTAGTGCGATGGCGTTAAGGAAGTGTCAGTGAGTGAGTATCTTCAGTAATAGAAGGCAGAACCGCCTATTAATCACGCAGGAATACAATACGTGCGGACTCTTTTCGTTCCTGCGCCGACCAATGAAATTATCTTATGTTTGAAAATTTTGGCGGCCTTTCTTTCTCCGCTGCGTTGGAAACAACCGCAGCGACAGACCAATCACAGGTCGAGGAGAAGTGGTTGCGCACGTTGCATGCCGGTCGTGCCGGTCGCGGGCCGGCTCCTTCTATCGGCGAACATGGTGTCGGTGGTGATCGTTGGCGTGGTCGGCGTGGTGGAAGCTCATCGTTCCGAGTAAAAGCGCTATCCTTGACTGTGAATTTTCGTCGTGTGTCGCTATGATAACCCAGCACGGACTAGAAGGGAAGATCCACCTACTCGTGCGGTGATGTCGTGGCGGCAATCTCAAGACAGCAGAAACGCCCGTGCCGTCGTGTTTGTTTACTTCGACTACAGTGGTGCTTTCTAAGCATTTGTGTCCTCGAACATCGCCCCGGATTTCTTATTTGGCGCATTTCATGCGTGTGCTCAAGTTCAAGGTATTACTGGCGCGTACCGTATAAAGATTGCAAATTTTCACGCGTTTTCATCACCGGGGAAAAAGTGATTAGTGTTAGCAATCCTGAACGCTCGCAACGTCTATCTGATCACAAAATCATATTTCTACGTTGCTATATCGCTGCTAAGATTACATTGTTTTTTATAATCGTAGAAAGGTGTGTGGCGATATCTGTACTATTGGCAAAGTCGTGTATTAGAGTCGTGATCGTCCAAGACGGCTTACTGAATCTTTTTCTTTCATCCACTGTACCCTGCAAGCCTATCATGAAAAAAAGATAAAGCTTTAGGCTATAGAAAACTGTATGTCTATATTCTGTTACTGCATTGAGTGGCAGTGCGTCCCCTTTTTAGAGGCGCCGCTGAAACAGCTGACGGCGGTGTAGAAGCGGTCGCCGTGCTGACGACCTGCTGCGCTTGTTGCACTGGTTGCAGGTGTGTGTACGCGCGGCACATAGCGGTCGTTCCGGTCGCTCCGGTTGCAATGGACGCAGTCGTAGGTAGCGTGCTCGTTGCACATATCTGAACCAGCCTCCTCCCGAGGCGAAAGTCAACGTGGCGACATCGTTTGACATCACGTAACAGAGGTTGCGCTGCGATGCCAAACGTTGGTTTGGTTATGACTTGCCCCAACCGCAAATCGAAGAACGCCCGAAAAGGCCCGCGTTTCGTCGTCCTCGGAACCCGAACACGACTCCGAAGCGCTGCTATCGTCCACATCGCACGTCGGAGTGACGTCATAGGAAATCATCCCCAGGTCGGCTGTCCGCCGAAGAATTTCAACCTCTAACGGCGCCAGGTCTGACAAAGAAGTTCGGCCGGTGCGGCTCCCTCGGGATCACTGCGCGATGGAACGTCGTCTAACGCCATTGGCCCGAGATCCTTTTGATAAGCGTGCAATGACCAATGAGAGTGGTTCCGTTTTCGGATGGATCCGAGGTTTGGCGGCCTTCAATTCCATTTTTATTAAAGAAATAATCACAGTATGACTATATTTTTTGGTTTTTAGGGATCCTTAGGGCGTCTAGATTCAGTTGTCATCATCAAAACACAAACTCAAAAACCACTTGAGTGCCCCTTTAAGTCGATGCACAGCCAACGGCACCAGCCACTGGGACCAATCAAACAGCGTGGCATTCGTCATCTATCTGAACGTCCTCTTTCACTGGCTAAACCAATCGAGTGCAGCGATGAGCAAATGCTCCGTGACTTGAGCTTTGAGTGTTTGTCAGTCGGGGGTTGTGTGTTTGAGACTTCGACTGTGCTCTTACCTAAAATTAAACAAACTATACGGTGAGTAGAGACGCTGTGAAATACATATTTGTACCATTCTCATTTTCTTTACTTCTCCGAATATTAGAATCAACCAAAAATTAAATATACTGTGGGGGTGTTTTGGGCCAAGAGAGAAACCAGGCAGAGGCGTAGATGGGTCCGGCGTGTACCGATCCAGCTTCCTCGCTCTCCTCGAGCGCGCTAGTCCTCGAGCAGGTTGGTGCTTCCCTCGCGCCGCTGGGCATGCAACTGTGCTTGCCACATTATGTTTTTCTTTAAGTTCATCTCGGTGCAGGTGTAGCGCAATTCTTAACAAAAATTAAAATTTGGTGAGAGATGTAGCAGACTTTTATTTATGGCGTAATATGGCGCAAATGGTGCGGAACTTCCACCACTGATAAAGCCGACAATACACTATCCCTGCCGTGGTGACCACTGTGTTGGGGGAAGCGAGAAAAGGCTCGCGGTTTGCATGAACACGAATGGCAGCAACGAGCTCGTTCGCGAGATAAATAGTTTTGTGTTTCTAATAAATCTTCAAATGAAAATTGAGCTTCGTGTTGGTAAAATTTCGTCCTCGTTTTTGGATTGTGCGAAGCTCTTTTATTTTCTCCTTCGTATTTAATACTAGGTACAGGGCGACGGTATCTTGTCGGACAGACTACGGGAACGTCTGCTGTTCGAAGGGGCACCGCTAACAGTCGGAAGGGCCGTATCGACGGCAATGCATTATGAAGAAACTCAATGCAACCTAAAAGAGTTTGCGGCTGAGGAGGCGGTGCAGCGCGTTACTGAACAATACGGAAGGGTGGACGAAGAAATGACGAAGCGCCGCTGCTACCAATGTGGCCCGGCAAGTCCCGCAGCAAGTTCCGAGAGTTGCGAGGCGTGAGGGGCTCGATGTAAGAAATGTGAGAAGACCAGGAACTTCCAGATTGCGTGAGAGTCAAGGGTCACACTGGCAAAACAGGACGTGAAGGAAGTTTGCAAAACCGACGGACGACGGCCAACGTGGCATCAATGTGGGCCCGGAGGTTGAGAAGGTGAGAGATCGTCAGTGTTAATCCTTACCGAGGACGTTTATCAGCAATGATTTCGTGAGCGACTGAGCCTGGCACCACCCCCCGCTGGACTATTCGGGTTGCAAGATTCGAGTCAAGGGGTGATTCCTCGCTAACGTCCGGTACAAGCAGCCGACGGCCAGGGTGCAATTTCATGCGGTGACCGAGGGGGCGACGCTAATTGGTCTGGATGCGATCTGCAATCTGCAACTCCACATTGAAGGAGCGACCCTGCAGGCATATGCAAGCTGAGGAAGACCCACTTCCGGCCGAGATGAAAACAAAGTTCTCGCATTTATTTTCCAAAGAGCTGGTTCTGGCGAAGGGTTTCAAGCGACGGGAAGCAATCGAGCCAGTGGCGTTGAGACTGCGTCGGCTGCCATTGATGTTGCAGGACGCCGTGTCTGTGAAACTCCGCTGACTTGAACAAAGTGGCATCATGAAACAAGCTGAGGCTTCGGAACGGATCTCGCCAACTGTGGACATCGAGAAAAAGGACGGCAACATTAGGCTCCGTGTGGACTTACGCGAGCCTAACGTTCGAGACCATCATCATCCATCATAGTAGATGAAAATGATGTCCACTATGATGCGTCCATCCACCCACCACTATGAATCCATCCACTATGATGGAAATCCATCATAGTGGATGGATTTCCACTCCCACACACAGAGGAGCTGCTCCACCAGGTGGCAGGATCCACACATTTCTCGAAGCTGGATTTGGCCTCAGCCTATCACCAGGTTGAACTGACAGTAGAAAGCCGGGAGCTAACAACATTCTTTACACGTTACGGGCTTTTCCAGTTTCGAAGGGTGTTCTTCGGGTTGGCATCGGTTCCTGCGGCTTTTCGGAGGACGATGACCACTCTCCCGGATGGCTGCAGAGGGGTGCTTTGTTACCTCAACAATGCGATTGTATTTGGCAAGTCGGAGGTGGAGCATTAAAAAAAACTTGTTGGAGGTCCTGCACCGCATTTCCGCTGCTGGACTTCAACTGAACCAGAAATGCGAGTTCACGTGCAAATGCTCGACTTTCTGGGCGCACACTGTGAGTGCGCAAGGACTACCTCCTTTGCATTCTAAAGTTGAAGCTGTGGCCAGGGCACCTGTACCGCAAGATGCAGCTACTTTGGGATCCTTTTTAGGACTCGTGAGCTACTATGCCAGATTTTTGCCAGACTATGCGGAAGTAGTGGAGCCGTTGAGGAAACTTCTTCGTCAAGACGTCCCTCTTCAGTGGAACAAGGAGGCAGAACAGAGTTTTGAGCAAGTCAAAGCGTTGCTGTCCACATGTGGAGTAATCCAAATGTTTGATCCTGCGCTGCCGGTAGTCGTCAGATGCCACAGATGCTTCCATGCATGGACTAGGCGCTGTGCTGAAGCGAGGGGTTGATGAAAATTTGATAACAGTGGCATCCGCATCTCGAACACTGTCACTGGCTGAGCAAAAGTACTCTGTGGGGGAAGAAGAGGCTCTCGCCCGCACGTGGGCCTGCGAATACTGGCACGTGTTCCTCTGGGGAAGAAGGTTTTAAGCTATGCAGAGATCATCAGGCGTAGGGGACGCTGTTGGCCTCTCGGGAGATCTCAAGGCGGTCGGCCCGCCTCTTGTATTACAATTTATGAGTGGAATAGTGCCGAGGCAGCGACAACAAAGTGGCAGATGCCCTGTCAAGGTTGTCACTGCCTGCTGATCATGAGGAAGATGAGGAAATTGTGTCGTTCGTGTAATCCTGCATCACAAAGCAAGAACTGCAAGAGGCCGTGCGCAAGGACCAGATATTGCAGCTGGTGATGAACTATATTTCCACCAAATAGCCACAGCCAGACAGGAGTGGCTTGGATTGCAGCCTGCTTCTGTTCTTTAGGGTGCGAGATGAGTTGGCTGCGGTGGACAACTTGCTGTTGCGAGAAGAACGCCTCGTCATACCCGCATTGTTAATGGGCACCGTGATTCATCTGGCGCACAAGACCCATCCGGGTGTTGTCAGGACTAAGCAGAGAATGTGCAAGTGGTATTGGTGGCCGGGTCTTGATCGTCAGGTGGACCAAGCCATCAGGAACCGCTGAAATCACGGATAATCTGCAAAACCCGTGACTGCACCACTTCAGCCGATATCGCCGCCAGAACGGGCCTGGCAGAAGCTGGCAATGAACATTGTGGGGCCATTCACAAGAGCTGGAAACGAACACGAGTATGCTATAACTCCTGTGGACTTTATTCAAAGCGGCCAGAGGTCTGCTTTGCATCGGTGGTGACGTCGCAGACTGTGATAAACTTTTTATATGCTGCGTTTAGCATGGAGGGCTACCCGGATCAAGTGTAGATGGATCTCGGATCACAGTTCATGTCGGCGACCTTTGAGGACTTCCTGAGGAAACGTGGGATTCATCATTGCTGCTCGTCCGTCTACTACCTCAATACAACGGACAAGTGGAACGGTTCAGCGAGGTCTTTAAGGCCCCCCTTCCAACAGCCATTCATTCATTCAACTAGCAGCTCTGGAGCATCAACCTCTCGAAGTAGCCGTCCTTGAGTGTCGGAGTGTGTACAGGTGCACGCCTTATGCCACTACGGGTGTGCTGCCCGCTCTGCTGCTGCATGGTCGTGTTCCTCGATCCCGGCTGGATGTTGTGGGCTTCTTGTCGTCCAAGTTCTTTGTGAACCCTGTCCCGAAACTGGCCAAACTTCGAGCACGAGTACAACAGAGGCAGGCCTACAGCAGGCGCTTCAAGGACCTTAGGAGGGGGCCCAATGCACCCATCTCCAAGCCTGGCAACTTCGTCAGGGTCTGCAAGCCCAACATAATAAAGAAGGAGGCATCAGACTACACGGAAACTATGCTTATTACGGGCACACATGAACCAAGTTCCATACCTTGGCCAACAACCGCACTTTGAATGCCTTCAAGCTGGCGGCCTGTGGTGAAGTGGGAGAGCATCTGTCAGAAGCTTCACAGCAGACGCCCACAACACTCGAGTCGGCTGATGCGGCTACACCTGTGTCAGTTCCAGTGGCTCCAGAAGCAGCGCCGCGTCGAGGCAACGCAAGATCGACCAGATCCACATCGCAGCAGAGAAGACCTGCGTGGCTCCGAGACTTTGTTAACTAACACTGTTTTACTGCCTGTTCTTGAGTTCCTTGTTTTTGTTAGTTAGAAGGGGAAGATGTTGGATGGGCAACATGGGGTAACGTCTGTATACCAGAGCCATTTATTGAGAGAGTTTGGCCACCATAGTTTGTCCATACATTGGTTTGAATAGGCGAGCATCTCGGGGCCAACCACAGGCCGCGAAACAGCCCCTAGCGGTGGTCGCGTCCTCTAAATTTGTGCCACGACTATACTTCGTTTCACCTTATGTGCGAGCGAAGGCAAAACTGGAAGCGCGAGCACGGAAGCTCCGTGCGTTCAGGCTTTGCTCGAGCGCGCGAGCTGGGGAGAAATGCAAAAAGCGCTGGTCTCGCGCTTCTAGCTTTGGCTTCGCTCGCAGGTAAAGTGAAACGAAGTATAATTTGAGCCGTGCCGAGCGGAACTCCGCGTCTCAAGACGCTCGCGCACCCCACCCTTTGCATGCTTTCTTTCAGCCAGTCTCAGGACGCTGTTCTAGCAGTGCAGACAAAGGCATGGGCACGAGCGCGTGGCTTTGGAAAGTGCCTCCTATGCACGAGGTCTCATACAAACAAAAGCGTTTCGCTGAGCTAGGCTCACGCGCCTGTGCCTTTGTCTTCACTGTCGACATTGTGAAATGGAGTAGAGGTCTCTGATTGGTCGACGCTGTGTCACAAATTTAGTTTACGCTCTAAGCGTGGGGGAATATTCGGCGCTGGCGGCGGCCTTTGCTCCGCCTATTGTCCAAACTCTCCTAATACGGCTCTGCTGTATACGGGCCATACCATCAAAGTAGACATCAGTTTCGTTCTGCCACTTGATTGTGTCATGTTTGCTTCTTCTGGTTGCCCTACGAGGCCAGGATACAATATATATATCCATAACACAATGTCTCACGGAATCACGTGAATCACACGATCTGTGGTGCGTGCGACAAGCATGTTCACAGCGAGTTCTCTCTTGTTGATCACACCATGACACACGAACCTGCTGCGTCCATGATCTGCGGTATCCGTTCATATGACATGCCAGTTCATTGCTGATTCCTGCATTCTTTTTTTTTGTTTGCGATCTGCGCGCGCGATATTGGCTCCCGTGATAAGAGAGTATGTAAAGGTTTTCCGCAAGTTTATCTCACCGTGAAATGCGCATGTGTTGCGTCCGTAATCTGAGGTACCGGTATCTGTTCCGTAACATGCGAGTTCGCGGAGTGTTCCCGCGCTTTCCTTGCGAACTGCCTGCGCAATATCAGTTTCTGTGAACGCCGAGTTTGTAGCGGGTTCTGGCATGTCCATTGCATGGCGCGAATCTGCCGCGTTCGCATTCAGCAATATTCCTTCATAGCGAATTCCCTCATGTTCATCAGACGCTGGGATGCGAATCTGTCATGTTCGCCATCTGCAGTATCAGTTTCCGTTTCGTGAGGTTGGTAGCAGGTAGCTTATCGCTATCTTGCGATAACATTTTGCTGTTGCGTCCCAAAAGATTGCCCACCCCATGTTTTCGCCCCTTTATCTTTTCGTTCTTCTGCTCGGGGGATGCCCACCGGCCCTCCAGGTGCCCCCCGGCAGCTGGTGGCAGGAGAAGACCCGTGGACCGATGCCGTCCCCCCTCGCCGTGAGCCAGCCGCAGGCACGCTCCACCACATGGGGATCCAGCGGGGGCAGGTCCTCCACATCTGCCGACCCGGGCCGCAGCTGGATCAAGTCCGTCGGGGAGGTACGCCGGATCACGTCCACCAGCAGGGAGAGGCCAATGCCTGCACGCATGCGCAGACAGCAGCGGCCGGGACTGCGTCTCCGTCATTTTCCCGACGGTCGGCCAATTCCGAATGTTACCGCTACAGTACGTAGTGTCTCTGCGGGTAAAGTGTCCCATTTTGAGCTCCGTGTTCGTGGTGCCATTCATGCCATGCAGCAACGCTGCCTCAACCTGCGTTGATAGCATGCCGTGCATGACGCACGCATGTCTATGCACCAAACAAGAAAGTTGCGCAAGAGCCTGCTCCTTGCGATCGACAAGGAGCCCACTAGGCCCGACGCCAAAGTATTTGCCAACACAATTGCCGGCTTTCACACTTCCCCAGCCTCGCTCCTTGTCGCTTCTTTCGCCCGCGCGCTTGCTCGCTCGATGCGCCTGGTTGGATTCTCTATTTTCTTGTTGACTTTTTTTTTTTTTTTTTTTTTTTTTTACTGACAAAGAGAACATAGCGGTGTTAGAAACGTGCTTTCACGGAAGAAACGTTCGCGCTGTATGCCAATCGGCGGTGTTCATTGCATGTATGCAAGCAACAAACTTTGCGATAGTAAAAGGTTTGGAGCATTTCTTGCATAAAACAATGAAACTAATTACAGTTTCGAGTTAATGTATCTCTTGTGCAGCTGTGCTAGATGTGAACAGGAAAATGTAGATTTCTGAGCTTTTTCTAAAGTTTTTGTGCTTACCGACCGAGACATGACCGACCTCACCTTTTTTTATGAATTTTAGGCAATTTCAGGGCGACGACTCGAGATATTAAATTAACCAAGCTTAGAAGTGAACAAGCGGAAGGTTGGGAATAACTCTCACGAATTCAGCTGAATTTTAATTTAAAACTGGTGCACGGTAGTGAAAGGCGTAGAGAACTATTCAATATTCTGTCCAGAAATATTCGGCCAAAACCATTATTTTTTCGAATTTGCTTCAAACTCAGAATCTATTGCTTGCGCATGACAAATGTGTTTTTAATTGGAAGCCTTTCGCTGTCCCCATGACCTTTGGACTACTGAGAGTCAACTGTTTGACCTAAGGCAGTATTAATTTAACTCGACTAAACAATGGTTACACCTTTCACTGCTGGCAAACAGGATTTCGACATATAAGAATCTATACTGTAAAGGACTCCATTGATTGCGGGCTCAATACCTTGCAAATTTTGAAAAGGTAGGTCGGAATATTTTGCGAAAACAAAATTCACAATTGGGAGTGCCATGTCACATATTCATTACTACAAAGTGATATATACGCGCAATGATTAATTTTTCGCAAGAATTTTCTAGAAACGAAATTTCCGAAAACTAGATTCTCGCAAAAATTGAGTCGTTTGCAGTATTGTGCCCTTACAATGCGTGTGAGCGTTCTCTACACTGAAATTAGAATGCTTCTGGCAAATTCCTCGATATCATTTCAGAAGGCCGCATTATCTGCCCCAACAGACTAAAATTAAGGGGCCCAAGGGACTCCTGTTTTCGGAAAGATATCAACGCCCCAAATATAAGAAAAAGCTTGCGCTCTGGCCAGAAACAAAGAACCCTCTTGACAAAGCTTCACGAACTGGCCAGGGGTCCAAAAGAGGTCTCGTGCCTTACCGGCCACCCATCCCATGGTGTTGACCACCAGCGGGGTGTTGGGGAAGTGCTGCCGGCAGTGCTCCAGCAGCTTGGAGACCGCTGCCGAGTAGGCGTCCGGCTGGCTCGCCGGACTCACGTGGCCCAGGAAGTACATCCTGCAAGGGCACTCCTCGTCAGGCACACTCTGCAGTGCTCGCCAATGCCGGATTTATTGCTACCTGGGTTCCTAAACTGGGTAACCTTCCCTCCGTTATGGTAAGCGGCAGACACCTCGAAATGAAAATATTTGAGAACCCCCGTATTAGAACACAGGTCGACGGTGATTTTTTAACAAAGCAGAATGGTGACCGAAGAATGTTGATTTATAATAGTGAGCGAAACTTACGATCCAAACTGAGACGTCTTGGCCACTTTTTGAGGCATGCAAAGCGCTTCACGCGTGGGTGCTGGGGCAAAAGGGTTCAGCCCGACGCGAGCAGTGGTTCTCGAGCATGGTGTCTGGGGACCCCTTGGGGACCCGCCAAAGTGATGGGGATAAGACAACTATTTGCAGTGAGAAAAGGCCATCCTCTACTGTTCTAGACAGTAAAAAGTAAAGAGATAGTAATGGCTGTACCCTTCATTACGGGCTTGCGCCAACGAGCCAGGGTCGACAAAAAAAGCAACTAGGTATTTCCTAAAGAAAAGGGGGGTATTGAGGTAAGCGCTTTGCGGTTGGGAACCACCCGTTTAGAGGCTCATGGTTCTCCAAGTCCCGACGGTGACGTGACCACACCGTTCGACGAGTGAGTTTCAGCCCAGGCACGCCAAAATAAACGTTCATACAAATTTGTTTTTTCTTCCACTTTTTTAAAAATCTGGATTGACCTCTATTCAAATAACCTTTTTTTTGTCATTCGCCGCAAGTTTACTGGCTTGGGGTTGATCAACATTCATAATCGACCTATATTGATGTAAGCATGGTAGTTCGGTTAGTCGTCAGTTACCCAGCTGGCTATACACCCCTGGCACTGCCTCGTGCGTCCGATGCTTAGCGTATAATGTTGTAGTGACCGGCCTAAGAAGGAAGACGAAGCGACATCAACACCCGATGTCTTCGAACGGTGTAGTCGTTCATTTGTAATATTGTAAATAAAACGTTACGTAGCGCAACGAGCCTCTACAATGTGAGGCTCGTTGCAAACAACACGAACAATCGGTTCGTGTTGAGAGTAAACGTTGCATTATTTTACCAAGCACGAGACGGCGGTGGGTCTGCGGTGCCATCTAGTGAACCGACGACGAGCCGATTCATTTACAAATACGACATGTGAGCAGAGAGGCAAGCACTTACTTTTCCGGTGTGTGCACGTGCGTGAACGGGGGCCCTACGAGAAAAAAACGTCGGTTGTCACACATTAGACTGCTAAAGACCAGAAAGCTTTTGTTCGGCCCTGTATTTCAGCCAAATGCCACATACTACCTAAAAGCTACCAGTTAAGCTGAATGCTTCTAACAAATAAAAATAGAGCTTTGGATTTCGAGCACTGACTAGAAACGAGCAAAATGTTTTAAAGCTTTTTAACGACTCGGCAGAGCTGTCTGGCATTGTCATTTAATTTATACCCAAATTTAATTTTAGTAGTGTAGCGCAAATATCTCAATAGTACTTTCGAATAATACGCTATTTGACATTCACTTTGAGATAAACTGCGATATTCGTATTTGTTTAGGCGTTGACCGTGGTGGGTTAGCAAACATTGAGTGTGCTTGTTACCGAGCACCGGTGCACTGCAGAGAAGCAACACCCATGGTGCTCGCTTTCGCGGGTGTTGCTTTCCTGCACTGCACGGTGCTCAACAAGGATAATCCACAGAGGTCATCATTTCGAAAAGTATGAATAAATATTCCAGTCGTGTGCTCAGGGGGATAGCACACTCTCAAGGTGGGACAATGCACGCACATGCATGGTGTATTTAAAAAGAAACGGGAACTTTGTGAATTTTGTTATTTACAATAAGTAAACTTTAAAAAAAAACCTGGCTATTATGCAAGAGCATATATGTTAGGCAGAGATATTCTGACAACCTGCGTTGATCATTCATAATCGTCTTTTTTTTTTTTTTTTTCTCAAATTCTAGATTTAAAGGACACATGCAAAGGAAAAAAACATTTTTTTTTAAACAGCTTAGATGGAAAAAGGATGTCATAAAACGATTTTACAACGAAGAAAAAAAACTTTTAGAGCTATATTTACGGCCCTATACGAATTTGTAGTTGGCGCTCGCGGCTGCCGTGGAAAAGTGGCCCTTATTTATCACGTGACGGGCCCATATTTGTCACGTGGTGTTCGCGCTCTTTCGGAAGCTTCCTATGGCCTCTAAAAGTAACTTATTCATCTTTGTTTAGAGTATAACAAAAAACAAAGATTAATAAGTAACTTATAGAGCCCAAGGAAACACCTGAAAAAGCGCAAGCAGACGTGATAGACCTGTGCACCGGTCAGATGACGGCAGCGGCGCCCCGAACCAGACGAACTTGTGCGGCGGCGGCGACGGCGGCGTGGAGAAACGCGTTGAAGCGGCGTTCGCACAACGCTCAACGTGCGGCGGCGGCGTCACTTTGCGGTGGCGGCGACGCAGCGCGGCGGCGCGTAGGCCTACCACGTGACCAGCAGCGGCTCCCGCGGGCGCAACTATGAATTCGTTTTGCGCCGTAAATATAGCTCTAAACTTTTTTTCTTCATTGTAAATTCGTTTTATAATACTCTTTTTCCATCTAGCCTGTTTAAAAGAAAGTTTTTTTCCTTTGCATGTATCCTTTAAGACAGGATATTTGCAAGAAGATTTATAAATCTCAATGATTAGGTATAGCTGGGCATCTCTAGGTTTGATTTTATGTAAAGTGGGTCATTTACTTGCTACACCAATTTAGGTATTGGACTTTCTGTGGCTGCAGTCCATAAAATTAACTTCGCTTAGAGATGGACAAGTGAAAGCTTGGGAACAACCTTCTCGAGTCTATCTCGGCTTTTGTGTTTAAAAGCGTGGTGCAGTGGTGAGAGACTATTCAATATTTAATTCGAAAATATTTGGCCAATTTCACTGCTCACTTCGACTTCACTTTAAGCTCAAAATCCACCATTTGCACGACTAATTTCATGCTACATTTTTAGTAAAACAATTAAATGAACATATTTACGTACTACAACTCATTCTTTTCCAGAAAAATAATGTGCATGAGTGATTATAGTAAGATCAAACAGGAAGGTGTCAGTCGACATTTTAACTCGACACTTTTAAATTGCCCTACCCCAGTGGTTCCACCACTGACATTTCAGAGAACCATTTTGTAACGAGCAGAAGTGATGGGGAACCCATCCAAGTTTTGTTAATGCAGCCCCCTCAAAAATGTATCAACATGGTACTACCACATTGATTCCATGTGCACACAAAAAAGAAAGAAAACAAATGGCTCTGGGAAGGTGGGCAACCTTGAAGTCCCCTTGAACACATTCGGTGTGTCTACATTCTGTCGTTTGTGAACTCTTAAAGTGAAAGAAGCTCAGTGATGTGATTGGTCCGAGGCATTTTGAAGCACATTTGGAACAGATAAAAGTCCATAATGGAGCAGCAAAGCGAAATTAGAAGAGAGCTGGCATGCGTGCCAATAATTGGAGTGATTCATCGGTTTCTAAGCTCCAGTTATCTCGAGCGTCTCGCGCTTGGGATGACTCGAGGGAGTGCACTCCCCGGAGAAAGGGAGCTCACCCAGGAGTGGCTCTGTGACCCTGGTGAGCGAGAGGGCGGCTGCAGGAGTGAACTCCGACTGGCCGGATCGCAGTCCAGGTTACACCACTTCAGGGCACCTGCGGCAAAGGCACAAGGTTGCCACGTGGGACTCAAATCCCCACTTTGGCACGTTCGTCCTTCCTTCTCTCTCGCCGAGAGACACCCACGAGGAAAAGCCCAACGCAAGTACACCAACACATGGCCTCCGCCGTCATGCCTGGAACATTCTAAAGGGAATAAACTGTAGTAAGGTAATAAGCTAGGCTAGTTGGTAAGCATTAAACGTAATGATAGACAGTACTTCTACGCACTTCTCTTCTGTTCTCTTCTTACCTCGTCTGTTCTGCACTTTTTTGCGTGGTCTATCATCATGTTTCTGAACAGAAGTTGCCGCTCCGTTTATCATGATGCAAGCGGGGCTCATAGAGATAAGCGAATTTGTAAAAGAAAGCGTCGGGGAACAAGGCTTTAGCCAGCTTTGTTTCACCGCGTGGAATAAGGCCGCTCGTAAGCTGTTGAGCCAGTTGAGGTTGGAACTGCCGTCGTGCGCGGAGAGGAGAGCAGAAAAGCCGAGCCACCGACAAAAGGGCTGCGGTTGACCGCATCAATGCTAGCTTCAAATCAGGGATGAGGCGCGAGTTTAGGTCTTCGTACTGCCGCCCTAACATACCCGCGGTTAAAACAAGCACGACTCCCGTCAGCTACCGACCCACGCACTTTTTTTTTTTTTTTAAAGTGAATACAAAGCACGATAAATTTCTGTGCTGAAAATACTCACACATTGAGGAGGGAGTTGACCAGCGTCCTGAGCACCGTCGACTTGCCAGAGTTCTGACGGCCGCAGATGACGACACGTGGCACCTCACCGCCTGCGGAAACCAAGGCCACACGTTAGGCGCACAGCCGACGCTCCCCGAAAGGCTCCCATGTCAAGCGACCCGGGAGCCTCTTGGAAGGCACCGGAGACTTCAAAAGACCTCGAGAATCAGAGCCCGTTCCTCGCAAAAGTGACCATAAATGGAGGCATTCGCGGATCTTTTTCTTTCTCCGCGTATACAAAGGGGGGGGAGGCCTCCATTTACACTTTTAATTTAATCTGTTTATTAAAAAAATCACCCCGCACGAAATCGGCAGAAAAACATTTAACAAGCTTGTGTAAGAAGCATGCGGGCAAGCTGGTTCGGGTCGCTATTCTAAGGCATGTGCAGTTCATTAAAGCATCAGGATCTCCGAGAGCGGTGCCCTAAGTGTCCGAAAATGCTCGAGCACCTTCCAATGCACACCCCCTTGTTGAGCGTACTCTAGGGTTGTGCGAATAGTGGATTTTGAGTTCAAATCGAATTCGAAGCGAATAGTGATTTTGGTCTAATATTTTCGAATCGAATATCGAATACTTGCCGTTCAAAAAACTTGGCCGTTTTTAGAGGGAAGTTTACAAAAATACTTCCAAACTGAACTTCTCACGCTGTCGTTAGTCCATCTTGCCAACCAACTTAGCTGCCGTCATTTTTACAGTGTCTATGTCATTCACTCACCTTGTTGCTGTAATAATATAATATTCCTTCGAAATATTATAGTTTAAATGTTTTGAAACCGTGTTTATGAGTTTTATCGGAAATAAAAGTTTCTGAGCAATCATGCATGTTATGGGAAATTTTTAAAGGTATTTATTTTTATCCTAAACTTGTTTTTCTAAATTTATGTATGGACGCGGCGGTGGTGAGAAAAGAGTGCTGGCAACCAGGGCACCAAGAGTGGCGAAGATGGCGCCGGCGTCTCTGGAGTTCGTTGCTCGGTTTCTTTGCCCGTTAGAAAAAGTTGATGAAATAATTACGGTGAATATATTTCAAAGTTCCCACCATAATATTTATACCATTTTGCCGAACGTGTGAGTATATTCTTGATTTTAGATATCGTTTCTTTCTGATCTTTAGACAGTAAATAAACTTGCAACCGTGAGTTTCCGAACACTTCGAAAAGCACGAATATTACAACTGCTCTCGAAGCGAATATCGAATAGAGTGCTATTCGAAACTACTATTCGAAAATTCGAATATTTGCACAACGCTAGCGTACTCCTTAGGCTCCATTCCCAACTGTCAATTTTTCTTTAAAGCGCTTTACCGGCAACACTTTGCAGAGATTTTCAACATTGCAGGTTGTCGTTGCGCCGCTATGAAGAAACCCTTCTCTCCGCTCTTGGCATGAGGCCAGGGAAGTCGGGTTTTTCCATCGGACCGCACGGCACTTAGAGGGAAGAGGGGGGAGCCCCAGCACACCGCCAGTAACGACGCGATGAAGGGAGAGTCTTCCCGACGTCTGCTTGAAAGACTGATACACTGGTTGAGCGCGTTGGTGATAAAGTTAAATACAAGAAAGAATAAAACGTGAAGGACGAACAAAAAGTACACATCTTTCGACTTGCAACGTACAGAGTTTAATGCCGACAAGCGCCGAACTGCAGAATTCTTGGGGTGAAGGGAAAAGGGGAGCTGGGAAAGGGGAAAGGAGTGGGAGGTGAAAGGGGTCCAGTCTCGCGGAGAGAAGGAGGGAAAAAGAAGTAGACCCAACGGGAAAAGCGAGGGGGGGAGGAAATAGGAGAGCACCCGTCAGCCGGGGAAGGAGGGGTGGGGATGAGAGACCGCACCCTGCTTGTCCTTGGCGCACACGTCTCATCGTCGCGCCGCCGATATCTCCGGTTCCAGGAACGCAACCTCTCTGTCCGTCTAAACCAGAGACAGCGACAAGACGTTCTTCTGGGTGCCCCTCATGGCGTACACCTCCAAAACTCCAAAACTGTTATGCACGCAAAGATTTGGGTGCGTGCGCCAATGGGTGCCCAGAGAAACATCTTGTCACAGTCTCTGGTGTTGAAGAACAGAGAGGTTGCATTCCTAAAGCCGAAGCTGTTGGCGGCGCGGACGATGTAACATGTGCGCCGAGGACAAGCGCGATGTGGCCTCTCTTCCCCACCCCTCCTCTCCGGCTAGTGGGTGCTCTCCTCCTCCTCCCCAATCACCTCCCCTTTTCCGCTGGGTCTACTCCTCTTTCCCTCCCTCCGTGATACTCGACCCCCTTCAACCCCCACTCCTTTCCTCCTTTCCCAGCTCCCCTTTTCCCTTCACCCCCCAGAATTCCGCAGCTTGGTGCTTGTCGCCATTAAACACTGCACGTTGCAAGTCGAAAGATGTGTTTCTTTTGTCCATCTTTCATGTTTTATTCTTTCTGGTATTTAAATTGAGACTGTTTCAAACATCACTTGTGTCATGCGAAGTCCCACTTTGACAGTATCCCGTTGCTATGCGTAATGTTGAGGGTTTAATAAACACCCGCCACGCTTACCTACTTAAAGGGGCGCTGACACATCAAATCATATTTTTTTTTATATCCGAAACGATAGAAAACGATGCCGGGACATTACCCTCAAAATTCGAAACTTGAAAATTCAGTATTTGTGAATTAAAAAAACAATTTCCAAATGCCGAATTTGAAGTTCCCGCGCGATCCGCGCCAGTGCAGTAAGTCAAATTTTGCGGTCTCATGCAACTCGACTTTCTTTCGGACCTCCGCTCCACGCTATGAAACAAAGCGCCGTTCCCACGGCGACCCCAAGCGAGGAGGAGGTGAGCCTGAGGGATAGAAGGGCACGGCGCGGGAAAAAACGGTTTACTCGCCGACGAGCGCTGCCAAGTTTTCCGAGGGAGGGTACAAATCCAGGAAGCAACATCACACCGAACTCTGATTTTGGTATTTCAAAAAGAGGGGTTCGCAATTGCGTTAAAAAACATGTTTTACGATTGCCGTTATAAATGTTATAGAAATGTCACCTACAAGCTTCTCAATTTCCTGATTTTTGACGTCCCCGATCAAAAGAAGCGAGGAGGTGAGCGCGGGAAATATAAACGCCAAAAATAAAAAGGCGCGCAGCGCAAGAAAATTTTTTTTTGCGATGCGTTTTTTTTTTGCGTGTTATGACTACAACTTGCATTGTTTTAGACAATAAACAAAAATACGACCTTTGGGTTGTCAGTGCCCCTTTAATCCACGGATCACTGGTGGCAGTCGTCAGTGGCTTCCACGGCGCCAACCAGAAGAGCTATGAGAATTAATCGCATCGCAAAATGACGTAGCCAGGAATTTTTTTCGGGGGGGGGGGGGGGAGGTTGATGTGGCTGGGATGTCCATGACTTGGGGTGTGGAGTGGGGTAGGGAACAATTCTACCCTATCTCACTAGTTGTGCGGAAAATTCTAACGAGAGAAGATAGGAAACAGTTACAGCTGATTCACGCTATGCATATTTCTAACGAACAATAGTTTTGCAAAATCAAGGCTTCACTCAAATGGATAACTCACACGTACAGTTCAACGCGCAATACCTTTGATGTATTGACTCGCGAGAGATGCCCCCAACACGCCTGAGTCTGGTGGTGTTCCAGACCCAACACTGACCAAGCTGACCAATATAAAATGCTAACCTGACTCTCAATCCCTCGTCGCAAAGTATGATTTCGAAAAAGCAGTACTGCACGTCACTTGAGATAAAAACCCAAGCTATAGAAACGAGCGTCGTAAAGAGGGGACCGACATTTTTATTTTACTTTTCAGAAATATCATGCCACAGCTATTATACAACTCCGAAGCAGCAAAGCCTATGCCCAGACCAGTGGATGGATGGATGGGTGGATGTAATGGCTATTCTCTTTGTAACAGGTGGTAGCTTACGCCAGCTAGCCTAAGTCTAAAAAAACAAAAAAATATGATCCCTCCCGCCCTTCTAAGACCAATTTCCTCCCCCTAACTATCACCAGGCAGTGTGGGATATCACCAGGATGACCTTCGGGGGATCGGGCAAAAAAACTAAAACACATCACCCTTCTGCGTCTTCCCCCCCGCGAGGGAGTCGCCAATTTTCCTCTGGTCAAACCTTGTCGACGTTACCCCAGCACCGGACCCACTGGGAGACAGGGTTCAGACTTTGGGCTGGAGCCACGCGGGAGGGAGTCGCCAATTTTCCTCTGGTCAAACCTTGTCGGCTACCCCAGCACCGGACCCACTGGGAGACAGGGTTCAGACTTTGGACTGGAGCCAAGCGGGAGGGAGTCGCCAATTTTCCTCTGGTCAAACCTTGTCGGCGTTACCCCAGCACCGGACCCACTGGGAGACAGGGTTCAGACTTTGGGCTGGAGCCACGCGGGAGGGAGTCGCCAATTTTCCTCTGGTCAAACCTTGTCGGCTACCCCAGCACCGGACCCACTGGGAGACAGGGTTCAGACTTTGGGCTGGAGCCAAGCGGGAGGGAGTCCCAATTTTCCTCTGGTCAAACCTTGTCGGCGTTACCCCAGCACCGGACGCACTGGGAGACAGGGTTCAGACTTTGGCTGGAGCCACGCAAGAGGGAGTCCCAATTTTCCTCTGTCCCGCCTGTCCCCAGCTGTGCTAGTTGGTTGTCCACCATTCAATTTTCCCTAGATAATTTCCACCCATCTTCTAATCGCCTCTTTGTGACTGTAATCCTTTTCTCTACCGTCCTTCCATTGTCGCTAGTAAAACCTATGGCCCAGCCAAATCCGTCACCCCTTTAGGGAGGGCAGGGCGAAGCCCCGTGCACTTCAAAACCAAGTGCTCTAGTGTCTCGCTATCATTATGGCAGGCGGCACATAATGTGTCTATCTCCTGAAATTTAGCCCTATACGTCCTCGCCCTCAAAACTCCCGTTCTTGCCTCGAACAGCAAAGAACTTCCCAGTGAATTGACAAACACATTTTCCTTTCTTATGTCCTGCTTCGTGACCTGTACACTGTTAGAGCGGATTCCTCCTGCATTCTTCCCTCCCACATTTTCCTCTCTGCCTCTTTCACCCCTTTTTCTACTGAAGTAGTCTGTTCATCCCCATCACCAGTGTGTAGGTATTTAAATGTAAGCTTTCGGGTTCGGTTTGTCCATTTTGTGTTTAAACTTTTCACGTATAATTACCGTAATATCCCGAGTCATCGCCCATCCCCGAGTCATCGCCCACCCCAATTTTTGGGCCAATATAGATTTCTAAAAGAACACCGAGTCATCGCCCACCCCTTCAAATACCCCAACGCGGACTCCGCGATCTGCAAACACTCATCCTACCCAAATGACGCGGCCGCGGACCTTACAGTTGGAGGACGTCCGTGACAAAGTAAAACGGAGAGAAAGGCCCTCTCTTTGCTTACGCATTTTTCGCGTGAGCGACTCCGAAGTGGTAGTGTATCCATGCGAAAAGAAAACGATGAAGATAACAAAATAAAAGTTTGTTTTGCTTACGAAAATGTCAATCCGACAAAAAAAAAGAATCGGAAAGATAACACAAGCATTAACCCAGTCAGGAATCGCGAGGTAAGCGTACGCCCCATATTTTGGGATGTAACCGCGGAGTGTAAGGTCGAAGTCCGTCTCCGCCGAAGTAAGGTCGCTGCGAACCCGCTCCTTCTCCCCGCACGTCGCGACCGCGGTTGTGCAATGTTTTAGACAAAGCCAACAGGTAAATAAAGCTTTTCTGGAACGCCCTACGCAGACGTTAGTAGAGCGTCCCAAACCCCCATTGATAGCACGCCGTGCACGGACGCACGCATGTACGCAAAAAACAAAGAAGTTGCGCAAGAGCTTGTGATTGACAAGGCGCCCGACTTGGCCCGACGCCAAAATATTTGCCACGCGATCGCCGGCTTTTCCGTTTTCCCAGCATCGCTCTTCGTCGCTTCTTTGGTCCGCTCGCTCGCTCGCTCGTTGCGCCTGGTTGGTTTTTCTATTTTCTTGCAGAATTTTCTTTCTTTTCTTCTCTTTTTTTTTACTAACTAGGAGAACATAGTGGTGACGTGTTTTCACGGAACAAACGTTCGTGCTCTATGCAGATCGGTGGTGTTCCTAGCGCGTATGCAAGCAACGGACTTCGCGGTAGTAAAACATTCTTTCGTGAGCATTTTTTCTATAAAACAATAAAACTAAATCGAGTTTTGAGTTTAATGTATCTGTTGCGTAGCAGCGCTAGATACGGAGAGAAAACTGGGCGGCTTTCTCCGCTTTTATTAACTTTTTGTGCTCACCCACCGAGACATGGCCCACCCCACTTTTCCTATGAATTTCAGGCGGCAGGGGGGTGGGCGATGACTCGGGATATTACGGTACTTCAATACCTTCCGTACCCACCGCGTATCATCCATTTCAATCAACCTTTGTTTAAATTTCAACTTACTAATTGCCTCCCTGCTCTCAAAAGACGACCAGCCCATGTACCCCTGTACTCCTCATTTGGTGTATTTTCATGTTCCCCCAGTGCCAATCTGCCTACGCTTCTTTGTCGAATTTCTAATCCTGATTGAACCTCTGATTTCCTGCACAGTACTGCATTGCCAAAAAACAGTCCCGGTACCATCACTCCTTTCCATATACCTCAGACCACTTCGTATCTATCATAGTTCCATAGTGCCTTGAGCTTCATAATAGATTAATTTCTTTTCCCTTTTTTAATTATATTCTCCTCGTGTTCCTCTAGATATTTCCTTCCCTTATTGAGCCAGAGTCCCAGATATTTGTATTTTCCTACTTGGTCTAATAACCATGTCTAGTATCCTCAGGGGTTCCCTTTTTCGTCGTTAAACACCATTACTGCAGACTTGTCACTACTAAAACTCATGCCCAAGGTGTCCCCTTCCTCTCCACATATTCCAGCTAGTTCCTGTAATGTATCCTGGTATCTAAATTATACTCCTTCAGCTGACCCCAGAGTTTTTCCTGGCTCACATTATCCTACCCTCCCTAAATATCCAAATAAGCTAACCATAAAGGAGTTTGGTTCTTTTTTGCTATTCCTATACATTGAGTGGTGACGAATAAGTTATCTTCCAGTCTTCTATCTCTTCGGAATCCATTTTGGAGCTCCCCCAGTATTTGCACATCTTCTGCCTATTGCTCCATTCTCCGCTTTACTATCTGCATAGCTAATCTGTATAGAACTGAAGTTACCGTTATCGGGCGATATGACTTAATGCTGTCTTTATTTCCTTTGCCTTATATATCAGTCTCATTCTACTTAGTTTCAAATCATTGGGTACCTCTCCTTCCATAATTATTTGGTTAATCACATGCCGTAACTTTAATTTGCTTTTTTTTTCCTGGCGTCTTTACGAGTTCCACAGGTATTGTCGTCTGGGCCTGTCACTGTACCTGCTGGAACCTTACTTTCTGCCCTGTCCCATTCCTTTGTAGTCGTCTCCATCGTTACACAATTCTGTTCCTCCTCAACACTGCTGCCGACCGTGCTGTTCACTGTCTCCCTCTGCTCAAGCTTGGAGAAAGCCTCTTCGATTGTCTGCCTAATATATTCACCTGCCTCTTCCCCCTCTACTCTTCTCCCCTTCTGTGTGGTCAGTAAGTGTTGCATACCCTCTGTCTTTCTCCCCTGCGCTTTAATGTGCTCCCACAACCTTTTTGCCGCATTTCTATCTCTTTTTATTTATTTCCATCATCCACTGCGCTCCTGTACTCCCAATTTCAGCCTGTATTAAAGCTGATGTCTCCCTTTTCCGCTCTTGGAAGTTCTCCCATTTTGATGCTACTTCAGCTGGCAAGGCTCCCCTTTTCTTTGCCCACCTATGCTCTCTAGATGCCTCTTGGCACCGCAATATGGCTGCTTTGACCTCCTTATCCCACTAGCTTTTTGGTTTGTGTCTTTGCTTTTGCTTTCCTTTTTGTTTATTCAATGCTTCTCAAATTCTCTTTCAAAGATTCTTGTGCGAATAGTGGATTTTGAGTTCAAAGCGAATTCAAAGCGAATAGTGGTTTTGGTTGAATATTTTCGATTTGAATATCGAATAGTTTTTCCACGCCTGTCACTACCACTAAGGTAGCAATTTGGGCCAATGGACCTTTTTCAAGTAACGAGCGCCGTCTGGGGAGTTGTCTGCGAACTATAATAGAAGAGCAGCCCAACATGCCTCCGCCCGTCAAAACACATTGGCATTGTTGAAGCTTTTATTACAATGTAGATATACAGATTCGCAAAGTTTCCATTTATTTTCAAAGCGGGATGGTGCACGGGAACACCATCCCGCTTTGAATGTATGCTTTTCTTCCAAGCACGCAATTACAATATTCATACCTTTTCAAGTGTTTATTGCGGCGGGTTACCCTGTTGAGTGTGCTTCTCACCGAGCACCGATGTAATGCAGAGAAGCAACACCCGCGGAGCTTGCTTCCGTGGGTACTGCTTCTCTGCTGCGCACCGGTGCTTGGTAAGAAGCGCACTCAACGGGGCTAACCCACCGCAATCAACACTTCGAAAAACACGAATAGTGCAATTCTTCTCGAAGCGAATATCGAACAGTGCATTATTCGGAACTACTATTCGAAATTCCGAATATTCGCACAACCCTAAAAGATTCCTATTACCTAGATCCTCATATGTCCATTCTCTTTCTGGTTGTTCAATACTTTTTGTATTTGAGCTTCACTTAGTTTTGGCTTACCCGCTCGTTTCTGAGCTTGCTGTTCTGGTTCCAATGCGCCAAATTTAACCTTAATTCTTTTGTGGTCACTCCCTAAGATTTTTGTACCTTCCTCATCTATTTCCATACTTCCTAACCTTTTATACAGTTTGTGGGACATGAGGCAGTGGTCTATTTTTGAGTGTGAGTTGTTTCATTCCCACGTTATTTTCCCGTCGCATTTTACTTGTGCATTAACTAACACTAGGTCCAGAGAGTCACGGGAGTCTTCTAGCAGCTTTCCGGTTGTATCTGTGAATCCCTCAAACTCTTCTAAGTGGACATTCATGTCTCCTATAATGATTATTTCCTGATAAAGGCCAATTTCTGTGATGTCCCTCGATATACATGTAAAGTGTTCTGTATTTTCCTCCCTTGAGTCATTTTCTGTTTTCAGGTAAGCGAATCCCAGAAGGGTGTTCAGACCAGTTACTTTACCTTTCAGCCATAAGTGTTCTCTGCAGCTTTCCTTCTCTCTTTCCCGGTCTTGACCTTTAACTAACATGCCTAGACCTCTAACTTTGCGTTCACCTCCCCTTCGGTTGCTTCCCATCCAGAAGTAGCCTGGCATGTACGGTGGTTCCTCCTCATCTCTAAGCTGCATTTCTGCTACCCCATACACTGTGAAATTTTCAGCCTCTAATTGTTCCCCAATCTCCTCCAACTTTATTCCATTTCTACCTCTTTGCATGTTTATAAACTCTATATTGAGCCATTTTTCTCTTATTCCTACAAGGCTTCCTCCTGCTCTCCCTGCAGCTCTTGCGGTACTACTCGGACCCAGGAGCTTCCCCCGACTCTGGTACCAGTACATATGATACTGGTACATACGATATATCCACACCGGTGCCCTCCGGGCTCTGTGGGTCCCCCAAAAAGCTGCAACATGCCGACCCAGCCTCTCTCCCACTCTCCTACCTGTGTAGGAGAGTGGGAGACCCACTCTCGTACACAGGAATTTACTGCAGTCCACTGGACTGCAGTGGATTCCACCCCACGTAAAAAGGCATGAGCCAGCCACATAAACTTCCCAGTTTATCTATTTTCGCCTTACTCAAGCCGTTGGCTCATCCCCTTAATCACCCGGTTAGCCTCAATGACCCGCCTCTCGATGTCAAGAGACTGTCCCCGGACACATGGGAGAGTGCATATTTCTACATGCACCCTCTCACTGACCACTCTTAGTTTACCCAGTCCCGCCTCTACAGTGAAATCTCGGTATAACGAACTTCAGGGGGCCGCGGAAAATTGTTCGTTATTCTGAAAGGTCGTTATAGTGAAAACCGCGAAATTAACCATAATTACTTATTTTCCAATGATTAAAACGTCCTACCTTTACAAAGGTGGGTCCTTGAACTTGTTTTGCACAAAGATGCACAAGTCAACATCAGACAAAACACATTTATTTAAAGTAATCGGTGATTTTTTTTATGCGTGCAGCACAAACTTTGCAGCACAAAAGATCGTTCTATTTTTTTTTTTTTTTTGATGCGGTAGCACCGCAACACGAACGTCGGCTTGCTTTGTGGACGCAATAAACACCGAAAGAAGCCGCGTCTGACAAGGGTCACAGCACACGCAGAAGTGAGAAACGAAGATAACAAAGATAAACCCGACGCGTCGCCGGCGACGCAGCCAGTGCGGTGCCACCGTAGACTGGCGTGCTTTGTAAAAAAGCCGTCAACAAAAAAAAGAAAAAAAGAAAGAGAATCGCCAACGCAAAAAGCAAAAAAAAAGTTCTCTCCAGCTTTTTGTTTTTCTTTTTTTTTCTCACACTTTCGCACGTTCTCTTAGCCTCTCTCTCTTTTCGAACCCTCGCCTCTGCGCTAGCAAAACCCGTCGCCGTTTAATCAAAAAAAAAAGAAAAAAATAGTTTGTCTTTTGTTATCTTTTGCGCTGTCTCGCGTTTTCAACGGAGCGAGTTGCAACTTGCAAGGCGTCCGCTCGCCGTGTCGTCTGCTAGCCTGCGCACTTCAGAATATGAGTTCGTAGTACTGAGGTGTTGTTAACATGATGCGGAGCTAAATATAGTGCTCGTTATTTTGAAATGTTCGTTATTCTGAAGTACGTTGTAGTGAAATAATTTTGCATTACAACCATAGGCAGTCAGCACGGGATTTTTTTGAAGTTCGTTAATCTGAAAAGTTTGTTAAAGTGGTGTTCGCTGTACCGAGATTTGACTGTATTTGTTTTCCCAGGTGCTGGCTCCTCCGTTCAACACGTCGTTGTGCCCTGTGTGGATCAACACAAGGTTTTCCCACTCTATGGTGTCCCACAATACCTCCTCCGCTTTGGCAATGGCATCTACCATGTACTTTCCTGGCTGGGCCTCTACTCGCACCCTCTTGTCCCCTTTCACCTTGCCTAGCACTCCCTCTACGATCCTTGCCACGCTGGACTCTCCCACTACTAGGACTCTCCTACCTGCCGACGGCTGCCCTCCCTCTCCTGGCAGTACGCTGCTACCCCCTCCATTTACCACTGGTACCAGGTTGGGCTCTACCAATCCAGCTGTTTCCTTCTCATTTTGCGTGGCTTAGCTATAGGTCCTAGGAACCTCCTTCGTGCCCGCACTGTTTGCTCCCTGCTTTCTAGGCCCTTGCGCCAATGGCACTAAACTCGCTGTCGACTACCACTTCATCTCTTCCCCCTGTGCTTCTAGGTCGACTCTCCTCTCGACCTCTACTCTGAGAATACAATTCAATTCTGCCAACATTGCTTGTCTTTCCTCGCTCTTTCCCTTCTCTAACTACACTGATGAGATGCTCCAATTTATCCTCACACTTCTTTTTTCGCTCTTCTAGCCCTGCTTTCCACACTTCCCCCTGCCCAAGTTCCTCCACCTGCTTCTCAAGTTCTGCCCGCTTCTCCCTTTCCTCGTTAAGCTCAGCCTGCCATCTCACTTCCGTCCCCCCCCCCTTCAACCTAGTGACCTGCGTCTCGAGCAGGACCCGCTTTTCCCACTCTTCCTTCAGTTCCTCCTTCATCTCTTCAAATTTATCCTTCCACTCTCGTTCTAGCCTTCTCAAGCCTTCCTCAATCTTCTCACAAAGTTGGCAAGCGAAGGCACTTTTCTCTGCTTCACCCACGCTCTCGAAGTCAGTTTCTTCTAAGCAGCACCAGCGCTTGCACTCTCCGCACTCCACCATGTTCAGGTCCCCCTTGATCTTCCCGTCTTTTCTACTCATCGCCTAGCTATCCAAAAACCCGCGCGTCTATCGCAAAAGAAAAACCCGCCAAAATCTATGCAAAGACCGACCCTACTCTAGCTTCTCATGGCGCGCCCGGCCGCCTAGGCTATCCTAAATCCCTTACCCTGCCGCCAATTAAATCGACCGCTATTATATTATGTACACTTTAAACACCAAAAATACCGAGAAAAAAAGTACTTAGCTTCGCAAGTCAACCGCAGCTCGAAAACACGTCCGCTCCCTCCGAAAACCAAAAACCGCCCACACACAAATCGGGCATGATCAGTAGGTAAATAGCGAAGCCTTTGAGTAGCATCCTGATGCACATGTGACTGTCTTGAGTGGTGACAGTTTACTGCTCGATTTTGGTATCTGCTATGTGACTCTAGATAATATCGCTCCACCCTAACACAAGGGCATGATAACTCTTACATATAAGTAAACAGTGAGAACCAAAGTGGCGCCAAAGCACTAGTAAGAGCTAGGTGCTCACGCCGAGAAATGCAACTGCACGTGCCGGCGCGTGCATTCTACGAAAACTTAAAAAATTATGGGGACCAAAATGGCCAAGATGTCATCACTCTAACAATGCACGTGAGTGTGTGTGCATCAAGGCACCCTACCTCTGAACAGATATGAGCGCCACCCACTGCATCACACAGCGCAGAGGCCGGACTCGGCCATCGCGTGTATTATCACTGACGTCAGATGCCCACTGAGCTGACTGACCAGAGCCATACCAAGCGCATGCGAGAGAGGGAGAATTTTCCTCCACCCACGAACAGTGTCACATGACACGCTTGGGGGATCTATTTCCAGCAGCAAATAATGCGGGCCTTTTCACACTTCGATACTGGCACCATCTAGAAGTCGCACGCTCAACCACGTAACAAGCCGTGCGCCATCTGGTGTCTGAAACGGACAAATAAATAGAGGTACCGTGCCCTCTTAAGACTATGCGGTTGTTTGACCGCTTGATATATGCACGCTCGTAGAATAAGTTACATTTTGCGCAGGGTGGCCACCCCGCCTGCACAAGTTTGAGGGTCCGTACGAGTGTGTCAATGTGGCATTACTCGTTTCGTACAAATTATGTTTTTCCCTTTTCCGCATTGAACAAAAAGTTTGAAGTATCGTAAATAAGTAAAATAATAAATGAGTAAATACATAAAAGTGAGATGAGAGTTGACCTACGCAGAGCCGACCAACTGAGACCCAGTAGAATCGATTCCTCGAAGAAGCGGTCCGAGGAAATGCAAAGCCCAGTGCGGGAGCTCACCGGGGGAGCCGCACGCCCTGGAGAGGCGGCGTGCCAGGGTTGTCAGGGGCAGCCTCCAGGGCTGCCGGTGCCGGTCTGCCCGGAGCTTGAAGCCCAGCCCCAGGTAGGGGTCCTTGAGGCGGGGCAGGAGCCTTTGGGCGCCCAGCTGGCAGGCCGGCCACCGCTCCCCCACCCGTTCCAGCAGCACCACGGCCGATCCGGGGCCAAGGTGGGCACGCAGAGAGCCCCAGGCCTCCGCCGCGCCCAACCTCGACAGCGCTGCGGGGAGAGGGACGAGCGCCAGACCGTTTGCTCAGATGCCTCCAAGCATCTCGAGGAATCCTATTCCGGTGGAAGCCGAGAAACCCCACCCGGTCCCGGCATCGACGTGCCCATGTGGCATGGGAGACCGCAGACACTGTAGACTGTGGCTCATACGACTAGCTTCCTAAGAACCCGGTGCTACAGAAAGCTTTTTTCAGTCAAATATTGCTAATTAATGCATCTATACTCCGTGTCACTAGTTGCGTGCAGTGCAGGCGAAGGCAATGCCAGGCAAAGAGCGAAAGGGCGAGCACTAGGAAGAAAGGAGAAGGGGATTTCTCTCCTCCTCCCCAGCCTTTCTAATGCTTGCTCTTTCTCCCTTCGCCTGGCGTTGCCTTCGCCCGTACTACACGCAACTGGTGACGCAGCAGCACTTATTAAATGTGAAAATCACTCGTTGAGCTTTATCGTCCGGTCCATAAGGTTTGTGCAACTGACTGCAGCGATTGAGGCCCATTTTATTTTCTTACGATGCGACAATTTTTGCACATCCACTAAATGCAGAGTAGAACTATTCGCCGACGTTCATAACCTACAAAGTAGGCGTTAGTTTTCCTCCTAACGTAATGGCAGTTGCAGAAAAGCTTGGAGAAAAAAGAGTGGCATTTGCGCCTCGACTGGCGGGCATAATGTACGGCTGCCTGACCCGGTGCTAATCGCATGCCAACAATGTTCGTCGTACTGCTAGGGTTGCTAGGGTTGGCAAGCACCAGGCACGTGCCAAGCTAGACATGGTTAAGGTTCGGCCGTCACGGCGACCATTAGACACGAGCACCAAATGCTCGTCGAGGCATTGATAGTAACTACCCGAGTGTTCACGCAATGCTCCTGTCTAATCTACGAGTTGCTGTTGAATATCGCGGGGCAATCCCGGCGACTTTGACAATCGTGCAATCCCCATTACTATGTCATCCTGTTTTGCTTAGGAAACGCTCAAGAAACAACTCCGCTTTTATTCTTACGCAGTGACAAAGAAGCTTCCCAAACTTCCCATTTCAAACCAGGTAGAAACGGAGGGAGATAAGAAGACATTATAGAGTCGGAATGGGTGGCTGCAATGTTGGCTGCCTTTCTCTACTTGCTGTTCCAACGTAATTGAATGCCAAGCACCGGCGTCCGAAGAGCGAGTGGAGACAAAGGCAGCTGGCTTCGAGTCTGCCGCTAATAATTCCAACCAAAGCTCGGCGCTCTAATGTCCTCCTCTTTCCCAGTTTCTACCCATATACCGTCGTACAGCCCCATTAAAAATACACTTATCTGAAGAAAAAAAAAATGTAAATGTAATGGGGCTAGGGTCACAAAATAAGCTTTCCTTGAAACAAACGCTCGTAGTGGAATGCTTAGGTCACAATACCCATTTTGAGGCCTCTATTTCAAGATTCTATTTTCAAGTGCTTCTCCTCACTCAAAATGAGTCTCAACATAAATATTGAGCTCAAATAATATTTCCTAGGAGAAAGGATTTTTTGCAACATATGCATCTTCTCCAAGCACTCAACAATTTGGTTTCTTTAGTTCGGACTGAGACTCGACGTAGGAATGAAAATTTAACGAACAAACTGGGAAGCAGCGACTAAATGATGTGCAACACACATACCGTACCGTGGATCACACACAATGAGCGAGAGATAGAAGCAGTGATGTGATTAGCCTAAGCCATTTTGGAGCACCTTTCGGAGCAGCTAAAACAGTGTTTCGGAGCAGCAAAACTGGCTTTTGGAGCAGACATTTTTAGAAAAATAAAAATATCTGTTTTGAGTGCTGTAGAAACGAAGGGCACTTTGTGTTCTGTTGTGTTCTGATGTGACGTGTTGTGATGGAACTCGCTGCTTGTGTTTTTACTGCTGAGACATCCCACAAGCGTACAGTGCCGTACGCGTTGCCGAGCAATTCCGAAAAACCGCTTGCCACCGTTTTACTGAAGTACCAGATTTTTGTCAAAAGTAAGCAAACGTAAAACAATGGATTGCAAGCTTCCCGGCTGATGCCTCTGTCGTGCAGTCATGTTCGCATGCATGTGACGGCAACTTCAGCAGGCTTGCAGTTGCGCGTGCTTCGTAGCGCAAGCGGAGACATCGCCTTCTTTGATTTAGCTTACTTCTCTTCACCAACTTCACCGGGGTCCCTCTCGAAAGAAAGCCCACCGAGAGAAATCTAAGTAATCAATACCTCGACACAGCAGTCCGAGTCAAAGTGGGATTTTTGTAGTAACGTATGATTTAAACAAGAACAGGAATGTTGATGAACATACGACGGTACTTAGTTTCATTTTAGAAAGCGCCATATCTGCAGCGACGTGGCAACGGCAACACCCGACGTCGTGCGACCACGGTGATTGGAAGACGGGGACCAAATATAGTTTGCCACGGCCGTTGCTTCCAGGAGCAAGTGCTTCAGCTCACAAAGTAACTCCCGCCACGCAAAAACGTGGTTTGGTTTCCTAGCATGACGGCATGACCGCGTCTATCGTTGAAAATATTTAAAATAAAAAAGACGCGAGACGAGACCCACGAGAGCGCGAAACGCGAGACAGCAGTAAAACAATGCAGGACCGGATGGACAATTGATGCAGGGAACTTTGTGTTGGGCGGCCGCTTGCGCCACATAACACACGCGCGCTCAATTACGGAACTCAGTTTAGTTTCGGTTTTGAAAGGCGATCAAAATTAGATTTTTGGTGCAGACTTGGCACAGATTACCCATATTTCGGCAAAATGTAGCAGGATGTAGCAGGGTTAGCCCCTTGGCGCAGTTTGGCGCAGCAATCACATCACTGTAGAAGCCAATAGATAGAGCTGGGTGCAGCTCCTTAAGCAGGGAGAAAATCTCCAAGGCTGTATCCAGCCATTTCAAATCACACAAACCCTGCCTCCTGCATTAAATCTAGTCAAGTGCTGTTGACAGCCCACTCAACTAACCACCTTCTGTCCTCAGATCGACACTGCCCTCCCTGTGAAAAGTCCTTCACAATGTGAGTTGTCCATAATGATGGACGAAGATCAAACGCACAAATGACGCAAAATGAGAGTGGCCACGGAAGAGACTATTAAACTGATATTGAACTGAAGCCTACTTCTCGTCCAAAAAGCGGAATTTGTCCCCTCGAGCGGTTCTTCGGACCTCTACAGAGGTAATGGGGAGGGAGGGGCGAGTGGCCCACGTGGCCTCGACGCTCCGAACAAACCAACCTGTGCTCGGTACCCAGGTCTCGTCTCTTTCTCAACATTAATGAGAGCCAAACTTTGGGTGCGCCCTGGAACCCTTCAATAACCTTGTTGCGGAGACATTTGTGGACCTCCTTCAGAAAAGTTGCACAAATAACAACGGGGACAAAAATGCACATACTCTTTACTCAGTTGATTCCCGAACTGGTTGCCTACGATCCGGACTGCAGGTTTCTCTATCGACAAGACAGAATTGCGCAACGATGGGTCCAAAAAGTTTTGTCCAAGTAGCAGGGCATACACATTACCGGGGTCCACATAAACGAGATGTGAAATGGCTCGGCGTTTTCGCATAGCGTCCTTGCTCCGCTCATCCTATCATTCTCTCGTTTACCTTTGCTCTCCTCTGCATGCCACTTCCTCCAACTCGTTGCTCCTCCCAGGACAACCTCCGCTTGTCTTTTTGCACGAGGCCGATCACTGAGTCCCTAATTATGGCTTTTTCGGATGATACGACTCACGGATTATACGAAAATTTCACGCTGTCCCACAAAAGTCGTATAATCGGGGATCCACTGTAGCGACCCGCGCCTCGTCTGCAGACGTGCAGACTGATGAGGTCGCGCACCTTACACTCGCGGATTTTTGGCGAGAGGTTGACTTGAAAAGCGTTTAGTCTGGCAAAGGTACAATGTTTTTTTTGTTTTTTTGTTTTCGGACGATTAAGTCAAGAATGGCGCATCGTTGTGATTTGAGCGTTCGCTGGTTCATTTTGTTGCACTATTTTTTGTGTCACGCATGAATGAAACAGCAAAAACGTTGTCCGGCTGACACGACGCAGGTTCCGGTACTCCTCCGGGTCTGCGTCAAGAAGCTTCCGTCAAAACTCGTCTAGCACGCCACGATCCTTCTTGCATGTCCAATCACCCTTTCATCGAGAAAGACCTTTCTTGTGGCCATGGTGTACGTAAGTGTTGCGCACAACCGCGGAGTGTGTGAAGGCCTCTCCAAACGCCCCTTTGTAAGCCCAGAGCTTCGTCACTTCTACCCCGAAGCCTCCTCGAGCAGGACCATGCCTGTGTCACTCTCATGCCTTGGGTTAGTAAAGCTGATGGTGCTTCTCGCAAAGACTATCACGGTGTTCTGTCTCGATCAGTATGTAACCGTGGCATTCGATTCTTTATCGCAGTAGCAAACGTCGATTCTCTCTTGAACAACAGTGCCACGGTGCGATGTTGGTGTTTCACGGCCCCGCGAGATGGCGAACGAGTTTGGTCTGTCCTTGCTGGCGTCTGCTCGTCGTCTCCCTCGTGTGGATGCGCTTGGGAGACGGACGAACCGCGGACATGTCGTCACATGGTCAATCCGTCCGCGGATCAGTCCGTCGTGTGAATCAGCCATTAGCGGCAACACTTTCGGGACGGCCACGATCCGGGGTTCTGCAGTTCTGCAATGTCAAACTCCAATTGTTCCGAGACACGTTTGCGCTTCTACCACCTTTGCAATACTCACTTTTTTCTCATTGCACGTCACTTTGGTTTAATGTTTGCGTCGCTCACGTTAAATCCTACCGCGAGGTAGGATTTAACGTGAGCGCTGACTAACAACCTTTCAGTTGTTAGTCAGCACTCGTCCTGTCCAGTTCCTTCCTTTGTCCTTGCAAAAATTCGCGCTGTTCCATTATGAATCCATACCAACTCGCCCAGTTATCCTGTTTACTGAGGTAACTCTGGCAGAAATTTATATCGCCAATTATTACTTTGGGTCGGGAGCGCCAGAAAAACATTGCTAGACAATCGGAATGCCAAAACCTCCGTAGACTGTTTTGGGCCTCTTTTTTTACGCTTGGCAAACCCACTCCCTCATTCCCTCGCAGCCCCTAAAACCATGTGTGTTTTTTTCCCTCATTCCTCCTCTCCGTTGTGAAAGAGGGAGACCCTCCTCCTTTCTTCAGGGAGTAGGGTGTGGGGAGAGGAGGAGAGGGAATGAAGAGAAGGAAACTGGGAACCCGTTTTCTTACCGGCAGATGATTCCGAGGCTTGGCCTTCAAAGGGAAGCTGAAGTGGTTCTCTAGAAGTTGACGAAGCATGATGTAAGGCGCAAAAAAAGACAGACACAAGGAAGAAGACAGGCACCACTCGCAACTATATTGGAAAAGTGCAGAAAAGAAAGAAATATGTATCTCGTCACCTTCCTCACGTCCATGCATGCACTTGGCCGGGGGTACACGCTTTATCATCCATTCACAAAAACTTGTCGAAAAATCTTATCTCGACATTATACGGTGCAAAAGACGTTTCACTTACGCATTGAGCGCCCCCTTTTTTTCATGAAGTAAGTTTTCAATACCCCGCGCGCTTTCTGGCTCTTGCCCTTATCCAGAATCGTTGCCTCAGAAAGACACGGCTCACACTTACATTTCCTCCAGCGTTCAGGCAAATGAGCCCCATCATTTGTCTTTAAATTTTGCGCATGCTCCCTCGATCGGTTATTCACACATCTTCCCGTTGGTCCTACGTGGGAGTTTCCACCCCCGTCACGCATTTAACACACGGCCCGACACTCTTCGTGGTGCAACCTCGCCTTTTACCGCCGCCACCGGTAATGCGAGAGCAGAGTTGGCCAAGTTTCGAATATAGTTGCGAGTGGCACCTGCCTTCTTCCTTGTGTCCGTGTTTTTTTGCGCCTTACACCGTGCTTCATGAAGTAGTTCTGTATTTGAGAAAAAATGCTGAAATCGTCTCTATGTGGCCTCCAGGATCACAATATAAAAATTATATCTCAGATTGATGCGCCAAGTAGCCACAACGGCGCTTCCAAAATAGCGCCGAAGCCCCCCTCCCCGGCCCGTTTGGTTTGACAGGGAGTCGCGGCGTATTATAGAGATGTGAACATTTCCGCGCATTCCACAAGCAATACGCGAGCAATCAAAAACGCTGCATGTCGTTCCCTGACAAGAGGCATGCACGAGGTAGCTGAAACCTCCGGGTTTGATGTCACACCCAGCGGTTGATTTTTTGGTTTTTCTCGCGTCTACTGATACGTTCGGGTCAAATGCTCGTGATATTCAAAAATCACTAGACAAAAATATGACCGAATTTACCTCTAATTTTTTGCAACAACCTCTTCAGCTTCCTTTTAAGCTGCAGGGAATGATATAACCTCACCAGGATCTTATGCCCAGCAAAACACAAGAGCATAAAGGATGTCCCAGTGAAGCACTAAGAGTTAATTTAGAACACGTGAAACCCCTAATGCGTGACATTCCATGATGCAAACAGACCAGAGGAGGGCGTGACCTCGCGTACACTGTGCAACAGTGTCAGTGCAAACGCAGCATTAGCACTTTTTGAAATTTTACATCCAAAAGATTTTGGAAGGCATAAAATATTATTCACCTTAGGTTCGTGCACCAAACGAGCGCTTCCCAATGCACATGTAGTTTCAATGACAGCTCTTTGTTTTCAAAAGAAAAACAGGAAAAACCGACCATCTCTCTTAGTGCCACTAAGCATACCTGCTGTACCATCTACCGGAGGAAGCCGTCACAGGCACGCACGACCGAGCCAAGTATGCGGCGGTTGTTCATGCTTTACTCACAAGACAACGGATGACTTTCTTGCTTTCTTTTAATCACTATGTGATGCTACCACACTTGGTGTATGTTTGACCACCAAAATTTTTCCGATATTAAAAAAAACCGCAAAGCGGGATACCGTTTAATAACCCGAAGTGCCACGACGCCGCAGATTTCTTTTGTATAAACCACAAACTCACTGCCAATGGCAGTCTCCTCTTCCCCCATTCTTTAGTGTGGGGACGAGATAAATTTCCGCATGCTGCCGCCGCCTACGGAGGTTGCACATGGAGTGCAAACGGTCGTGCCCTCTCGCCGCCTAAACATGCGCGCGACGCAATGACTCTTGACGCACCTCTACGCAGCTGGAGCGAGCTCGAGTCGGTGTGCGGCCGGATGGGATGCAGGTGAGCCGGAGCGGAGAGGAACCCGGCCTCGACCAGGAGGCCGCTGCGGCTGGGTGTCGCAAGATGGCCGTCCACCGTCAGCGCCCCCTGGAGCACGGTCAGGTGGGCACGCCCCACCAGGCACAGGGCCACAGGGGGTTTGAGCACCGCCAGCAGCTGGCACTTGGACAGCAGGAACACCCTGTGGGATGGGGCTCCCCGTGAGTTCCCAGGGGCTGCCACGCAATAATTTTTGAAGCAATGTTGCTTTAGTCTGATGTAGATCCATCGAGACGTCTTCTGTCCCTTCCACGTTTTGAGGCTTCTCTTCTACCCCAGTCTCGGGTAGATGGACCTTTATCTAAATTACCAAACATCAAAGAGAATGCTGGGAACGTAGGTACATGCGCTCGCCTTCCCTACACAAAAGAATCGAAGCAAATGACCAAAATAAAGTGTTTCTGGAACACACGAGCAAAATGCTATTTGTTTTAGATTTTTGCTTTTGAACAGTTACAGCTGCAGACGCCAGCACACACGGCGTGTGTACCTACCCAGGCGAAAATCGGCCCACTTCCAGCTGGATTATGGAACTGGTTTCAGCTGGAAATGAGACAGTCCAGCTGGATTCCAGTTGGGTTCAGCTGGAATCCAGCTGGACTGCCTCATTTCCAGCTGGGACCAGTTCCATAATCCAGCTGGAAGTGGACTGATTTTCGCCTGGTATGTTTTCTGGCATTCTCTGCGATGCTCGGGTAATTCGGCAAAAGGTATATTCAAGATTTATTTGGTTAATATTTACCAGCTAGCCAGAACCAGTTAGAAAAGAAAAAAATAAAGTTTCGGTTATTTCTTATCTTCCCCGCATTTCACACGGACTTAAAAAAGTCGCATCTAGATATGAGGTGAATGTCGTATTTTCAGCCCAAAACAAACTGAGCAGATTATGTTTCACGGTGCGCGTACGCAGGAAGGGAAACGCAAGATCAGAACATAATACATGCAAGGTAAAAGCACGGAAAAAAGTATGTGTCGTGCGTAAAAGCGTGGTCTACTGCACTCCCTTCTCTCGTGGGCGCTCTTATATCGGACAGACTGGCCGGTGCTTAACATCAGACTCGGCACCACAGCTCCTTGAAAGGCACCGCATATTCCCATTTAGCGATATATTGCCAAGACTGCGGGTGCGAACCACGCTTCAATGACACCAGTGTTTCATATCACACCACGACCAAACATGTCAAGAGATGATTGAAGCCTACAACATAATGAAGAACAACAGCTCGTGTGTGAGCCAACCTTCGTTGAGACTGACCCCCAGCGAGATGACCTTTCTGGATTTAGGATAACAAAAGCACCTGAGGAAGGTAAGAAGAAAAGAAGTTTCCACATTCAGTTTACAAGATCGCCCGAGATGAAAAAAGAAGGAACAGACTCCACGAGGCACCCAGCAAGCGCGCAAACATTTGACTCCATATTCTTTTGTTTTTTCCTTACGTTCCAATCACACACCAGTTGTTGGTCAGCACTTGTCTTGTGTCCTCTTTGTCCTTTTGTCCTTGTCCCAGTCGCGCTGTTTTTTCAACATGAATTATTCTATACAACTGGTTGTCCCTTTTGGGGTTTTTGTGGCGACTGTACTTGACTTACGGATCCAATGCTCGTACAGCAGAATATAGGCATTTTGCTTACGTCTGTAGCCCATTCAATTCAGACAATCTATATCCCACTTGTGAGCATTGTACCGAGTGACTGAATGATCTGGTTTACAAGTTCAGACATCTGCAGTTGCACTAATATGCTCAGTCCTTTAATATGGTAAGAAAACTCCTCCGCAACAATATGGGAGAGCTTAGTACGCAACCGTGCATGCCACTGTGGCGTTGACGAGGGGTCCAGAGAGCTGCCAATCTAGCCAACTCCAGTGGGAGACCCACTCAGATGAGCCAGCCCTAGATGATGCATCATCGCACTGTCTCTGGTTAATGTCCTCGGCTCTGTACACTCTGTGACTCATGAAACTCATTTTTCTGCAACATTCTCAATTTTTTTTATTCTTTTTTTTTTTTGTTTGTTTGTCTTAGAAGATTTTTATACGCAGCCACCATTATCAAAATTCAGCACCCTGACTAGCGCCACCAGGTAGAGGCACTGTGAACTAGCACGATTTTCCATAAAAAGAAACCAAAAAAGATTATTTGTAAGCACCGTTAGATGTCAATCAGGAATGACAGGTGCTCACATACGGTCATCAATTTAGGCGTAATAAAATGTAAATACTAGCAAATTTGGAGTGGTTCAATCAGAGTGAAATGGCAAAACGAGAATGCCTCCTGAACAACAGTAAAGCATCTGGCGGCAGCTTTTGACCCTGTACCAAACTCTGGCCGAAGTTTCACGACCAGTAGCGTCTTGAAGGACTCCGGCTCAGCTTTCACATATTTTAACGACCACTTTGCGGCAATGAATGAGAACCCAAATAATCGGTTTCTGGGAAAAGCTAAGCCGGTAAATAAAATTATAACAACCAGAACCCCAGAAAACTGGGACAAAACCAATTTCATAATAATATCAGTCCTCTAACCGAACTGTTATCTATTTCAGCTTAATAAAGCTTGGACTTGGTTTGGGCTAGTTGGTACAGTATAGAACTTCGCAGCGCAGCACATTCAGATATTTTAGCTTGAACCCACATTTAGGGAATTTCAAGCACAATATGTTATGTAGTCGTGTCACATTATTACAAACCCCATTAATCTCATTAATACGAACCCAGCTATATAACAACATTTTCAAGGACAAACTATGTGAGAAAACATGATTGCGCTTAAGGACAAGGACAGAGGAAGAACAGACACCACAGAGCTATGCACGCATTTTGTCTCATCACAGAAAACTCCCATGATGGATGCTTTTTGGGGAAATGGAGGTCTTCGTACTAATGAGACATCACCGTATATGTACTGGTGCAATGGATGCCTTTATTATCTCCCAAAAGCTTTTCGCATTAAAAAAAAAAAAAAAAAAAAAATGTCTAGAAAAAGAAATGCAATAGGCACAGTTTCTGAATTATAATCAACCCAAAATGGGCAATCAGTAAATGAGCTGCCAGGTTGCACGCATTATCTTTTTTTTTTATTTATTCATTTATACTACCGCTTCTCGTTCAGTACCATTGTAGGAATTTTACATAAATGATAGTACAAAAACAAGTACATGGTCTCTATAATGTAGTAGAAGGGTGGTGAGCTGGGCCAGTTGGTAAGCATCATACACGTTAAAGGGGCACTGACACGTCAAAATCATATTTTTTTTTATTATCCGAAACGATTGAAAACGATGCCGGGACATTACCCTCAAAATTCGAACCTTGAAAATTCAGTATTTGTGAATTAAAAAAACAATTTCCAAATGCCGAATTTGAAGTTCCCGCGCGATCCGCGCCAGTACAGCGAGTCAAATTTTGCGGTCTCCTGAGACTCGACTTTTTTTTAGACCTCCGCCGTTGCCACGGCAACCCCAAGCGAGATGGAGGTGATATCACGCCGGCGCGGAAAGAACCGGTTTCTTTCCCCACTCGCCGTTGTGCTCGCCGACGACGCCGCCAAGTTTTCCGAGGGAGGGTACAAATCTAGGAAGCAACATCACACCGAACTCTGATTTCTGGTATTTCAGAAAGAGGGGCCGTAGGGCGCTCGCAATTGCGTTAAAAAGCATGTTTTACGATTGCCGTTATTAATGTGTTATAGAAATGTCACCTACAAAGCTTCTAAAATTCCTGATTTTTTACGTCACCGATCGAAAGAAGCGAGGAGGTGAGCGCGGGAAATTTAAACGCCAAAAATAAAAAGGCGCACGCGCGCGCGGGGAAATTTTTTTTCGTGATGCGGTTTTTTTTGCGTGTCTGTGACTACAACTTGCATCGTTTTAGACAATAAAAAAAATACGACCTTTGGTTGTCAGTGCCCCTTTAAAGTCAGCGAGCAATGTGAGGAAACTGTAGAAGAATACTGGAGACAGGATAGATGCTGAACTCACAACTCAATATTTCATCGAGAAGAGAAGAAAGAAATGTTCTCAACCATAACTGCTTTTATATATTCAATTCTTATTATATACAAGGGGCGCTCATAAATTTCGTATTATCGGCACAAAAAAAAATAAACGGAACGGAACAAAACAGGCATCAACATGAGCACGCGACCCTCTAGTTTCCGCACAGTATAAACATTGCATGCTATATGTAGTAGCTCGGAACGCCGCTAGGGAGGCGAAACAAAAATGGCATCGCCCGTCGGTGCCAAGCACATGCAGTGATCCGTTTTTTTTTGTTTGTAGGGAAGTATGTCAAGGATATTCATTCCAATATGAGAGCGTTGTTCGGGGGACAACGTCGCAGTTTACGACACTTTTGGTTAAATGGCACAGGTGCTTCTAGTGTGGCGAAATAAGAAGAAAACATTTCAAGGACGGCGACCAAGTGATTGCTGAAGTGGAGCGATTCCTGAACACTCAAGACGAGGGGTTCTATAAAAAATGACCTCCGGCATGTGGGTGCATCGCTGGAAAAAGTGGGTAACTTTTGGTGGCGAACATGTAGAAAAGTCTCAACTCCTAACTGAGTTTGATTGCTGAATCTCTATTCCTTCGTGACAATATTACAAACTTTATGAACGCCCCTCGTATATTATCACGTAAAGAGAGCCTGCTTAAAAGAACTCAGACACGTGCGGCTCTGTCCGCATGTCCTGCAACAGTACTGGGAACGTGCACTAGCAAACACACCACACAACTCACCCCCGCATCAATGAGAGTACCACGTACAGGTGCTGACAGGACAAGTAGTGAAGTGGCAATCTCCTCCCACCTCTTCCCACTTCGGCAGAGCCAAACGCTGAAGAGGAGGCTACCTCCCCTCCGGGTCGTCGTCTCTCTCGCTCTGAAGGTGGGGGAAAGGGGTGGGAGGAGCTTCCGCTTTACTTATAGCGAGACCATGCTGAGCCAGATGAAACTCACTTGTATGCACCTGTCAAGGCTGGAGAAGTCTCCTCGTCGCCGCTTCCTAGAGAAATGACGGCACGTGTCAGTTTGCAGATGGAGTATAGAAGAGGCAGAGCAACAGCTCACAAAGAACACATCTGCATCGGTCAAGCTGCGATTGCGAGAGACAAGCGTGAAATCTCAAGAAAGCAAAAAAGCCCATGTAGGTGGTACTACTGGATGCACACGGCTGATATTCACAGTTACTGGATAGTATGCGTATAGAATAATGCTATTTAGGAGGATATCTAAACTGCTTCTTGCAGCTTCTAGAACCATGTCTGATTACAAGTTTGTGAACACTCAACAAGTGTATGTGGTAGGCTGAACATATTGGGTTTCACCTGTCATACCTAACGCAGTAAGCATCGGAACATTCCAGTAAAAATTTGCATTTTAATGAGCACCACCCTTTCGACCATGTCTGATTACAAGTTGTGATCACTCGATAATTGTATGTGGTAAGCATACGGTAAACATTAGAGCATTTCCAGTACAAATTTGTATTTGTTTGTTTCCTTGAGAATCAAAAATTATGTTAACAGCAAGTCTTCACAAATTTTTCATATCTCAGGGGAACTCTAAGCTACTCTGCTAACAGCTCAACTGTCTCGCCACAAAGCAATTATCCGAGCATACAAACCTCACTAACAATACTCATACACCGAGGGAAAAGAACAAACTACGTCTGCTCAGAGTCACAATGAAATTGCGACTCGAAGAACACATTACTGGGGGCAAGGCTGACTGAGAGGAGGCTCGAAGGAGCCTCCGAATTCCTGGAAGCCCAATTGGAGATGCCACCTCTTAGAAGACATAATGAGGCCTTAACTACCTCGTGAACAGAGTAGAATACATTGTTGAGCTTTTTCTCAGTATCGTCCTAAATGCTATGCACGCTGCAGTTGCAGCAGCATCTCTATTCACTCACTCTTCTTTCTTTCAAACATGCTCAACTCCCCCGACAGTGGAGAGGAAGGCGCACGAAGAGTGTGATCCAATCAATGTCATTGCTTTCAGTAGCAAAAACCATGATTAACACGAATCTCGGAAAAGTGAGGAAGTGGGGAAACACTGTGACAGAAGTTTTGCTACTTTAGATTTAAATTGAGGGTATGTGGGAGAAATCATTGTCAAACTGCATTTCTTTTGACTTTGAAATATAGCTGATAGAAACTGTTCTCGTTTTTATGTATTTTTGACGGTTATTGTTGATGTTCTTACCCCATACCTGACAGGGCCTATTAAAAGGCAGCAGTATATACTAAATAAATTAAAATTAAGTCAAATTCTGCAGCTTTTTGTCCTACCTCTTTCGCCACTTGTATCTGTGGTGAGAACGAAGTTTGTATCGCATCATAACAAACCACAACACAGTTTTTCGGCAGAGGAAGCAATTATATATAATGTGAAAAAAAGGGGCCCCCGTGAAGTCAGACACCAAGCAATCTGTCACGAGCATCTTTCAAGTGGCACTGGCTGCACTTTGAGAGTACGTCTCATGCCACTAGAATGCAGTACGTACTCTTTAAGAGGAACCCATTTGTATCCTTCAAATTGCTTTCCTCCGTCCGAGACTCCTTTTTGTTCTACTGGAAACTGACTAAATGGGTTGAATCTACTCCCGTTATCGAAAAGTTCCCCTTAAAGCCCAATGCGTCGGCCTTGTTGAGTGACGTTGCGAGTACTCTTGTAAAGACGGTTAAGGGGGTTTCTACACCTAAGAAAAGTGTGGACATGAGGAGGACTGTTGTTCTTCCCTACCTGCACGAGGTATCTCATCATTTTAAAAAAAGTAGGAGGCCAATATGGCATCCCGGTTGTGTTTTCTAGCCCCTAGAAAATGAGCCAAGTTTGTTCGAGGGCCAACTCGAAGGCTGAAGGGCTACCAAAAAACAGTTGTAGCAAAAAGCATGCCAAACCATTCGTGACTTGTACTTCGGGTGTTGTATACAGGATACTCCCTCTCTTGTGGCAAAGTCTATATTGGACAAACTGGTAGGTGCTTACACGGCAGGCTCGGAGAGCACGACTATTCCCCGAGAGCCACAGTTTTTGGGCATCTGTCGCTGCACTGTGGGACTTGCAAGTGCAAACCATCCTTCGATGAGAACACTATGTTAAGAAGGCACCGAGATGAGGGACGAGAGAGCGTTAGAGGCCACATCGTTAATTACGGTGCGCAATGTGCCAGTAAGCCATCGGTGGCGTTATTGAAAAAAGAAATGCATTTTGGACTATGAACGGGAGGCAAGTGATGCGTTCATAGCATAAGCTCCAATGTGATGAGACAGTTTGGGTGGTGCATGTGTGGTTGAGTGTGTATTTTTTAAGCTTTCAGGTTTTCACTATTAAACGTTTAGTTGAGAGTCAACGCTCGTTCTGTGTTGTGCGTTTCTTTTCTTAGTCCTTGTTTTTTCAACTGTTACACCTACACAATACCTGAAATGTTTTCCCTCGACAGTCACCGATGTAGACGTAATCGTTCAAAAAATAAATATGCAACTCGAATAATGACATTCCTTTTGAACGTGGCCCCAAAGGAAACTCACCGCGCCACTCGCCACCGTGGAGTCGACCAAAAACGAGCCTTGTTCCGACAGCTCCTCGTCGCTCCCGCTTTCGCCGTCGTCAGATGCCGACTCCGAGACGTCTTCCTCCGATCGGGCCACGCTGCCACCCTCTTCCGCCCAAGAGCCTGCTCCGCGAGCTTCCCCACGTCCCTTGCCTCTCCTCCTCGGCTCGTCCAAAGGTCGCCGGCGGGACAAAGAGCCGTCAAAGAGGGAATCGCGCTCGCTGACGTCGGATGCCGACTCCTCCTTCTCAAATTCGTCCACGACTCGTTCAAACTCTCGCCTTTCGTTGAGCAACGACGAAGTCGCCGCGGGACCCGAAAGCTTTCTCGAACGTGCAGTTCCGGTCTTCGTCGGGTCTCCGAAGGAACCGCCGGATGTGATTGTCCACAGGGTCGGACTGCGGGCACGCCTTCGGCTTGCGGCTGGTCGTCCCCTTCGGCCGTATCCTCAGGGTGCGTCTCAACTTCGGCGTCAGTCTCTTGACAAACATGCTCTTGCGATGCCAGCCTTTTGCGCGGGCCGCTTCCCAGATGTCGGCCGCATCTGCGGAGAAAAAAAGCGAGAAATTTACTATTACCGCAAGAAGAAGCGAAAGTGCTCGCTCTGAAATGCTCTTGCGAGGGTTGGGTATGTGGAGAAACTGAGCGTAAAAAAAATGTTGGAAAAAACTTTACTCGAAGAACAAAATAGTTTTGAAGTACTAAAATGGACGGAACGCAACACACTTCAGGGTAAAGTACAATAGTCCACACAACTCCAACTGCCACAATGCTCTAACTTCACTAAAATATTTACTATAAAATAAAGTTCCATGTTTTCGACCAATCGACTTATCGCCCAATGACAGGAGGTCCCCTCTGACGGGTTCTTCTTTCTGCAAACTGGACCTAGACAGGCTGGTCTATTCGACATGCTGCCCTACGACGAAATAGCCTTTGACAAATTGGCCTGATTCCAACACCGAGCAATGCATAAAAAAAAACAGTTCCCTCTAAAACATATCTGAATGCTGAAATAAATTCATAATGCACGCGAAGCTAATTAATAAAATTAAAGGAAGATCCATTGGTGGATCTTGAGGGAACAAGTTAGCATGACCCTTGGGAAACCCCACACACATCCCCCTTTGGAAAACGCTAACACTGACCCCTTCACTATTTTGTTTTGGCTTTCTCGTTTTACTTTCTCTTTTACTTCCACTATTTTTTGCTGCCTCTTCTTGGCTTCGTTACCGGGCCAGTGTTAACGTCTCCCCAAGGGGGACATGTGTGGACTTCCCAAGGGATTCCCTTGGGAAGTCTACATTCCCTAAGGATCCACCAATAGATCTTCCTAAACTTTTTCTGGCAAAAGCGGGCTTCGTGAGCCCGCTTTGCCATTGAAAGGCCCATTCACACAGTACCATTTGCTTATGTTACGTTACGAAAGTTTACGCCTGCTATACGTCGAATTACAACCGCGAGTCACCGCAACATACCTGCTTTGTACGAAGTGTGCTAACCCACGCACCTTTTTGGAAACAGTGTCTAGATCGCTGTCCCTTTTGCGGAACATTCGAGTGGCGTCCGACGGCACTCCACACACGCATTCGAGCGCCGTCCGAAGACGTTAAGCTCGAGTCGCGCTGCTATTCCGACACGCGTTCCATCAGCCGCTAGCCACCCATTTGTTCTACAAGAAAACATGAACGAGGCAAATGCCACGAGATAAGAGCACCACGCTTTACTGCCAGCTAGTGCCAGCATTGTAGAAGGAGCACTCTCTTCGCTTTTGCTGAAGCAGCGTGTTCTCGAGGGGTTCAGGCTGGTTCACACACTTGCTTACGACCAAGTTCTTGCAATCTCTTATCACGCAAGACACACTGGCACACTGGTGTCATCTATGAGGTGGCCCTGGAACTGCATTTCACTGGAGCAAATGTTTGCAGTATTGTGAGATCAAATGTACATACTGCTGATGAGAAATGGTCGTCTAGAAAGCATTTAAGCCAATAAAAAAATATTGATGGGTAAAAAAAAAATGAAAGATGTTTACAATCCCCTGTGACGCCGAATTAGAGCACAGCTCTTGAGGGGGAGGAGGGGAAGGCACGGAGAGGAGGGTATGCCTCTCCTCCTCTTCTGCTCGCCTTCCATTTAGGGGAAAGTTTTCCGCTAAATTTTCGATCTTCGAAAAGGTCTGACGCCTCTGGTAGGTGGGAGTGCCGCCGGGTGACACTCTAAACCCAGAGTACCTCAAGTTCCGCAAATAAAGATGAATGAATGAACACTGAGTTTTCCAAATCATGGCAATTCTGGACTGAAAACACGGGTTCGCGTTTCATGAACTCACGAGCTACTGACAGGCTTTCAAGCGAGAAGCTCATATAACACTCCCGGTGTGCACGCACCTTCTCTGCCCAAGCACCTCGAACCGGCGATTGCACGCGACATGCGATGCACGGATGTGCCGGCGACTTGTGGCCGCCGGTACATCCGTGCAGCCACGAGTCGCCGAATCGCAGGAGTCGTGATAATGTAATGAAATTACAGTCAGTACGTAAGGAAACGCTCATGTGTGAATGGGCCTCAAGTGTAATCTAAATTTTCAAAGAGATTTCGGTACAATGAGTTCGTCCTCCGCGAGAACTTCTGGCGCGCGTAAACAAAATATGCAACAAGTACCGCCATGTACTGCATCCTTGCCTTTTTTTCCTTACCTCTGATTCTTTTGGAAACAAGGTCGGTCTACGATTTTCTACAGACTGTTACCACTGTTACGATGTTACAAACTACTAAACATTAGATTTGAAAATCACCTCTGGAAGCGAAGGCTCTGCGCCCTACAGCCACCTAGCAGCTAAACCTGGCTAAACGTTGGCTGGCCTGGGCTGGCCCAGCCAGGGGGGTAAAGGTGGGTGAGGAGGAGTGGCAAATCCCGTGCGCCGACACCCGGGGTCCCGAGTGAAAGATCGCGAAAGAGAGCGACAGAACACGAGAGAAAGAAAGCACTGTTGCCAGCTGAAGGACGACAGTCGCAATGGTAATTGCGAAGACTGAAAACTCTCAGCAATATAAACAGTGATAATTTAACGTTGTAAACTAAATTCTGAGCTATTCTAATGCTTATAAAAAACCAATATACTCATTACGTTGCATTAACTTCTCTTCTGTCGAAATCTCGGAAATCTGGTGGTTGCGCGGTTTCGTATTCCTCGGCCGCGCCCACTCACGCCCCACCCGCGAAGACGGTTATCTGGTTTAGTTTAGCGTTGACGCGAGTCCGTACATCTGCGCGCTATGCAAAAAGAAAGCTTCGAAAGGAACGCGAATACCTTTCCCCCGGTAAGTTCGTGGATTGTTGAAGTTCGTGAAATCGAATGCTGTCGACGAAACTTCGCAGAACAAATGGTATGGGACTCCCTTTCCGGAGGTGCGATCGGGGATAGCGGGGCTTCGGTTGCCATGGTAAGCGTGTGTGGGACCCCGAAGGTCTGCCTGCATGCTCCGCCGCTTGCGGCAGCCAGAATGCATGGGAAAATGGCGGACCTTTTCCTCTAGAGTTAGTATATGATCTCTATGGGCCCAGCAGATGCTGAAAGCATGCTGGAAGTGGCTAAACTCCAAAATTAAAATATGTATAAAACTGCCAGTCTCGAATTTTTTATAATTAGATTTTATCGTGAAACAATAACGTAATGCTATATAAATAAACAATTTTAGTCCCATATGGCATAAAAATATTCACGTGAAACCGCGGGGCCGCGGTTGCGGCCACCGGAAGCCTTCTTGCATGTGGAAAAATCGCGTTACTGCTAGCGTTGCAGAGGCTGGCGGCAGCGTGCTGAAGACACGTCTTCTACTCGTTCGTCGTCATTCGCGGAAGAAGTTTTTTTTAAGCCTGCGTAAACTGTGAGACTTGCCGTTGAGAACACGTGAAAACTTTTATGAACGTGCAGTGCCGCAGAAAAAAGGCACAACTCGTCGAAAGCAAGTTTTGCCGGTCTCGCAGCGTGGTGAAAGCTTCCTTGGCACGCCGAAGTGCTGCGTCTCTGTGCCTTCGCACGCGTAGATATCGATCAAGAATCGACGCCGTGTGGATTTGTTTTGCGAGTGCAATGTGCGTGAAGCCGTACATAAAGGCACAAATCGTCAAAAGCAAACTTCGCAGGTCTCGCGGCGTGATCAAGCTTTCTTGGTACGCCGAAGTCCTGCGTCTCTGTACTTCCGCACACTTGGACCACTGTGGCTTGCCGCTTGGACCGCCTGACCGTACGTGTCTCCGACTGGTGTGTTTACCGCGTCCAAGAGTGGTTCCTTGATTTCCGCCTGATGATGTCATAGAAATGTCATGCTGTCGCCGGTCGCGATTCTGGCTAACGTTACATTCTAGCGGCGGGCCAACAGCTGCGGTGTATGTGGCAGATGAAAGGCAGATGCCTGTTCTGCTATGGTGCCTGGAGCGCGTCTCCGACTGGTGTGTTTAGTGTCCTATCCCTCCCATACATCGAAAGTGGTCCCGTAGTGGCAACAAATGACGTCACAGAAGCAGGAGTGTCATGCTGTTGCCTGTCGCGATCCTGGCGGTTGGCCGTAGAAATGCTGCTGAAAAGCACAAGCGAACGCAAGTGTCGCTGTCGTCACGGCGTCCCAACTTCCTCCTGCTCTAACTTCCGTGGTCTGTCACAGTGGAGAGTGACCTACAGCAGAACAGGCGTGTGCTATATACACCACAACGGTTGAGACGCCGCTAGGATCGCGACCAGCGACAACATAACACTTCTATGACGTCATCAGGCGGAAATCGAGGAACCACTTTTATGGGTGCGGTAAACACACCAGACAGAGACGCGTCCAGGGTGTAAGATAAATCTTACACCCTGGACGGGTGTAAGATTTATCTTACACCCTGGACGCGGCATCCAGGGGGCATCCAGGGAGTAAATCTTACACCCTGGATGCCCTGGACGCGTCGCTCTTCAGTGTGGCAGTCCACGGAAGCTTCGTCGGCCAGAAGTTGGGACGCTGTGACGACAGCGACACTCGCGTTTGCTTGTGCTACTCACAGCTTCTCGTTAGCATTTCTCACTCCGGCTTTTGCGACGTTATTTGTTGCCACTTCGGGCGCTTCGGGACCACTTGTGATGTACGGCAGCATAGGACGCTAAACACACGAGTGACTCGATTTTTTTTATGTACCTTGGCCGCCTTGGCGTTCTAAAACCTACCCACGTTTACCCGCGTTCTGCGCTTTTCAATTTGCTGTCACGTGACATGACCCGCCGGAGTAACTTCGTAACTCGGATCCACTTAGGTGAGAATTGGAACCATAGATTGGAACACAGCCCGTCTGACATCTGGCAGGCAGCGTGGTGGCACAAAACCACAAATGAACGCACCGTAAGTAAAGTGCTGGTAATGCAGTGAAGCTGAACTCGGACTAGACAAGCGTGATAGCCCGCCGAGATGTCGGGCAATCGGAAGATCGCCGAAGGGACGGAGGCTCTGCGGCAAGCCGAGAAATAGTGAGCGAGGTCCCTGGTTCGTTGCGGGGCGTTCATCCCATTTCTTGCGCAGCCTCAAGACGGGACTGCTCAAGTGGAAGCCCGACTGGGACAACGCCGCAGGAGAGTACTGCAAGGCAGGTGGGACTAGAGCGCTGCACGGCCGGCCCGAAAGCCCGAGCCCGGCCCGCGGACAGGGCTCGGGCCGGATAGCAAGCATTTTCTCGGGCCCGGGCCGGGCTCGGGCTTGAACAAAAAATATTTCGGGCCGTGCCGGCCCCCGCCGGCCAGGGTCGTGGCTGGGCAGTCTGGTGTGCCGCAAATTCTAAAGTGTTGATGACAAAAAGTGATCCTTTAGGTTCAGTGAAAACAAACAAGCTAAATGCAACATCAGTACGGCGCCGTTAAAAAATAAGAAGACTTCTTGCACTTAGAAAGCTTTCACGCGGATAAAAGAAAACGTATAGAGAAAAAGAGGGCACCTCAGTCGCAGGGTACAACCAGGGTGTAAGATAGACAGGTGGGGAAACGAGAGCCAAATGAGCGACCGGATTGTGTCCCCCTCGGGTTTCTCTTTTTCTGTGGCGCCATCTATGTGGAGCACCGCAAACTCTCACTCCAGGTGGGCGACTGGTGGCGACCGGCTAAACTGACGGAGATGGTTTCTCGTGCATTTTCAACGGAGAACTGTCGTGCTCTCGGTTTATTTTGCGCACTCTCTCGTAAAGTTCCATGCAAATCGGATTCCGATTTTTTTCTTCTCGCCGCAGCGCCATCTGTCGCAAATCGGGGGTACCCGGAAGCAGTCGAGTACACAATCCGGTCACGGCGCTGCGGTAGGCTTCTATTGGCCGTTTCCCCACCTGTCTATCTTACACCCTGGGTACAACCACGACCGGCATTATAGGGGCGACCCACTAATCTCTATTGTAGTAGGCTGGATCGCGGACCGCGGCCTCGGCAGCTGGGGCCGAGTGTCGCCACCGGCGGCCATTGATTGACACCAGCCAATGCATGGGACTATGAAAAGAACGAGAAAAAGTGACGTTTTCGCCTGTTTCTAAGCTGTTGTCGGCACTGAAACTTTTTGGATGCTTTTCGATAAGCCCAACAAATAGCTTGCGTACAAACATTAAAACTGACAGCCCTCGCAGTTCTTATAAATAAATATTTTGTGGTCGAGAGTGACTCCGCTGTAGTGCAGCTCAATGAGGCGAGAGTTACCTAGAGTGACGGCGGAGTCGGTGGTGGTTTCGTTGAGTTGGGTTTAGCAGACGACAAGCTCGAAGGCTTTGCTTCGCGGAATTCGCTCACTCCCGGAAAGCCGCTGTCGAGATGGAACTTCTTTGTCATTCATCAACTTCTGGGCTTCCCTAAGGACGGTCTTATTGACGGCAAGTTCCTTTGTTTACTCCACTACGAGAGCAAGCTTGCCAGCTCAGTCGTGGGTGCTCCGGTACGTTTGATTTTTTTATTCGGCGACCGGACGTTTGACAAATACCGATTCGATCTCCGAACACCCGACATAAGGATCGCAGCGCACCATAAAATACTCGCCTCCGAGCACAGCGTACATGCTTCAATATTCTTGCTTGTGTGCGTTTCTCCCATAGACTTGCGTGTATTGCCTGGTGTCAAGCAATGGCTGCCGGTGGCGACACCGACGGGCTCCCGATCCGCGATCCAGCCTACTAAAATAGAGATCAGTGGGGCGACCAGGTCACCCGAGGCAGCGCGAGCGCCGCATTTGCTTTTGCTTATTTAGTACTTTCTCTAGTTCGCTGAACCGCCACCGTGTTTACTGGCGCCGTAGTTTACCACGCTAGCAGACGCTTTCGCGTGTGTATCTATGTGTGTCCGCTCCCCGACCGGTGACGTTTTGACGATAATCGGCTGTATTTTAAAGACTTTTCTCGTCGTTATTGCGATTGTACGTTCGGTAAAGAGCTACAAGCTGATCTAGATCGCATTCTTCTTTGGTCAAAAGATAACAAACTTCCCCTAAACTTAAACCAAATGCGCTACCATGCACATCACTGCCTCGCGCCACCCTTTGACCCCTCCAACACTTTTCCTGAACCGAGTGGAGATCCCAAGTACAGCGCATATCCACCTCCTAGGTGTCATCATCGACCAGCATTTAGATTTCCATCGCTACGTCCAAAACGTCGTGTCCGGGGAAAGGTGACTCCTTGGCTTCGTCATTCGTTTCACAAGAAGAGCCAGTCGCAATATGCCCAGATTGCTGTTCACAGCACTGCTGTTGCCCATCCTGGAGTTTTGCTGCTCGGTGTGGGATTCGGCAACCAGACAACTTGTTGCCTCCCTCGAGTCGGTGCAATGTCGCGCTTCCTACCTTATTAGGGCTCCAACTTGGCCCCCGAACACCATTTTATCGAGCACTGCCCCTCGTCCGTCCAGTCGGCAGGGACCCGCTTCAACATCAATGTCAAGTAGCGACAACCCGCGGCTCCTAGCCACTTTTCTGCTACCGGACTCCTCGCTTCTTTTTGCCTCCTCCCTGCGGAATACTCGTACTGGTGGACAGCAGCCCCTTTTAACCCATACGCTTCGTCACTAGAACTCCTTCGCACCCCGTGCAGTGCAACTTCGGAGGTCCCCCCCGCCAGTCACCAGTTCACCACCAATCGACAGTGTCTCACTTCGAACATTCACCAAGAGTGTCATGGCCCACCTGCGGAGCATCTAACTCGATATTTTATTCCGATCACGGGAGTGGGCTCCAGCAGGCGGACTGGATGCACCATCCTGTACACCCGTACATGCACACTATAGATGCTTAGCTCACAAAACTAACTATTCTGCTCGAGAAAACTATGATATAGTGACTCATTTTACCCTATTCTAAACACACTATGTGCTATCATTGGCGCCTGCCTATTAAATTCGACAGAAATTATCCGAAACCAACCTTGTTTCAACACGGTCCCATTGCCTCCCATAGCGGCCGCCGCGCTTTTGGTGTTGAGCTAGGGCGGCGCCAAGCGGAACACTCGGTCCCTCCAAGCCGTTCACGTGATATTTCTTGGCCCGCGCGCTCCCATAGGGACACGCAGAGTGAGCAGGTCGCCCCTATAAAGCCGGTCGTGGGTACAACATTAGTGTCTTTTAGAGCGCAGCTCTTAGGCGCCCGTTTCCGGCTTGAGCGGCGTCGCCGTCGGCGTAACCGCGCGGTGCATGATGGGTAAATTTCCCCGCTAAATTTAGCGGAAAATTTTCCCCGCTAAATCTAGCGGGAAATTTTCCCCGCTAAATCTAGCGGAAAATTTTCCCCGCTAAATCTAGCGGAAAATTTTCCCCGCTAAATCTAGCGGAAAATTTTCCTCGCTAAATTTAGCGGAAAATTTTCCCCGCTAGATTTAGCAGAAAATTTTCCCCGCTAGATTTAGCGGAAATTTTTCCACGCTAGATTCAGCGGAAAACTTTCCCCGCTAAATTTAGCGGAAAAATTTTCCCGCTAAAGGTCGAGGTCACATGACCCCCAGGCCACGTGACCCCCCCCCGTGCCTTCCCCTCCTCCTCAAGAGCTGCGCTCTAATTCGGCGTTACAGGGAGTTCTAAACGGCTTTCATTTTTTCCTCTGCTTTTCAAACTAAAAAAAAAAACTAAGAAAAAACGTGAGTTTGACTTTGCATTGTGTGCAGGGAGACAGGAGCGGATCCAGAACTCCGTTTTGGGGGGGGGGGGGGGGGGGCGTAAAATTTGTAAGGATACTATTCTCATTATAATGCAATTAAATGCAAAGGTGCAAGCGAGCTGGACAAGCTGTGTTTGGAGATTTGTGTTTGTCCTTTGTCCCTCTTGTTCCCCTGCTCCAGGGATTATTTTCGTCATACTATTCTCCCATTCTTTCGTGTGCACCGGGGGGGTCCACCCATGTCAAATTGCCCTCCGAGAAGAAGGGCGGCCACCCCCGTCGCCCCCCCCTTGGATCCGTCCCTGCAGGTAGAATCACTATGCCACCAAAGATAAGCTAATAGCGAGTTCGTTTCACGGCACTCGTGTCCACGCGTGCCCACTCGTGGCGTAAAGCGAGTTCGTTTCGGCCTGGCACTCCACAAGTGGTTGCACTCTCCGAGTTTGTTTCAGCGGCGGCACCTCACGCGTCAAGGAGGATAGAAGGGTACGAGAGGGCATGACGTCAGCCGCGTAGCCTCCACAAGCCATGCCCCCTTGATGCCTCGCCTCTTTCTCATTTTCCTCCTTACTTTCCTCACTTATCAGGCCAACGTGACCACATCCCGTGACCGTAGCTAACCTTCGTCTAGCCTTCGATCTGATAAAACCTACCGGACGGAGCGCGCGCAAGCCTGCAAGGAATCCTTCTACACTCAACCATCCATCTCGCATGTGACATGTCACGCGCACCAATCACCAGAGAGATTTGCGGTCACGTTGGGCACAATATCGTTTAAACTTTTTATGACTAGGCTTTACCAATATTGCAACGTGTCCCCTCCTAGTACTTATAACCTCTTTGCCACGCGTACATGCACTCGCTGCACCGAGAAAATCGAGAGTGCGCCAAAATGCAATCCCGTCATGCCTCTCTTCGGCGTGGCCGGCGAGGCGCGGGAGCAGACGACAAAGGTTCGTCTGCTACGATGTGTCGCGGAACCGAAAGGAAAAAAAGTAGATTTTCTGATAGAAATCGCTTCCCGTAAGCAACGGAATCAAACACGAGCTTGAATTGTGAGCGTCTGCTATTTCATGAAGGAAGCAATTGGCAAACCGTGCTTTATTTGGAGGTTTTAAGTAGTGATGGGCCGAACTTTTGCCGAATCGAAAGTTCGGCGCCGAATCTTGGGATTCGGCAAAGCCGAACTTTTGCCGAACTTTTCTAAAGATTCGGCAAAGATTCGGCAAAATACATTGTTACCAGACTTAACGTTGATATTTCGTTTTTTCTGGCGAAAAACGGTTTTATGTTTCTTTTTTTTCTTAACTTAAATGCAACATGTAATGCATATTGACATAGTTATTACTAAATAAGGTGATATTCTACAAGATAATTGTATCGGTGTCGTTTTTGTGTGTTTACTGGCAATTTTAGTGACTCCTTGCAGAAGTGGCATGACAACGAGGTTGGAAGCGAGCGTGGCGCAGTTGGCGCAGTCACGAATCACGCTACGAGAGTTTCGGCTTTGAGGCATGTGTGTGCAACATGCATGTGTGTGTAAGCCTGCATGTGTGTGTAACATGAACCTCCTTGGTGTACATTGTTCACGTGTACATTGTTAAAACTTTCTCTGGGAGTCGCCGTTTTGTGCGCGAAAACGAATGCAACTGTTGCTGAGCCTTCACCAGAAGAGATAATAATAATATTGTACATATGCATGTTTTTCGATTTGAGTCACTTGACGCCAGCTTAGCATGAAAGTGTGCGTCCCATATTCGCAACGTCTCTTTTTTAACTTTTAAAATGCCAGTTTCTGGTGGTAGGACCACGACCAACTCTATTTAGGACACACACGAACGTTTCGGAAGATAGGGAGAGTTAGGAATGTCGGATGTGCAACGTCGAGCATTATAGTTCTGTGTTCGAAAACCGCGAAATAACACTAATTGAAAAAGCAATATTATTTTGTTTTGGAACACACTACTCGTAAACCGAAAACAGAATTGTTATAATTGCGAGGAGTGCTTTAGAGTAATTGTCAGCCAATGTTTCAGAATGCACCGCATCATTTGCCACTTGCGCAGCGGACTGCGTAAATTACTGGTCGATCTTCTATTCTTGAGGCAGAAAGATAACCACACTCGCTCACAAACGCACAGTTACCGTGTTGCCTACTCCACACCGCGCCGTAACCGCTGGTCGTACTACACTGCACGATGGTAACCGCACGACTGCACGGCGTCCATTTGCAATCCATGGCCCCGTGCCCCCCGTGCCTCGTCGCGTTCCCGCGCGTGCGCAGACATTTGCCGAATTTTTGCCGAATCTTTGCCGAACTTTCCTTCAAAAGTTCGGCATTTGCCGAACTTTGCCGAATCAGAAGTTCGGCAGATTCGGTCCATCACTAGTTTTAAGTCACTCTGTTGCCTTACAAACGCTGAAATATACCAGTGTGTAAAGAAATGCTCAGAACAAACGCATCAGCGGCCCCTGAGATATTTATCACCATCCGTGTGCAAGTGAAAAATTGAACATTTGTCTACAAAGCTACCCCAGCAGAAACCTGTGTCTGCCCAATAAGCACCCGAGAAAGCCAAACATAGTGACTTTACCCGAGGCTTGGGCAACATCATCATGTTTAACATTTACCTACGTCAGCTAACTTGCCCCGTCATATTTTGTTCGAGAAAGCTCTCGTTCTCGACGACCTCACCAAGGCTAATATCTGATCCACCTGTAATGACGATCGAAATCGAAAGTCCAACGAAAAGTTTTGCTGGATATTCAAACAGACAGAGCCGTACCCTTTCAGTGGTTCACGCATAATACCATGCTCAAACGAATCAAGCTTCTGCTCGGACAGCATCATCAGTTTTCTTCAGTGTAAACGGTTATAAGAATTGAAAGATCGCAACCAGCTGCTTTGTAGACAGCTGGTTGCGGAAATTCACGCCATCTGTAACTATCTCTATGACAGTCGAGTTGCTTGAAGTCATCGCAACTATAAACTACAGGTTGCAGCGACCAACGTTTGTAGATAAACGTTGGTAGCGACTGCACTCTCGCATTCCCACCCATCACTCCGAACAGAAAGGCGCTAGTTTCGGTTTGAGGTCGGTACCTTTTCTACAACATAGATGGCGGCAGCATCAGTCTTCTGCACTCGGTGCGTTTGGCGAGTTCATTTGAGTCCAGTTCTCCGTGCAACACCCTGCGAGTGCGATGCATACTGGGAGAGAACTCGGACAGTGCCAGTGCGTGTGAAACAAACTCGCTATGAGGCGTCGTCCTGTCCTTTTTTGTTCCTTCGACTTATGTGTTCAACTCGCTATAACTATAGATAATTTTATTCTTATACAGCATTTTGAAGATGCACTAGCCTGATTGTGATTGTTTCTTCACAAAAACATGTAGAGAGGAAAGTTCTCTGTGATACAAATTTAACAACGAAAAGTCCAATATCAGTTCAAGAAATGCATATATAAAATCTTGGTCACTTTTTTTTTCTCAAAATCACTTATGAACTGCATATTTCGCCCCTATTCTTGAAAATACATAGTACAGTAATTCCTCATTAACTCGAACACGGCTATCTCGAAATAGTGGTTAAGTCGTAAAATTTCCTTGTCACGGAATGAGCTCCCATAGGCACAATGCATTTTGTCCTTGCTTATCTCGAAAGCTTTTCATGACGGACTTCGGATATCTCGAAATCTTGTCAGCGAAAATCGCAAAAGAAAACAACACAATAAACAACAAAAACTGCCGCAAAAAAAAAAAATGTGCGCGGCGTGCAAAAAAAAAAAAAAAATGTGCGCGCGCAAAAAATAAACAAACAAACGCGAAAGCGCAAGAAAACAATTTAAAAAGTAACCGCGGGTGCGGTGTACGGAGACTCGGAGAGATGTGCGACTCAAAAACGTTGCTTTCTTTTTTTTTTTTCATTTTTTGTTGTTTGTTCTGTTTTTACGATTTCCATTTGGACAAGCTAATCGCTCGCAAGCCGGTATGCCTGGCATTCGGTGCCCCTTTCCCTTAATTAAAGGGGTGGTGCAACGGTTTCAATGTTGAAAGAATTGTCAGTTTGCATTTTTTATATTGTTTATCCAAGCCCAAGTGACCAAAAACGCGTCACCTTTCCCCGAAAAACTGCCATTCTGCTGCGTAATCGCGAGGCAAAAAACTAATTATTTGCTGATCTGCAGCCGCTTGTGGTGGCTACGGGAACTAAAATGACAGCGTCTCTGGGGGTACGCGGAAGTCAACAAACCCTGTCCCCCTCCGCTGCGCTGCTACACTCGCAGTCAGTTCCGTGGCGATCCGTCCTTTGTGTCCATCGCGCGCCGCGACCTTCGACGAGGCTAATCCTTTGAAAGTCGACAATCACGGAGGAAGCGGCTGGGGTCTCTGAAGAGAGGGCCCACGGGGAAACCACGTGAACCCCCAGAGTACGTCACTCGAAAGTCCGCGTGGAGAGTTGAGGCACTTCGACCTTCGATTTGTTTCATTTTTTTAAAATAAGAACTAGCGCTCGCAAGAAAATGCGGTTTCGGTTTTTCGTTCCATAGGTGACGCAGATTAATTTTCGCAGTTAATTGGCCAAAGTCTGAAAATCGTTGCACTGCCCCTTTAAACGTTTTGTTCCGCTCTGTCTTTCGTTTTCTCTTTGGTCGTAGGCTCTTCCGTTTCTCTTCCTGGTCCGGTGGTCATGAGTCTCGTGTTTCCCAGAGGTGTCTCGTTCGCTTTGAGTGTTGCTGCTCTTTGTTGCTTGTCCGTCATTTTTTTTCCGGGTGTTTCGATAGTCTTGCCGCGCCACACGAGCAAGGGTGAAGTGTTCAATTCGGTCATCGGTTGTGAATTCTCTGATGTTGTTGGCGCGTGACTCGATTGACCGTGAAGATGGCGGAGCCCAAACAGTGGAAATCACTGATGCTTGAGAGCAAAGTTGTTCTCATCAGAGAAGTTGATGTTGCCGCGATTGTTAGAAGTTGTATTTAGAACATCGCGCGATCAGAGGTAAAAAATATTCCGGTACTTTACTTATCTCGAAATTTCGCGTATCTCGAATTTTTTTACAGCTTTTATGACTTCGAGTTAACGAGGTATTACTGTATAAGTCAGGATATTTATTGTGTTGAACAAACTTGGTTCAAGTTTAAGAGAAATGTAAATAAAATATGCTCACTTTATGCTTAAACAGCTTTTAGGTTAAAGCCTGTCAGCTTTTTTGGGCTCATGTATATAACTGTTGGGCTCGGGCCGGGCTCAGGCTTATGTATTTAAAAAAAAATCGCCGGGCTTGGGCCGGGCGCTCAAGCTTCTGTCTAAAAATTCTGCCGGGCCCGGGCCGGGCAGTGTCTCTTCCGGGCCGGGTCGGGCCTGGCCCAGAAATTAAATATTCTGTCGGGCTCGGGCCGGGACCGGGCCGTGCCTCTACCGGGGCGGGCCGGGCCGGGCCTAGAAATTCCGGCCCTTGCAGTGCTCTAGGTGGGACCTTTGGGTGCCAAAGCCCGAGCGGCCGCCTCACTCAACCCGTTGTTTCAGCGACGGCTTTCAAGGGGGCCAAGGCGTTGCAGCAGTGCAAGGACGCGCACCTCAAAGCGGCCGAGTGCTACCTCAAGAATGGCTCGTATCCTTCGAGGCGTGTTCTTGCCCGTACCTCGCAGTCGGGGACCGCTCAAATTACACGCTTTGAGCTGAAGTCTGGCGTAGGGTGGCGCAGTAGCTTGCCTGCCCTCGCCCGCTTGTTCGTATTTCCTCCGTCGCCTCCAAAATCAGCTCCTTTGTCCTCTCTATCCAGTTCTACACAGGATGTTCCCATCAATCCTTGGAGTGCCATGGGAGGTGCACAGGGGCAGACTTACCAATAGGCAGAGTAGGCAGCTACCTAGGGTGGCAGAATTTTGGTGGCCAATTCGTGGCTGCCCCAAATTAATTGGCTCTTCTTTTTAATGTGAAAGCATTAACTGTCCCATGGAGCGAACCGAAGCTTTGAAGCCGCGCTAAACGGCTTCTTCCCCTGTCCCAATGGAGCGAAGCCTGTCGTCTGTAGCAGAAATCTGATGGATAGGCTCCCATTGTCTGGTGCGCGTCATCAAGGAACGAGACTCCCATTGGCTCTTGCGCGGCGTAGTTAAAAAAAGACACCAGCAGAGAAGCCCTCTCCATGGCAGCGCAGCGCACGCAGCGGCCCAGTTGTCGGTCAGAGGTGTGGCAGTGCGGGCCTGGAAGCACAGCCCGCTTGGGCAAACTCCGGAGAGGCTGCACAGCCCAGCTCAGCGCGTCACGGGCATTTCACGAGAGCGTGCGCTCGGCCGCTGGCCGCTACCTTGGCAGTTGTGAAATGTGGCCGTCCATGCCTCTACTCCACGGACAAACTAAGGGAGCAGAAGATTGACATTTATGCTTTCGCGTTGACAACTCATAAGTGCTTAGGTGTCCTCGGACTTTTGTAGTTTTTAAATCTAGCTCCGAATTTAACCACTTCAGGAATGGAAGCTCCAAATCTAGCTACTTTTGTAAATTGTAACTCCAAACTTAACTACTTTCCCGTTACCGTGGGGGGCAAGGGTTGGTTGGGGGGGAGGGGGAGGGGGAGGGGGAGGTTGGCAGCACTGCTAAAGGTTGCTTAGGGCAGCAAAATGCTAAGTCTGTCTCTGGAGGTACAGCACGTTTTGCGGAAAATCCTTTGCTAATGCAGTCCATATTTGAGTAGAGTTTTTGCGGGCAGAGCCAATGCTACGGGAAAACATAATGGAAGAACCCGCCGGAGACTCTGTCGTGTCTCGGCAGTAGGAAGACTGAGTGAAAGTGTTTGTTAGTCTTTAATTGCAGACACGAGCTACCGAAAAATACCTACGAGGCACTTTTGTCGTGCCAGCAAGCGGAGTTTGTTGCACTCTTGCCACGTGGGACTCGGTTATCATCCATCCTTCGATTACTTGGAGTTTTGCCAAATCAAACACGTTTGGTCCTGAACAGATTACCTTGGCAGCTCTTGCCGAGATAATCTGTTCCGGCAGTCCCCAAAATGTATTATGTCGGCTGGCTGGAGAACTGAATGGTTACTTGTCGATCCAAACAAGAAACTCGATGGTCTTGGGTGAATTCTCCTCAAAGTAGAGGCTGAGGCATGGCTGCTTGACTCTGCTTCCTGCTTTCCCGGGAACCCTGTTGAGCGCCTCTTTTTGCTCTAGCGACAAACTCTGGATGCTCGGCTGGAACCCTGTTGCTGCGCGTCTCCCGACAGAGCGGCAGGAACCGAGCAGCCAAGGCGGAAGTCGGACACGTGATCTGCCGGGTACTCGGGGTCTTGACCTCCAGAAGATACCACGACTACTTCTCGCCGCTGGATCTCCGTCCCACTTAAATGATTGCTCCTTATAAAACACAATGTCCACCACAATACTTGTGCCGACCGTGGCAGTTTACGGAGAGAGTGCAGCGACCCACGAGGCAGAAATAACGAAGTATGTCGGTGCCACAATGTTCGGCATGGACATGATTAAAATAGCGCGAACTTGACAAGGACAAAAAAGACATGTTCTGCACCCTTGGAACAAAATTTAGAACACAGTTCTGGGATAAAATTTTTCCCGGTCCTCATTATTCGTGCGGTTTGTCTCGTTAGACTGCAGTGATTGGCTCTTTGTGCCAATCACTGTGGAAAATGTGTTGTGGATGGCCTAGCCGGGGAAGTTTCACCCAACAAAGACGACGACAGTGACGTTAAACTTTGGTCTGTGGGTTTCTCGGAGTTTGGCGATTTCTTTCCCGTCCTGATAATTTGGCCATGACGACGGCGACCACGGAGACTTCGACAGCGCTGATGTTTGATGCCGCCAAGATGCTGCTTGCTCGCGACGCTCGCTAGGCCGTTCGGCGCCGCATAGGTGTCGTGTCAAAAACGACATGATGAACACTGTTCGACAAATTTATCAGATAAAATTGCATTTCTTTTAAAAATATATCTCATCGTTTCGGGACGGGGTTCGCACGTCGCATTTCCGTTTCGTCGCGCCACCACGCGGCGTGAGCGCACGCCGGAGCCAACGAGGTAGGTCGGAGCCAACCGAGCCAACTTTGATGGCTCACTATAGCCGCGTTCTGCGTACTACAAGTTTGTTGTCGTCACGAAACGAGCTTTAAAAAAACTCACCAGGTGCACCTTAGAATATTTATTACATAAATCATATAATTTAGACTACTTTATTGTTTCAAGTACCGTCATTTGCCGACAAGCAGCCATAAAGGAGGAAACCACTCTTGGATTCCTCCTCTTAAATTCAAGACAGAAGGAAGACCTCTTCCTTCCTGCGGGAAGTAGCTTGGCGAGCCACTCCTTTTAGGAGAGGAGGAGAGAAGGCATCTGGGAAAAGGTTTTCTTCCTGTCCACTAGGGTCACTCCGGTTTGTTTGTAAACATGACTTTGTCTACAGTGATAGCAGTCAGCGTGCCCTCTGGCAGTCACCCAGGTCTCTGGTGTTAGCTGCCACCGTAACGGCGGTGCACGCGGTTTCGCATTCATGCGGGCACTTTTACACGTGTAATCGCCGCCATACGCCTACGGCGACAACTGTCGTAGGGTTAATAGTGGTGCACCTTGCGACGGTTTGTGCGACCCTTGACGACTGCAATCCAGCTTCTTCTCAAGCGGAAAGTGAGTAGCGCCCGCGCGTGCCCCAAGCGGGAGGTGCGTGCCGGCAGTGAGCCCTCCCCCGTCCCCCAGGCAGCTGGAGCAGGCTGCACTGGTGAGCAGAGACATGGGGGACCTGAATGCAGCCGGGGAGCTGGTGGACCGGGCCTCCCGCCTCTTCGTGGACTCCCGCAGCCCCGACACTGCCGCCCTCACGCTGGAGCGGGGAGCCAAGTGAGGTCCACGGGCGTCTGCCCTTCCTTCCTCCTGCCCTCGACTATAGGGGGGAGGGGCTTTTAACCGAGACGAGCCAACCCAAGCGCTTAATATAGTTACATAATTGTTGGGCCCAGAACCGATGACATTGGGTCTGAAACGGAAATAAAAGAAACTGGGCAAAATCACGCGCTAGATTTATATAGCGAGAATGGAATATATTTGAGTTTATCAGCCGCATTGCGGAAGCATAGGAGAAACAAACAGCTGCGGCATGCTTTTGAAAAAAAAAAAAAAAAGGTAAGTATAGAAGTATTTTGGTTGTACTTGTTCAAGTTTGAAGGATAGTTCCCCCTCTGCAACCTCGTTGCAAAATGTTGATGCGTCGCAAATAAAATGAAACCTCTCGTCATCCGGGTCGATGGGGATGTCTCTTTTCCTGGGTCACTTCAAATGGTGGCACCAAACTCGATATGTTCAGAGGGTGAGAAGTTGTCTAAGGCACATATTCGTCGTAAAAATTAATGTAATTTGTAAACCTAATTTTTACGACCACTACAGTCGTTACAGCAGGGGCTGTAACGACAAAACAACCTGGGTCAATTTATCCCAAACTGTGAGTCGCAACCCCCCTTGGGGTCTCAACGTATTGAGTGATGGGTTGTGAAGCGGCTAGGAAACTTGACAAAATGTGAACTTGCTTCTTTGTGGTGGCGTCGATGAAAAGAAAATATAGGTCGTAGCTCGAAATAGAGTTGGAATTGAAAGTTGCAGTGTCCTAGCTCCACCCTCGTGTTGAGAATCCGTGCTCTACCAAACTCTCTTCATTTTTTTATTAGAAGCGAAAGGCCATAGTCCAAACTATGTCGAGACCAGTTATAAGTTATAACGAAGTCATTGGGAACCAGGAGTCACTTCGCTATATCCGCTTTTTCATTATATCTGGACTCCATAAAAGTAACGAGCAAAAAAAAGATAACGCGGGCTGTCATGGGCATATGTTCATCGTGCCTGCAGAAAGTGGTTGAGGCTTTCCTGCATGCGCTTTCTGCTAGATCAGAGCTGCTTCCCTCCAACTGCGAGAAGAAGCTTCGGTCGAGGGAAGATCCTGTGAGCTACGTACGGACCGCGTCGATATCTGCCACAGCTGCCGCGGAAAACACCGGCAACAGAGGGCATTCCTTATGTTTGTGCGTACTTCGTGGAGGATGGCACGTTTTTGTTTCAAGGAGATTGCCTTCCTCTTCCCCATTGAGTTGCCGGTGGTGCCTAGACTCGCCATCTTTGAGTGGCAATGATTCGCTGAATTGGTACTTGAGCGAAGCTAGACTCGCGCAGAGAGCAATCATGCCGACCATTGATGCCAACATGGAACACGAAGCAAACAAAGAAGCGCGGACGGCACCAAGTTTGCATTTCGTCGGCTCGATCGGGGTCACAGGCTTGTGGGCCGCGTTTGCAAAACGAGTTGCAGCCTGCAAGGAGTCAAAATAGTTTACTGTCTGCAAACATCTCCGCTTCTCTGCCCGGTTTCCTCGCCACGTTGACCACGCGACAACCCAACGCAGGTGCACTTGCGCCAATCTGCCCAGGAGGAGTTCGCCATTAAATTGTAAACACTCTCTATGGTTGGAGTTGCTCCCTCTCTAAACTAGGCTCTCGCCGTCGGTACGTCGTCACTAGTGCTCTGAACGCCCCTATCGGCATGCCACAACGGCTTCCCCGTTTCCCCACGTGCGACGCGAAAAAGCCGGTTTCCAGATAAGGAACGGGGAGCAGACAACAATGCAGAGGCTGCCACCGGCGGCCTTTGCAGCATCATCTGCTGCCCGTACTGGGTGGCTGCTCGGCCGCAGCAGCAACGTGTGGCGGTCTGCGACTCGGTAAACTTTCTGAATTTAATTAGTTTCTAAATTATCGCACTATTTTTCTTTGCTATATCTGCAGAAGCCACTCAATTTGTTTTGCTAAATACAGACACAAATACGTTGAAAAAGTTCAAACGAGAATGGGAAATCGCGATCACTTCTCTATAGGCGCTATTTCTTTATAACTGACTTTGTTATGAGGGGGCGCGACATTAGCAGTTCAATGGGAGATGCTCGTTTGAGGCACTATTCTAAGCGGAACAATTTTGTGCCCACCAGTACGCTCTCAAAGTAAAATGTGAAGGAGTGCTGACCTCGCATTCACTAACAGTGCCGCATACTGTACTCTATCTCTGACGTCTTCATGTGTGATTTAGAATGGTGATTCCCAGTGACCTGTAAAGACCACACGTGCACCACTCTCAGTGACCTTGGTGTGTATGTGTTGTCTCATTTTTCCTAAGTGTAGGGGTTCCATTCAGCGTGGCTAACGTTTAGTGGCTCGTCCATTCTCACATTTCGGGAGTGTAAACATTCTTTCGTGCCTTTTGCAACAGGATCATCGAAAACAAGCATCCTCAGGCAGCAGTTGAGTTCTTCAACAGAGCAGCAGAAATCGTTTCGGTAAGAGCCAGGCTTCATTGTGTCTGGTCCAAATGGATCTCGTTGAGAACTGCAGTTGTGCTCGTGCTCCGCAGCGTTAACGCCAAAAGAGGCCAGCTTATGCTGCGGAGTTTCCATCAAACTTGCAGGGCCCGGGTAGAGCCGTCTTGTAGAACATGTGTGCAGAGAAGTCTTTGAATTGTTCTTATTCTCGCCGATTTGATAACGCTATAGTGGAGAAATATAGTCGGTAGATTGAAGGGGGTGCTTCACAAATAGTAGCGCAATTGACTGCAAGAGCCACTCAACAGTGCGAGGCATCTCAGCTCCCGAAATAAAACATTGGGCTTTGTTGTACCCTATATTTTGCTGTATATGCTATCCAGAAGTCAAAGAAAGTGGTTCAGCGCATTTACCGTTCGGCTGTACACGTTGCATTCGGGAAATACCTCGCCGTATGGGGCCACACTTCCCCTTACCAGCAAGGCCCATCTCTGCTCAGGTGGAGGACCGGCCCCGGCAGGCGGCGGAATTCTGCGGCCAGGCAGTCCGACTCCTGCTCAAGACTTCCAGGTGCATTGCCCAGACGCCTCGCGGCCAAAGGGGATTTGCCGGTGAAACGGCGTCTCGGGGTGACTGCTCCGGCAGTCTAAGTTTTGTCATGCCGTTTGGGTAAAGCAAACTCGTGGGCAGGCGGACTGGAAGTTGGCGAGTGAAGGTCCAGACTCCCGGCCATTTGAGTCATCCCAATGAAGACCGTAACCCCACTTATCCTACACACTCTGTGGCATGGACGAATCTAGTTCGTCTAAGAGTTGGAAATGCAGCTGGCCTGCGTGGGGATTTGCATTGTGAGACCTCCTTCAAAGCTCGTTTGTAGGGTTGCCGAAGAGGATGCGGGCAAGCTGAGCTTTGTACGGCACTGAGATCAACAAACAATCCTCTCGGCGAACATTTGCTGGGGTTATTCAAACGTTACCATTGCCAAAGATTCGGTGCTGGATCTCGGACTGCGCAGATTTGAGGAGAGACTAGTTGCTAAACTGTTGTGAGACAACTATCTAGCAACACTCTAGTGTTGCTAGACAGGTTGAACGATTTTTGTTTTCTTCTGGCGGAAAACCTTTTTAGATGTATAATTTCTTTTTAAATTAAAGATGCCGCGAACCTCCCGAGATTTGAGCTCGAAAGGTTTGCAAGTTTTGAACCACTGTTAAAGTTTTAATAATGATGTTCACGACCTGTAAACTCCACTCAGGTTTGAGTTTAAAAAGGTTAGAAGATTTAGATAGAGGTTTCTTAAAGTTTGGGTTTGAAGAAATCAAATATCTTTTACATATCATCCTACCATTCTTGTCGGGGACTATACTCGACGAGGCCAAAGCTACGGGTGCACTCGCGCGCCTCGACCACCAACGAAAGCTGCGCCTCACTTCTAAGACTTCTCCGGTGTGCAGGTGGGAGGAGGCGGCGGAGGCCATTGGGCGTCAGCGGGAGTTTCTGCGGGAGGCCGGGGACGAGCGTGCAGTGGGGCGCCTGGTGGTGGCGTCTGTGCTCGTCCACCTGGCCCGAGACGACTTCGTGGCCGCGAGCAAGGCCCTCGACCAGGGCGCAGGGTGGGTGCGGTGTACCCCCACCAACGAGCGTGGGACACAGAACTAGAGAAAGCCTGTTCTTAAAGTGTCCGGTCAGGACTCGTACGATAGTTCCTCATTATAACGAAATTGCTTTATTGGAATTATCGCTTCATTCCAAGTTCCACGCAGTCCCGATTGAAATGTGTGCCTTTTGAAGCTGATTATTACGAAGGCAAAGGTGTCGAAAGCATGCCGGCTTACACGGAGGTGCACGGAAGACCCTGGCGTTCCCTCCACAACTGAGACAAATGGCAAACTGGCCGAACGACAAATGGTGACAAACAGTTTTTTTAATCGAACAAAAGTGAGGCTTGTTTGATTAAATATATGTTTAGAGTCTCCCGCAGTGTTCCCGTCCACCTTCGAGGCTACTGTTCCTGTTTTTTTGGCCCTCGCTTTTATAAAATGCCGCTTATATCAAAATGCCGACAATTTCGTCCGGGCATCAGTTTTCCTCGAACTGCTCCAGGCATCGCAAGAACACTATCATCGCCGCTGCACTTAAGGCGCACCGTGCATTCACGAGGGCGCCCATCAAACCACTCTGGCATAGTTGCCGCGAGGCGGCTATGCAGTTGCCTCGCCTCAGACACGATCACATGGTCATGTCGCCGCAGGGTCGATTGGGATCTCGAATTCGGCTCCCGACGTGCCGCTTTCACTCCTAGCCACTGGATGGTGCTGCAGGCGCCCCAGGGCGGGCAAGGAGAAACCTCCTCGTCCATCGATTGAGATATAGTCGGTGGACAAGGGGGCGAACAGCCTCTTAGGGCTCCGGACGGCACCGAAAACAGGCAAGTCTGTGCGAATGGATCTAGGGTAATCGCGGGACACGAGGCCTGGGGGCCCTCTTTGTGTTTAACTTTGACTTAACGGGCGAGTGTGAATATTATTGTAATGTCGCGTGTCTTTGGATGTTAGATTAAGTGTTTTTGAGCGTTGTGTTTTATGTACAATAAAAGGGGAGGGGAATCCCACTTCCGTGAAAGAACCCGGCTGGACTTGTGTTGTTGATGGACCACATGGGAAATGGCGAATTAGCGGCGGCACGCTATCTCCTACAAATGTAGTGGCCGACGCGCTCTCCCGCGCGCCCGTTGACCCCCACCACGTGAGGCAGCAGACTACGGAGGCGTGGCCCTCCACCGGGAGACGGGAAATCTCGCCTCGCGCTCCGCGCGCCACGTTGGGCGCCATTTGTAGGAGATCGCGTGCCGACGCCGATTCGCCATTTTCCACGTGGTCCATCAACAACACAAGTCCAGCCGGGTTCTTTCACGGAAGTGGGATTCCACTCCCCTTTTATTGGTACATAAAACACAACAATTAAAAACCCTTAATCTAACATCCAAAGACACGCGACATTACACTAATATTCACACTCGCTCGCTAAGTCAAAGTTAAACACAAAGGGCCCCCAGGCCTCGTGTCCCGCGATTACCCTAGATCCGGTCGCACACACTTGCCTGTTTTCAGTGCCGTCCGGAGTTCTAAGAGGCTGTTCGCTCCCTGGTCCATCGACTATATCTTGATCGATGGGCAAGGAGGTTTCTTCTCGGCCGTCCTGGGGTGCCTGCAGCGCTATCCGGTGGCTAGGAGAGAAAGCGGCACGTCAGGAGCCGAATTCGAGATCCCGATCGACCCCGCGGCGTCACGACCATGTGATCGTGTCTGAGGCGAGGCAACTGCATAGCCGCCTCGTGGCAACTACGCCAGAGTGGTTTGATGGGCACCCTCGTGAATGCACGGTGTGCCATACACTTCACATTGTTTCGAAGCAGCCGTGGCGTGTTTTGCGTCTTCGCAGTCGGCGTTTCCCGAGACGCCTCTCCGACGTCGCTGTGTGTTTACCCTTCATGGCAGGAGCAATAGTGGGAACGTCTGCATTGACAAGCGCGAGTGAATCAAAGTTATCCCCGGTAACTTCGCCAACATGTTTTCACACACTCCCGTAGAGATTGTTGCAGCTATAGAAGTCGTGCGCCAGCTCGGTAAGCATGCTCCCGAGAGAAAATCCGACGTGCACAAAGCAGTTGGCGATCTTTCATCTTCGGGTTGCGGGCGCGGTTTCTCCTGCATGAGAAACTTCTCGAACCCGTCCAATATGCCTCGCTTGTTCCGCACAATGGTGGACAGTGTTGAACAGTCGGTGCCGGAATGTCGAATTGTTTGGCGATTTTGAACTTGGGCCGGCCACTTTTCTCAACCTCGAGCGACTTTCGGTAAACACTTCCAATCTCCCATACGACGCACGTGTGCTCGCAGTACGCCACAGGCACACGCGTCAGGAGCTCCCGAAGGGATGATCTCCTCCGAGTTCCGTCGCTCCCTTGACCCGATTCCGACAGGAGTTGGGCAGCGTCGGCCGCGGGCGCCATAGGTAGTGTTGGAACAATGACTCCACTCCCTGCCTACGTCGGCGCATATCACCCATTTACTCCGTTTTCCCAGTTTGCCGTTCGCCTCAGTGGAGAACGGTCTCTCGTGCGCCTCCGTGTAGCCTTGCGTGCTTTCGGCGGCGTGGCCTTCGTAATAAGCATGGTCGACTGACAATACACTTAAAATAATCCAGTTAAAAATGGGTGCATTTCGGTCAGGACCACATTTGAACTTCGATAAAAGCGATAATTTGAAGAAGTCGATTTCGGTGTAATGAGAGATTACCGTATATTTCTTGGGGGTATCTTATTGTCTCTAGGAGGGATTGTGAAGCTTCCGACTTTATCTTGGGTCGATGTGCCAAAATGTTAATTATAATGGCTCCCAATGAAAATGTGACTCAAGACAAAAATATTGCGCTAATATTTTCTTTTTCTATCTGGGGTACAATTTGTTTTTAACATGTCCTACCTGACTACCTTACTTAGCGAAAAAGGTATTTAAAAGTTCAATGTCTCTTTACAGGCCAGTGCTTAAATAATGCAAAGTTAGCACTGCATCGTGTGTGGAAGCACACACAATGCAGTAGGCCTTATTTTTTTTAGTAAAAACCAGAATGTTCGGAGACAAAATACGAGGAAAACATATGAAAGACAAAATTCAACGATGCAATCTTTTAATATTAAGTTGAAAGAACGACCGTTGGAGCTCTTTGTGGGTTTCTTGTACTGGAACTGAACCAAAACGCTGCTTTAATCCCAGGAATGGAATGCAGATGAAATTATTGTCTTCGTACCAGCAGCCTTTCCGCTGCAACATGAGTGGCAACTTTAGTGCATCCCTGCGCTTCTCACATGCTTCGAGCCTCCCTAAAATATTTAGCAATTTTAGGTGATACATACTCGGACGAGTCTTTATAATTGGAACCATATGTTTATTTTTAGAAGAAATTTCAGTGAATTATACGATTTATCGCGACAATTAGCCTACTTTTTTTTTTTAAATGTGTAAAACTTAATTTTGAACTCTTGTACAATAGAGGAAGCAGTATTTTTGTTTACTGTAAACAACCTAATTTTCGTGAGGACCTGGTTTTCGCAAATTTTGCGAATCGCCTACAATTCGTGAAAAATAGGCCCCGCGAAACATTTCTGGTAAAATGTAAACACACTGGAATCTATATTGAAATCCCACTGCGTTGCGAAAATTAGAACCCGCGAATTGTTCCAAAACTTCAGTTTTGACCTAAATCGCGAAATATTGAGCCCGCAAAAAACAAGTCGTTTACAGTATTTATACCGCAGGTACAGTGGCCCAATTTTTTTAATAATATCAAGCGAGCGTAGACCGCCGGGACGGCCAGCGCTGTGCTGCGGAAAAATGCGACGTCACGGGAGAGATTAAGCGCGTGCGCACAAAGCCCTTTCTGGTAGGAGCGTCGTCTGCTAGGCTATTCCGTTGACCGCACACAGCCCCTGCTCTGTAGCAAAGGAGGGCAGGGCGCTTGCAATGTCGAAGTGCATCGCCGATACGGCCCTCCTCTTGAAATGCGTTCAAAATCCTATTGACGTTAGCCGGTGTAACCCCGACGGTTGTTTCTACATCCCTTTGCGTCATGCCGCCCATCGACATTCTCACAACACGTTCCCTTGTTTTTATGGGCCCTCGAGGAGGCATAAAAATGTGCGCGCGCCCGCTGGTCAAAGAAAACTGTGACTACCCGGCTACATAGGCTAGATGACGACAGCAACAACGCAGTTGATAATACAAAACACCAAGCCCAAGCGGAAACCCTGTCTATACCCCGTTTCACTATGTGTTGTACCGCAGCCGACGCTACGAGTTATCTTGGCCAGTCCATCGCTAAAGGTGTGTCACGTGGCCTTCCCGTTGGGTACAACTGCACGGGGAAGCACGATGTCACGTGGCAGGGTGAAAGCACTGGATTGATTTTGATGCCTCGTAGCATTGGCTGTGGTATATAGTTTAATGCATCGTTGCATTCAGTTTGTCGCGTCACCGTATTTTTCATTTTTGTTGGTGTTCACAAAAGTAAACGCAAACATGAAATTAACAAAAAAAGTAAATTAAACTCGAGATGACGCGCGGTTTATGCCACGCCTGAGCAGTATCACGCAAGCAAGCGCTGTTCAGATCTTTGCTTAAAGGCGGTTTTAGCTATGCCAGCAGATAATGAACGGGTGCTGTGCGCGGTCCACGGAATAGCCTAGCAGACGACGCTCGCAACAGAAAGAGCTTTGTGCGCACGCGCTTAATCTCTCCCGTGACGCCGCATTTTTCCGCGGCACGGCGCTGGCCGTCCCGGCGGTCGACGCTCGCTTGATATTATTAAAAAGTTGGGCGACTGTACATAGGGACCCAAGCAGGTGCGAAAAAATTAAATGTGGCATGCATAAGCATCCATACGCTCATTCATACCTAGCATACGTAAGCATTTAGCTACGGCTGGCACTCAGTTATACGAGCAACGTTTTAGCGAACGCCGACTTTTTATAGAATGACACTAGCAAATGGTCGGCCGCCGCAAAGCCACGTTTACGGGTGGACCAAGTGGGTTAACATTTTTGCTATGAACTGCCGAAGATCACCGCCACGAAGCGGCATGAATGCAATGTGGGGTGGGGGGGGGGGGGTTAACATGTGCCCTTGTTATTTGTTAAAACTTCGATTTGCTCAAATGGCACTGTTCGCTAAAACGTCATTCGCTCGTGTGATATGAACCCGGGACGGGCGCGTCTCCGCTTGTGGCACGTCGTGCACGTCCGTACCGGACGGTGGTGGGGCGCAGGTTCCTGGAAGGGGAGGAGCAGGACACCCTGTCCACGCTGCTGGAAGGCTGCGACCAGGGGGACCCCGACGCCGTGGCACGCGCTCTCAAGAGCCCCTTCCTCAGGCACATGGACACCGAGGTAGGTGATGCCCAGAGAGGAAGCTACGCTCGCTCTTCCTTCCCCGTCTGCCTCCCAGGCACCACCGTTTGGTTGCCGAGTGCCAGGCGGGCATGCTTGGCTCTAGATTCCAAAATGCTACTTCCTGAGCTCCCATGTCGGGAAGCTCGGGCAATATTTTATCTCTGTTATCTCCATCGTTTTCGTTTTGCACGGATACACTACGACTTCGAGGTCGCTCGCGAAGGAAATGCAGAAACAAAGAGAAGTGTTTCTCTCCTTTGTTTCACTTTGTCACAGACGTCCTCCAACTGTAAGGTCCGTGGCCGTGTCATTCGGGTAGGATGAATGTTCGCGGAGTCAGCGTTGGGGTATTTGAAGGGATGGGAGATGACTCTGTGTTTTTTTGGAAATCGATATTGGCCCAAAAAGTGGGCTGGGCGATGACGCGGGATATTACGGTATATACATTTTCCTTTCATGACAACTTGTTGGTGGCGTGCAATGAACCAAATATACATCGCAAAGGTGAAGGGTTCGCCTCAAACTTGGAGAACTAAGGGTTTTCGCAACAACGAAATGTCCCACAACTTGGCAGTGTGTGAGGACATCTAGACGTTTCTATCAGAACCAATTACCAGACTCGCGCATCGCAACCAGAGTTTTGCAAGTACACGAAGAATGCAGTGCTTTGAAATGTGGCACCGGTTGTATTTTGGCAACCGTGTTTGATGGATTGGTCAACTTGAGCTACCGTAATATTTGCATCGACAGCTTGCCAGTTGCGAGGTTAAATGCACGGCCACTCTTACGGAGGAGGAGCATCGAGAGGCTGTGGTAAATAATGAAAAGTCATTCTCAAACCTGACAGCCGTATAAAAAGAAAATAAGGGTCGCCCATTAATTATAAAACATCGCGAACTACAGATGTGGCTTTATTACGATCTTATAAATTAATCGCGATCTACCGTAAAATACCGAGCATCTGCCCATTCTGCAGTAAGCGCCCACCCCTCAATTTTGTAACATTCAGGAAATACACGAAGGACATTTCTTCGCACATTGTTGACCTAAGAAGCGCTCATTCCCCAGTTTTACGTAGTTATCTCCCAATTTTGAGTGGGGGCTGGGTGCTTGCTCGGGATGTTACCGTAATTTATCGGCGAAATACGAGGTTCCTCGCTATATTCGCCCTGGGTAGAGCACATGTTGGTACCACTCGTGTCTGTACTTATCTGTGCGTGTTTCGTCATTATTTTAATGTTGTCCGCGCTATCTGAGAAAAAATGCTATTTTCGGAATTTGTCTCGTTACATTCTAGGCCCAATCGTGTAGATTCCGGATTGTCGCCTTTCATGCGGCAGTTGGAGTTCTCGAGACAGCCCTGTGCTAAACACGCACATTCGTAAATATTTACCCAATGCTCACAAAAATATAGGAGCAAAAGGAAAACCATATACTTTTTTGGGTTGAATGGAGATACTACACATATCACTAAAATAATTGAAAAATTTTAATATATAAAAATATATAATATTATATATATATATAAAATATTTTATATATTATAAAATATTTTTATAATATATAAAAATATATTATAAAAATAATATATTTAAAAATAAAAATATAAATAAAAAAAGTATGTCAAATTAGAAATATACTAGTGTACAATCAGGGTTCACCCAAGAAGGGAAGCCTGGGTTGTCCGCAGAGCAGCAAATGTATTGCCTCCAACGCATCTTCGACTATAGTCAGTTACAGGCAGGGGTGGTCCAGCTGCGCCAATTGCGCCATTTTGGTAAATTCTCCTTTACTTGCACCTTGCTGCGCCTAAAGACACAAATTGCGCCAAACTGCGCCAAACTGCGCCAAAAAGGGCTAGTCGGTCCGTGAACGAATCCTTTTTTGGAAGAATGGCGTTTTCGGCTGGCAACCCGGTGGGAGTTTTATTTTCTAGGCTAGGTGGCGCAAGCTGCCGCCCATTATAAAGGGTAGAGCCGTTACCATAGCCATCACAATCCAATTCAGGTTTCCGGCCCAGTGGCATTATTGCGCATTATTGTTTTGTTGCGACCGTTTTGATATGCGGCGTTGTGGCTGTTCATTTCTGCATCGCCACTACTAAGTCCTCTTGAAGATGAGCCAACGTGAGTACTTTTTTTTTCTGCATGCGCGTTTTAAGTCACAGACCCCATAGTAGAAATTTGCTCGGACGCTCGTTCAGCGGCAGACCAGCGGCATCAATACCGAACGTGGTGCTCTTTTCGATCGCGTGGTCGTTGCTTGATTTCCTTGATGCGAATTGTTGCGTGTTCCTTTTCATGTCAAATGCCGTAAACGATTGGTCACCCCTTGGTTGTCATACTGTCGCACTGCGTGCGAACTCAGAATAGAGCTTACAAACATGTTTAATAAATCGCTATAGTTTCGGATTCTCGGACGCCTTGAGTATATTTATCACGATCACGAAAAACAGGTCGACTTACAATTGTGTAAATACAGGTAACTTTAAAGTTTGTAGATCATAGCAAAAAAGTTTTGGCGTATTTTTTTGGTTTGTTTAAAATTGTAATTTTGTCCTTTTTTTCTAGAGCGAAGCACCAAGTTTAAAGACTCAGTACTCAGTGAGGTGGACTCAAATAATGATTTAATTAGTCTCTGGTGCAAAAAGGGGACTCACAAAACTGATGCATTTTGCGTCCTCTGCAATTCATCAATTTCCTGCGCACAACATGGAGTAGCTGCCATCAAACGTCACGCAGCATTGAAGAAACATGTTGAAGCTGCTGCAAGGCACAGAGATGAAGACGGAAACCTTCAGCCCCCCAAATTGGTGCAAGCCGCATTGGATTTCTCTCAAGGTGCTTCTGGCACATCACTCCAAGACCAAGTGTGGAAAGCGGAATCAATTTTCGCTATGTCCGTTGTTTCAAAGTCTATCCCTTTCTCGTGGGAGACAGTGCTACGGGAATGTACGAGTGTATGTTCCCGGATAGCGAGGTTGCTAAGAAGTTTAGCCGCAGCAGGTCCAAGTTATCACGCATCGTGTCCGATGGACTCGGCCCTTACTTCAAGTCCAGAGTTGTGAGTGAGCTGTGCCACCCAAATGTTTTCTTCTCCGTGATGATCGACAAAACCCCAAAGCCAGAGCAAAGAACGCAGCAATTGGATGTGCTTGTTAGGTACTTTTCTAACAGCCAGCAACAGGTTGTCGTTGAGCATGTGCAATCGTACAACCTCGGGCGTGCCACCGCGGAAGTAATTGTGGGCTGCGTAGAAGACGTGCTGACTGAGCTACCGAAGAGAGGGCTTGTTTGTTTTTTCAGTGACGGGCCTAACGTCATGAAAAGCGTGAGGAACAAGCTCCAAAAGGATATGCCATCAAGTTTGGTTGACATCAACAACTGCAACCTTCACAAAGTCCACAATTCTTTTGCAAAAGGTCTCGATGCGTTTGGCTCGGATGTTGAGGAGGTCGTCCGAAACGTCTACTACTACTTCAAAAGCGCTGTTCGTGCTGAAGCCCTCGGAGAATGTCAGGAGGCTCTAGGGATTGCTTCTCATGTGTTTCTGCGTCATGTCTTGTGGGGGCCACTGGTTTCCCTCCCCCTAGAAGGCGTAAGCCGCGGACGTTCCAGGCAAAGCCGTCTGACTTCGAGCCTGGTCGCTCCGTATCGTGTCGGAGAGTGCGCCACCTTGCTGGCCTACTCTCCCGCACTCCTCCGCGCGGTCTCCCTGGTCCGCCCGAAACGGGAGACGCGCGGAGGAGTGCGAGAGAGTAGGCCAGCAAGGTGGCGCACTCTCCGACACGATACGGAGCGACCAGGCTCGAAGTCAGACGGCTTCGCCTGGAACGTCCGCGGCTTACGCCTTCTAGGGGGAGGGAAACCAGTGGCCCCCACAATCCCCCCCTCCTTAAAACATTTGGCACCCCTTTCAGAGAAAGGAGCGCCGGCTCTCAAACCCCCAAAATACAAGGCCTGCGCGCTGACAGCACGGGTGCCAGTCGCGCTTACAAATAAAAAAAAACTTGAATTGGGGGCCTCGGCAGTCCCCGGAACTGCTGCCGTAAATGTTCAACATACCGGAGTTCACGACGCACAGGTGGGGCGATGCACTCCGGATGTCGTCGAATAAAGCCGTGCAAAGTTCCTCGATGTCGAATGATCAGTTCTTCCTCAACACGGAGCACCACTCACTGGAAACGTTGATGCTCAGCGGTGCTGCTCGGCGGTGCTGCTCAGCGGTGCTGCTCGGCTTACGCTGCACGTCGTCGACTCGTCGTGGGCCGACCTCCGTCGAAACGAACACTGACGCGCGTAGAAGTCCGCCCATGGTCACTCTCAAGGTGGGTGAGGGAGACCAGCGGCAAGGGGAACGTTGGCCACCGAAGTCGAAGGCGCACCTCGGGGCCGGCAGCAGGTGAAGTCCGTGACCAGGCCCGCATCAGGGAGCCTGGTTCAGCTGGGCGCCTCGGTGAGGTCCGACGACTGAAGAAGGACAGCGGCCATCTTGCCTCGGCCGGAAGTCAGCCCTCCCTGTCCGCTGCTCCTGGCCGCCGTCGGGTGCGCAAACTCCCACCAGCGTCAGCGATGACGCACATCCGGCAGGTCCCGCCCAGCCGCTCGGCGTGTCCCCCGCCGTCGCACGTAGAGGGGGATGGCAGGGAAAAGGGGGGCACGAACATCTTCCTGAATGACGGAAAGAAGAGCCCACGCAGCACCCCGCAAACATCTCTTCATCCTCTCGAGACCCGCAGTATGGCAAGGTCGAAGGGAGAGATCATTGTTCTCGGTCGACACACTGCCACCGAGGGAAGCAATGGTCCCCGAAAACAGGTTTTGGCCGGGTCCTCATTGTATCTGGACCCGGCTGTCTGCGTACATTAACCGGCCTACCGCAGGGTGGGAGGCTCAAGTTGGAAGGCAGGCCACTCGATGCTACTAACAGAATTAGAGGGCACCCTGCGTACGCAAACTGAAGTCGCCGGGAACAGAGCCGGCGACTCTCCGCTGCCAGCGGTGGCTGCACCAGGAGCCGGGCCGGGGACTGCGAAAACAACTAACTCCGTAGAGTCTTCGAGCTGCACGCATCCCTAGCGAAACGCACGGAACGGGGTAGCTAAAAAGCCGCCCCGTCTCTAGTGCGTTATGCCACTCTTATAACGCAAAGGCGTTACTCTCGGAAATCAGCAGAAGCTCAAAGGTGTCAGCAAAACAAATCTATCCCGAAGAAAACCCTCGCGCCAACCACAATACAAGTGGCGTACAGCGCGCGCGCCCACAGTATGAAAACTGCTTCTGGACGCCGGCGGATGCGTGGCCTACGGCTCCCGGAGCCTGTCGGTAGCATTACGAGCTACTTGGCGACGTTAATGGCAGACGCACCGCCCGACTCTCCGCGGAGAGTCCGACAACTCAGTGTCAAAGAAACGCGCATATTTACAAACCCAGATTGTCCCGCTGACCCGTAAGAAGCTCTTCGCTGCTAACAACATTCGTCGCGAGGCCCACAGGTGTCAACGCAACGCGATTTCCGTGGCACGGAGGCTCTGAGGACGCCGCCAGAGGCGACAACCCTCTAACTAGGTGGGGGTTGGCAGCGGAGTCGGCAACGGTCAGGCAGTGGGGGACTGTTGCTAGCGACGCCCATCACCAGATGCGACAGGTACGATAAAGCGTCTCCTGCGGCAAGACACGAGAAGAGAATGAACAAATCGTGACTCACTCAGGTTTCCGGGCTGGCTCTTGGACGTGGTTCCCAAATCCGGGCACCGATGGGATTTGCATCATGGCAGCTCACAAAGGGAGCCGGCCTCCCCAAGGGAGGCTCCGCCATCTTGGCATGGCGCGGCGGAGCAGTGCCACAACAACAATAGGTGCCATGGCCCCACGTTGGGCGCCATTTTGTGGGAATAAAAGGAGGAAGGATTACGCACCTTACGTCTGGGGACCGGTGCTCAAAGGGGAAATCCGATGCCCGTCCCACCGCGCGGCCGACGGCTACCAGCGAGGGCGGTCGCCGCGCCGGGTTCGGCCAACGCCATGCCAACAACGATGATCCCGGTATCCAACAGCGTTTATTGAGTACCAGAGGTCCCCAACAAGACACTGCGGTCAAGCGAGCCGTGGACACAGTGTGCCCGCATCGCCGCCGACCTGAGAGCCAAAGGGGTAATTGCGAGCGGAGTCATCGCCGGTCGGACGAGCTCACGCCGCTACCCGTCGTCGCAGGAGTTCGGGGCCAGGGCTCTCGGCAGACGGACGTCCACAGGTAGTGGGGACGCCGACTGTCAGAGACAGGGGAATCGCTAGCGTGGAGTCATCGCCGGTCGGACGAGCTCGCGCCGTGACTCGACCCGTTGCCCGGAGTCCAATCCAGGACTCTCCGACCACACGGCCGTCCACTCGGAGGGCAGGCCCGACTCTCCCTCGCGCGGTCTCCCTGGTCCGCCCGAAACGGGAGACGCGCGGAGGAGTGCGAGAGAGTAGGCCAGCAAGGTGGCGCACTCTCCGACACGATACGGAGCGACCAGGCTCGAAGTCAGGCGGCTTCGCCTGGAACGTCCGCGGCTTACGCCTTCTAGGGGGAGGGAAACCAGTGGCCCCCACAGTCTCCAATCGCTGGCTCACACTTCAAGATTCACTGTGTCGTGTCCTAGAACAATTCGAAGCGCTGAAGTCATACTTTCACAAGGCAAGCATGACAAAGCAGAAAGTGGACACTCAGAATCTTCACAGCAAGCTTGCTGCAGCATTTTCAAAGAAAGACCTTTATGCCAAGGTGTTGTTCTTGAAGAACTGTGCCGAGCTTTTTTCTCGGTTTCAGACACTGTTTCAGAAGCAAGAGCCCCTGCTACACATACTCCACGCGGAGTTGCTGTCTCTAGTCCAGCGAATCCTCAGCCGTTGTTTGAGGAGTGCAGCCTATGTGGACAAGAGTGCGGAGGAACTGAAGAAACTCGATGTGCAGGACTCTACCCTGTGGAAAACCAAACCAGAAGTGGGTATGGACACTGAGCAGGCTATGCTGAAATGGGATCGAGGTGAAAAGAAGCGGTTACTTCTTGGGGCCCGTGCCTTCTACTTGGCTTGCTCGAAAGACCTCCTGCAGAAGCTGCCTCTTGACAATAAAGTCCTTCAGCACACAAGTCTCTTGGGATTGCAGCCCAGCGACGTGGAGTCAGAAGTCCGATCCTTGCGATACCTTGCTTCCCAGCTGCCTCAAGTGCTTGAGAGCGACCACGTGTCATCACTGGTCGATGAGTGGCATCTGCTGAGATGTGACTCTGCTAACAGCCTTCAGTTGATGGAAGATGGACGGATCGACACTCGTTGGGCTACAGTATTTCAACAAAAGTGCGCAGCTGGTCAGCAGAAGTACCCACTGTTGTCAAGGCTAGTAAAAGCGCTGCTCTCTCTACCTCATGGCAACGCGGACTGTGAGCGAGGCTTCAGTGAGAATAAGCATCTCCTTGAAGGCCGAGCCTCATTGTGCATTGCAAGCATCAACGGATTGCGGCAAGTGAAGACCTACCTGCAGAGGTATGATGGAGATGCCACAAAGGTGCCCCTGTCATGAGACCTTCTGCAAAGCGTCAAAAGAGCAAGAGCCCGGTATGAGGAAAGAATTGGAAGCAGAGAGGCCGACATGAAGAGAAAAAAGCCTGACAGCGCACAAGTTGATGCTGACAACTCGCATGACAAGCGCTTAAAGAAGCAGTTGGAGGAAAGGGTGATCTCGTGCCGTGTGTTGCTGAAGAGGGCGGAAGAGACCATTGGTGCAGGACTGAAGTGCCAAAGCTTGGAAAAAGTAGAAGGTGGCCAAACTATGTTAGCTGAAGCCAATGCTACTTTGTCACGCACTCTTTGCGAGCTGGACGAACTGAAAAAGAAATGCAAAAAGCATTGAGTCAATATTTTTTTTTTCACCTGTGATATATAGCCTACAGTCAAAAGGCAAGAAGTATTAAGCAATATTTTAGTTTTCATCTGTGATATTTTGTTACATAGTTAAGCTTTAGCTGCAAGAATGTTCTGTCATAAATAAAATGGTTTTCTTATGGTGAGTTCTTTTCTTTGTAAATTACTATATGAAATTCAGATGTTCGTGACACACACAGACATATATATATATATGGGGGGTGAGGTAAGATTGACAAGGGCAGCCGTAATATATATATAATAATAAAGACATGGCACAGAACTGCTCTATGTTCATGCTGCTCCAAAATGTTTAGTTTTCCTGATACCAAGGTGCTCCAAACCGAGCTTTTCCCTGCTCCAAAAGGGGAGTTTATGTGATACGAATTGCTCCAAAATTGGGTTTTTCTTGCTCCAAAAATTGCTTCAAAACCTAAAATGGCTGGACCACCACTGTACAGGTTAAGAAGCGTTTTTGAGGGAGAGGAGGGTTGGGGAGGAGGAAGCAAACGGAATGCTCGAAAGGAGAGGAGGAAACATCCTCCTCTCTCCAGCATTCTATCTGCTTCCTCCTCCCCAGTTTTCCTTCCCCTCGAAAAATTTTCTTAACCTGTAACTGACTATAGTGTGTATAGCGTTCTATACTCGCGCCGTCGGACGTCGCAATCATAGGGGTTGGTCACGGCCTCCATTACGTCGTCGTGCGGAAATCGAAGGACCACTTTTGGGGGCGACATAAATGCACCAGTGGGCGACGCATTCCAGGCAGGGTAATCTGACTGCAGTTCTCTGCACAGTTCAATGCGCGGCTACTGCTCCAGAGCGGGGGTCCTCGAACTTCTGAATCTCGAGGCACCCTTCTCGGTCGATAGCCGAGGAATACCTCTCGGTCTCGACGCAGTAAAGCAGTGCCTACAGAATTAGTAAACTGTAATGCCCGTTACCGGGGGTGTAAGATTGCCTCCTAGGAACGCAGTTTGAGAACCCTCGCCTTAGAGACGTACGGTGCTTTCTCGCCAGTATGCCAAGCTGGCCAGGATGCTGGGCCAGCAGGCAAACGAATCCAAGAGGAAAGCAGCCAAGGAGCCCGGCCCCGCGGGAGAGGAAGGGGCGGACCACTCCGAAGAGGCCGAGGCGCCGGCCGGCCACGGCGGAGACTCGGACGACGAGTTTGCGGGAGGCCTGCTCTGATGCGGCTTCGTGTGCGGCGGCCGTTGCAACGCGTCTGCCGCGGCTCGAGAGTTGGGGCCGACTCTGTTCGTACGTTCCAGTGATGCGATAAAAGGAGTCTGGGTGTTCAAAGCTGGCACGACGTCCTACGGTTTCGATCGATGTCGCATCAGTCTCGAGAAACCCTCGTCCGCCTTTGCCGAGGAACCCTTCCTGGCTTTGGCATTGATGCAGACCTCGTAAGCGATGAAGGCCAGTTTTCGCGCTCGCGTTTGCTTAGGGCCAAGCGTCTTAAAACCTCCTATGACGAGAGAACACTTAAGGTCCCTATATACTGAAAGGTAGCCCAATTCCTCTTCTCCCTGCATTTTCCTCCTTTCCATCGAGGGCGATCCCCCTCGCCCTCCTTCTGCACCACGCCTCCCCCGCCGCCGCCATTTTCATGCGAAGTCGACAAGTCGCTCGGGCGTAAAGACAAGCGTTCTTCAATTCCACTGAACGCGGACGATAAAAAGAAAACGCGAATGTAGTCCCGAGTATTTTGGGGCATCGACAGTGCACTGCAAAAATATATTTTGTTTGCCAGTTTATTGCGGCAAGTGCTGAGAGCGGGCACACGATAGAATGCACCTCTTCCTGCGAGTAAATGGACAGGTTTAGTGGATCGTAGGCAAGGACTGTGTTGCTAGCGGGAGCTCGTGCCATCACTTTGAGCATGGATTGAGCCCGCAAGCCCACAATCCTTAGCGTACGCTCTACTAAAACTTTCTATATTCTATCTCTGGAGTTATGTTCAGCAAAGGCATAGGTGCGGTCACGTGTCTTTCAGATATGCTTTCCTTTCGCGAGTGCTCGTGAAAGGAAAGTAAATGTGAAAGCCACGCGATTGTGCCTGTGCTTTTGCCTCTGTCGCACGCAACTAGTGAGATGGAGTACAGACGCATCACACACGCGCCAAATTCTAGCCGCCTTTTCTGACCTTCTCTCGTGTTCTCCAGATGCCGAGCAACTGAGGCGGGCGTTGATGAGCCTCCACAAAGACCAATGCTGGGGAGAAGGACACGGTAGAATCCAGAATGGCAGTAACCCGCCCTGCTGTAGTAATGATGAAGTGATGCATGAGGAAACAAAAGCCGAAGTTTGGTTATGGCAGCAAAGAATCTTGAATGAAGTGCATTTGCAGACGGCATCGCTCGAGTTAGGCAAATAAAAGACGGCACAACGCGTACAAACCCAGGACTTTTCAGTAATTTTTAGCATTACCAATCGTTTTGCAAAACCAGCATGCCGCTTGGTTTACTTCGTACACATTTCATAATCATTGAATACTACCCGCAACTGTGCACATGCGCACGGAGGAATATGCGACGTCCGCTATTTACGCGCCTCGTGCATTTAGGCTACCCATCAAATACACTCGTCTCCCTCAAAGGCAGTCTAAACGTTTCCGACCGATTCGGTAATGCCATTGTCTTCATCGCCGAGATTTTCTTTTCCCATCGGGATGCTAAAAAGCTTCTTCCTTTCATAACGCTGTTCGTACAATCCACAGAGCAGCAAGATGGCGTTGCCTTGCCGCCGAGGTCTTGGTACAAAAAAATAAACAACCTTTCACCCGAAAATGGCGCTGGTTCAGAGCAGACCACCAAATTGTGCGGGATCTTGGGAAGGTAACAGTCACGTGACGCGCCCGGTCCAATTGAAGCGAGGAGAAAGAAAATTTTAGAGGGAAAGGGCATGGGCAAGGAGGAATTTCTCTTTTCCATTTCTGACAATGGTTTGCACTACCTTTCAGTACATAGGGACCTTAAGGATTTGCGAGATCAAATGTATAAGAAATGGTTGTTCATAACATTCTCAAAAGTTTTCGAACCATGGTGCCAGTGTTTTCTCTCATTGTAAAAGGTTTGAAGGTACACGGTTCTAAGATGTTGCAGTTAAAGGGACGCTGAAATTTAAAAAAAAGTTTTTTAAAGGGCCTAGTTGGGAACCGTTTTTGTTTAAAGTTTTCCACATAAAAGTTTTTTTTTTTTTCAATATTTATGTTATTAGATGCAATTTAGGTGGAGGTCATGGCCCACTCTAAGCCTCGCCCACAGGTTAGTGGCCCCACCCACTACTACCGGATTGGCTTGGCTGCTCTGTCGAACACGCTCGTAAACCTAGTGTCTCCCTGTCGCGACGTACGGTGGGTCTGGTCTGGCGTCTGACACCGCCTACCAGTCATGAGAGCAGATGCTCTGCAACCTCCGGCGTCGTCTGTTATTCCACCAACGTCCATCGTCATCTGCAATGCTCGTAAGACCTAGCCATGAAAGCGGCACGCCGGCGTCCGTTATCGCCTGCGTCCGTCCAATATTTTGCCCTCGCCTAAAATAGTCTCCAACGCTCTCGAAACGCGACCGAGAAAACGGCGTTCTAGCATTCCATCGTGCACGAGCCACGGTCCAATACAAATGTCTATCAGCGTCTCTTGATGTGCGGTAAAGAAAGACCGAGAGGACTAAAAGAAATAAATCGGCATTTCTGTTTGTTTCTTTTTCGCATGGCATCCGCAAGCAAGATGGGCGGCCGTCGTAGCGCACATTTAAAACGTGACATAAAAATATTCGCTTTGGCAGGCTAGCTGCACTGCAACATTCGAGAGCTTACTTGCCTTTCGGAGCAAAATGACGTGAACATACCTGGACAAAATTGATTCGAGACGAACGCCCGATTGCCTTCAGCCAAATGGCTCTGTAGGTATGTTCTCTGTTTTGAAACCATGGTTGCAATCGTGACAGTTGCAGAATTCGCAGAGTAGCGGGGCCGCTTTTACGGGAACCAACATCTTTATTCAGCATCAACATGCACTAATGAACAAATCGAGCCAGATCAAGGAACATAGTTGATGTGGCACACTAGACTTAGGTCAGTCCTGCCACGAAAACAAGCACCCACACAGCGCTTCCGAAGGCACATACTTGCGAGGGTTGTTTGCTGCAAACTAGGTCGGTTCAGGAGATCTTCCTCTAAACACCTCAGTGAACGCAAAACGACTCACTATGCAGATGGTGGCAGCTATGTGTGTCATTGTTTTAAACCAAACCGCTGAAGACAGTCTCTGAATACTTTTGAAACAAATGCATGAAAGGATAAAACATGGAGGATGGGGACGGAAACGGAACTTCTTTTATTCAAAGAAGTTCTGTTTCTGTCCCCGTCCTCAATGTTTTATCCTTTCATGTATTTGTATCTATTCACCAACATGCTCGTTTTCAATTATTACTTTCGAAAACAATGACTCTAACTTATCTGTTTCTCAAACATAAAAAAATTGTCGATTAAGATGTACTATTATGGCACAAAGATACAATTTTAGAACCAACCTTTCACACATCAATCATCTCTCCAGTCAATGAGATGTAAGCATGGGGTGGGGCTTAGCGGGCTGTGACCTCCACCTTCTCCACCTAAATTGCATCTAACAATGTAAATCTTGCTAAAACAAAAATTGTGGTAAAGCTTTTCTTAGATATACGCATTTAATGTAAGCATTTTAGAAAAAAATAATTTTTTTTTTTTTTTTCATTTTAATGTTTTTTTAAAGGTCCGTTCACACTCTTGCAACCGAGTTAGACCGAGAGAGACCAGACCGGTTTTTAAGCCTCTTGCGACTTCTTAGGACCAGCTCCGCTGCAGCGCATCCGGTCCTAAGAAGTCTCAAAAGGCTTAAAAACCGGTCTGGTCTCTCGCGGTCTTACTTGGTCGCAAGAGTGTGAACGGCGCTTTAGGCACATATTGTAGAACCTCCTAGATATGTTTTTCGAGGGACCGCAGAAAAACACTCGTAATCTGGGATAATGTTACAACCAATAGTGGACAAGTGCCGCGTTTATTTGAAAAAAGATAGACTCTTTAAAATGTTTTTTTTGGAAACTTTTATCTAAAATTCGGTGTCTGAACATAATAGACCAAAACCCTAGACTAGGGATAACGAGGGACGACACGACACAGAAGGTTCCTCGTCCCTCGTTCCCCCTGGTCTCAAGGTGTTAGTACTCTACCATGTTCAGCTGTCACCAGCTCGTATGTACCCTAAATTTCTGTTCGTTGGGCGTCTACAATTGTTACCATAGAAGGCCTTACTTAGGGCAAGGACGGTCGAGGAAATGTGGGATCTCTGAGAACCTACAAGTGCGCTCTGGGGAACCTCTGGGTCTCTAGGAACCCGACGGTTCCCTATACCCTCCTGGGCTCCCAGAGCTCTCGCATGTAGCGAACAATAATGCACGCATTAGGGAGCTCGGCGAGCCCTCATTATCGTTTGCAAGGTTCGTAGGCGTCCGCTTTATCGCATCAATGCAGAGGCCAGGAGGCCTCCGTCGAGGTCAAAGAGAACCCCTGCCTTAGACAATGGCACTCCCTTCATTCAACTGCGGTGTGCCAAACACCCGCGGGTGCGTAAGGCCGCCCTTAAAAGCAGCCTCGCGCACCCGTAAGCGAGTCGGTGGACTAATGGGACCGAAGAGTCGGCACCAATTCTGTTCATATCACGAGTTGCAAATTAACGCCGTGGATGTCCGAGCGTACGAAGCTTGAGTCCTACAGCCCCATCGATGTCGCTCCAGCACCCAAGAAGTTCACCCGAAGGAGCATAGTACATGTATGATAGGAACTATGGCGCGCAAAGGCCGCTTTATAAAAGCGTCTCCCAGGCTCCCATGTGTATTATGTTGCCCATTTTTCGTCCGCTGCATCCCGTTGTGTAAAACAAGCCGTAAAAGTGTAACTTTCACGGCTTTTTTAAACGAGTCTGCAAAGCTTTAAAAAAACACCCTGTATATATACTGGTGGATGGGGTTTAGCTTAACATTTATCTTAACCACTATCCGACGTCCAATTTTGTTTAATTATTCTCGGAATAAAAATGCAGGGATGACTGGCTTAGAGATGTTTGTCAACAATGCGGGCAAGTGGCAAAAATAAAATGGAACCACACCCCATTTACTCCCGTCTCATGGTATGTGACCGGTCGACAACCGTTTGGGTTCCAAAAAGCCTAACGCCGGTCAACAATGTCAACCTTGCATGCAAGATGGTAAATTATGTCTAGCAGCATGTTCCATTGGCAATCAGGTCAGCCGGACACGGAAAAACAAGAACACGAAGGAAAGGACTGGACAATCACACCGCTGACTAACAACCGACTTTTATTTTTTCCTCATGCCAGCCTAGGCCTTTTCTTCCGTAGGACGAAGAAGAAAAGGCCTAGGCTGGGATGAGGAAAAAGTAAAAGTCAGTTGTTAGTCAGCAGTGTGATTGTCCAGTGCTAAATTTCTCATCTACAGCTGGGAGACTCGTCGCCCCTTGAGGCAGACCAAGTTCTAGGCTGTATAAACACACACACAACCCAATTTTTTTTACTTTCCTTCGTGTTCTTGTTTTTCCGTGTTCAGCTGACCTGATTGCCAACAGTATGTACCAGCTAGCTCAACTAAAACTCGTAGCATATTCCATTCATACTTCTATGGGAAGTATCTGTCAAAACAGCTAAGTTAGCCTCCTGTTGGGAAGCATAAATCAATGAAATTCAGTCCTGGGAGGACTACCGGCCACCACCGACCTAGTCACAAATGGGTGGAGAAGTTTCCAGCGTTTGTTTATTTACGAGGAAAACGTGGGGATGCTTTTCCGAGCTTGTTTTTGAAACACCGCAGTGGAAAACAATAGACCGTTTGCTATATCCGCCAAGCGCCCCGGCTCGCACTAAAAGAATCATGGGAATGGTGTTTCTTCAGCTCCTTAGTGATCTGTAATTTTGACCCTATCCTTGGTTACGCAGATTTTGAGCGTAATTCGGAGTCGCCCTGACCAAGTGGCCGATATACCCCAATGACCTGTCATATTGCTTTTAAAATTTCTCCCCAATGTCTGCGTTTTTGATACTGTGCATGCTGTCCACCTTTCAACCTGGATGGGCTGCAGAAGTCTCTTACATTATTATCATTCTCGTACAGCTTTAAAGATGCTGATATTAAGTTAGAAACGCTAAAAATGCTATAAACAGCCCCGCATACCCCGCGCTAAATCCTGGTTTTTGTTGTGAATTCTCGGCTTTTTAAGCAATTCCTGCTAAAACAACAATCGAGAGAATGATAATATTGTAAGAGATTTCTGCAGCTCAGCCAGGTTGAAAGGTGGATCGCACGCACAGTATCAAAAATGCTGACATTGACAAGAAATTTTAAAAGTGATATGACAGGTCCTTGGGGTATATCAGGCACTTGTTCAGGGTGACTCCAAATTACGCTCAAAAACTGTGTAACCATTAGTGATGGACCGAATCTGCTGAACTTCAGATTCGGCAAAGTTCGGCAAATGCCGAACTTTTGAAGGAAAGTTCGGCAAAGATTCGGCAAAAATTCGGCAAATGTCTGCACACGCGCGAAAATGCGACGGAGCCATGGATTGCAAATGGACGCCGTGCAGTCGTGCGGTTACTATCGTGCAGTGTAGTACAACCAGCGGTTACGGCGCGGTGTGGACTAGGCAACACGGTAACTGTGCGTTTGTGAGCGAGTGTGGTTCTCTTCAATATTTTCTGCCTCAAGAATAGAAGATGGACCAGTAATTTACGCAGTCCACTGCTCAAGTGACAAATGATGCGGTGCATTCTGAAACATTGGCCGACAATTACTCTAAAGCACTCCTCGCAATTATAACAATTCTGTTTTCGGCTCAGGAGTAGTGTGTTCCAAAACAAAATAATATTGCTTTTTCAATTAGTGTTATTTTACGATTTTCATGTATCTGCATAAAACTAAACACATAACTATAATGCTCGACGTTGCACATCCGACATTCCTAACTCCCCTATCTTCCGAAACGTTCGAGTGTGTCACTTGGGAATATTGCAAATGGCCTATTGCTGGCAAAGACAAGGTCTAAACCAAACGGAGTTCAAACTCGATTTAAAACTTGCACCCTTAGCAGACGTCTCGTGGCACTGCCTCTTCACACGGTTACAACGGACGTGTAAAGATTCTCTTGCAAATTGACATTATGCGGGCCTGCACATTTATTCTCGTCTTATACAGTGCCCTGCCCATTCATAATGCTCAATATTGTGTGATGAATCTGGCAGTAAAAAATAAAGCAAAGATGCTGCGAAGCAAAACACAATGCACCGAGACAAGGGTGGATGTGTGGTGGCACCCTCTCCGACTCTTGCTGCGGCTTGATGCCTCCTGCAAAGGACCGCCGACGAATCCACGGACATGCATCAAAATCCAGGGCATCTTTTAAGCTACCCAAGGCTTCCATCTCTGTTTGACGACAAAATTCGTTCCCGAGCAAAATGTTTCTGCCACCAAGAAGGGAGGCTGCTTTCCCAAGCATCTACAATTATTGTCCACCAGCATATTTCAGAACACTCGTCCAGCCCTAACCTAGCACGACTAGAACGGGGACATTGTGACCATCCGTGACAAACAACCAGACTCTTCGGCCATCGCCTAAGTTTCGTAAGTTTCATTGCATATGACAGCACTTGTGAAAGACACCTGGAAACGTGACTATAAGCCCAGTAACATAATGACGAGGAGGCATCGCAATGCATTGCATGCTATCTTACCTCCAGTTTGAGTGCTGGACTGGCTCTCTGATGTTCCTGTAGCCTCAGACTTGCATAATTGATAAAAAGGACCGTGTAGTTGTATACGAATGAGAAACATGAAAAGTGTACTTTTGCGAAACAGTGGCTTCCTGACTGACACAGTCAGGAAGCGCAAGCTGCCAAAGTAGATTCACTTTGGCTTGTAGACGTCCGAGGTTCCACAGCCGCTGCGCTCTGTTCCCGCCTCCTTGGCGTACTTGTCCCTCAGGTACTTCCACTTTGTTTTTCAGATGTTGCCTGAAGAGAAATATGTTGATTCTAGTGTGGGACAAGCCTGACAGACATGATCTACTCATGCAGAAATGTGAAAAAGACGACGAAAATGCCATAGGCAATTGTAATGCCTCGTGGGCAACGAACAGCACACACAAAACGCACATCAAAAGCACTTGCACAACAAATTTAGTCCCACACTTAAAGGGCCTCTAACACGCCAAAAAAAAAAAATTTTGTTTTTCATGCTAAGCGTTGAAATGGCATATCAGGACATTGCAAAAAAATTGTTCCACTATACAGTTGCATAGTTTTTTTTATAAAAATAGAAATACGAGGCCCAATTCAAAGTTCCCGCCGTGCACTGTGACGTAACAGTGTACCGCAAGGTGTCGGGGCGGTCAGAAGGGAGGCATCGCCGGACGTCACGTGAGTTGTATCCCTCCTCGTGCTTACCGCGAGCGCGTGTAATATTTTTTTAAATATTTTTGTTATTCTCCGCACCTCCACGAGCGATCCAAGCAGACAAGGTTTCTTTTATTTGCTTTTCATCGCTTCATGTTGCTGTAAAGGTAGAAGAAGCGGAGTCAGTGAATGGACCTCTTGGCGAATATGTGCTGCCACCTAGACACGCGAATCGGTTCGAGACTAGGTGACTGGAAAACAATGTGCGCCCAAGGCCTCTCCCACCCGTTCCACACCCAAAACGTCAGCTACATCCTGTTCACCCATTGAGGCGATGTGACCTAGATACGGCTCCCCCAAGCTCACCTTTGACCCCATCGTGCGTAATCTTCCGCCCCGAGGTCGACACAACGAAACCGCTCAAAGGCGAGAAATGCAAGATGGCGGATTGTTTGGAACTAGATACTCTCGAACCCAGGCGCATGAAATACTCCGCGCATGCGCACCGCGTATTTCTACAAAAGGTCCATTGACGTGATCAACTACAATGCCTAGAAGGTGCTGTGTGAGGGACTGTCCCGGTATTTCAGCAACTGAAGAAGATATCACACTGCATGCATTTCCGAGAGACATACATCGGCCGCATGTACACCTAGTAAACAAGTTCTACTCATGTTCTAGACAAAATACGTACGTTGTGCTCGACGTTTACTTGTACTTGGTACACTCACCAGTTCGTATTCTTTAGACGGCAGGCATCTTCAGCCTGGAGAGTATCCGATGATTCAACGACCTCGGTGTCTGAACCTTCAGCAATGCGATCGGGCGTGTCGTATACTAGCAATCCTAATTTCTGTGGGCTTTCTAATTTTTTTTTTTTTTTTTTTTAAATTGATAGCTTGTGTTGCGCCCAGTATAGCCCTGTATCATCGGACTGACGGCATGCACTCGTACACTGGCTTGTACTCGCGACGCTTTCATCATTGACCTCCATCACGTCAATCCACTGATTCTTCGTCCTCAACTTTTACAGCACGCAAACTAACCAACGGTGCAGCGATAAAGAGCTAGTGGAACTGAAACTTCGTTTTCTATGATCGCTCGTACGAAGATCAGAATAAAAAGAAAAGTCTTACGCACGGTCGTGGAGAGCACGAGGAGTTAAACTCACGTGACTTCCGGTGAACCCACTTTTAGTGACGTAGGTCGATGCCTCCCTTCTTACCGCCCCGACACCTTGCGGTACACTGTTACGTCACAGTGCACGGCGGGAACTTTGAATTGGGCCTTGTATTTCTATTTATTATAAAAAAAACTACGCAACTCTATAGTGAAACAATTATTTTGTAATGTCCTGACATGCCATTTCAATGCCTAGCATGAAAAAAAAAATTTTTTTTTTTGGCGTGTCAGAGGCCCGTTAAACATGACTCGCCAAGCTCTCAAGCAAACGACTATAGTATGTTCACTGCTAGGCTGACAGGGCGGTAGAAGCTACATGCTCGCAGGAACAATCAACAATAGGGTGCATGCATACAACGTGGTCATACTCTCCGGGTGATCAGGGGTATTGATGCTGCTGGTCGGGAGGTGAACGGAGGGGGGGCGGAGCCAGGGGGGGGGAGGGGCCAAAAAGGGAGAGGGGGGTGCCCCGGCGGCACAGGAGGCGGCGCCGAATGCTCCGGAGGCAGTGCTTAGTTTCGCGTACGCTTTTCTCCGGTGAGAGACGGCGCCACAAACCTTCGTCCCGACCAGCAGCATCAATACCTGGATCAGGCACCGAGGGGCAGGTGACTGACTGATCTAGAGACAGTACATAGCTTTCACTGCCCATCAACTTAGCAGTGAATCAAGTACAGACATTTAGTACCGATCTCGCTAACATCTGCTATGTGTACGATGCTATGTATACTTTGTGGGCCAATTGGAACAAATCTACCGGGTGGATCAAGGAGACGACAGGCTCTTTAAATCGACCGCAAAATTCGGTTTCTTAACCTATCGCGCTACGACTTTGTGCAGCGCTGCCCACAGATGGTGCATTTTTTTTTGTAAAATTTGCAAAGAGCAAACTTACCTGAGGAAAAAGTAAAGAAAGAAAAAGGCTTAGCTCCTATGGAAACGTAGCGACGCCACCGGTCTGCAAACAACACGGCGCCATTTCGCACGGGAGACAAGAGAGGGCGCAAGCGGTCACGACGCCAACTGCTGCCAACGAACGGGCAGACGACGCCGAGAGCCGGCGTATTTAGCAGACAAGGAACTGCAGTTGCTTGTTGTACCGCGCCTGTAATTGTTTCTGCGACTGTCGCCGCCTGCGGAACGCGCGCTGCTTTTGAGTCGAAAAGATTGTCTGCTAAAGACGCTGGCTCTCGACGCCGTATGCTCGTTCGTTGGCGGCGTTCGTTGCGCCATCTCTTGTGTCCCGTGCGAAACGGCGCCGTGCTCTTTGAAGACCGGTGGCGTCGCTGCGTTTCCATAGGAGCTAAGCCTTTTTCTTTCTTTACTTTTTCCTCAGGTAAGTTTGCTCTTTGCAAATTTTACCAAACAAAATGCACCATCTGCGGGCAGTGCTGCACAAAGTCGTAGCGCGATAGGTTAAGAAACCGAATTTTGCGGTCGATTTAAAGAGCCTGCCGTCTCCTTGATCCACCCGGTATAAAGGAAGAATTGTAAAAATTTGGTTCGGCCGGTATGGTATGGTACTGTAACTTGTCATTTCGTGTCGAGAAGTATTTTAAACATGCTTGGCTCAATCGAAAGTTGTAATTAAATAGGACTGATTGTCTGAAGGACACAAATGGAGTTCAGCCTTTTCCATACAACCGAGACAACACTTTCTCGTAGGCAGAACAAAAAGAGGATTAAAGGCGACGCAGTGATTATCTTCCTTCTCATTTTTGGTTGAAACAACCGTCAAGACAACGCAAAAACGTGAAGAAAAAGAAAGCATTTGGGTATTTACAAATATTACCGTCTTGGTCTGTCGATTTTTGAATGAGTGTTTCCGCAATATTGTTACAAAAACAATTCAACACCATCACATATCAAGTAAACCATAGCGCAACACAAAATGCGAAAACATGATGTCAGGGGTTGCAAAACCGTACTTGCAGCGCACGATGCCCAACAGACGGGCGACCTCCTTCGAGACGTTCTCCCGTTTCGGGTTGTCTTTTTCGTCGCGCCGAAGCTTCCCGTACAACGAAGGGTAGTTCTCTGGACGAGCTCGAGCACTTTGGTCATCATAGACGGCAGTTTCTGCGGCCTTCTGCGCAGCTTCTTCATGCCTCTGCGCGTCCGCAGCAGCCTTCTTTTCGGTCACCTTCCTCGCGTCGGAAACAGGGGCAAAGTTCATAGATGCAGCCATACGGGCCATTCTCGCAGGCAACTTCTGCGAAGATAATCTGCTTCGTCTGCGGCGGCTGCGCCCGACCGGCGGCCAGCAGACGCAGTGAAGAAACGCGGAGCAGTGCCCTCCACTGATTGGCCGGGAGACAGGAGCGTCCTACTACGTCACAGCGCTTCTTCGTGCGCGTTCAGAAAGAAGTTGAAATTAGGGGTGTCGCGAACTTTAGTCGAACCAGATTTTTAGGTCGAACTTTCGGGGTTCGACTGGGTCGAACTGGTTCGACGAACCTTCGAACTTTTCACCAGATTCGACCGGTTAAACTTCGTGGACAGTGTGGCCAGACCTTGATACAAGCATGTCTACGTTTGGAGAATTTTTTTTTATGCAAAGGGTTATTTTATTTTATAAACAGTTGCAACTAAAAGAAACCAATTCTAATCACTGAAGAAGTTAATAACTTAATTTTTTGTACTGTATTAACTGAAATAACCAATCAGCGCTGCCCTTAATTCATCCCTTAGCCAGCACCATCCAATCCGAAGCCAACTGGCCAGCCTGTCGCGCATGCGCACACGAGTCGAACCTCAATACAAGGTTCGTCGAATTTTCCACTAAAAGTTCGAAAAAGACGAACCTGGTCGAACTCGAACCTCGGGCGGTTCGCGACACCCCTAGTTGAAATTATCCAACTTTCTTATGCGCGCCCGGAAGGAGCGAAGAAGCGGCGCGACGTCACGAAATACGTCACATTCGGCGGGCGCACGACCTACAGCCACTACAGCCGCAAAAAGAAGCGTTGGTTTGGATCGCGCTTTAAAGCAACTGTAATGTTTGCATTTGGGCAAGTCAATACATAGTCAAATAAAAAGTGAAGCAGTGCAAATGATACAGGGAGAAGTGGAAAAAAGTTGTGAACAACCACAATAGATGTGGCTCTTCACGTTTCATCGACAGATTTTTTCGACAAATCGTTTCATATACAGCTCAGATTAGCTTTTTTCTGTGACAAGTTGCACGAGATTGCTGCCGCGAAGCGGCGTGTATGGGTCGGTCAGGTGGGTTAACATTTTTGTAATGAGCCACCCATGATGCACACGTAACGAAATGTCACTGCAGCGTGCAATTCGCATAATGAAGGTCAATGAAGCTATTTTGTCGACGAAATATGTGTCCATGAAAAGTTATCTACGAAATGAGTTTCATCGAAATGGTATGAACTCCTATTGAGAAAACCGCATCATTCTTCCCTCGTACATGTCATCTCATAATCACCATCAGTTTCATCTTGTATATCACATAATCTCCATCACTAAACACGGCACCGCAGGCCTCCATGGTACGACGGGCTGTTGCCTTTCTGCGGTGCCGCGGCTTTATTGTGCTCATGTGCAGAGAAGAGAAAGAAAAAGAGTCGTAAGTCGGCGCTGTGTCCATGTTCTTTCCACTTGTCCCTGTTTTGCGCTGTTCTGCTTTTTGACGAGGTTAAAGGTTTCAGCAAAAATAGTCGTCACTTGGAGCAAAAATATCCAGAAAGCAACAATTTTCAGTTCCAGCCAATATAATATTTTTGTCGCCGGGGTCCCGTCTGCGTTTTTCGGTTAAAATCGGAAAGTATGCGGCACAGTAACAGAGCCACCAGTCACTTTTTGGCAACGCGTCACCTACACGGGCATTGTTGACTGCAGTTTGCCGCTGTTGCATAGATTGGTTGTCCTCAGCTAGTGCATCGAGGACAATCGTGGTTGTCGCCCCAGCAAAGTTTTGGAGTTAAACAAAGTAATACTATCAAAACGCCATTTTATCAGATATAAATAAGTTTACAAAACAAAACAAAATAGTAGCCGTTAGTTGTTTATACAGCTGGAGTTAAGTCTGTCAAAGAGGCTCTCACTTGATTGAATGAGGTTTTAGCGAATGCCGATGTTTCACCGAATGACACTTTAGCGAATAGTTGGCCGCCACAACGGCATTTACAGGTGAGCCAACATTTTTGTAATGAGCCGCCGCAGACTGCCGCCGCAAAGCGGCGTAAGCGGAGCGGAGGGGTTGGCGTGGGGCGAGTTAACACACGCCCCCGTTATTTGCTAAAACGTTGCTGTTTGCTAAAACGACATTCGCTCGTGTGATATGGACCCATCGCGCAGTATAGTCATACACAATCGCACGCCAGTACAGTCATGGGTACGATGCTTATCCAGATGGAAACGGGCAGGGGTGCGGATAGCGGTGGCAATCGGTTCATTGAACGACGTTTCATCGACACATGTTTCATTGACAGCTCAGATTAGCTTTTTTCAGTAATAAGCTACACGAGACTTTCGCCGCGAAGCAGCATGTGCGGGTCAGTCAGCCGGGTTAACATTTTTGTAATGAGCTGCCACAGACAGTCGCCGTGAAGCGGCGCAAGTTAAAGCGCACCCCTGTGATACACGCGTGACGACATGTCCCTACAGCGTGTAATTCGCTTAACGAGTCGATGAAACATTCGTGTCCACATAACGTATGTCCATAAAAAGCTGTCTACGAAAAGTAATTCCACGAAACGATAGGGGCTGTAGGGATAGCACTCAGTCTCCCCAGGTTCTGCAGCGCCAGCTTTCGCTCCGCATGTTCCGTGGTGCATCAACACGCTGGGGCACTGGTCACACTGATCCCCCAATAAATTTACAAATAGCTCCATTCGGTTGCTGTCGGATACGTATCACTAGCTAGTGAAGAGAAAGACGAAGCTGGTGCATGAACCGAGCACACGCTGCAGGACCGATTTTCTATATTCTACCGACGCTATGAGCAGAGGTGCACATTCTACTCCGTCTCATCCTACGATGGACTAAAGCCCAATGCTATAGGCCGCCATCTCCAATCATGGGCCTGTTAGAAACCACGTGGTATATTTGCTCCGTCGTACGTATCAGTGCGCCAAGACGCGTCATGCGGAGGCAAGTTTTTCGTCTGCTTATCGAGCCTTCGCGGCGGCTCCGTCTGCTTGCTACTACTGAAGACTATTGAAGGGATTAATACCGTCTGGAACCGATGGGGCAGTCGGATGAGTGTTCGACACGGGGGCGTATGTGCGGACCGCGTGCGGAAGGGAGATGCGGGTCCGGCTAGGTTTTACGTAAACGAAAGTTGGATTGGATTGGATTGTTATGGCTAAGGCGAAACGACTTTATGTCAGTGTTGCCTGCGCGCCGTCCAACTTCTCCAAACTGTTGACATGTTTACAAAATATGGCAAGAACATTTCTGGAACTAAATATCATGTACCTTTAGTTCACTAATGTAAAATAGCACGCTATCATAACAGAGAATCATATGCGTTAAATTAGTGCTCTTCGTAGTCTGCGTATCGGAATTTCTCTCGCGCACTCTTTCGCAATGCGGATGCAAGCTTTTCTGAGGCAGTGCTCCGCCCGCCAGCCTTCGGGCCCTAGTCCATCGTAGGGTGAGACGGAGTGTACATTTGTAAATAAACACTTTTCTTAAATTGCTGCTGCAGGCTGCGAGAAGAGGAACAGTGACGTGCTGGATTCTGCTCCTGCCAGTGCAAGTCAAACATCTAGAAGATCCCTCTCAAGCGACATCGCTATGGGCATGCGGAATGTAGCATCTAAAGCGCACAGTTGCATACTTTAGCCAATCGGTCCTCCATACTTGCCAATACTACAGTCCACTGGAATACAGGGTAGTGTGGTAGTGTTGGGAGCGGAGCAGCTCGCTTGCGACGCATGGTGTAGATCGCAACAGGTGTCGACACCGGCGCAGCGATAGTGTGGTTGTGGTGGTAAGAGTCTTTCAAGGGGTAGCTTTACAGGACCTACCAATCTCTGGAGCTGCGCAAGCACAAAATATGTAGGCGTCGCGTTCACGCACTGTGGGGTGTGTGAACAAGAGCATCCGGAACCAAAAAGACGTCTCGCCATCTTGTTCTGAACGAGTTTCTTTTTTGTTGCGCGTCTACCGGCACGAGCTCTTGGCATTGACAGTGCCACGACGGTATTTTGTTATTGGCTATTTTTTTCCCCAGAACATGTGCAGTGGGCATAGGGTACTACAAACACCCCAAGTATGAAGTGGGTTGTTGAAGCTGTGGTGTAGCTCTGTGGCAACGCCTTTGCTTCACATGCAACGGACCCAGGTTCAATTCCCGTAGGCAGCGGGCAATCTTTTTCGAGGACGAACACCCTACTATGCCAACTGCAACGTCAACGGCAGCAACTGCAACGTCAAAAATAGACGTCGTTTCCAGTGGTGGGAAGAGCCCAAAACTGCTATCGCTGTAAAAAAAAACAGCAACCAGTGCCAGGGATCAAACCCCGGTCACTGACAGGGAAGCAGAGTGCGCTGCTGACTGAACTATGGATCCAGCACAAAGCAAGTGGTATGAGAAAGTGCACAGAGCAGAGGGGGGGGGGAAAGGGCGAGAGAGGAGCAGAAACAGGTGGTGTAGAAAGAGCACACGGAACGAGGAGTCGAAAGGGCAAGAAAGCGCACTGTGAATGGATGATCTCCCCAAATCATTTGAAGGAATCTGTGGTTATGACCAGCCGTTGCGCCAGGCCGATTGACACCTTTGGAAAACGCTTTTACGGCCCTGCACTACACGCTGCAGAATCAAGCAGCACCATCTTGTCAGTTAGCCAGGTATGAGGTTAGCGAGCACAAATCAAGGTTGTTGAGCTCAGTTTACGTAAACTAGGGTTAGCAAGCTAACCGCAGTTTGGTTTGCTGTGTAACTCCGAACGACCGCAGTTGGTGTGACCTTGGCCAGGCTCGACTGCAGCTAAGGGTGCCCGTGTAACGGACAGACGTAGAAGAAAAGAGAAATGGCGCGACAGATGACAAGTGGATGCGAGTGGGACAAGCGCTAACCAGCAACCAACGTTTTAATGCGCAAAACACAGGCAAAGAGGATGCAATTAGTAGCGTGAAAATCGAGGATAAAAAAGCTTGGAGACCGCATAGTATAAATAAATATAGAATTTGTTTAGCTTTAAAAGGTTATTAGCACTTGTTGCTTCTACTCTAGTCACTGACAGCAGGGTTTAGTTGTCCCACCTCACAACGTCCTCGCAACATTCCCTCGACTAGAGGCGACAGTCCGTGCCCCTGCGTCCAAAGCGATTCCCAAGTGGCGACAAATGACGCCAGGCGTCATTTGTTGCAATTTACGTCCCTGGCGGTTGGATGCAGATGGAAAGCATCGTTGCATTAAAGGCCGACGACCAGACTCAAGATTCTGCAAGGCAGAAGATCCTCCTCGCCATGCGGGAGGAGGAAACAGGCAACAGTGGACAGGGTAGAAGTGGGGGGAGGAGGGAGGGAGGGAAAAGTGGAAAGCGTGAACTGGTCGTCGGACTTCACCATGAACCAGCAAGCTGGAGAGTGACCTGCAGCGGGTGTCTGCCACGTCCGCCACAGCGACGCCATCAGGATCGCGACCGGCATGATTCTACCGTCGTCGGGCGGAAATCGAGGGACTGCAGACGCAGTAAACGTGCCAGTCGGATATGCATTACAGGTAGCGTAGTTTGGACGCAGAAGGTACAAAAGGAGCCCCTTTATTGAGCGTGGTGCAAAAGCGCCGCCCCCGACGAAGCAAATGAGGAGATGGGCGTCCTTGTGTCCCGGACGTGTCCCGGCGAAGGGTGCTGGGGGTGGGGCGGTGGGGTGTCCTTACTCCTCTCCAGAGCCTGTGCCCCGCTTGAGCCGCCTCTGGCGCGGGGACTGCCGGGGCGACGACCTCTTGGGCGACCGGTCTGCAAGGGGGAGGGCACGCCACTCTCTCAGAGCGCATCCCCTTGCGGGTGAGCCTTCCAGGGTCGCTAAAGTAACAACATTTTCCCTTCGAAGCACCCGAATGAAGCGCGTATGTCACATAAACGACGTTCCCATAAATAAAGTCGTTTCTACAAATATACCGTGTGAAGCGAGGGACCGCATACATTGGTTTGTCAACATACTATTGAGCCAAGATTGTGTACGGGGGTGGCCAAAGAATCGGATCTTCACCGAAAAAAACTTATCCGAGTAAAGAGTGAGAAATCGAGAACTTCATATCCCTACCAACGGCATCTGTCTGCTAACGAAAGCGTGGCCTCCGAGATTCGTCACACGCAAGGCTTTCTTCTTGCCCTTTCAAATGCTTGTCTGTCCAGCAGAAGGAGCATATAGCACCGCTTCTCCAGAGCTCCGCAAGATGGGGCCGATACAGAACCGCAGGAGGCAGTGCTATGTTTCAGGGCCCTGGACACGAATGTCTCGGGGAAGGCAGCCGTCTACTTTGACTGGGCCGCCTCCTGCAGTCCGCCGCCTTGTGGGGATAAACTATGCAGTGATGGTTGACGGTACTCTGAGGGTCGTAATTAACGGGCTGGAAACCCACGAGCCCTTATGCGCGTCCCAAAGTGTGCACGACTCGGCGTTTAGGGCCGAAGTGGAACAGAAAGCTAGAAGGAGAAAGAGGACCGAACTCACTGAGGTCGTTGAGGGTCTCCTTGGGCAGCCAGTCGTAGTCTACGTCGTTCACGTTCTGGGTGCCCATCTCCACCTTCTGCTTGGGAGCCGCCTTCTTCTTCTGCAACCATACCCCAAGAGAGCCTCCCTTTACCACCCAACCACCGTCCTCGGACGATCTGCAAACTTTCCTCGGTTCCCACCCCCGTAAATTTTTATCGCCACGAGCGGCCCTCCTTTATGTTAAATAAAAAGTTTAACGAGGAAAAAGCACACTTTTCATAAATATTTGTGGGGTTTTAATTATCAAAGAGTCAATACGACCCTTAGGCCTTGAGTACGGACGGCGTTTCCAATCGACCAGTTCTTTCGATGGGTCCACGGTGTTTCGTGGAAGGGTAGACGCACCGAGCAACTTTCTCCACGGCGGCTTCTCCGAACCCGCAATTTTTCGGATCAGTAGACTCCAGACGTCGGCAGTGCGACCCTTTAATTTGACCCCGAGGGAAAAATTTCCCGTGGAGCAAGGAAACAATCTTACAGCGGGTAATCCGAGACCGTTGCGTAGCCCGGCAGACGGTACGACCCCGAGGACGTCCGAGCGAGGCGCGCGACGGGGGCTTCCGGCTAGAAGTCCGCCCACCCCGCTCAGACGGCCTCCCTAGAAGGCAAGACAACCAGAGAGGGACACTCACGCTCACAGATCCCAGGAACTGCTGGCCAGCCACCAGCAGCAGCACCAGGCACGTCGCCAGGAACATGTACAGGAAGAACCTGGGGGCAGACAGGCCGGGTTCAGGGTTTCGCTCCACACCCGTCGTATCGCACTATCACGCAATAACATGAACAGAGTGGCGCCGCCTTAATATGCAGAAAGAAGCAGCAAAACATTGCCTGTAAGGACTGTACATAGTTTTTTCTAGCCTGCTTTGCAGAATAACACCCGAATTGTGCGTCGTATAAAAACAAATAAAGTCTACAAACGCTCGAGCAACTTCAACTCGTCGCGGCAAAACAAACGCGCCTAACCTTTTGTCCGCTTTCTTTCTCCGCTTTTCCATCGCCTCCTTTCTGTCGGGACCTACAACGTCGGCGCTCTGGATTTGCAGCTTTCAGCTCCCGTCTTTATGCTCCCGCTTTCGAGTGATAAACCCTTTTCGAGACGTACAAGACTGCTATTTACGTGGCCACGTTTTTAAAAAAATTGCTCCTTTCGTTATTAACAAGTTTTGTGCAAGTTGCTACAGAAATCGAAACGCGTTCAATGCCCGCAAAAGGAAGTGTCTCTGCACATGCCACGCATTTCGGGTAGATTTGCCACGATTCACCGAGTCGCCCATAAAGAAATCTCTACGCGTTTCACCGCACCTTGATGCACGAAGCCAACGACGCACGGTTTAGACGACGCGCCCCTCATGCCCCGCTACGCTGCTACCGAGTCTGACACGCTTTCGGATGCCCTTCGTTGCACGCCATCTATGGAAAGCCGTGCAACCAAGGAGTTCCATAATCCCTCGAGCTTAAGAAACGCCGCAGATCTCATTGCATTTGCGCTTCGTTCCTGGCCGTTCTTGTCGGCCAATGGTGCAGTGTCCGAGCGATGAAACAACGCTTGGGAACCAGGCTGCGTGGGACTAGGGTAGCGTGGCAGCCGTAACCCGGCAACCTCCCAGCGACCAAAGCGACCCGCACACTCACGTCTCTCCGTCCAGGCCTTCATCCACCTCCACCACTTCCACAGTCTCGTTGAAGACGGCGTCCAGGTAGGGGGCCCCGTCCTGCTGACAAGCGACCTCTATCAGCGACCGTCGGTACATTCCAGGCACCCAAAGAGGGCCAAACAGGGACGTCACCACGAGGTGCTTCCTAGTGCCGCTACGGTTCTTACACTACCTGGTCTGGAATCTTTTCGTCGCAGTATAGGGAAGTTTTTCTTGGTGAGAAATTAAAGCACCGGAGATGCGCCGTCGACGTTCGACCTGTCGGATGGCTCGGAGGACGGACGGATGTGGGTTCGGAGGAAGCCACTGCGGACAAAGTTGCCAGAAGTGTCTACTTTTTCATAAAACCCCACGGACCCGTCGAAGATATGAACAATTGGATCTATACTTGAGACCTAGAGGTCGTAATATTTCGAGATAATTGAAATGCCACACAAAGAATGCTACATCCGCCTTGAGAAATTACCAAAAATGATTTTGTTTTTCACTTCTGTGGCAAAGTTTCCAGACCAGTAAGTAGCCAAGAACCATGGCATCTGTTATGCCCTCCCGGGCCGGCAGTGGAGGCAACGCCGGAGGTACTCACGGCGTCGCGGTACATCAGGTTGACCGTGAGTCCGAAGGGACGGGCGCTGAAGCTCTCGCTGGCAAAGAAGCTGTACGACAGGGTGGCCTGCTGCTTGGGCTTCACCACCTTGTTGTAGCCAATCGTTGTGAACTGGAAAGAGACGCTCCCGTCAACGCCCCTTCCGAGAGGGCCCCCCCGGATCCTCTGGTCGCAACGTGCTCCTGGTATGACTGGCTACGACGAGGTAACAACGAGTAAACCTACTGACCCGCTCAAAGGCGGGGACTCCCAATGCATTCTGCATCGGAGGTCTTGCATGATGCCATAGTAAAACTTTTTAGGGGCGAAGCTCCTTAGGGGCTAGCCATGTCCGCATGTCCGTCTGGCGTCCAGTGCTCGTGCTCCTGCTCGTGAACTCACGTGCTCGTGTAGGGCAAAAAAAAAAAAAGATGAAAAATGAAAAAAAAAAAAAAAAAGATGAAAAATTATGAAAAATATGTTTCCACAGTCGACAGGATTCGAACCTGTGCGGGGAGACTGGATTTCTAGTCCATCGCCTTAACCACTCGGCCACGACTGCGGGACGAGTAGGGGGCTCTGAGATGTGGTAGTAACTCAAGAGCTGGGGATGTCATGGATGAAATGTTGCATGTAGCCGCTCAACGTCTATACAGGAGAGGGCGCTGCGGTCAAATGCGTATATAATCGCGTTAAACTTTGCATGCATTGGCTCAACGTTTATAGACGAGAGGGCGCTGCGGTCAAATGCTCAGATGCGTATATAACCACGTTCCATACCACACATTCTCTTTCTGACATGGATGAAAACGAACGAAAGGCTCGGCATGCTGCGGCTCAGCGTCTACGCAGACAAGCACCACCAGAGCTTCGCCCCAATCAACATCATTCATCACGTGGAGATACGGTCAATTTTTTTAGAGCGTTTTTTTATTTAGCGCAGACCGCTATAAACGCTTTCAAGGACCCCTGGGGTTCCACAGTTTGAGAACTACTGGACTAAGTTATAGTATATTTTCCAGAAAAGTTTTTTATATGGTGCGGAATATCTACAAATACAGATTACACAACGATTTGTGTACTCTGTACGAATCTGCACCCTTCACCGCAGTAGCCACAGTAGCAGAGCTTGCCAGAGCAGAAGAAATGGCTTTGTATGCCTCAGGCAGATGGCGCTACTAAAACTTGGTACAATAAGGTTGTGCCAAGGTCTTGAGGCTTTTCACGCATTTGGTCGAGTTGAAACAACAATATTTACGCAGTCGAGCACGGTTATATTGAACCTGGGTATTTCGAAATATTGTCTGTTTCAAACAGTCAAAACACCCTAGTCAAAAGAGTGAACAGTCAAAACATGTCTGATATGTCAAACATTCAACAAAATGAATGTTCTACATAACGAACATTCAATACATCGAACTGTGTGCTGTGCCCCCGGTAGGTAGGCTTTCCCTAAACAGTAGCGTCCCTGCGCGCTCAGGATAAATGACTCTGGTTACACGCGGGGAAAGGTGCAAAGACACAGAGGAGAAAACCAACATTGTGCCTCACCTTCGTAGCCCTCAAATAATAATAATAAAAAAAGTGACTATACTCGCGGTCAGCTTTCTGTGGCAATCCAGAGAGAGGAGGAAAGCGCGTGTACAGCAGTTGGTGCACCCTCTTTCCTAGCGTTGACTCCATTGCCACAGAAAGCTGACCGCGATTATAGACTAGTGTGCCAAAAACAGTTGTGCAATCATGCTTTGATGGCCTTGTTCATCTCTGTTTACCTTTTTCTTTTGCCCTTTCTGCTTCCATTGCTGTTCCTTTTGTTTTTGCTGTTTGAGTTCATGCTAGTTTGTTTTGTTGTTAATTGCTTTATTTTTTTCTATGGTTGAAGAAAGATTTTTCCTTTTTTTTATGCGTCCCACACTCTGTTTTCTCTTTTATTTTTTTATTTTTGTGTGTTATTGTTTATGGAATTGAGGCTTTGAGGCCTCATCAGGTGCGTGGGAGTGACAGCGCTTGCGGTTTCGGTAAACTATGCCTTAACAAAGCCTATCTGCATTTGGCAGTCCTCAGATGCTCTATTTGGTAAACGCCCGTTTGCAATGGTCTTCGGTATTAAAGGACACATGCAAAGGAAAAAAACATTTTTTTTAAACAGCTTAGATGGGAAAAGGATGTCATAAAACGATTTTACAACGAAGAAAAAAATTTTTTAGATCTATATTTATGGCGCTATACGAATTTGTAGTTGGCGCCCGCCGGCGCTGCGGAAAAGTGTCTCTTATTTATCACGTGACTGGCCCTCATTTATCACGTGGTGCTTGCGCTCTTTGGGAAGCTACCTATGGCCTCTAAATGTAACTTATTCATCTTTGTTTGAAGTATAACAAAAAACTAAGATTAATAAGTAACCTTTAGAGCCCAAAGGAAACTCCTGAAAAAGCGCAAGCAGACGTGATAGACCTGTGCGGCAGTCAGATGACGGCGGCGGCGCCCCGAAGCAAACAAACTTATGCGGCGGCAGCGACGGCGGCGTGGAGAAACGCGTTGAAGCGGCGTCGCACAACGCTCAGCGGCGGCGACAGAGCGCGGTGGCGACGGAGCGCGGGCCTACCACGTGACCAGCGGCGGCTCCTGCGGGCGCCAACTACAAATTTGTTTTGCACCGTAAATATAGCTCTAAATTTTTTTTTATTTCGTTGTAAATTCATTTTATAATATTCTTTTTCCATCTAGCCTGTTTAAAAAAAAAAGATTTTTCCTTTGTCCTTTAACAGAAACGCATGGAAATTTCAAATGGAGCTGAAAGGATAACTCCAGTCAAAAGTCAAACGTAAATGACCGATATTGATTTACTCAATACGAGCACTGCCAAAATATTACACTAATTGGAAATCGCAATCCCCTTCAAAATCAACATTAAAAATGCTATCCCCAGCTTCTCAGCAGTCATTCCGCGGGTTGCCCGTTTTTCAAGCAGCCTTGCGGCCCGATGTCACGTTCAAACTCAAGGAGGTTATTTTGCGTACTTCCACTTGTTTCGCCACACTTTTTTTCTGGGTTTTCAGCCGTCCCCGCGGACGAGAGAGTGCTCCTCGGCGATCACGCGCAAAGATTATCGACTCCCCGCTTGCCCGAGCACGTCGTGGTGCCGAAGTACAAGAGGTCCGAGAGACTGGCATTGTTGCGCAATGCCGAACACGCCTCGCTGTTTATGCTCAGCCTTCCTGCTCAGTGTGAGCTTACGATAAGCTTCCACAACACTTCCTCAACATGTATTGCACACCACCAAGACTGTAGTTTTTATCAGAAGAGGGGTCTCGTTCTGAACCTGTGCTATGAACACCGTGCTCGATTATGGCGTCCAGGGAATACAAAGTATTAATCGTAATAAATTCAATTCTCGGCCGGAAATGTGTTATTAATATTTGCTAGAGATGCTCGATATCTACGAAGCGAAGCAGTAAAACGGCCTTAGCATCTTACCTGACTGATCGAAACTGCTCTTCGAACTAGGCCAGCCGTACGCTTTGCGGTACTGTCCAGACCGGTTATACCGAAGTTGGTTATAGCGAAATAGCGGCTACAGCGAAGCGATGATGATTTCCCGTTCCCTTTTGCACTTTGTTATAATTGAAGTCGGTGATAACAAAATAGCGGATGTAGCGAAGTGATTTCCGATTCTCATTGACTTCGTTAGAACCGGTCTTGACAGTACTCCGGTACAAACTTAGCGTCCCACGACGGCCGTGCAGCCAATTACCAGGGTTGTCACCTTCTTGAACCGCTAGTTTCGGTTTTGCCTTAGACCACGAAACAAAACTTTGAGATAGGATATCTACAACACTACGCGAGGCACCGGAAAGAAAATTACACCTTGTAACTTAGGGGCACTACCTGTACTAAAAACAGTCCCAACCCCAAGATCGAGAAAATGTACCGGAGTTACCCTTTAAGTCAACATACTTTTGAATATTGAATTATCGATATACTATCAAACTATCCTAGGATCCCCTTTGAATTCGATATATCCGGGTGTAAAAGATAGTCTTAGATTAAGCAGACTGTGGCACACCTCCCCCAACTTATGACGAGATACACATAACGCCGCAGTTCAGGTGGCCCCCTCCCCCGCTCACGGCTGAAAATCTAAAAATACTCCCCTTTTTTGAGCAGCCATTACGCTGCAGAATCACAATATTTAAGACAAGGAGACTCATTTCCTCTCCCTTTGCCAGAGATAAACAATGTAAAAATTACTAGCTGCAAATTCTTAGAGGCGCATTTCAATAGCAGGAATGTGAGCTCCCAAGTGCCAATCATAGTTACAGGGCCAGTCCACAAAGTTTAGAGTTTGGAGCAATTTTTGAAAAAGATCTCGTTTGGAGCAACTTTGTATCAGAAAAGTTAAGATGTTAGAGCAGCTCGTTGACTCGCGTGCGAGACGTCATTATGGCACCGCTGTTGGAGCGATATCAGACGCCCTGGCTTCGCTCACCAAGTCCAGTCTACGCCGCTATCTTGCGCAGACAACAAAAATTCCCTAATGGTTACCTATTGTGACGTGTTTGTAGAACTGAGAGGGATGCTCCCCGGGAAACCGAAATTATCTTTCTTACGCTAGTAAACGAATTTGGACGATCAAAAGAATGAGCGTGGGTTGTATAATGAAGGACAAGGATTCGAAATAAACATAGCGCTCAGAATCTCGGATAAACGTTTCATGACCCCTTAAAAGGGGGTCATACCCAGAAAAACAAAAATTTTGTTGCAAAAAAAGTTGATTTAGAAAAATGCCATAAACAAATAAAACTTGATTTAGAAAAATGCCATAAACAAATAAAACTTGATTTAGAAAAATGCCATAAACAAATAAAACTTTCCCAAAAAGTTTCATTTGTTTACACTGCATACTTGTTATTTTTTTATAAATTATTTTCGGTCCACCGATGCTATAGAAAAAGCAGAGGTTTGAGCACTTTGAACACGTCTCTCTCCGTTCCGCTTTTTGGCATATATTTTCTGTAGGGAAACTATCGTTTGGTAACAGGACAAAAGGAAAGGCTCACTCATTCTTTCTTCTAACTGGAATATAATGGGCAATGTAACAGTTGGCATTCTTGTTTTACTTTGTGGATGTCTTTTATAAAAGATGTTAAAATTTTACCGACAACATAAAAGGCAAAAATTTATTTGATTTTTGGGCACAATGTTAGCACAAAATAAATTGCTTTTTGGAAATTTTGTTTTCACAGTTGCGCTCTCCAGGCATTCTGCTGCGTATCTAGTAAAGAAAAATCTTGGGCATTACACTCATTTTTTAATGATAGTTTTCCTAAACACTGTCAGTGTGTTCTTGATAAAAACGATTAATTTCTTTCACAACTCACGTACACAGATGAAACTCGGCACTGCATTCTGCCTCGCAAGTGCCAGTATATGCTGTAAATTTCGTTTGTATTAAAGGGATGGTGAACCGAAATTTGGATTTCAGAAAACAATGCAGGAGCTTTAGGTGGGACGCTACTATCCCTACAACACTACTCTTAAGGCAATATCTCGAATCGACGGCTGTATTTTTGGAAAAAGAGGTCGAGATTGAACGAGGCCGACGAGGCGTGTGGGGTCAAGATATCTTGTTCACTCGTCTCTTTGTTTCACCCCCTCAAGGCGGCGAGGCGGAGAAGACGCCAGGCCGTTCCCTCTCCTTCTCGGAGAAACATGATGTAAACATTTCTGTCAAATGCACCTCCTTTTTTTGAAAAATATGGTCATCCGTTTGAGATATCGTTGTACGAGAGAGGTTTTGACGTTTGTAGCATCCCGCTGCACGCTTTTGCCGCCGTGCTTTGTGGAATCCAGATTTCGGTTCAGAATCCCTTTAAGCCAAAGGTTCAAAAGTTGAACTTTTTGGATAGTGTCCTCCCTTACTAAAGGTACACAGCATTCCCTACGGCCTTGTCCCGTTGTTCTCCGACAAAGAGAATACCAGCAGTGCTCCACCGCATTCCTAGGAATGCACAGGAGCACCGGAAATGTAAACAGGTTGCTGTCTACTCCAATTTGAAACCAGAGGTCGCATAGTCACTAGCGCCGGCTGAAGCTCCAGCGCACATTGTACAAGAATCAATGAAAGACAAGAATCAATGAAAGAATAAACACACTCGGGGACTGACAGCACAGTTCTTTGTGAGCTGTCTGTCCCCAAGTTTTCTGTTATCCTTTCATCGATTCTTGTATTTTCACCAAGCTGCACATCGTTGGCGACAGCTCAACAAGAGCAGGGTGAGGCGAGCCTGGTAGCATTTCTCCAATTAGATAGCGGCCGATAACAAGGCCAGAGAAGTGAGAAGGAGGGAGGGAGGCCCTCACGTTCTGAATGTAGAAGGAGAAGTCCATGGGGTAGCGGAAGGAGGCGTCCATGGTGTCCAGCACAAAGTCCTTGCTGCCCTTGTTGGTGAAGCCCACCAGGAAGTGCACCTCCTTGCCTGCAGGCAGCTCTGCACCCAACCCCGCCCTCCATCAACGCTTCTCCTCAATCCCAAAGTGGGTTCTTTGCCAACTCTAAGCTACTCAAATCTAGAGTACTTTACCTTCTTCAGTCCGAAATTTGGGTAAATATATTGCTTCCTTAAACCACCATAGTTTTCTCAATAAGATAGGTCTCATCTTGACACTCGTTTGCTAATTGCCCAACGGTTTTTTGTTACCATTAAAATACTATCGCGTTAATTTATTTCATGTGTGCCTTTTCTTTGTTTTTTTTTTTCACATTACTCGAATATTTGCTTAACTCGAAGTTCCATTCGTTTTTATGTACTTTCACTGTTTTCAATACCAGTGTCCGTCACCGTAATATTTTATTAAACTGACCCCAAAGTAGCCAAATTGACCATGGGCTCGATGGTCTTTCGGTAACCTATAATATGCACGAATTTTACTAAAACCATCGATCAATCGATTCCTCGACCGTCCTTCCCCGAAGCAAAGTGCTTTTTCAGTTTTAGCACTATTTTAGTAGGCCCGAGTTGCCCATTAATGTGTAACTAGGAGCCAAACACCCTTTAGTATGTTCATTATTGTTTACAAGTTTCGCAAGCTTTTACAATGCCTCACTGCGGTAACACTGGGGTTCGGAGGTATTGATGAAAATGGTGGTTCCTCGACGGTTTGAGAACCAACTATCTAGAGTGAACCCAACAGCTGGTTTGCCCTCTGAAGGGACCATGTAAATTACATGGTCCCTTCTGATGAGTTCACGTGAGGATAAAATGACAAAGAACATCTCTTTCCAGTGGGTTCAACCTTGCTCCCGCAATGCCATAGAATGACATGGGGGGCCATTGTGGCCTTTTTTCAAAACAAAGGGCATAAAATGTAAGGCAGTTCTACTTCCTCCTTCGACTCACTGTCTCAATAAATGCCATAATGGCCTTGAGCGCTACTCAATGGCTCGAGGCTCGGCAGAATGTCCATCCATAGGGAACAGCTTTTCCTTTTTCTTTCGTCTCGAATGAGCTCACATTTACACACTTTCAAATCAACAATGCAGCACCTACGGGCGACTCCATAGTAAAGTGTAGCAGGATACCTTAAGAAATCAATTTGTGCAGTCGTTTGTGCCACTATGGCTGGTTCTGAGACACGAGACAATCATTATTATTATTACAAACACATTAAACTATTTTGGATCGAACCGGTGTTCTTTTTTGTTTTTGTTTTTATGGGAACAAACTACGATAAAGACGAGCAAGGTTCCAAAGTATTGAAAAATTTCTTTTGCGACAATTATGTTCGAAACTTGGGGTAAGCGCAGACTTGGGAACATAAACACCCAACGATAAAAACATTACAATGAACATCAACTATAGTAGGTTACAAGTCAAGAAGGTAGCGGCAAATGCCCCTCAAAGGGAATCATATATCCCTCCGCCACCTCCGCATCCAATAGCGCCCCATCGTTTGCGTGACGTTGCGGCCAACGCGCAAAGAGGGTCGTGCCTTTCTGTACATATTTGCTTTATCTCTCGACTTTGACTTAGCATTGTGGAAGCCACGAGAGGGAGATTAAGTCTTCCCCATTCCGATGGAAACAAAGCCGACTTTCGGGGATTAGCTTCCCCCTCCGATTGATACAAAGGCTGCTTTCAGGGGCTCGGTTCCTTCTCCGATGAATACAAAGGTCGCTTTCTTAAAACGTGGGTTTCGGAGACAAGTTGGCACCACTCGGTGGCCATTATCTATCAATTGAAGCGGAACAAGGAGCGTTTCCAGTGAACTCTTCTTTCGATTGCGGAGGGATTTGAAACCGGCGCACCACGCTTGTAGGAGGAGCTTCTCCTACCTTCTTAACTTGTAACCGACTATAGGAGAAAAAGACTTCCACCACTCACTCGACTGGAAGCCCTGCGGCTTGGTGAACAGCAGGAAAGTGTCACCGTCTGGAGACGGCTTCAGCGGCTGGCTGCCGTCATCCTCCTGCAAAAGCACGCTCTATCGATTTCCGTGGCCCCTGACTGTTGGTCGAGTACAGTTACCGTGTAATTAAGCTACATGCCACTGCATGCAAGACTTGTGCTCCCTGAAGCGTGTATGGTTGGCAACAAAGCTCATACTCTCGGTTAATTCACTGTCAGTTTATTCCCATTTTCGCGTAGTTCCAAGCAGGGTCCCAGCAATTATACGTACGAGTCTGTGCAAAAAGTAATTCCAAGTTTAAGCTCTTGAACCGGTTATTTCGGAGGATTTTGTTTACATGGTCAAGAAGTCCGGCAAGTCTGGGAGCATGAAAGAGCCTCGCGATTATGCTGACCAAGCTTATATTGCACTCGCCCACGCTTCGCCACTTTTATCTGTTGTGTGCACGGTAGGGGAAGAGGAAAAGAGTGCGGCGCGCGACTAAGTTGCCAGGCGGCCCAGCCAATTAAGCGACCAGGCCAAGCCAGCATGGCTGCGTGCACGAGCGTCGTGGAGTCGTTTCTACAGAAATTACGGAAGCGATTGTGGCCACACGGCTCGTAAGGTCAATAAAGCTTAGTTTGAGGCATTACCCAGCTCTAAGAGATGTTTTGTCCATCGAATATACCCATGTCGACAAACGTGAGTGAGTTTCGAATTATCGATAGTCGGCCGTAACAGCCTTGGGCCCCGAAGGTACCGTAATAAATAACAAATAAACTCGCAAACCATTCTGCATTGCACAGTGAAATGGCAATGCCATAAGCAGAGGCTGAATCTCTCCTCATTTCTTACCTGTCACGAATTAAAGCCCTCTAGATCTGGCTATCCAGTCATTCTGACAGATAGTAACGAGAGGTTCGGACTTGTGGCAAAGGAAGCGTAGAATGCGCACCATTTTGATGGCACGACTGCCACGCTCCGTAACCTCGCGACAAAACTACCGGCTTTTATCGATTTTAAGCCCAAAACCGACACTAAACTCCCGAAAAGCATTTTGTTTTAAGTGCCTGGATAGGACAGATACGCCACAAAACTGACTTTCCCCAAAAGAAAAAAAAATTTTGGAGCAATATTTACATTTCAAAAAACATTTCAGCGATTACGAAAAATAAGAAAAGCTATATTGGAGTTGACATTTCAATACAAAACAAAATGTTTGTCTGACGTAAATAATGAGTTAAAATGTTGCTTTGTGGTATACAGTCCTTCCCAGGCACAAGGAAAAAAAAAAGCTTTTTAGAGGGCTCCCTTGAGAAGTGCGTCCAAAGAGTGGCCTGACCGGTTCTGTGACTGCGGCGTCCTTCTGGTCTGCCTGGGCACTGTCCTCCACCACCACATCTTCGTCATCATCGTCAGCCTGGGCAAAGGCTCCTGCACCACAAGCAGTAAACACATCCTCTTTTGTACAACAATAACCGAAGAGAGTAAAAGGACCAGAGCTGAGGTAATCCACTCTGCACACAACTCGGGACGAGAGAACGAGTGAGCTACTATGGCAGTGTAGTGATTGGCCCGAGTTGTTTTGGAGCACCCAAAGGTTCACTTAGGTTAATGTGCTGGCCTGTTCAAATACAAAACAATGTCTCTTTGCCTTTCCCACTTTTGTGCAACCTTTTGCTAGAATCTATTGTACAGCAGTCTCCATCCCCTCGAACACAGAACTAGCCTTTTAGTCCTGCGTAGGATCACCAGACATGCTGATTTAGGAAGTACAGTATGCCCTACTATGAATGGTTGTTTGAGGTAAGAAATTAAAGGTGAACCACGCTGTATGTTCTGCCAAAATAATGTTGGAATTTTCAACACCCAAACTGATGTTTTGTTCAAATTCTAATGATTGTAAGAAAAGTTCCATTCCTAATTCAGATAAAAACCAGTGTGTGTCATTTGATTGTGAACATGAATGACATGATATATGCTGAACGTCACGATAACAAACATCGGCATGTGGAGGATAAATATGCTTCTTTAAAAGAAAAATCCAGGCTAACTCGTTAAGGGGATTCCCTAGCTTCCATCCACTGCTCCAGCTAATTTAGTTTTAATTTACCGACTGTGATATCAAACAACTGGAACCTATTGAAAGGTGATAACTAGGGTTCCGTGTTTTCGGAGTTAATTTTTCGTGAAACTCTGAGGGTGTTTTTCGGAGTTTATTTTTTTCCAAAACTTCCGAGTTTATTTTTGTTTGATTCCCAATTCTTCGAAATACAGAGTTTAATTTCGCAGCGTTTTTTATTTAAAATAAAATAATACCCAAATGTAAATGTACGCTGGATAAATAACAAAACAAAAAAAAAAAATTGCGTCAATTAGGGTTACCAACTCTGCAATGAAGGAAGTCGGGACCGGGGGGGGGGGGGTGGGGGGGTGGGGGGTAGCGCGAGGGAGGAGAAGGCAGATGGCAAATTGGTTTATACAAATGATGATGATGATAACAGGCGCCTGCCGCGGTTTCCTCCTTGCTATTGCTCTTGCATGCTAAAGTGGCTAGAACTTCGCAGCCAACGCTAGACACCGCAGCATTGTTCGTGCGATTCGTGCAAACTCCATGTTTCGCAGCGTGGCGTGCATTGTTGGCCGTACGTTGGACCCAGTGGCGTAACTAGATATGACGGCGCCCATGGCAAATGAAATTTCGCGCCCCTCATGATGATAGTGATAATGATATCATCATTATATTATTATTATTATTATTACTCGGCTCGGCGCCCCCTCCCAAGTGGCGCCCGGGGCACTTGTACCCCCTTGCCCTCCCCTAGTTACGCCACTGGTTGGACCACATATAAGATTTCTAGCTCGACCGTCTGGACCAAATCCGGGACATATAGCTGTCCCGACAGGGACGATGAGGGACTCGGGACGCTTTATGAAAAGTCGGGACAGTCCCGCAAAATCCGGGACGGTTGGTAACCCTAGCGTCAATTAATATTTTTTTAGCTGTATTCGGCGGTGGTGCCATTACTATTGGCAATACCAATTTGTCCTACGACAAAAGTTGCACATGCCATTACTATTGGCAATACCAATTTGTCCTACGACAAAAGTTGCACACGCCATTACTATTGGCAATACCAATTTGTCCTACGACAAAAGTTGCACACGCCATTACTATTGGCAATACCAATTTGTCCTACGACAAAAGTTGCACACAAGTGTTGCTTTAATAAATGTTGATACCTTAAGATCAAACTCCTGGAGGTAGTCGCTGGGAAGCTTGTATTCATTCCATACTATTCCATCAACCTACCACACGGCCGTGCGAGGTAGAGTGGTAAAGGAAGTAATAGAGAAGTTTCAACTGTCCCTCCGCTTTATGCAATCTCAATGGTCCATAGCTTTCACTGTTACAGAAACACCACACTTCCTTCCTCTAAAGCAGAAATAGTATGACCCAAACTGGAAACATAAACAGTGACTTTTGCCGTGACCCGGAAGTACAATGACCTGTCTTGACCGAAATTTGAAACAAAAGTGTGGTGGCATTTTTCCAGGACCATTGACTCTACGCACTGATCAAACCCTTAATTGTAAAATACTTTTGTGTGTCTGTGTGTGTGTGCGTGTTGGGGGGGGGGGAGGATTTGGTGCATCAAAATTCTGAGTTTATTGGATTAATCCGAATTGACCTAATTTTACTGGTGGGTGTTTTTCAGAGTTCTTCGGATTTATCCGAAAACACGGAACCCTAGTGATAACTAAACAGAGTTTACACAAAAAATATAAACCTATAGAGCAGTCCATTTAAAACTCGTCGCAATACACAAGTATACTCACTGAATCAGATGTCGGCGGAATATTGCTCTCTATCATACAATAACTGCAGCTTTTTTTTTTTTTTCAAAGTTACTTTGAGGCACATTTGTTCTATCAGCACACACCAAGCACCTTTTGTTTTATTTGATATACTTGACACCTCCGCGCATAATGTCCTGCTCTGGAGTGCTTTCTCCTTAGCACAAGGGTGCACCGCGGCAAAATAAAACGCACAAAATACAAAATACTTACTCCGCAGTCTATAAAGTAATAACTTCCAAGAAAAGCGGCGAACTCCGAATGCACAATGCAGGTGGGGAGTCACGCTAAGCGAGTTTCCGCAGCTCAGGGGGGTGGCAGAAATTTCTGGCTGATAGGGGTCACGACCGTCACAAAATGGCAACGGCCAGAGAGCTCTTTTTGCAAAGGTCTATATGCGACGCTCAAAAGAAAAGTGAAGCAACATTAACCAAATGGGAACCGAGCCACCAAACCCCCCACGCCCCCATTTTTTGATGCCACGTTTGTTACACCAGTTCGTAGCCCTTGCTGACTCGTGTCGAGAGCGAAGTTGTTGTGGCTATGGTGCCTGGAGCGCGTCTTCAACTGGTGTGTTTAGCGTCCTATGCTGCCTAAACATCAAAAGTGGTCCCGAAGCGGTAACAAATGACATCACAGTAGCCGAAGTGTTACGCTGTTGGATGTAAAGACCCTGGCGGTTGGTCCTAGAAATGCCAAAGAGAAGCTGCGAGTAGCACAAGCGAACGCGAGTGTAGCTGTCGTCACGGCGTCCCAACTTCTGGCTGCCAAAACTTCCGTGGACTGCCATACTGGAGAACGACCTGCAGTAGAACAGGCGTCTGCCACGTACACTGCAGCTGTTGGGACGCCGCCAGGATTACGACTGGCGACAGCCTGACACTTCTACGATGTCATCAGGCGGAAATCGAGGGACCACTTTTTTGGATGCGGTAAACACACCAGTCGAAGACGCGTTGCAGCATCACGTGGCTAAGGGCAGAGGGTCTATTGTCATTCTCGCACCCTCGTGGCTCTCTCGAAACAGCTCTTTATTTAAGACAGTCTGAAAGAAAACACTGCCACAGCTAGCGCATGTAGCGACTTGAGTGGTACATGAAGTTTTCAACAAGTCTGTTGGAAACCCTGCTGCTCTAACAGCACACATTCATATCTCATTACCTTTCTATTTCCTTAATAATGTGTTTGAATGTCCGTGAATGCTCAGAAAGCCTAGCCAACATAAACACCAAGTGCAAGGTACTTTTTTTTTTTTTTTCAATTTTGTATGTTGTTTGACGTAACTGTAATCTTCTTTTGGGGTTACGTCGAACATAACTCCAAAGCTTGGAGTAAAGTTACGTTGGACGTAATTTTAATGGTTATTTTGGGTTTCGTGAGACGTAACGCTAGAAACTGCGATATATCGAAGTCTTTACTTGGATATTTTCACAAAATGAATTAATCGTAGAGCAGCAACCTTTAGGCAAGATAATGTAGTACCTCGCAAAAAATCCAATTTCTTTAAGGTGCAGTGGTGGTTTTACACACTTTGTATAAACAACCCATGTGGGAATCCACAACTGCACCAAGCTGATAATGTTACTAAGAAGTACTCGTGCATCTAGGCTCCGGGCACCGAGAAACACAGCGTCACACAAGAAAAAGTAGCTTACGCTTCTATTTCTGGGATGCTTCTGCGGTCCCTACATTTTTACTACATCACAGAAAATACAGCAGAATGGCGACACGCTACAGGCCCCGAAGTGTGTGGGTGCCCTTCTAGTGGCCTCTGGTTCGAAATCGCATTTTGACAGTCCCTCATCTCGTCAGCTGGACACCATGCGACGAGACCTCCCACCAACCCCTCCAAAGACCGGAGTCTTCGGCCACCGACCCCGCTGCTCCCTCGTGTCGCCACTCCGAGGTACGCGATCGAGGGCGGCTGTGGATCAACGGAACTTCGTCGCGTGTCTTCGCTCTCGACAAAAGCGGATGGCGGGGTACAGCATCGACGTGCACAAGAAAAGGTTCATCAACATTCCAGCTGCTCCGACCGTCCGAAATCGATTCACTCGTAATACGAACACTCCGATGCCGGGCTTCATCACATTAATCGCCTCGCACTGCGTGTGCACGAGCAGTCGAAGATACTTTGAAGCGATGAAAAAACTCCGACCTCATATCTCCGAGGTAGACAGCTGAGCGGAGCAAACAGCTCAGGACGCCGCTGCCACGTCCAGTTTGACACTCACCGTTTTGCTGAAATAACGTCGCTAGAGGAACAATAAGAAGCACCAGAAGCATATAACGGGAGAACATTTTGTAGTAAGTCGTTCAAGTCCACCGAGATTGAGCCGCAATGATCAGATGCCAAACGATTGAAGGTGACGACTACGACATGACCGTCCGGCGATACACAACCATCGCTAAAGGAAAGGCAAACCGGTTTCGAGGCTACGGGTCAGCACACGCTGGCACACACGAGTCGGGAACCCGATAAGCGACTGTTTTTCACCATACGCGTACGTCACTCAGTGAAAAGGATTCTAGTGGACCGGAACAAAGCCTTTCCAAAATTTATTAAATTTTAGTTGTCCGTGAAGGCGGAACAACATTCGTTTACACGTCAGCAGCAGACGCTCCTTCGTGGCCATCAATGTTGTTAGAATGATTGAAACAGGCCGCCAAAAGAAGCCGCGGCCTTTCGTAATGAAGCTCTATTTTGGGCATGGACCCGAACCGAAACCGAAGAGTGTTTTAGGGAACCAGAACAAAATACGATCGATACCTTGGATCGGGATTCGGGCGTGTGGACCTCGCGCTTCTCTTCGGGAATGCGGCCAGCAGGGTGACAAAGGGAAAGCGCTAGAGTAACCCTAGGGAACGCCAGAGCCATGGAAATTAACGCTAATTTATATATATTTATTTTATTTTACGTGCCCAAAAACAACCATGCAAGTCTTCTCTTTAATGCACAAATCCCAAGGTCCTAGTTAGGGAACGCGGTGCACTGGAACGCGTCTACAGTCCATACACGACGCCGTGCACTCGCAAAACCCATTACGCGAAAAAGTGGCGGCTTCAATCATTTTGCTTATTTTGCCTAACATTTTAATCAGTCTCATTACTATGCCACCTGGGCCTGTTGCAGTTCCAGCCGGGGCTTTACCTTCTGCTTTATCCCATTTCCCTGTGGTCATCTCTTGTGTACCGTTGTCCCATCCTGTGTGGTCAGCATCTGTTAACAATGCTTTTCTTTTTTCTTTTTTTTACAGCAGGTGTTAAGGGCTAGTTTCGCCAGGATCGTGTCCGGTACCAAACAAATGTCGACACAACACTCTGGTTGCCGCCGTTGCTCATAGATGGCGGTAGCTGTCCAGTGTTGTTTGCCGCTGTCGCTCATAGATCGCGGAAACCAGACAACTGGTTGCTGCCGTCGCTCATATAGATTGTGGCAACATTTCTTCGGAGGAAGAAGAGCGGGAATGGAACGAGCAGCGATGTGCACAGCGGCACGAATGGTTCTGCAACTGCCGCGAGGCCGCTATCTCCTAAAGTTCCACTGCGTTGAGCGCTTCAGATTTCCTTGCGAAAGAAGAGCAGATCGCTCGCCTGGAAAGCCACCGCCGAGAACAGAAGCTACAGCTCCGCTGCTCTTCCTTCTTCACCAGAATAAAAAAACTAAAAGCTTTTTTTTTCTTTTTTTTTTTGCACAACACCAAAGCAATAGAACGAACATTACCCTGGATCCCACTTTATCAGCTATTTTTCGCAAAGACCGGGAACATCACCGGAAAGGCTTTTCGGAGATTATCTCAATGGAAATAATCCTCGAAGAACGGCGCACGTTAAGGGCTGCTCGACGTTTGCTTTCTTTGTTCGTTTCCCGCGAAAGTCGAGCACGCTACGAGCCCTGGTATTCCTTAATTCTCACAGTGGAAGATAACACGAAAAGGGTAAGCATCCTGAACAGGCAAATAAAGTAAAAACTCTCAAGAAAAGCTGGCGAACTCGGAATGCCCAATGCACGTGGCGAGTCGCGCTGACCAGGTTTCCACAGCTCAGGCAGATGGCAGGAATTTCTGGCTGATAGGTGTCGCTGCAGCCGTAAAATGACGGCGGCCAGAGCGCAAAGGTTTATACACAGCTTGGACGTGACGTCATTCTCAGCCATGCCAATATTGGCGACTCCAGCGAAATTGACGCAGCGTAGTGGCAACGCCGAGAAGCTCAGGAGAGAAGGTTGTTTCGATTCTGTCGTCTGCTATCGCTGCTTGGTTCTCGTAGGCAGCATAGAAACAAACATTGTTTCCAGTAATTATTTTTATGCTTCCGCCATGTCATTCCTATGCACCGACTAGGTTTCTACCATCGAAAAATTGCTTTGCTTTCATATATGTAACATCGATTTTACGCTACAGTGCAAGACATTTATGGTGGTCCGCGTGCTGAACAACGAAAACGACCTCCTTTCTTCCGCCATTTTGCCTGACCAGCGCGGCCCCTACAGTTTGCTAGAGTTGCGAACATTATGCGCTGTGAGCGTTACGTTGGCCATGTTAGCTGCACACCTCAGAAGCTGTTGTTCAAAGAAACTAACAAGTAGAAATAACCGGTACCCAGCCATGGCAACACTCGCAAGCTATGTAGACAATTGTCGCAATATATTCGCAAGAAATTCAACTCGATTCCAGTGGCAGTGCCAGTGAGGGCCGGATCAAGAATGCTAAGGTTAGAGATAAAATAAATGCAGCATATTTCCACTAAAATCAAAGAATATCGTATAGCACTTCTAAAATCCACTAAGAATTTCCTCACAACCCAGTTGCAAGGCGACAAAAAAGGAAAAAAAAAAAGACGATCAATAGCAGCGAGGGTTCTTCATTCAAAACAGCGTTTACCTGCGACACAAAGAAAAAATGCTGGCCAAATGCGGTAAAATTAACAAAACACGGCAGTGTAAAATGGGCAGAAGTACTTACACCATGCTTCTTAGTCACATTAGGCGTCGTCAATCTTCCATGATTCAAATCGAATGAAAAAGAGGCGATTTATTTTAAATAGGCCAGCGCAGTCGAGGAGCCGTTTGCTGAAGACGATGGGAATGAATGGTTTGAACCTCAACAACCAAGACGCGCTACATGCGTTTCGATGTGTGTTTCTGTCTCCCAGTGCCACATCACACACCGTAAACATACCGGCTCTTCATCGTTATGATCCCATCGCAGTTGTGGAGAACAGAATGAAAAACTTTGCGGATTGCCTCTCGACGGAGAGCCAATCTTGCCTTGCGATTGCGCTTTTGGGTGGATCCACTCAATCGTTTCATTGTTAGAGCACATGCGATTGTTTAAAAAATACTTTTCAGTCTTCTGGCAACATTACAGACACACTTTCAGCCACATTTGCGATACACGTGCACGTAAAGCGAGGAGCATCGCAAGTCCCGCGCAACCAAAACATTGGCGTGAAATTTAAAATGCGCTGTTGCCAGTGTTGTCAGGTGCTCTCTTGGGAGAAACAAAACCAACACAACCAAAACAAACGCTTCTAACGCAGTGGAAGGCAACCGGCACCATGCCAAAACTGCGACGTTGCTAGATGTTCTCCGTCAACTCTAACATGAAAGTCCCAAAAAGAAATGGAAACATTGGTTTCAAGCTTTTTTTGATGGCCGCCAGCACGAAGTGCTGTAAAAAAAGGAGGGAAACGCATTGGAAATGACGGCACCTTCCCCCCTACCATGGCAGCTGCCGGGCGGCCATTTTGCGCCCTCCTGAAGTCAGCATTTAGGAGCGTTGCCGAGGCTGGGTGGCAGAGTGCTGAAGACACATTTTTTGCCCGCTTACCGTCATTTGCCGAAGAAGTTTCTTAAAAATTTGTGTAAACAGTCGTAGTTGCCTTTGAGAACACGTGGACATTTTTTCGAAAGCACAGCGCAGCAGGAAAAAGCCAGAACTCGTCAAACGCAATCGTCGCCGGTCTTGTGGCATATTCAAAGCTTCCTTGGTATGCTGAAGTAGAGCACTGCACACGCCGGAATTTCTATAGGCCCGGCCTGGCCCGACCTGACCTGACCTGGCCCGGCCCGCCGACCCGACCCGACCCGACCCGACCCGGCCCGGCCCGACCCGACCCGGCCCGGCCCGGCCCGGCCCAGTAGAGACTAGGCTCGGGCCTGGCCCGAGCCAGACAGAATATTTACTTTTTAGGCCCGGCTCGGCCCGAGCCTGACAAAATTCTTTAAATATGAGCCTGAGCCCGACCCGCCGAGCCGGACAGGTTGTAAGCATGAACCCGAAAAAGTTTGGAGGCTTTAACCTAAAAACTGTCTAAGCATAAAGCACGCACTCTTTCACTATGCTGGTGGAGTCCATATGTTTCCTTTTATCCACTCAAAGGCTTTCCAAGTGCAAGACGCTTTGTTCTTTTTTTTTGGATGGGCACCGTAGTGACTATTGAAGCGGCAAATAAAAATTTCAGCCTAATGCTTCAGTCATGCTTCAGCTGTTCTATATTTCTCCATCATCAAGCTTGTACCACTTCAAACTGACCCAGTGCCACAACAGTGACAGTGTGCACAGCAGCTGGCTAGCAGGCATACATGCGTAAAAGTTAACTGTAACATATCTGCCTAGCCTAGCTGTTGGAGCCATCAAACAACTCGGGCAATGGGGTTTTGAGGTGTGAAAAGGCCAGATGAAGGGTGCCCCCTACCCTTTATCTTCCGACGCTACTGCTAGCTCTGCAAGTCAATGAATTTCAAGAGGTTTTTAGTACCAGCCTGTCTCATTGCCTGCCTACTGCAATGTTAACATCATAGCAGTAATATATTTTCTTTCCAGTGATGTGAGCATGCAACACAGCTCTATGGTATAAAGGTTAACCTTTATACTATAGAGCACACTAGTTGCTGTGGGAGCAGCATTAAAAAAAAATGGTGTCAGTGTTGGTATAATTATACAAACACTGACACCATTTTTTTTTTTTTAATGCTGCTACCACAGCAACTAGTGTGTAGGCACATTGGGCAAAAGAACTCACAATGAACATGCACCAACACTTGGGGAGCTTAATCTAGTAATTCTAGTAAATCATTGCAGCTCACTTCATTAAGATCGACACTTCATCGCCACAGGTGTGAATTTTGGACCAGAAATTTTGGTTTCATCCTAGGCACACAAGAACCATAACTCGCCCATTTGCGAGCCATATGCATGCACACACAACAGAACTGAATGAAAGCAGTCAAAGAAGGGTCACATTCTGAATACAGATTATTTTGCTTGTGTTGGCTCCTCCATCGCCACCGAAACACAGTGCACACAGTTCCTCAGAGTGCCTTCACCCGTTACTTTGACAAGTGACAGTGATGTGATTGGCCTAAGACATTTTGGAGCACCTTTCGGAGCAGCCAAAACAGTGTTTTGGAGCAGCAAATGTTGCCTTTAGAGCAACCAAAACAGTGCTTTGGAGCAGCAAGTGCCTTTTGAAGCAGTCAAGACAGTGTTTCAAAGCAGCAAAAGTGGCTTTTGAAGCAGATATCCTTAGAAAAAAAAAAAAAAAAAATTGTTTGAAGTGTTGTACAAACGAAGGACACTTTTTGTTGTGTTCTGATGTTACGTGTGACGGAACTCGATCGCTGCTTGTGTTTTTGCTGCCGAGACATTTTACAAGTGCGCAGTGCGGTAGGCATTGCCGAGCAATTCCAAAAAAACGCTTGCCACCGTTTTACTGGTTCCTGGGGTGCCAGATTTTCGTCAGAAGTAAACATACGTAAAACAATGGATTGCAAGCATCCCGGGTGAGGACAACTTCGGCAGGCTTGCAGTTGCACGTGCTTTGTCGCACGAGTGGAGATAACGGCTGTTCGATCGAAACCAAAACCATGCCACTCCGCTCCGTCGCCAACTGATTCCCAAAGGTGTATGCATAATGTAACTGTCGAGAAAACGACAAAAAAAAAACAGTCCAGCAGTGCATGCTTGCCAGGCCGGCGAACAAAACACAACTAAAAAAACAAAACAAAAAAACACCTGACCACATTGATGCGAGACATGGCAAGCCAGGGTCAAAAAGTTCTTGGAGCGCTTTGTGCAACGACTGAACTCGAGACAAACAAGCACGCTGTGCGGGTTCAGCGTGCAGACATTGCCTTCTTTTCTTTAGCTCACTTCTCTTCACCAACTTTCTTTCGCGGCAGATTTTTCACATACCGTGGTCCCTCTCTGAAGAAAGCCCATCGAGAGAAACCTAAATAATCAATACTTCGACACAGCAGTCTGAGTTAAAGAGGGATTTTTGTAGTAACATATGATTTAAAGGGGTACTCCACAGGTTTCTTCATTGTCTCAGACTTGCTTGAAATTTTGCTAAACTCACCAACAAACATCGCTAAAATAGTATCCCAAATAAAGGTCAAAATATTGTTTTTTGCAAAGTTATTGAATTTAGAGTTTTGGTTCTCACCATGTTTTTCAAACTGAAACTCTCTACTGGCAACAACGAAAAAGTGACGTCAGTGGAAGGCAGGGGTTCACTCTTTGGACTGTAGAATTTGCTCCCAACTGATTCCAAGCAGTATCATGGTGTCAAATGAATGCTTTGGAAGCTCGCTCCAGAACGAAACAAATGATTGGCACATTCTATTTTCTAAACTGCTTGCTCGACTGGCAAGCCTGCCCGCCACTGACGTCACGGCACTGAAAAGGGGGGTATATTTGAATGTTGGTTTTTGCACCATTTCATTTGACGATTTCACAAAATGAATTTCGTGATATTAAATAGCATACCGGAAAGGGTAAAAACCGGAGGAGTCAGAAAATAAAGTTAGTTGAGGTAGCTCAAAAAATCGCCGGAGTAGCCCTTTAAACAAGAAGAGAAATGTCGATGAACATGCGGCGGTACTTAGTCTCATTTTAGAAAGCGCCATATCTGCAGCGACGTGGGGACAGCACCACCAGACGTCGCGTGACCACGGTGACTGGAAGGCAGGGACCAAATATAGTTTTCCCACGGCTCTTGCTTTCAGGAGTGAGTGCTTTAGCTCACAAAGTAACTCCCGCCGCGCAAAAAAAAATGGTTTCGTTTCACAGCATGACAACATGGCTGGTACGCGGCACGCTAGCGTCGGAGCGTCTGCACACACCCGCGTATATCGTTGAAAATATGTTTACGAAAAAATACGAGACGACGAGAGCGCCAAACGCAAGACGGGGGGGGGGGGGGGGGCACCATACAAGATTGGATGGACAATTGATGCAGGGTACCGTGTGTCGGACGGCCGCTTGCGCCATGTAACACACATGCTCAATTACGGTACTCAGTTTGGTAGTTTTGGTTTTGAAGGGAGACCGAAATCGGTCCTTTGGCACAGGCTTGGCGCAGATTACCCATATTTTGGCAAAATGTAGCCGGATGTAGCAGGGTTAGCCCCTTGGCGCAGTTTGGCGCAATTGGTGGAGCAATCGCATCACTGAAGTGAGGAAAGGACGTAAAACAATGAATTGCAAGCATCCCGGGTGAGGACAACTTCGGCAGGCTTGCAGTTGCACGTGCTTTGTCGCACGAGTGGAGATAACGGCTGTTCGATCGAAACCAAAACCATGCCACTCCGCTCCGTCGCCAACTGATTCCCAAAGGTGTATGCATAATATAACTGTCGAGAAAACGACAAAAAAACAGTCCAGCAGTGCGTGCTTGCCAGGCCGACGAACAAAACACAAGCTAAAAAACAAAACAAAAAAACACCTGACCACATTGATGCGAGACATGGCAAGCCAGGGTCAAAAAGTTCTTGGAGCGCTTTGTGCAACGACTGAACTCGAGACAAACAAGCACGCTGTGCGGGTTCAGCGTGCAGACCACGGTGCAGACATTGCCTTCTTTTCTTTAGCTCACTTCTCTTCACCAACTTTCTTTCGCGGCAGATTTTTCACATACCGTGGTCCCTCTCTGAAGAAAGCCCATCGAGAGAAACCTAAATAATCAATACTTCGACACAGCAGTCTGAGTTAAAGAGGGATTTTGTAGTAACATATGATTTAAAGGGGTACTCCACAGGTTTCTTCATTGTCTCAGACTTGCTTGAAATTTTGCTAAACTCACCAACAAACATCGCTAAAATAGTATCCCAAATAAAGGTCAAAATATTGTTTTTTTGCAAAGTTATTGAATTTAGAGTTTTGGTTCTCACCATGTTTTTCAAACTGAAACTCTCTACTGGCAACAACGAAAAAGTGACGTCAGTGGAAGGCAGGGGTTCACTCTTTGGACTGTAGAATTTGCTCCCAACTGATTCCAAGCAGTATCATGGTGTCAAATGAATGCTTTGGAAGCTCGCTCCAGAACGAAACAAATGATTGGCACATTCTATTTTCTAAACTGCTTGCTCGACTGGCAAGCCTGCCCGCCACTGACGTCACGGCACTGAAAAGGGGGGTATATTTGAATGTTGGTTTTTGCACCATTTTCATTTGACGATTTCACAAAATGAATTTCGTGATATTAAATAGCATACCGGAAAGGGTAAAAACCGGAGGAGTCAGAAAATAAAGTTAGTTGAGGTAGCTCAAAAAATCGCCGGAGTAGCCCTTTAAACAAGAAGAGAAATGTCGATGAACATGCGGCGGTACTTAGTTTCATTTTAGAAAGCGCCATATATGCAGCGACGTGGGGACAGCACCACCAGACGTCGCGTGACCACGGTGACTGGAAGGCAGGGACCAAATATAGTTTTCCCACGGCTCTTGCTTTCAGGAGTGAGTGCTTTAGCTCACAAAGTAACTCCCGCCGCGCAAAAAAAATGGTTTCGTTTCACAGCATGACAACATGGCTGGTACGCGGCACGCTAGCGTCGGAGCGTCTGCACACACCCGCGTATATCGTTGAAAATATGTTTACGAAAAGACACGAGACGACGAGAGCGCCAAACGCAAGACGGGCGGGGGGGGGGGGGGGGGGCACCATACAAGATTGGATGGACAATTGATGCAGGGTACCTTGTGTCGGACGGCCGTGGACGGCCGCTTGCGCCATGTAACACACATGCTCAATTGCGGTACTCAGTTTGGTAGTTTTGGTTTTGAAAGGAGACCGAAATCGGTCCTTTGGCACAGGCTTGGCGCAGATTACCCATATTTTGGCAAAATGTAGCCGGATGTAGCAGGGTTAGCCCCTTGGCGCAGTTTGGCGCAATTGGTGGAGCAATCGCATCACTGAAGTGAGGAAAGGATGTAAAAACACACAATACGGAAATAAAGACTCAGGATAACATACGCTTCTGGCTTGAGGAGCGTTTCCCCGCGATACGGGATGCGATGCAATCATTGGGGAATACTACGACCTTGTTTGTGTATGGAAATCGCAACATATACTGTGTCTTCAATGATATCGGTACCTATTTATACGTCTTACCATTTACTCTAGTAGTCTTTCTTCCCCCAGCTTACCTGATCCACACTGTGCTGAGTAATCCCGCAAGGAAATGCAGAAACTGCTGCTCCTTTTTTTCCTCATTGTTTCTAGCCCTCCTGGTTGAAGCCTACCTTCCCTACTCCTGGCTTGAGGAGCGTTTCCCCGCGATACGGGATGCGATGCAATCATTGGGGAATACTACTAGACCTTGTTTGTGTATGGAAATCGCAACATATACTGTGTCTTCAATGATATCGGTACCTATTTATACGTCTTACCATTTACTCTAGTAGTCTTTCTTCCCCCAGCTTACCTGATCCACACTGTGCTGAGTAATCCCGCAAGGAAATGCAGAAACTGCTGCTCCTTTTTTTCCTCATTGTTTCTAGCCCTCCTGGTTGAAGCCTACCTTCCCTACTCCTGGCTTGAGGAGCGTTTCCCCGCGATACGGGATGCGATGCAATCATTGGGGAATACTACTATAGACCTTGTTTGTGTATGGAAATCGCAACATATACTGTGTCTTCAATGATATCGGTACCTATTTATACGTCTTACCATTTACTCTAGTAGTCTTTCTTCCCCCAGCTTACCTGATCCACACTGTGCTGAGTAATCCCGCAAGGAAATGCAGAAACTGCTGCTCCTTTTTTTCCTCATTGTTTCTAGCCCTCCTGGTTGAAGCCTACCTTCCCTACTCGCCCCTTCAAGATCAATTCTACTCTCCCCTAAGGCCGAATGGTGATCCTTGGACTCGAAAAGAACCCCAAAAAGTCACGCCATGAAGCTTTTCACATGCTGTCTCCTAGCTGTCTCTGTGAGTTTCGTCGTTAGCTTATCATAACCGCTATCTACAAACCACCTTACCACCAAGAGAGCATCGATGACAACCTCTCCCTACAAAAAAGAGAACTCCCAAAAAATATTTTGGGAGTTCTCTTTTTGTTCAGCCAACAAATAATGAATACATTTGCTTTTACAGCAACTGCATCAAATAGAACAACAGACATGAAGCCTCCGAGTAGACAAAGAAAAAAAGGGAGACTTTGTGTATCCTTGTTTCAAGACAATGAAGCAAATGCAGGGCACAGGCCTTCTCTTTGTGGCAGGCTTTGAGCTGGTTCATGACAGACTGTATCTATGGCTTGACCTCACGCGTACATAGCCAAGAGAACCCATCTATTGCAAAATATCTGAATCCTCTAGGTACGTCTCAAAGAAAGCAAATGCAGAACTGCAGAACGACAACCTAAACGGACAGATGTGTCGGAGGAGCAGTCTGTAGAGCAGGAATAGCAGCTTGACAACATTGAGCACTCTTAATCTGCTAAAATCTGCGAATACTTTCATTAGCACATATCAATGGATGTCAAACCATACAAGTAGACATACAGATGTTAAGCTCTACTTGCAAGCTAGCACATACATGTCGAACTGTGCATAAGAGGGAAACTTGCATTTTTGTGCACAACCATAAAAACGGGCGTTGACTCATAGACTCGTGCAAAGATGTTTTTCTGTACATCTGGATACGTAAACATTTGTCCACTAAACCAGTGTTCATCTATCATCTGCCGGAAAAAAATTGAGAAGAGGATGAAAAACTTTAATAACTATAATATAAACCCTTCATATAGTCATGCCAGAGTGGTGACTAGGCATTGACATATCTGTCTCTGGCACTCTTGAGCTCAAGCCTGTTTGGAATCTTCCTCAGACTGCAGAGGGATGCCGTAACCGCCCCCTCCAGGAGTTTCCACACGTAGAACGTCCTGCAGAAAAACATCACTGATATGTTACATCACGGCCCAACCTCACTGCACAGCAACATCGAGTTTGTTATACCTTGTTTAGACACCTTATGCCCATACAAGCACCACTGAGCGTTGTACATAAAGTGTGTGCAGAGAGTAAGCAACAGCCCACTGATATTGAGGCTAATTCCTCGTTTCGCGGGCTTAGTTGGCTTTCCACTGATCCCTGTGGAGATGGCAAAGCAGTGCATTTGACTGCAGGTATCTTTGGGACTGCTTGCAGTGCTCTGAACATGCTTGACAACGAGATAGAGACCTAACTGTCACCAGTAGGTAGCGCCCCCTCCAGTCCGCCCGTCTGTGGCCGCCAGGCTCGGCGGGCAACATTGATCACCGCGCAAATAAACACCGTGGAGCGTACGCCGCCCGGTCAGTCATCGTCTACCCTCACAACCAGGCTGCGAGTCGTCTCTTCTCGGCGGGTGCTTCGGCCCCCATCGTCCACGTTCCAGAAGGATCGTGACACTAACAAATGCATTACAGATCGCTATTCCCCAGAAGCATAGCCAAAGACAAATGACCATCTTAATAAACACCGTGTTGCAGGGTTCGTACACATTCTAAAAACAAAAAATTTGAGGCTTCTGAAGGACTTTTATGGCCCTGTCCAGATATTTTCAAGGCCACAATACAACATTGCATAATTAGTTATAACTGAACAATAATTTCGACACATTGCAAACTTTGTTTCTTTCACACAAAAGCATGTTTCTCAAATGAAATGCTAATGGAGACTTCAAGGGAGCTCCTGTGGCTTTGTTCTTGGGTTCATGCTTTTCATGTTTTTCTTGGGCTATTCACAACTTGGCAATGCACTGAGGGGGTTAAACAGTGATGTCACTTTTGACTTCTCCGCAAGGCAAATCAACAACTGTTGCTCAAAATTCCTTTTCTCTTCTTGCTGTCAATCTCTTCTTCAATGTTGCATCTTTCTGACTAATCTTTGTTGGTAGTGTACTGGACCGTCACGAGATGGCATCACATACCCAGCGCTAAGGTCGTGCAGTTGCTGTTTCTTTTTTTTTTTTTTTAGCCCTTTTTCAGTGGCGTACCAACTTGTTTTTGAGTATAGGGGGCAAACCAGACTCTCCCCCCCCCCCCCCCCCCCAGGGCCGGGGGGCAGTGCCCTTGGTATCCCTTGGGCGCCGCCGGCCTGTGTTTCCCCTGCCCAGTGGCGGCGGTTTCAGGGGGGGAAAAACAGATATGCCTTGCCCCCCCACTCTGAGAACTGGGGGGGGGGGGCAAGCGCCCCCCTTGCCCCCCCCTCCCCCCATTGGTACGCCTATGCCCTTTTTCGTATTTCCCCTTGGCATAATAAAGAAGATGACAGCTGTGTGTCGTTTCTTGGCTCATGCCAAACCACTCAATCCGCATCCCCAGAAATGTGGTCACCCTGCATACTCAACAAAAACCAACAGGTTATGGGCCCAGGACGACGCATCAACCATTATTTCGGAAGAAAAGAAGAGGGATCGCCTTAAATGAGTGATGAAAAGGTGCGACCACATTGAAGAAGAAACTTCATTGTGCCCTAAAATGGTGTATATATGCCAATAAAGACAATAAAGTGCTTTTTTAAAACTTATATTTGATGTACATGCTAACTTAAATTACTAATATATATTATTACTCGCAACTCGCTAAACAACTTGCTTCTCTTATGACCTGCAGATTGCTCTTCGTTTGCCGGTGGATCGAGTCGACGTGCTAAGATTAAGATGATCACGGCGGTTTTCGCCGGCTCATGGCGGGGATGTCTGTATTTTCAATTTCCAGGTGTTTCGTCAAAAAATGTTAGTGCCGAGTGTGGCCCCAAACATGTTGTGCTCAGGTGAGGAAACATTGGTCAGAAACTGTGTCAGTGTGGCTATGGTCTACGCGAAATGCTTCTGCTATGAGCCACACCGCGACGCCATTGTCTCGTCGCATGCTTCCAATACGTCGTGCAAGTTTGTCTGCTCCTTGCACACCTCGTGCATTTGTTTACCCTCCAAACACGCCCACGTTGCTAATGATAACCATACCCTCGGATTTTTAAAAATGTATCATTCTAACGCTTCACTAAAATGTAAATGATTGATTAGCTCCTCATACATAGGGTGACCAGACGTCCCGTTTTGGCCGGGACAGTCCCGTTTTTGAGATTCGCTTCTGCTGTCCCGTCTTTTTGTCCCAATAATAGATCATGTCCCGTTTTCGCAGCAGTGCGTAGTTTCGAAATTGGCACTAAGCGAATTGAAGCAAGCCGAAAATATGCCTACTCGTTACAAGTATATTTTACAAAAAACAAAACAAAAAAACGTAGGTACTTCAAAATATTTATTCGGAGAGTAAAATTTAGAACTGTTCTGCCCACAAACACCTTTTCTTTCGCGAAGACGCGTGTGTAGAAATATTTTTATTTGTTACTGGATATAGCATGCATGTAGAATCACGGTTGACAACACTGCACCTATTTTTCGAAAATAGCGAAGAAACACACTTGTGTGTTCACCGGTGGACCGTTGTCAATAGACGCATTGAAAAGAAACGCAAGAGATTGGGAATATTCAGGTAATACAGTCCGTGAGAGATGGGTGCAAGTAATTACAGAAATGAAAACAGAAAATGAATGCTGCGCCGTGATATCCCTGGTCGTGGAACTGGCTCTCTGCGTCCTTGGAACCACGGCTCCAGTGGAGCGCGTCTTTTCAATTATGAACTTCATGTGGGTATGCTAGAAATCTCGCCTTCTTGTCTCAACCTTGCGAGCAATGCTGTTTATGTAGTTGAACTTCTCATATAAGTGCGCAGATTTTTACAACCGAGTCTTGCAGGATAAAGTCTTGCTTAGGAAACCTTAGTCGTTGGCGAAATACGCCCACACCATCGAAGGACACGAAGCCAGACCTTCCAAAGGAGTGCACGCGACTGAACTGAGTGTGACTGTTTCCTAGGGCTTAGTGCAATATGGTAATGTTTTGAAATAAGAGCAGTTATTACATTAAATGTTTTCATGTTTTCTGTTAATTTTAAATTTTAGTACGCCATACACCCCCACCCCCCCCTCCCACCACCACCACTGGGATGTCTTGTTTTCTACCTTGAGGAATATGGTCACCCTACTCATACATTGCCGCACGAATTGATCATAATTTTGAAGTCCGCATACCTTACTTCAAAGATCAGCATACGTCGACTCCTTCGTACCAAGAACGTTATCCAATTGGAAACGATTGGAAATGCCCCAAGAACGTCGTCTGATTGGAACTGCCAGCGCATCTGGTAAACATACCATCAACTAAACTATTTAAAGGGGCGTTAACTAACCACCTTTGCTAACATGTCGGACTAATAATTTTCTAACAAAATTGCTTACTCCGTCTGTATTCTCAGTGTGCTCAATTTTCGGCATGAATTTGTATGCCCTCCGTAATGCCCTATGGGCCCGGAGGGTATTGAAATAAATAAATGCACCGAGACAGTATCCACCCCACTTGAGGCAACAGTGGCACTGGGATATTTCGGGTATATTAATGCTTCGTTTACAAACATTTTCCCGCACCCAGTGTGGGCCCTGCCGAGTGCAGAAACCAGATTTTCTTAAGGCAGAGCATATACGTCGTGCCTCCGCTAAGCCGCTTACCGTATTTACTCGAATCTAACGCACACTTTTTTTCTGGAAAAATAGGTCCCAAAATCGCATGCGCGCTAGAATCGAGTACGACCCAAAACTGCGCTACCATATCGCCATCGACATTTCAAAATGGCCGCTCCATTGCGCGCTGAGATGCTTAGAGCGTAGCCAACGCCAACGTTGGCCAGCGCTTAGCGTAGTCATGTGTTTCTTGCGTTCGTATCAGCATGGAAGTTCCCACTGCAAAGACACGCCGCGTTCACCATGATGCTGGATCCAAAAGAAAAGTGATATTGTACGCGGAGAGCGATGGAAATCGGGCCGCATCACGTGCGTTTAGTGTTCCAGGAACTTGCTTGCGGGACTGGCGCAAGCAGAAAGAAAGGATTTTGGCCAGCAAGTTTCAAAGATGAAATGCTTTGGGCCGTTGACAGCGACAAGGAGTCGTCCGACAGCGATGACGAGTGGTGCATACCGCCCCACGGGCGCTGACCCGGACCGGCGTCGTGATAACGACCTTGCCAGCGAGAGACAGCGCCATTCATTTCATCGCAAGATTGACACATTTGGAATAAACCTTCATTGTTCCAAGTGAGAAAAAGTTTAATTTCTGTATCCAACCTACAAAAACTGGTGTGCGCAACAATCGAGGTCATCGCATTTTTTTTTCTTTTTCGGAACTCAAAAATAGGTGCGCGTTACAATTGAGGGCGCGTAAGATTCGAGTAAATACGGTAATCTGGGTTTTTCGTTTGCGGCTCCATTATACTCTGGCATTAAGCGCAGCTAACGTAGTGTAACGCAGGACGCGAGCCTTTGATTGGCCGGCGAGCAGAAACTCGATATCTGCAACCGATCAGTAGTGGTGTCAGCTGCGCTATGCCGAGTTTGCCACGTTTGACATCGAAGTATAACAGACCATTAAGTCTGGGTTTGAGCGGGAGCTCGAGCTCAGATTGAGATGAAGGTGACGACGGATGCGCACGCACGGACCATCCGTGCGGACAAGCGCCAGATATCTGGGTGGCACTCACCCCGGGCGACACGCTCACGGAGGCCTTTGAGCCCAGGCTGACGGTCCGGCCATTCTTGAAGTGCAGCACGTTGACCCCGCGGCTCCCAGGAAGTCCCCCTGCAAAAGGGAGGGCGCAAGTGTCACGCCTCGTCCACAGGTCGGGCCGGAGGCACCCGAAATGAAAACTGCATAGGCCCCACGAGGGCTCTCCGACCAACATTTGCAGTCTGCTTGTGCCGCCTCGTTCACGCAAGGCCCAGAGAACCCCGGCTGATGGCCTCCACTATGGGTGCAGGCACGGTGAAATTTGGAAATCACTCGCACAAAAAAGATGACAAGGTGGTGGAACTGTGCCAAAATTCAAAACTCGGAATAATTCGCAAATGTTTGCTATTCGCTTCAATTACTAAGACACTCGGATTGTTCAAAGTATAAAAGATTTTTGAAGGTTAAAAATATACGCATAATATCTTCACATTTTTCGTGTCAAGATTCCCGCTTCGCACTGGCACTCTGGTGTCGAGCTTTGCCGCTCTGTGCCGGCTCGCAGGATGAAAACCACCGACGTGTCGGGGCATCACATTTGGTTCAATGGTCTCGTACATTTTGCTCGCTATTGTAGGTTGGCCTTCTTTGGTTATAACTAGAGTCTGACCTCCGACTTTCAGGTACGGTGCTAGAGAAAACAAAAAACCTCAAGCTATATTCGAATACTAAATAAGGTAGTAATTGCGTCGCTTACCACGTTACATTATGTTTTATCCAACTCATCTCATCGGGCCCTTATTTTTTATTTCAATACAAGTATGTGAAATGTTTCTCCTGCAATAAAAAAAGCAATAAAACTTTACTAGATAACAGGAAGGATAACACACAGACGTGGACGAAACACAGATGAGTACCTTCTTTCAACTCGCAATAAAGTTTATTCCATTGGGTGTGATTGCCCGTTCCCCCGTGCATTCTTAGGGGAAGGGGGAAAAGGCAGAGGGGAAAGTCAGAAGGAAGGAAGGACGGGTGGGAAGGGCGGAAAGGTGCGTCGACCCGTTGGGGACGGGCTGCTCACCAAGGTCGCCTAGCCACCCTGGAAAGCTCCAGGCGCAGAAAATCCATCTCTCTATCAGAAAGGGCTAGCGAGGGGGAAGAGACAATAATGCCAGAGTTTGTTCTTGCAAATGATTCGAATACATCCCTCCCAAATCTCTGAAGATGGTGCCTAAGAATGTGCGTTTTCCTGAACTCAGGCGAATGCCCTCCACATGTGCAACAATGTGCTGCCATCGGGTGCACCAAATCCTCGCTAGGATCGGCGACCTCTCGGAAGTGCTCTCTCAGGCGGATATTTAGGCACCGGCTCGTTTGCCTGATTTATTCTCCTATGCAAAAAAAAAAGGGATGGAATAGATCTCCTCTCTCCGGCAGGGAACAAACTGCTTTTCATGTTTGTTGGGGCAGGGGTTTGGAGGGGAAGGAATATTAATCTGCCGGCACATCTGCTTGAGTTTGAATTTACACTTGAAGATGACTCCTACGTCGAAACGTGAGGCGAGCACCTTGAGGTGATTTCTAAGCATCCAACAAGAGGCACCCCACCGTCGGGTTGAGACCTCCTGTGAATCCGATCGCACACGCCATTATCTCCGGACACTGTGCGACTTCTCTCCCATGGACCAAAGTTTGCCCCAGACCTGCCCGGTTCAAGAGTCGACTAGCTGGCATCTGTCTACCAGGTCGCAGCCTCCATCCCAGAGCAGGACCGTCAGGACTTCGTGGGCTCACGGTATGTTCGGCGTGTGCCCCCCCTCCCCGGGCAGGTCTTTGGTGCCTTCGGTCGTAGAGAAGCTGCGCAGCGCCCGGCTGAAACTACGTTAATCTGACAAAACAGGCGTTTTCGTCATCATGGATGAAGACCTCTTCGGTGCTAAGGTGGGAGCTGCCCCAGGTAAGAACTTTGTGTTGTTCAAAAAAAGACCTTCGGAATCTCCGAGATCTAAGGTTAAAGACTTTTGCATGAGCCTTCACCCGCCAGACTTGAGGAACGCGACAGCCGCCCCCTCTAAATAGTACCTCACTGACTTTTTCTCCGCAGAAACTCACAAGCACGATGTTCCGCTCCGCAGCATCATATAAAAAAAAGGCTCTAGGCAAAAGCGCCTGGCATCCTTCCTACTCAAGCACCTATCCTCTCTCACTCTCCCTCAACCTTTCCCGATCACCAACTCCATCTGACCTGATCTCATACCTCGGACTGTTTTCGTTAGACATTGAAGACATGTACATATTATAATCTTAAAATTGGCTTCCTGCTTGAATCTGTGAACAACGCCACAGATGAGCACGGCACGTGCAAGTTCCAAAGCTTGTCGGGAGTTCTGTTAAAGGGTTCCTCTCCCTCCTAGACCTATACTTCCGCTCGATGCTCGTGAAGTACGAAGGAAAAATTTACATCCAGAAGGCAGGCGTCTGCATCAGGTCACGCCTGGCACCCATTCTTAGTAAAATCTTTTTAATGTGTGTAGATCGGGCTATAAACACGAAACTGGAGTTGTCAGCACCCGGTTGCCGGGTGTTCAGGTACATAGATGGCTCTCTTGTGGTGCACCAGGAACGGACCCAACCTCATTCTCAAAGCTTTCACATCAAACCCCGTCGGCCTTACGTTCAAGAGAGAACCTGGCAGGGGGTAACCTCTAATTCCTGGTCTTACACCTTAGTCTCCAAACTGGGGGGATGTGCTGGGAATTCAAACAGAGATCAGAGAAACCGGTTCTACCCTTCACCAGCACCCACTCAAAAACAGTCAAGCTAGGCCTGGTTAAGTCCCCTCTGAAGACTGCACAGGCTAGGTCCTGCCATTGTCTTGCCACACACAGCCTTAGTCTCCACACAGATAGACTGAAGAAAGCAGGCTCCCCAGAAGACCTTCTGGCAAATACTCTAAAAAGGCTTATCACCTCTTCCCCCCTCTACACCTCAACCCCGCCGGAAACAATTCGCTGTCATTCCGTACATGCACAGCGCTGCACATTGCCTCAAGGTGCTCACCTCCCGTTTCGACGTATGGAGTCGTCTCCAAGTGTAAATTCAAACTCAAGCAGATGTGCTGGCAGGTTAGTACTCCTTCCCTTCCAAACCCCCGCCCCAAGAAACATGAAAAGCAGTTCGTTCCCTGCCAGAGAGAGAATCTACTCCATCCCTTTCCCTTGCAAGAGGACATATCGGCCACACAGGCCAGTGCCTAAATGACCGCCAGAGAGAGGACTTCCGAGAGGTCGCCGATTCCAGCGAGGATTCGGTGCACCCGATAGCAGCACGTCGCCGCACATGCGGAGGATGTGCGCTTAGGTTCAGGAGAAAGCGCATTCTTGGGCACCATCCTCAGAGATTCGGGAGGGAAGTAACCGGATCATTTGCCATAAAAAAAACTCCGGCGTCGATGTCTCTACCCCCTCGCTAGCCCTCCCTGATAGAGAGATAGATTTTCTGCGCCTGGAGCTTTCCAGGGTGACTAGACGACCTTGGTGAGTGGCTTGCCCCCACCGGGTCGACGCACCCCTCCGCCCTTCCTTCCTTCTGACTTCCCCCTCTGCCCCTGCCTTTTCCCCCTTTCTCTAAGAATGCACGGGGGAACGGGCAATCACACTCCATGGAATAAACTTTGTTGTGAGTTGAAAGAAGGTAGTCGTGTGTGTTTCGTTCTATGTTTTATTCTTTGTGTTATTTAGTATACTTTAGCAACACAGTCGTTATGAATATAATAAAACTTTCTTCTCACATGTATGCTTCCTTAATTTTTAAGCATCTAAGCCCAATTCACATCAAATAAGAAATAGTTGTACTTATATTTGTCCATAATATGTGATCCACAATTAAGAATTTGATATTCACAGACCTCTACAAGGTACTGTAGTCTGGATCAAACTTCCATCCTTCGCTGTGGCGACCAAGATGCCCTATTGGTTCTGGACAAGAACTACCAGATTCTAAATTATTTGATATATTTTTACAGCTAATATAAAAATATTCACATTAGCAACCCAGAGAATTCTTTGTTTAGGGGGAAAAATTTGGCCCAAGAGAAATAGTAAATAGTCAAACTGGTAACCAAATCTCGCATAATATACCACATATGTACATTAATAACATAAATTCTGTGACCCAAGAGAAATTGCAGGGTTAATAGCTTTTCAGCACATCTAATTAATTCACTCAAATATAGGTCGACCTTCGAAATTTATGAGCCCATCAAGCAAACAGTGATGCCCCACCACAGTGCCCTTGTGCAAAGCAGTGAAGCTTAACGTGAGCGGAACAGTCAGAGTGCCACAGCGTGAGGCACGTATAGCTGACACGACAATTATGTGATCTTATCACAAATAGAAGACAGGCCCCGCTTAATCACAACATTTGCTATGGCATCATTTTTCCAAGCATAGCCTCACCATTGTTCAGCTCGTCAGTCGTGACATTGTTGACATGACACCGATGGTGTTGCACATCTTACAAGCCGACCAAACATCCGAGAATGATGACCATTCCGCAAGTTCGGATGATGATGCAGCCAGCACAGTTCACAAGCGAGGTTTTTTTTTAAAATTAGTAGGGGTGCCTCAAAATAAACATTAGGCTGAGTTTTTTTTCCTTTGATTTCTTCATAGCTTAACTTTCGCTAACTACGCCTGCCAAAATCAATCAACCGTGATCGACAATTTGTGAGCCCCGTTGCAAAGCCTTCGACGCGTTTCTGGACAAGTTACGGCATCTGGTGGTTAGAAGAGACACTCTAACTTCAGTTTCATTAGAGTTCTTTTTTTTCCCACGAGATGGAGATTTATTATACCCAAACATGCAGCCGAGGAAGAGCACTCCGCACTGCGAACATGGCGTCTTCATTGTGCGGCATGCCTCCTCGGAAGGGTCTGAAGTCTCGCGATTCGATGGCGTCTACAGTAGAGTTTGTTGTCGATACTAGCACGAGTGAGTCGGAAGATGATGTTCTGGATCATCAGATTTCAGGTCTGACAGCGATGATATATCAAATAAGCCCGGAATATAGACAATTGTGCATTGGTAAGGCTCGTTTTGGTTTCATATTCCATGTTCTTTGCTGGTCTAGCGTGAAAGTCCGGACAGTTTGTGCATGTTCTCAATGCATCTGGTGGTTAGATTAGGCACCCTAGTTTGAGTTTCTGTATACAGTCTTTTTCTTTTTCCCCACGAGATGCCGAGTTACCATATAAAAAAAAAAAACGCAGCCAAGGAGAAAGCGCTCCGAGAAGATAGCGCTTGGTGTTGGGCAAACATGACGTCTACATGAAAAGATTGTCAGGGATTGCCGCATGAGTTGAAGGATTTCAGATGGGACAAAGATGGGAGAGATGATGCTCGGTGGCTATGGGATCAAAATGTATGTATTACACATTCAATGAAAAGACTGGCACATTCTAGATATGATGAGCTCTGTACATACTACCAACAAGGGCATGCTTGCAAAACGGAAGGAGAAAAAGAGGAGATACATGGTCAAAGATCTCCATCAAGAAGCTGCAACTTGTCGACGACTACAATGCCAGAATGCTTGGGGTTGGCGAATCGGGCCAGTTGATTGGATCATTCAACATCCTGATGAAGCATGTCCGTTGGCTGAAGACTCTTCTTTCACCGCACTGACATCTCGGCTGTCAACAGCTGCATTCGTTTTCAAGCACACCGCAAGCAGCACCCAAACATTCCTGAACTCTACAGAAGTGCATGTTTTGATCAGCTGGCATTCCGAAAGGAGCCCTAACAACAGCTTCTTGGACTTGATGTAGAGTATATGTCCGACCTCCTCGCAACCCCAGAAAAACTGCACCACAAAACCCCCCCCATTAAAAACATGTTTAGCCTTTCCACTCTCGTCAAAAAGGAAGACCAGCGCAGCTGTACTTGATACACTGCTGCAACGCACACGCGCCAGTTTCCCGCTTCTTCTCGTCCGACACGCCGCCGATCGTGGATACGTCTCCAGCGACCCAGAGTCGGCCGCACACGGCGCACGTGACGCCAAACGGGTAATCCACGAACTCCCTCCGGAACATCGCCGTCGCGCCCGGGAACTGTTCAGCCGGCGTGGAGTGCAGTCGTCGCCGGGCATCACGCTTGCGCTTGGCCTCCGTGGCACGATCGTCGTCCGGGGCGATGGCCCGCCGGCGCCCTTTACATCGCTGGTTCCGTTCTCGGCGGCGGCTTTCCAGGTGAGCGATGTGCTCTTCTTTGGCAAGGAAATCTGAAGCGCTCAACGCAGTGGAAGTCGAGGCGACAGCGGCATTGCGGCGGTTGTAAACTCATTCGCGCTGCTGCGTACATCGCCGCTCCTTCCGCAGCCAGTCTTCTTTCCCCGAAAGGGCACGCGGCTGACCCATCCCGAGTCCAAACCGAAACTGATTAGAGCATAGGAAACAGCGCGCAAAACAGACGAGGACAACGAAACACACGTGATGAGCGCTGCGCTCGTTACGTGTGCTTCTTCTTTGTCGTCATCTGTTTTTCGCGCTGTTTCCTACAATGAATTCCCACCAACGCGCCGCCCAACTATCCATTCTTCTATGATAGCTGAAAAGGTTGGCGCCATCTACCAGCGACGGCGGCAACCATACTGGTTGTGTGCTTGCCGCCGTCGCTTATAGATGGCGGTAGCTGTTCAGAGGCGTTTTTGTCGACAAGTGTTTTGTACCGGACACGATCCTCGGGAACCTAGCCCTTAACAGCTCCGCTGTAAAAAAAAAAAAAAGGAAAAGAGTCGAAATCGGTATATGTGTTACGAGGAGTGCGAAGTTGAGCACAAGAGAAATGTCTTCTGCAGTACCTGCTACATCTACCCATTTTACCACATCCAGCAACTGCTTCACCAAATTGCATGCACGCCACGATGGTTGAGACTAGGTATAACAGAACTTCACAAGCTTTTTTATCGGAGCATTGCAATTTACAGCCTTTCTTCATATTGACATTTTGCATATTTTGACATATTTCGGATGTCATTTTTTGCCGAGATATCTGCACATCTTTCTAATTTTTGTTGTGTTATCCACAATAATTTTTTTTGTTTAGAAAATAAATTTTGCATTATTTATTACGCTCCTATTTCTTACTTGTATAATTAAAAGAGCATTTATTATGCTAGATTTTTATATACTGCAACGAATTTTAGAAGCAAATGTTTTCTTAGAAAAAGTACCTATACTAGAACCCTCTAGAAATGGGCAGTTTTCCTACAGTAAAGAAAAAGTTGAAGCTGATTTTTGACGTAGAACTGCGTCTATCTCCGCGCTTGGAAGGGGGTGCAAAGTCGGGAGATTGATGTCACAAAAACTTGGTCACAAGGGTGACATCACACAGATAACACCGCAGAGCCGACCAACTTGCATCGCTGCGCTCCCTGACAGCGCGCCGTGTCTGCTGCCGGGAACCATGCAGTGGGCGTGTGCGTCCTTTTAATGCAATAGCATTCTTTAGCAGACCCCCCCCCCCCCCTCCCAACCGAATTTCTTGAACTTTCTGGCCTCTTAATGTGCAGTAGGTATGTGCAGTAGACCACTTCAGCTCACATTCTCACACTGCTTCATATTCGCACTCTCTCTGAAGCCTTGACGTCATCCTAGTGTTCGTCAATGACGTCGTCCTCTAGGACCACGTCCTTGGGGTCGTCTAAGAGGTCACCCTCAATGTCGTCCTAGAGGTCGTACTCAAGGATGTCATCATCGAGGTTGTCCTTAAGATCGCCATAAAGGTTGTTCTAGAAGTTGTCCTAGACAGTCGTCCTTGAGATCTCCCTAGAGGTTGTCCTAGACGCCGTCTTTGTGTCGTCCTTGACTTTGTCCTGAACGAATGCTATCGCAATTCATAGACAACCAACAAAACTTAGAGGACGCTTAAGCTTCGCCTTTAAGAGTGGAACGTGATAGCATTATCGGGTCTGGTTCGCATCGCCTTCTCATTCACTTCTTGCCAGTGAGCAGGAAGTGTGGCAGACATGGCCTAGTTAGTAGCGTGCCTGGCTCGCAACCGAAGGGTCGTGGGTTCAAATCCCGCATAAAATTCTTAAAAGTTATTTTAAGGCAAATGAATTAGTTTATAAAGTGAAATCATATCGAGACATGCGGCGACCTTCAATTCACATTACGTACGTCATGTTTCTTAATCACTTTCATTCCATGCGTGACGTCACGTTTCACGTGAGCATTGCGGGTTGTTTGAAATTCCCGCGCGAGGTCATGTGGCATTGACGTCATGACCCTATCAACCAATCACGATTTTCCTGTGATGACGCCACCAACAATGGCTTTTCTGCGACTTGAGCTCTTTAACGCTATCGCGTTATTAGTTGTTTCTGCAGCAATTTCTCATCTGCTCGCTTGCTCATTTGCTTGCTTCAAAGCAACGCGCTCCTGTCTGATTGAAACGACGATGGACGCAGCTCCGGCAGCCGTGATTTCACAATCTTCGCTCATCGTTCTGGACAGCGGCCGAGCTCGCCTCCTTTGCGGCACGGGCTGTTCGCGCAACTCTCAAGCGCGACTCGGCAAAGCGTTAACCCCTCCCCCCCCCCTCATTTCTTGTGCCACCCACACATAGTTCTACGGAAATTTATGCAATATAGTACACCTATGCACCAACCAATTTTTTTCAATACTTCCTTATTTTTCTGCAAGTAATCTAGCACATAAGCTTAGTCAACCTATGTTTGAGTACTTAACATATGGTACATCTATAGCATTATTAGACATGGCTGTACTCAATAACTTAAGACTAGAACAGATAAAAAATATTAAGCAAAAAATTGCTCGAAAATTAAGGAATGCAAAAATAGTTCTCCATAGCTATTATTAGCAGAACGATGTAGACATGTATGTTTACAGTTTAGAAATCCCTAATATGTATTTAACTGTCATATTTTCCCCTTCCGTGCAATAAAAAGGCCAATATTTCTCAAATAGAGTAGAACAAGTTACAGCTCCCTGAGCATGTAGCTTCATTCCTACTCGTCGTGCAAGCAACGTTGATGCATCTAATGGTATGGCCAATGTTGGTCAAAGTCAGTTGACAAGCTTCCTAAAACGCCTGGCGCCGTTCCGTGGCACGTGCGCTCACTGCACTATCAGCCTGTCCAATGGACAGAAGTGGCAGAACTGCTGGAACGTTTGCTGCACAATGCCTGCAGTGGAAAGGAATTCTATCGTGTTTTTTGTGACAAACAAAGTTTGAGCAAAAGTCGGCATAAAAAGGGCATCGTTCGAAAATCGTCCTTCTCCGTTATGGTCCTTCTCTGCGCTAGGGACGCTATCCACCTGTACCTGCTTGCGTGCAGGCAACAGAGAAGAACCGATTTTGAATGCCTCTCTTCTTTGCAGCTTGTCAACCGATAGATCCAAGAACATTGGCTATGGCAGCGTCTACCGTATTTACACGACTGAAAGTCGAACCCTCACACTGCATGAGATCAAAATGAAAAAGAAAGAAAAGAAACTTTAGGAGCACATTTTTACCTACGAGTAATGTAGTAGGTTGGATCGCAAATCAAGGGTCGTTTTGCTGGGTTGGAATGGCACCACCGGCGGCCATTGCTTAAAACCAGCAAATGCACTGAACCCTATAAAAAAAGTAAAATTTGTCTAATTTCTCTTATTATTCCTGCAAAAGCTCACAAAAGGTCTCTTTACAAGCAACTTCAAGCAGGCTTCAAAAAGTTCATTTTGATTCATTCCTCTTCTAGACTTCCATGTATTGGCTGTTGGCAAGCAATGGCTGCCAGTGGAGCCAGCTACAATTACAATCAAGACCAGTGCCTTCCCTAATTCTTTCACTCCCGTCACCATTCCACAAGTGCATCGTCGTCCAATGAAATCCCACTCTTCGCGAACGACCCCATCTTCTGCGCTTGCTCGGCAATCGCTTCGCGCATTACGAGCAGAGACAGATCGTGCATTTCTGCGACAAACGTCGCCAGCTTGAACAGTAATTCGAGAGAACGTCCCGAATTCGGCCCACAGAAGCCTTTTCGTTTGCGGTCAAAGTTAAGAATCTCGTGCCACAGCAAATGCCACCGGTGCACCCCCCGCTCCGATAAGACCAACTTGAGCCCGGCGACATAGTTGCGGGTTTTTTCTGCACGAAGAATGGCTGTAAATGAACATAGAAAACCTAAACCACCCGTGTCAGTGTAGAAAAAAACATGCCACGGTCACATAATCCTAAAAACAAAAAATGCACAACCACGCCAATCAGAGAAAATCAGGCTGAGGGCTGTTTGAACGGCCGTCCCGCCACGGCTCTTACATCAACTGCCACCAAACTCGCCCCCACCCCCTCCTCCCCCTCTTTTTCAGTACTCGGCGCAAGGTCGCGTTTGCTGCGCTACATTCTGCTTGTTTCACGTTGATATGCAAATCATGATACCCGTTCGCACAGACAAGAAAAGAACACCCGGAAAATTAGCTCGCAGAAACGTGCAATGCTACAGGTACCACCAGCCGAACCCGTGGCAAACCGAGGTGTCCCCGACATCGCGTCTGTTTTGTGATTGCCGGCAAGGGGACGCTTTGGTTCTGATTACAGGTCGAACCTCCCAGTCCCATTCAGATTTTAAAAAAATTGAAAAATGGATTGACCTAGAATGGCACAAACACTGCGGTGGGACACCCTCCGGGCCCTTACCTCGGAGGCCGTAGGGAGCGAAGACACGCCGCTCGGTGAGCAGGGAGAGCTGCAGGGGCCTGCGGAACAGCAACTGGCGGACGACGCCGTCGCCGCCCCTGTAGAGGCCCGCACCACCCGTGCCTGGCTTCAGCTGGAACTGCTCCAGCACAACGGGGTACCTGCAGCCAGGACCCCACTCACTCGTCGTGGAGGAAAGCTCACGCTCATTTCAACGCGGGCCGCGTTAACAGCCCCACTAGCGGAAAATCGCGGCGAGCCAACTTATTGCGTCGGAAGGGAAACACACACCTCCGTTTTGTCGCCGCGGCAGTCACGCGACGACATGCGACCAAGGTAAAGATGAAGAGATGTTGATTGAAGAGGCACATTGAGAAATACTGAAAACTGCAGACACGTAAAACATCCTACGACTGCTTTGGAACAAAGTGAAGTGCAGCGCCTGTGACAGGATGCCTGAAGCAACTGGAGGAGGGTGTGTTCAGATTAGGACGGTCGAAGTGGTGTCACGCTTATGTTTTGTTTTCAATGAAATTTGTCAATGAGGTAGAGAAATGTGTCCACACAACGGTAAAAGCCTTACTTTTGCAAGAAACTTTCTCGTATTCGTGAGAAAAAATCGCACCTAAGGTAAGTTGAAAACAGGACTTTCCCAATTGCGCATTCACGCAACTTTGAAGGCACCTGGAATAAAGAATACAATTGTTTACGTTATCAAATTTTTTATGCCGAATGCGCATAAACTTTACTACTAGAACTAATCAAATTTATTTTATTTGGTTACATGCTTAAAAAATAAGAAAAAAAATATAGAGTTCTATTACTGTACCATATTTACTGGAATAATGAACACACTTTTTTTCCCTAAAAACTGACACATATTTGGGAGGTGCTTTCATTATGCAGGGTAGAATTTTTGCATTTACACACTTCGTGCAAATGTTATATTGGGTGGCAATATGACACGGCAAGGTACTGTCGCATGTCTCCACTGATGGAGGCGGGTCGGGGCCATGCCACAGTAACCATACTTTATACAGAATGGAAGCTTGGGCGTGTTGGTAAGGCATGATTATATAAAACATACAGCGAAAAAGACGGGACGGAAGAAAGAAGACAAACAACCGCTGAACTTATAACTGAAGTTTTAATTGTCAAGGCTCAGTCTACATACACGACCAAACAATGGAAGGACACACAGTCAATGACACCCCACTGAAACCCGCACAATCATTGCGCATGCTGTTGTCGTGAAAGGAAATCTACCGTATCAACTCGTGTAAGGGCCGCACTATTTTTTCCCGATTTGAGGGCAAATTTTCGAGGTGCGGCCCATACACGGATAAAAAAAAAAAAAATCTGTATCCACATTTTGAAATGAACATACATGAGCGTGCTCGGCTGCACTGGTCGGAAACGCCTTCACTCCGGAATCCGGACTCGGTCGTCAGTCAGATTTAATTAGTTTACATACTGCGCAATACGCTTTTTTTTTTTTTTTTGCCGTACTTGATAGCATGCGCGGCAACTTTCGACTTGAATCCCGTATGACTGTTGAAGTGGTACTTGCCTATAGCTCTGAGATTGCGCGAAAAGGCAGACAAATCAAGACGCCAGACAAATCACGACGCTTTGATACGCATCAAAGAACAAAAGGAAACCTCCCCAGAGCGTACAGTGGCGTTCGGAAACCTGAGTGCACGCGCAAGGCGAGCCCGCTGAATCCCCATTCCTCGCGCTTGCCACGGAACCTGACATATTGTTCATCTTTTCTCAATGCCTTGCCGCAACATAAATGCATCCCGACAGTGCGGCCGACCACAATCGAGGTCGACAGCTGTTCTGCCATGCGGTGATACGGATGAGTGGAGAGCAAATATCGGAAATGCGGACGCGTGCCGCTACGTGCTTGGGCGGTGGCTAGCGCCACCTAGCGAAATATATTCATAGAAACGTGGCATTACAGTCGGCGCGCCTCAAAAACAAGGGGGTGCGGCGCATACACAAATAATTTCTGTAAATGTTTTTTTCTAATACTTTGTCCTAAATACAGGAGTGCGGCCCTTACACGGGTGCGGCCCTTACACGCGATTATACGGTAATCCTGTTTGTCTCTTTTCTTCTAATTCTGTTGTTAGTCTCCTTTCTAAAGTCCCGTCTGTTTTGCTGTACGTTTTAAATAATCATGCTTTATAAATTGTAAACCTTTTTAGGGCGATTTCGGTGTGCCTTTTGCCAAAGGAAAAGTGCCCTACGAAGCTCACTCAGCACGGAAAGCAATGCGACTGTTCTTAGGCCTAACCACTTTCACTCATTGCCCGAAAGCGGACCACAGACGACGGCGTGTTTGTTGACATCATTGCATCCGATAGGCGAAGAATGTCCGGGGCTGGGAAACTCTTCGACCCAAGCTTTGTCAAGTGTGCGCACCGCTAGGTTTCATGGTTAATCACTTCTGCAACTAATTACTTGCAGCCATTACAACAGCAGCTTGACTTGGCCTGATCACTTGGCGGCAAAAGAAAATTGGCTTGGTAGGCTTGGTGGGCTTGGTGGCTAGCTAAGTTGAACGCAATTCGAGACTTGCGGAGCCGATAATTGGAGGTGCGTTGATTACGCGAGGGGAAAAAAAAAAAAAGTCCAAATATTGGGTTTTTAAGACATTCTTTTCCCCTGTCTTTCTTCTTCGACCAAGTTTCCCTGCTTTTACCACAGTCTCAGGTTTTCTACATCATGATAAACATCCACCAGCTCGCCTGCGCACTCACCGTTTTTTTATTGGTACCCGTTGTCAGGAAATTTTTGGTGCAGTCGCCAACGAGCCAAGAATCTCCAAAACACTTCTTTATATATATATATTGAACGACTCATTTGCAACCAAAACAGTTAACATATCCTTGTATTTATGACAAACAATTTTATCTCAAAAATAACATGTGAGCTCTTTTATCAATGGTGTGGCTGATATTGCCAAAGAAATTTGAGCTTTGCAGCGTGTTTGGTCCCTATAGGTCGTTGATTTGGTTGATTATATAGTCACTGCGCTACCTTTTCATTGCAATACTTCAATGTTTGTAGTTTACTGACAAAATTGTTTGATTTTCTTTTCCAGGCATCACTAGGAATGTGCAATATTACGGAAACTTCTGCTCTGACCGCTGCCGGACATTGCAAAAACAAAATAGAAAATTGTGCATAAAAAAAAAGGCGAAGTCAGGTAGCGTCAGTCACTCAACGTCAGGATTTCTTCTCCCCTGTGTGCGCTTGGGCGCTACTCAATTCACCGCCATAAAAGGTCCTGCAGGATCTCTTGCAAAGCCTCCTAGTCCTCCACCATAGAAAAAGTCATAGTCTGGGTCTTTGCGCAGAGGCAAGAGATTGTGGGTTAGAGGGGGGGAGGGAGGTGAACACATGTCCTTATAAGAATGGAAGGACACACACAAAAAAAAAACCTGCTCTTGTTTATCTGGAATAAGTACGCTCTTGATGAGAAACAGTAAGCGTCACCACTGAATATTGCGAGCAATATGGTGAAATACGTTCAGTTTTTTCCACTCGGAGTCTGCACTCTGTGCCATATGATACGAAGAATCATCTTGACTAGATTTTTCATATTTCCACATGTGAAATGACTGGATTCCAGGCACCCTCTAGACTTTTTTCCACTCTTATTTTTTTTTTTCCTCGAAATACTTTAAGCTTGCTATCCCCAACATGCAGCAGGCAGGCATTTTTGTATTTTGCCCGCTTGTGCCTGTACAAAATCACCCGCGCCTTGTAGTATAGCATCAGTGGCGGGCGACCGCAAATTGTGCAGTGCTGCCTGATGTTTCACGAGCATACCTACGCCATCGCGTGCCTTCTTGCCGTGCCCTGTTGTCAAAAAACTTCGTCATCATGAGTTCATTTCACCGTCCTTGCAGGAAATTGTGTTTCGTTGAGGGAATCTCAAACTGCTGAATGCTCAACGCGTTGTCAGCTGCCTCTTCATAAGTTGACGGCGTTGCCTTAGGAACCGTTGGCACTGGAGCGATGGTTCCGGAGCACGCGTGGACAAGACGCGTGGCAGTCGGAGAGCCAAAGGATTTATTTAGATAATCACGAGACATAAGAAGAAAGGAACTGCAAAACAAGAGAAAACATCCAGAATGAACAACCGAAGGGAGATACTGTAAACGCTAAGGCCAAAAAAAGGAAGAAGGTCAGGGAACAAGAAAAAAAAAAGGGGGGGGGGGGCGTTTAGAAAAAAGATGGCGGAGGTGCTAGTGGCCGAAAATTAGTCTATTGTTTAAGACGTTGAAAATTTAGTGCAAAGATTAAAGAACAGGCAGGTTTTCTTCTTTTTTGCGAGTGCAGGAACGGGGAAAGCCAGATTTAATCACGCAGACTCGCACGTTAAGTTCACTGCGCCCATTACGGGAAAAACGTGGTCAGATATGTGTGTGAAGAGGTTAAAATCAATTTTGTTGGTGAGTCTCAGAGTCCACAAGCCGGTGGTGCTCACAGAAGCTTGCACTGCAGAACCCAAGGATCCTGGGTTCGATCCCCGCCCCTGTCTGTTTCAATCTGGATGAGAATCATACTGGCACGTGCTTGTGTAATTACTACAGCGTGATGCACATTAAGGGGGGACACTACCCAGAGAAAAAACAATTCTACAAAAAACATTCATTTTAAAAAATTACATATTTACATCCATCTACATCCAGAGAGTATTCCCAGAAATATTTACTAGTTTACACTGCATAGTTAATTTTTTATAAATTACTTTCAGTCCACCGAAGCTAAAGAAAAGGTAGGGTATTTTGGTATAAATTCCATTTTAGTCAATCTATCGTTTGATAATGGCAATACAGGGAAGGCTCGTTCTTCACTTTTCCTGACTAAAATTTAATAAGGAATGCGCCTATAGAGTTTGTTTGTCACTTTACGAATGTCTTTTATAAAAAATGTTGACATTTTGTCGGAGACACAGAAGACCAAAAAGTTGACCAATTTTGGAGAAGAGAAAATTGATAGAAATCAATGACTGTTTACAAAAAACTTTCCATAGGCGCACATCCTAGGCATCCTGCTATATATATGGCGAATAAAAATCTTGAATATTGTGATAGTTTTCCGACGATAGATTAACTAAACAATGTAGGGGTGTTGCTGATAGAAGCTGCCCTAATTTCCTTCCCACTTAACTGACAGACCTGAAATTTTGTCATGAACCCTCTAGCATGACCACCAGCCTACCCTGTAAATTTCATTAATTTTAAGCCAAGGGTTCAAAAGCTGACCTTCCCAGGGGGTGTATCCCCTTAAATACCCGAGGCTAGCGGTCGTACTGCACTGGCAAAATTTCTCATCTACGGTGGAAATCCTGGCCACACTCTGAGGCAGAATAACTAGGGGTGTGCGAATACTCGAATATACGAATTCGAATCGAATAGCAAGTTCTCGAATAATTCAATTCGCGAATTGAATTCCTAGTATTTGGTCACTCGAATATTCAATATATTCGGCCAAAGACGCGCAGTTGGTGCGAAGCTGACAAAAAGGCCATTTTGTCTCCCAATGTTAGCGCCGTGATGTTACACAGACCATGCGAGAAACACCTCTTGGTCCCACCATCACAAAAATCGAACGCACAGGTTAGAAAAAAGAAAGGTAACGAACACCACAAACTTTACAGCCCGCAGATTTACTCATGATCGTGACTCAATCTAACCTTGAATCACAACCGAAACATCCCGTCGTGCCATGCCTAATTCTCTCCCCAATTAAAGCCCCTCGTTTAAACCGAAGCGCCGATGTAGAACACACTTGCCACACTCACAGAAATCGGCGACTGTAAGATCACAAAAAGAAAATCACAATAGCCACGCCAATGAAACCAGCCGAGTTGTTGTCGTCCTTCCGTCAACTCTGTTGGAACTGCAAGCCGCAAATTCCGATTTGGAACGAAATGGAACGGAACTGCAAGCCGCAAATTCCGATTTGGAACGAAATGGAACGGAAAAATAGTGTGCCTAGATTTGAGAGGGTTTCCAACCGTTCGATAGCCGCGTTTGAATTACGTACTGCGAGAAGGTGACGAAAAGACAGGGGTGGAACTCATGAAATGTACTTGGGTGCAGCCACGGGAGCAGCTGAAACAGCTGTTTTGGAGCAGGTTGGGAGCAGCTAAAACTACATTCTGGAGCAGGCTAGGAGCAGCTCAGATCAGATTTGATTGCACTTAAGCTTGTGTCGTAGACAAGCACGGGAGCAATTTCAATTGTGCTTAGCAGCACAGATGAACATGAGTGGTTCGGAACCTAGGTATAGATGGGATAACAGTGTAACAGATGCGAAAACTTGGCCTTAGTGAGAACCAAAAAGCAAGTAGCATATCTTTCTGAAGATAGTGTCCTCGATATTTTCTGAGTGGCTTTCAGCTGCTCAAAATGCAAACCAGCACTGCTTATAGCACAACCCCAACGTGCTTGATATAGTAATTATATGTGTGAACCACGTGACGTGCGTAAGCAACGTACGTGCACTTGCGCGGAGGAACAGGGCAACAAATTTTGAGTTTATCCTATTGTACAACTCAATATCGAAACAGCAGACTACGATTAACGGAGTTATCGTATTCGAAGCGATGAGCCGCAGCAAGATTATAAAGTATGCCGTGAAGATCTACCGCTCGGGTGAGAGCTGCTGGCCGGCAAGGTTTTGGATCGGACCGCGTTTCAGTTCAATCAAATCACGACTTATCTTGCAGGAATGCGGTTCCAACTTGTAATGACGAAGCACTAAAAGGAATCTTTTGCTAATGTGTTTTTAACTGGTTGACGTCCGGAACCCGGGCCGCAGAGCCTCAGGCAATCTGTCCTTACCTCGGCCGACTTGCTGAACCGCTTATGGTTGAAGAATAAGAATCCAGTCGCAGGTGACGCAGCGCTTGGAATCCGACTCCCGAGTTTTTCGCGCGCTTCCGACTCGGGATACCCAGGGAAAATAAACGGAACAAGAAATTGCAAGGCCGATCAAGCAAAACGCGCTCTTTGTTGCTAATCAAGTCGATAAAAACCGAAACCAAGACAAAATTTTTTTTTGGCGCACGTTGTGCGATTTTGAGCACAATGGCGCGAGGTATTGGCTGTGGCGCAGTTTCCGCAAAATGGCGCAGGATGGCGCAGCCATTCCACCCCTGAAAGACGAAAGCGTCGATCGGGCAGGCGGCAAGCGTCGTCGCTCTTCGGTTTGCTCTTCTTCTTTCCACGCGGCATCACAACACATGCGCACTTCCGACCAATCTGCGCAGGTGCCGTCTCCGTGGTTTTAGTATCGCTTGCTCCCTCTTTTAAATCTAGGCTCTCTAAAATGGGATAGATGGACGGAGGAATGAATGCATAGCGGCAGTTGGACGATGACTTGCGCCACCTAACCACATCTTTTTTTTCTTACTTTAGATTATATTGTTTAAAGGGGCACTGACACGTGAAAATCATATTTTTTTTTATTATCCGAAACGATTGAAAACGATGCCGGGACATTACCCTCAAAATTTGAAACTTTAAAATTCAGTATTTGTGAATTAAAAAAACAATTTCCAAATGCCGAATTTGAAGTTCCCGCGCGATCCGCGCCAGTGCAGTGAGTCAAATTTTGCGGTCTCCTGCGACTCGACTTTCTTTCGGACCTCCGCCGTTGTCACGGCGACCCCAACCGAGGAGGAGGTGAGGGATAGAAAGGCGCCGGCGGGAAAAAAACCGGTTTTTCTCCGACTCGCCAACGGGCGCTGCCAAGTTTTCCGAGGGAGGGTACAAATCTAGGAAGCAACATCACACCGAACTCTGAGTTTCGGTAATTTCAAAAAGAGGAGCCGTAGTGCGTTCGCAATTGCGTTAAAAAACATGTTTTACGATTGCCGTTATTAAATGTTATAGAAATGTCACCTACAAAGCTTCTAAATTTCCTGATTTTTGACGTCACCGATCAAAAGAAGCGAGGAGGTGAGCGCGGGAAATACAAATGCCAAAACTAAAAAGGCGCGCGCGCGTGCGGGAAAATTTTTTTTCGCGTTGCGGTTTTTTTTGCGTGTCTATGGCTACAAGTTGCATCGTTTTAGACAATAAGAAAAAATACGACCTTTGGGTTGTCAGTGCCCCTTTAAGTCTGTTTACTCAGATTTAACACCTATCCGTTTATTTATATAAAATAAAAATCCCGAGTGCCCTTTTTCTTCCTTAAAATTGAGACCAAATATCGCAAAAGGCCCTTTTTCCGATATATACAAATATAAAGAAAAGGACATGTCGCGGTGTCACGCGTGGCTGTAACTTTGGGTTTTTTGTGTAGATAGATTATGTTTGCGCCATAAAATTGGATCTTTAGTGCCCAACGTCCATCAAAAGCTGCTTTTTGTTTCTTTTTACCGGAACTTTTATTCATTTGAGCTTTTATTCCGTACCAGATAATACAGTCGCCGACCGTTTTTTCGGACTCCGATAATTTGGACTTGTTTGATATTTCGGACCTAAAGGCGGAACCGTGACTTACCCCATAGAAATAGTGCATATTCACGACCAATGTTTCGGACAGCTTGAAGTCCGAAAGTTCGATTATTCGGACAAAATCGTCGCGAGCGATCAGCGGAAAACACCGTCGAGAAGCGGCCATTTTGAATTCTATGTTGGCTGCAAAGGGATTGGCTTGGTTTGGTTTGGCAGCGCTACTTGAGTACTAATGAGTGCTACCGCTAGGTTACGCTACGCTAGCCCTTTTTTTCCATTTAGCTGCACGTCATCATCATCATCATTATTATCATTTTGCTTTATTTTTCCGTTCCTTCGCGTCGCCAGTCGCCATTTTGCGCTCGTGGATTTGCACTTCTTATCTCGTTCGGACAACGCTGGCTTGGACGTCATGGCCCCATCTGTTCTTCTGCCACCGCGATATGTCATTAAGAAGCGCAGAAAGTACTCGACCATAACGCCAGAAAAGAAGGCAGTGATTCTCAAGCTAACAGAAGGTTGCCGAACGGAAACGGAGGCGTCACCTGAAACAAGGCACTATTTGCAGCTTTTTTAAGCCCACTTGGAAGTAATATATTAAAGTTTTTCAATCTGCTGATTTTTCGGACTGCTCTATTATTCGGACGTTTTTTTGGTCCCTGCGAAGTCCGAATAATCGGTCGGCGACTGTAACCTCATTCAGAGCACACTTTGAAAAATTCCTAAATATAAAATCACTATTCAATGTTCGATTCAATATTCAGTTTTTTTTTCTTAATTCAATTAGGTATTCGATTTGATAACTACTACTAGGTACTCGCACACCCCTAATAACCTTTCACTATCTAAACATCCTCAACACAAATTAAATCTTTTTTTTTTTTTTTTAAGATATGATCATTTGTAATTTTGTGTTTAAAGGGGAGGAGCGATGTGTATGCAGGCAAGACATCTTGCGGCGTTGCAGGAGTCTTCTTTGTAAGATCGGCCGTCTCTAGCAATCTCTAGAGAAATTAATGAAACCTTTTTGTCAGGAAACGACATACATTAAAGTAGTATTACACTGCAAAGGTAACACGATAAACATATAATCAACCGAGTACAACACCTAAAAATCGAACGCGTTGCAAAGTTCAGCTTTCATAGGCAAAATCAGCCACATTACTGATAAAAACAACTCACACTTGTTACTTTGTAGTGCTTAATTGTGCCTGGGAAATAAAATGACCAAATAAGAGCACCGTGGTGTGCAGTGCTAGAGTATCACTACCATACTCGTTAAGACAGAAAAAACTCAATCCTAATTGAGTGCAACATAGACCTGGTTACACTTTTTTTTTTCATTATAAACAATGTAATGCAACATATTTTTGCAGATATGAAATTATCAATTGTGAAGGATCCACCGAATAAAGTTAAAAAAATTGAAGATGATTAATATTTCTAATAAAAGCGCAAGACTGATGCTTGCTTACTTTTTAAATTTTTTGGAAAATTTTGGTACAATGAAAATATAATTAAAGTAGTAGAATGCAATATTTTCCTGAAAATGTACAAGTATTCAGGACAAAAAACGTTAGGTTGAAGGTTTAATTTCTTTTATGTACCTCTATAACCACATAAAATAAATTTGATTAGTTCTGGCAGTAAAGTTTGTGCGTGTTCGGCATATAAAAAATTTTATAACATAGACAATTGTATTCTTCATTCCAGGTGCCTTCAAAGTTGCGTGAATGCGCAATTGGGAAAGTCTCGTTCTCAACCTCACCTGAGATGCGATTTTTTCTCACGAATACGAGAAAGTTTCTTGCAAAAGTAAGGCTTTTATCGTTGTGTAGACACATTTCTCTACCTCATTAAGAAATTTCATTGAAAATAAAAAATCGGTGTGACACCACTATGACCGTCCTTATCTGAACACACCCTCCTCTAGTTGCTTCGGGCATCCTGTCACTGGTGCTGCACTCCACTTTGTTCTGAAGCAGACGTAGGATGTTTTACGTCTCTGCAGTCGTCGGTATTTGTCAATGCGCCTCTCCAATCAACGTACACAGGATCTACGATCGCAGCATCCAACACCGGGAATGTCCACATCGACGAGTGCAAACGAATCCAAGTTTTCCTCGGTGGCCTCGCCAACACGTTTGCACACGCTCCCGTAGAGGCCGTTGCAGCTCCGGGAATTGTGCGCTGGCTCGGTGAGCGTACCCGTAGAAGAAAATCCGACGAACGCGAAGCGGTCGGCGATCATTGATCTTTGAATCGCGGGTGCGCTTTCCTTCGCACGAGAAACTCTTCTCAAACCTCTCCTGCACGTCTCGCTCCTTCTTCGAGATGGTCGACAGTGTCGTACAATCAACGCCAAAATGTCAATATTATTATTTTTTTTAGCTTTTTCAAAGCGATTTTTGGTAAACACTTTCATACGACGCACCACAGACGCGTGCGTCGGGGGCTTTCGAAGGGACGATATCCTCGGGCTCCTTTGCTTCCCCTACACGATTCCGACGGAAAACGGGCCGCGGGCGTCGTGCGTAGGGTCCGAACATGAATGCCGCTCCAATTGTAGAGAGCCTGGATTTAAGAGAGGGAGCAACTCAAAGCGCGGAGAGCGCTTCCAACATAACGGCGGGCGCCTCCTGCGCAGGTAGTCGCAAGTGCACGTGCATTGCGTCGTCGCGGGTCAAGGAGGAAGGCAGGTGGAGAGACCGAGACGCAGACAGTACCTCGTTGCAGCTCGCATTGCAAACGTGGCCTGTAAGCCACGTGACCCCGTCGGAGAAGCTGGAGACACTCGACAGCCAGGCACGCTACTCCCTAGCCACGTCGGCGTCGTAAGTGGCTTTTCGACACTCCTTCGCTCCGTTTTTCGTTTGCTTCGGGGGAGGAGGGCGAGGAAATGTTCATCCGCACACCTCCGTGTATTCTCGCGTGCTTTCGGCCCCTCGGCCTTCGTAATAAGCGTGGTCGGCCGTCGATACGCTACTAATCATCCGGTTCAAAATGCCCGTATTGTGGTCGGGACTGCGTTGAATTTTGAATGAAGCAATATTGCAAATAAAGCGATTTAGAGACTGCGATGTGGAGGCGTTACTGGCATAAAAACAAACATGGCGCGCGAAGCGGCAACATGGAATATATCCGTCATGCCGATACAGTGGCAGACGTGATCGGGAGAACAGACCTCTTGCGTCGTACGGTGCGGTTCCATCGTTGTCACTGCCCCACAAGACGATGGCGAGTTGAAAAATGATGAAACATTGTCCCCACAATACACGATGCCTAACAATTGAAGCACTTTACGACGCGGTGGTTCATACTGTCGACTTGGTGCAACCGCGCCGCTCCGACCTCGATGCACATCAATGTATGCAGCGTAAAGGGCGGGGTTTCACGAGGAGAGGCGACACGCTCGACCAACATGCAGATTACGTGACACAGTGACATCACGCGACATTATAATGTTACGTGACACCGTGACATCACTTCACGTCAAGTTCGAGTGTCATGTGATGTCTCGACGTCACTACACGTCATGATATCCCGCGATGTCAGGATGTCGCGTGACACAATGTCGTGCAATACCATAAGGTCAATGTCATGAGGCTGCATGACCTCATCGTCACGTGACCTCATGAAGTCACACGAGCTCCTCGAGTGAAGTGACCTCGTGACATCGTGCGATGTCACAAAGTACGTAACTTGACCTCACAACATTGCACAATGCCGCACGTATACACACGCAGCATGTGCCCGGCTCACTTGCAGCACAATCTCCGAGTTGATTAGACAGGATTGAGACAGTCTTAAATTTTCCCTAATTCTAACTATGCAGGGTTGCGGACATAACCAAGACAAAAACTGTGAAAATGGTGGGACACCGAGGCAGATGGCCGGCAACTCACCTGCGCTCCAGGATCTCGGGGTCTGTGATGCGCGTGTTGGTCATGTGGGTGTGCACACCGCTGCGGCCGTGCCAGTCTGGCCCCTGCAATTATGGGCCTCCGTCAGAGTCTCGCTTCAGGCCACCTTGCCTAGCATACTGTATGGCGTAAAAGTTAGGGGAATTATATTTACACGTGTCAAGGGACCAAAAGGCAGATCAAAAAATTTACAAATATCGCCATATCATCCCAAGTATGGTTATCCTTCTTTCATATATATAATTCCCCGTTTTACTCAAAGTATAATTATTCTTTGTTTGAATAATGCAAAGTTTGAACTAACGGGAGTTTCCTCCCTAGAAACACATAGGACGGGACCTGCGTGTTAGCATGAATTATCAGCGAGTTTAAATTAACGAGATTCCACTGTATGTAACACTGCGTACAATATTCCTATCAGTCCATTATTTAGTTGATGGTATATTCTAGATTCCAAATCGGCATCATTATAAACTTTTTGTCGCATTAAAAAGGCCTCTCTCGGGCAAAACGAAAATGTATTCCTATCAATCTCCAACCTTAGGTCGAGGGAGGTCGCTTATGAGACTCGCCATGTACAGATGTGGATAGTGCCACACCCCAAAACAAACTACAGTAATTAAATGTTGAAGTGCAAGGTGCAATCTTTTTTTAAATCGCCCGACGAAATTGAGCATATAAGTGCCGGGCGAAACCCAGAAAAATGTATGTTCAATGTTTGTGAGTGAGTGCCCGTGGAATTTGTGAATACTAAAAATCTGGGTCAATCGATTACCGTTCCCCTGTCGCTTATTTTTGTGTCGTAAGAATTGTTACTGAGGCATTGCGTGCATGCTGCCCTCTGCTGGTGCGGGGAGGCAGAGGCTCGTCAAGCAACAAAAGCGCTTTCTCTGCTTCAAATAGGAGAGAAGGAGAAATCTCAAGTCAAACTGGCAAGACATTTCCATAAAATATTCTAATCCTCTGTTCTTAACACAAAATGTCTTATGCGGCGTTTTCCACGAGAAAATGATCAAACATCATAATGAGCGTCATGAACGAGTGACATGCCAGGAGTGTTAAAGAAGTCAGGATTATATATAATGATTACGTATATGGAGGTTTTCATTTGAATTTAAGCGCAGCTTTGATGTGGAATTTTTAATTTTTATAAAAAAAAGAAATATTGCATGTTTTCGGAGCATTCTTGAAATGGAAAAAGAGCGCTAACGGCGAGCTTGGCGGAAATTTTATTTTTGAGATATTCACCATCGAAGTGGCCAGGCTAAAACTGATGTTTCTTCCACCGGCCGGGAATGTGTGTTTGACCGCTTGCTATGACACCCTCGAAGTAGATTTCATTGGGCCTAAGGTATTACAGTCAAACCCGTTTATAACGAACAGCAGGAAACGCTACGATCAGTTCGATATAGCAAGTAGTTTGATATAGCAAAAAAAAAAAACATTCACAGTTAAACCTGGATGTAACGAACCTGTATACAACGAAATCCTCTATTTAACAAACTTTTTCGATTCCCCGACGCAATCTTCATAGAAGCGCTTGTATTTGTGAACCCCATGTAACGAAGCGCTCGCACTGGATAACCTTGATTTAACGAACTCGCTCTGCCGCAATCTCCATTTTTTTTTCGGACTCCGATAATTTGGACTTGTTCAATATTTCGGACCTAAAGGCGAAACCGTGACTTACCCCATAGAAATAGTGTATATTCAAGACCAATGTTTCGGACAGCTTGAAGTCCGAAAGTTTGATTATTCGGACAAAATCGTCGCGAGCGATCAGTCGAGAAGCGGCCATTTTGAATTCTATGTTGGCTGCAAATGGATTGGCTTGGTTTGGCAGCGCTACTGGCGCTACTTGAGTACTCCCGAGTCCTATCGCTAAGTGACGCTATGCTAGCCCTTTTTTCCATTTAGCTGCACGTCATCATCATCATCATTATTTTGCTTTTCCCGTTTTTTTGCGTCGCCAGTCGCCGTTTTGCGCCCCTGGTTTTGCGCCTCTACTTATCTCGTTCGGACAACGCTGGCTTGGACGTCATGGCCCCATCTGTTCTTCTGCCGCCGCGATGTGTCATTAAGAAGCGCAGAAAGTACTCGACGATAACGCTAGAAAAGAAGGCAGCGATTCTCAAGCTAACAGAAAGTTGCCGAGCGGAAACGGAGGCGTCATCTGAAACAAGGCACTATTTACAGCTTTTTTTAAGCCCACTTGGAAGTAAAATAGGCAAGTTTTTCAATCTGCTGATTTTTCGGACTGCTCTATTATTCGGATGTTTTTTCGGTCCCTGCGAAGTCCGAATAATCAGTCGGCGACTGTACCAAAAATGCAGATATATTCTTGTCCAATTGCCATTAAAGGCGAGCAGCCTTTGGTGCCTACAACGAGGGAGGTCTTGGATGCCATTGATGTATTACGCCGGGTCGCCGGATCCCAGGAGGACGACAGCGCTCTAACGCTTTGGTGTCCTTTGAGCGCTTCGAGCTGCCTTCGCTCGCGCGAAAGACATAAGGCAAGCTTACAGACTTTTTTTCCACTAAATAAATGACATGGTGAGTTTGCCCACGTGAATTTTTAGTTTTCGCTTTCTTTTCACGTGTCCTTTACGAGTTTTCCACGAAAACTGCATGTAGCAAAATCCTCCATATAACGAATTATTGCAAACTTTTACAGTAGAACCTCGTTGATACGTTCCCGGTTCATACGTTCGCGAGTGTGGGCACGGGAAACGTCCCATAGAGCTGCGCTGTTTTTTGTTTTTTTTTTCCGGTTCATACGTTCCCGAGGATTTCCTGGAAAATACGCTCAACATTATGCCAAATGTCAATCGGATTATACGTTTTTTTGGCAATCAACGGAGCTCCGAACATCCGGTCTCGACAAACAAGCGCCGAGCGCCTCACGGTGCGCGCGTGCGGAACGGTCTGGCAGTGCCGACGCTGCGTCTATTGTTCTCCGCAACTTCCGAGGTAGTGAAATATTGCACGAATGCTGTCGTAACGAGCAACCGAAGCAGCAGCGTAAAAATCGAAACCCAAATACAGTTGTCTACCGATCGTTCGCCCGTGCGAGCGCATGTTCTCTTCAGTTGTCAACACCGTAGCAGTACGTTCGCTTACGCTTTTCAAGCGTTTCCGAAGTAGATACGTGATTATGGGTTGCTCTCGGTAGCTCCAGCAAGCTCTTTGAGGCACTGTTCCGAGGGCTGAAAGCACCGTTTGCAAGAGTGCGCAAGAGTAACTCTAGACTATGACGTACAAGGGAGCAGTAGCGGTAGCGCAGTTGTAGTAAATGAACAAATCTGGCATTTCTTCGTTTCTTTCTTTGCGTTGGTAGGTTTCTTTGACAGCTTCGGTTTCGCGTTCCGCCCAAGCCCGCGCCCTTTTCGTTTCGTTCGGCGAGCGCTTTCGCGACGCCATGACGCCATCGCAGAACGATTCTGCTGGCACTCGCCAGCAGAAGCTGAAAGACGCTTTCGGCAAGTGAAGCGCTGTATTAAACGCTGTTCGATCTCATTCTCGACTATTTTTTTTTGTGCTTGAAAATGGTGAGTTTGGATCGTACGTTGTCCCTGGTAATACGTTTTTTTTTCTCGAGGTTTCTTCAAAACGTATCAACGAGGTTCTACTGTATCAATTTCCATATATCCAGGTTTAACTGTACAACGAACTTCCACAATGAGTTCGTTGTAAGGCGAGAGCTTCTCTTTCTTTCTCATTTCTTCACCTCTACCTTGTAACAAAAACCTAAAAAATGTTTTTTTTTGCATGCGTGCGCAGTTTGTTTTTGTAGCTTATCTCCCTTTCTGAATCACTTCTCTTTGTGGGCAAACGCTTTAGGATGAAAAGCTTTTTTTTTGTGCGTGCGTGCAGTGTATTTTTTACCTTTCTTCCCTTCTGAGTCGCTTCTCTTCGCTCAATTTTGTTTGCAACTTGAGCTTTTGGAATTGTCATTCTTTCCTTTGCTTTTTTGGGGGACGGGAGAGGCTAGAAGACGATTGTTTTCGCGTTTTTGGAAGCCTTCCCGGGGGAAAAAAAGTTTGATTTAGCCAATATGTTGTTCGTTATAAAACATACTTTTTACGTGCAATTTTATTTAAATTTTTCGCGAGTTCGATATTGACAATAATTTGCTGTACGTGGGTTCGTTCTAAACGGGTTTCACTGTATAAAAATTGTACATTTTAGAATACCATAATATCCCGAGTCGTCGCCCTTGCCGCCTGAAATTCGTAAGAAAAGTGGGGTGGGCCGTGTCTCGGTGGGTAAGCGCAAAAGGTTTAGAAAAAGCTAAAAAACGCCCATATATATTTAGCGCGGCTACGCAAGAGATACATTAAACTCAGAACTTGAATTACTTTCATTGCTTTATACAAGGAATGCTCATGATGGAATGTTTTACTATCGCCAAGTCCGTTGCTTGCATATGCGTGATGAACACCGCCGACCGGCACAGAGCGCGAACACTTGTTCCGTGAAACCACGTTACTAAAACCTAGTCTTGTGCGAATAGTGGATTTTGAGTTTGAAGCGAATTCAAAGCGAATAGTGGTTTTGGCCGAATACAGTCGAACCTCGATATATCGAACTGCGCGGTGATGGCTGAAATAGTTCGATATAGCCAGAATTCGATATATTAAATCACATCAAAAACGCGTCAAAAACTTGTTAAAAGCGCGTGGCCGTCGCGCTCCGCGAAGCACCGACAGGCGGCACATGCCACTCTTGATCAAGCCACTTCTTTATTTCCTCTTCATTGGCGTCCTCACTTTCCCCCGAGACTGTCTTCCCGACAATGTTAAAGCGGGCCTTAAAACGTTGCAGCCAACCGCTACTGGCATTGAAGTTCTCGGCGCCGAGAATGAATGCAAAGTTCTTGGCCTTCTGTTGTAACATCGGTCCGGATACAGGAATATTCCGGGCCCTTGCGTCGATGAACCATTTGTGCAGCGACTTCTCAACATCTTCAAAGGCAGCTTTGCGTACACGCCGCGCGCCTGAGTGCTGGTTCTGTTCTGCCTTGGCCTTTACGTCACTCTTGTTTTTCAGTAGAGTACTGAAAGTGCTTCTTGGTAGGCCTAAAGCTTCGGTGACGCTCGACTTTTTTTCTCCATTCTCAACCCACTGGATAGCTTCCAGTTTTGCAGCAAATGTCAGGGACGTCCGTTTTTTAGCATTTGCAGCCATCACTCACGCGAGGCAACACGACACACGAAAGAACTACGATCACACGCGTAGCACTACCGATAATACCGAGGTCGGTGCGGCAAATGCAGTGCGTCGTTGACGTTGCGACAAACTATCCAGGCAGCGGCGTGCGTGCGCCGCTACGTTCAAAAGCGCGCCCTCGGCGTGTGTGGAGGCAGTCGGAAACGCCCATTGCGCCACCGCTATCTTCAAGGGTGTTGCGGAAAAGCTCGCCGCCTGTCAAAAGAGCGCGGACTGTTTGGGGTGGCGGAGTTCGATATATCCATTTTATGTCCGACCCCGTTCGAAATAAAAAATAAAAAATGCATGCGATTTTCCGCGTGATATAGAAAGCGTTTGATATAGGCAATATATCTATATATCCGTGTTCGATATATCGAGGTTTGACTGTATTTTCGAATCGAATATCGAATACTTTTTCCACACCTTTCACTACCACTGCGTAATGCTTAGATGAAAACCCAGCTAAACTTGTGAAGGTTGTTCTACTTGTTCATTTACAAGCTAAGTTTAATCTATCTATATTTATGAACTGTGAATTAAGAAGGTCTGATGTCTTGGGATGGCAAGTAAATGACAGATTTGACATAAAATGAATCATATAGAGATGGCCAACTATACCCAATTGAGTGAATTTACAAATCTTGCTATATAAAATATTCTTTCTTTAATCTCGAGTTAAGAGAGAATGAATCGCGCATGATGAATGCAGGCTGTAAGAGCATCTCTGCCCAACATAGTATACTCTTGCATAACAGTAAGTTTAATTTTTAAACTTTTACTACAATGTAGATATACACACTCACAAAGTTTCCATTTATTTTCAAATGCAGACGGCACGCGTGCACCATCCCGCGTTGAATGTATGCTTTTCTTCCAAGCACGCAATGGCGATATTCATACTTTTCCAAGTGTTTATCGCGGCAGGTTACCCCGTTGAGTGTGCTTCTTACCGAGCACCGATGTAATGCAGAGAAGCAACACCGCGGAGCTCGCTTTCGCGGGTATTGCTTCTCCGCAGCGCTCCGGTGCTCGCTAAGAAGCGCACTCAACGGGGCTAACTCGACGCAATCTACACTTCGAAAAATGCAAATAGTGCAGTTCTTCTCGAAGCGAATATCGAATAGGGTATTATTCTAAACTACTATTCGAAATTCCGAATATTCGCACAACCCTACTAAAACCACTATGTTCCCTTTGTTGAAAAAAAAAAAAAATTAACTAGGCACGGGTGAGCAGGCGATCGAGCGAGCAAAAGAAGCGACGAAGAGAGATGCTGGGTGAAGCTTCTCTGCAGTGCACCGGTGCACGCTGAGGAGCGCACATGGCAGAGCTAAATGCACCATCTGAACCGACGTATCACGCAACTTCCAAATATTAAGTCATGTTCGATACAAAAATCAAATCAAGTCACAGATTGTCTTAAGCGATAACTGAAAGCTCCAAGAGTTTGCGCAAGCTTACCGGATCTATCCGGCAGTGCAGCAATGCCTGAACTAACAGGTTCCATATTTATAGTGTGAAATAAACTTTTGGTCCAATGGGAGTTCTTTATTCACCACGTGTAGCAAACAGGTGCTGCCACCTCGGGGACAGAGCAAGGGTTGAAGCGGAAGCAACTTACGGCCCCAGCTCCTCCCGCCACCGTCTCGTAGTAGCCCAGGCTGTCGTCTCCAAATGTGATGTTGTTCATGCACCCCTGTAAGGCAGGCAACGAGGTTATTCCTACTGAAAAACACAATCTCACAGCAGACCACTGACAAGAATGGCACTAACAATGATGGCGAGCTATCAAGTTATTGGTCCATAATCTTAACAGGATCAGACGATTGAGTCTACTTTCGAAAGTTGTCAATTAGAAAACTGCACCCTTCCTCGAAAGCAGAAACTCTTTACCTCTATGCGCTCAAGATCATGCGCCATCGTGCTAGAACCTTAAAAAAATACTTCAGAAAATTTTAAACGAGAAGGTAGCCCCTTGCACTAAATAAAAATGGTACTTCTTTTTAGACAATTTCTGCTTAGATCACAATGACCTCGCAACAAATTTGATCAATTTGTGGCAATGTCCGATTGATGGGATGGCATTCAATGGTATTAACAGTGCGGAAAAAACGACAAGAAAAAAGAATGCCTTCGAGGACTCCAAAGGGTTTGTAGACCGCCATTTGAGAACCACTGGACTAAACCAATCAAATGCAGCGAATGTTTTGTGACTTGCGCTTTTACTATGAGAGTTTGTGGTTGTATGTGTCCGAGCAGTCGACTGTGCTCTGACCTAAAATAAAACAAACAATGCGGTGAGTAGAGACGCTGTGAAATACATATTTGAATTATTTTCCTTCTCTCCTACTTCTCCGAATATTAGGGTCCACCAATAATAGGATGTTTTTTCTTTTTTACTTCGCTTAAGCCCATCTTGGCACAGGTGGAGCAATTCTTAGCAAAAATGGCACTTTGACGCAAGATGTAGCAGGCTCTTGTTCATGGCAAAATTTGGCACAAATGGTGCAGCACCTCGATTGCTGCTTTTTTGTTAGGCCATGCCAAACTTTTTTCAAATATTTTTTTTTTCTTCGAACAGGGCCTAAAAGAGGGGCCAGTGCAGAAGGCTAAAAAGCCTGATCAGACACCGGTTCCTTACAGTTCACGCAAGTACAGTCAAACCCACTTATAACGAACGCGATAGTTCCGCAAAAAGTGGTCGTTTTATCAGTAGTTCGTTATATCTGGACTTACCTTTAAAACACGTTATAAATAAGGCTAATGAAGCTGGTATCGGTAGTTTCACTCTGCCAGCTTTTTATTTAAAGAAACTGCACGATTCTAACGCGCCCCCAATTCTAACGCGCAGGCAGATTCAGCTTTCAGATAATCAAAAAGTAAATTGCTGCCAATTCCACCACGCAAGTAAAATAATAGAAGATTGACCGCCTTATAGAACAGATTTTATGAAACACACGCCAAAACAAAAATAAATGCCGTGCACTAGTCCGACGATGGTTCTTCGCTGTCCACAAATCTAATTAATACTTGCTTTGGTCTAAAGTGTTTTAAGTGCCGCGCTTCTTGCGCATGTACGAGTGCACGGCCGTCACCTCTGGCAGGGTCGTCTTTCAAACAACACTTCCGGAGCTCGTCGGGTGGCTGGGATTGCGAGGCCACGCAGAGCTACTCCATTGTTATCTTTTTCCGCCAGCGTGATGCCCTTTTGTTTAAAATAAAACCTCCTAGTGGATTTTTTTTTCCCCCATCTTAAAGACAGACACGAGTCCGTAGACGCCAGAGAATGTGCTTGATACTGATACCAAAATGGTGAACGTAAACAAACGGTCACGATGGTGATGGGGCTAGTCATTTTACACCGAGCATCGAGTTACAGAGTTTGCGAATATAGAACGAACGAACGCAGCACAGTGCGAGAGTTGACTTCCTCCTTCTCCTCTTCTCCTTCCCGCACACGCACCATTGGCGGACTACGTGACCCGGGAGGGCATTTTTGCTTTTGTAGTTTTGTTTTCCGCACAGCCGTGAAAATGACCTTGAGCGTCTCGGGGAGCGCCGCGCCCAGAATGAAGCTCTTTTGATCTTTTTTATTTTTTTACTTTCGCGAGCGAAAGTTTTGCGCGCGGGAGTTTTTTTGTTTTTTTCTTTCGAAAGCGGACTTGAAGTGTTCGTTGTAACAGTATGATGCTTTAAAAAACGGTCGTTTTATCTGGACCAATTTTAATGGGTGGGGCCTTGAATTCGTATATTTTCTGAAAGCTGGTCGTTATAACCGATAGGTCGTTTTATGTGGGATCGTTATAAGTAGGTTTGACTGTAATTAGATAAGTGGACAGAAAAATGCATTCAGTTGAAAGTTGCAAACTCAAACATAGTGACCGGCACTGCCATTTAGGACAACGAAGGCTTTTTTAATGCGAAAGCATTAACTGTTTCATGGAGCGAGTTGCGCCAAACGGCACCTTAAATCTTTTCTCCCTTTCTCCAAGTGAAGCCGGCTCCCAGCTATGAAACCATGCGAAATGCTAGCCAACGGCACCTTGTTTCCCGGATCCTAAAGGAGCAGAGTAAAGCTGATAAAGTTTGGCTTCGGTCCCATTGGCTGGCGTGCGTCGACGAGGCTCCCATTGGCCGCTGCACGCCAGTTTCAACGACCGCCCACACCATGGCGCTGCGTGTCCGTCAGCGCGCCGTTAACACGAAGCGTCCAAGATCAGCACGCCCAGGAGAGCGTGCGTGCTGACCAGCGACGAAAAGTATGTAGCAGGCGGACGAGCGGCTTGCATGCAGTCTTGGGCAGTAACTAGTTACTAGTAATGCGTTACCGGTAACTAGTCACTTTTTCAGTAACTTCTACCTGTAACGCATTACTCTTTAATACTGGTAACTTGTAACTGTAACACTGTTACTTTTTTATTGGGTAATTGTAACCGTTTAGGCCGTTAGTTACTTTTTTGTTACTATATTTATTAGATCCCTTCCCCATATGGTGAAATTGCCATCTTGAAGTATTTTTTTCAAAACTCCTCGTTTACAAAAAAAAAAAAGAAAAAAGAGAAGCGTGGCCACACATTAAACAAACAACAAATTGCCTGGTTTAGCCCTCGACAAAGAACGGCTGACGGGCGAGTCAGCACGAAACCGGGGATAAAGGAGGCGGCGCCTGCCGTGGTAGGGGCGGCAAACAATGTCTGTTTCATTGACTTTGGCTCACTCTTCTCTTGTGACGACCATCTGGGGGTGTCGGCGGTCGTACAATGTCTCCGAGTATTCCGTCTGAGCTGTGTCTGCACCCCCCCCCCCCCTCTCCCCTCCCGTTGGACGGATATGTCCGTGCTGTCCTTTTAGGGGCGAAGCTCCTTAGGGGCTAGCCATGTCCGTATGTCCGTCCGCCGTAGGCCGGCGTCGGGTGCTCGTGCTTCTGCTCGTGAGATCACGTGCTCACGAGCACGTGAGCACATGCTCACATGCTCGTGTAGGGCAAAAAAAATAAAAAAAAAGATGAAAAAAAATTATGAAAAAAGAAAAAGAAGAAAAAAAAGAGTAGGGGGTTCTGAGATGCCATCCCATCTGTCTGCTTAAAAAAAGAAAAAGAAGAAAACCACACATTCTCCTACTGACATGAATGAAAAGGCTCAAAGAAAAAGAAGAAAAAAAAAAGAGTAGGGGGTTCTGAGATGCCATCCCATCTGTCTGCTTAAAAAAAGAAAAAGAAGAAAACCACACATTCTCCTACTGCCATGAATGAAAAGGCTCAAAGAAAAGAAAAAAAAGAGTAGGGGGTTCTGAGATGCCATCCCATCTGTCTGCTTAAAAAAAGAAAAAGAAGAAAACCACACATTCTCCTACTGACATGAATGAAAAGGCTCAAAGAAAAAGAAGAAAAAAAGAGTAGGGGGTTCTGAGATGCCATCCCATCTGTCTGCTTAAAAAAAGAAAAAGAAGAAAACCACACATTCTCCTACTGACATGAATGAAAAGGCTCGACATGCTGCGGCTCGGCGTCTACGCAGACAAGCACCACCAGAGCTTCGCCCCAAGCAACATCATTCACCACGTGGAGATGCGGTACATTCTTCACATCCAGCTGGTCGCCATTTCCTCTTCCCCATCAGTTTTCAAAGAAGCCGTCCCATATTGAGCAGAAAGCCTGCGTTGTTCAACTTCTTCATTCTCTCCGGAGCCGCTCGACTAAACACGAAGGCAGGTTCAAGTGTAATTGCCTTTTTCGTTGATAGCCTCAAGAAACATCCCAATGGAAGGACACTTTGTTGTGGAACCTATGCGGTGCACCAGCTGAAGTGATTTCCGGAAAACACGTGTCTTAGGTGAGAGAAACAGCTATTTTTGATGCATGTATGCGGACTGGTCTTCCACAGTTGGCGTTTCCGAAACAGATGGGTGGTCGTCGTACACTCGTAGAGCACCAGAAGGCCTCCCTTTCCCCCTTTATTCTTTTGAAGGCGTTTGAATTGCTATGTATAGGCCTGCTTCCAAGTATATCCCATAAAGTAGTTATGTGACCACCTGTGTCCTCATTCGTTTCAAAACATAAAAAAAAAAGTTTATTGGCACGGGTTGATGACAATTTTGAAAAACCGGTGATTCTAAGTTATACCAATTATTGAAAATAAATTATGCACATCAAAATACTGAAACGGCGAATGACGCAAAAAAGAAACACCCTTTGGGTTTAAATTGTTCTAATTTCTCAGTTTACCTTTCTTCTCACTATAGTGCAACAAATAAAAAAAAAATGTTATTTTGGTTTGTGATTTCTTGTGTCAAATTTCGTACTGTAACGAGAAAGTAACCACGTTACTGTTTTTGCAGTAACTGTAACACGTTACTTTTTGAAGCCGGTAACTGTAACAGGGTTACTTTTTCTCCTTAGGTAACTGTAACTGTAACACTGTTACTTTTTGCTGGTATCGTGCCCATGACTGCTTGCATGCTTTCACATTCACAACTCATAGGAAGTGCTTAGGTGTGCCTCGAGCCTTTTAATGCAAAAACATTAACTCTCTCATGGAGCAAGCCGACGTCATCAGCTTTGAAGCCGTGCCAAACGGCACTTTAAATCCTTTTGCTCCCGGGCCAAGTGAAGCCAGTTCCCAGCTATGAAACCACGTGAAAAGCCTTGACAACGGCACCGAAATTCCCCGATCTCAAAGGAGCGGAGTAAAGCTGATGGATTTTCGGCTTCTGTCCCATTGGCTGGCGCATTGGCGAGGCTCCCATTGGCTGCTGCGCGTCATTTTCAACGACGGCCATCCCATGGCGCTGCATGTCCGTCAGCGCGCCGCTAACACGAAACGTCCTAAGTCAGGGAGGTAAGGAGAACGCCATCTCCTCGCCGGCAGACAGCGCCGCTCTGCTGTCTACGCAAATACGCTGCAGACGAAATAAGGGAGCGGAAGAATGATGTACATGCTTTCGCATTCACAGGGGTGGAACTCATGAAATGTACTTGGGAGCAGCCACGGGAGCAGCTGAAACAGCTGTTTTGGAGCAGGTTAGGAGCAGCTAAAACTACATTCTGGAGCAGGCTAGGAACAGCTCAGATCAGATTTTGTTGCACATCAGCTTGTGTCTTAGACAAGCAATTTCAATCGTGCTTAGCAGCACAGATGAACATATGTGGTTAGGGACCTAGGTAGATGCGATAACAGTGTAACAGATGTGAAAACTTGAAACTTTGTGAGCCTTAATGAGAACCAAAAAGCAAGTACCATATGTTTCTGAAGATAGTGTCCTTGATATTTTCTGAGTGGCTTTCAGCTGTTCAAAATGCAAACCAGCACTGCTATCGCACAACCCACACGTGCTCGACATAGTAATTATATGAGCGAACCACGTGAGGTGCGTAAGCAACGGACGTGCAGTTGCGCGGAGGAACAGGGCAACAAATTTCGAGTTTATCCTATTGTGCAACTCAATATCGAAGCAGCAGACTACGATTAACGGAGTTATCGTATTTGAAGCGATAAGCAGGAGCAAGGTTAAAGTACGCCGAGCAAATTACTGCTCGCATGAGAGCTGCTGGCCGGCAAGGTTTGGGATCAGACCGCCTTTCTGTTCTATCAAATCACGATTTATATTGCGGGAATCCGGTTCCAACTTCTAACGATGAAGTACTAAAAGGAATCTTTTGCTCATTTGTTTTCGACTGGCCGACGTCCGGACACCGGGCCGACGTCTGGATACCGGGCCGCAGACCCTCAGGCAATCTGACGCTTAACGACTCCCTCACCTCGGGCGACTTGCTTAACCGCTTATGGTTGAAGAATAACAATCCAGCCGTAGGTGGTGTAGTGCTTGGAATCGGACCCCCGAGTTTTTTTGCGCGCTTCCAACTCGGGATACACAGGGAGAATAAACAGAACAAAGGATTGTAAGGCCAACGAAGCTAAACGCACTCATTGTTGCCAATCGAGTCGATAGAAACCGAAACCAAGAAAAAATACAATTGTTTTGGCGCACGTTGTGCGATTTGGTGCATAATGGCACGAGGCATTGGCTGTGGCGCAGTTTCCACGACATGGCATAGTATGGCGCCGACAAATGCGTCAGGTGCAAAATGATGCAAATGGCGCAGCCGTTCCCCCCCTGCATTCACAACTCATAAGAAGTGCTTAGGTGTACCTCGAGCCTTTTTTTTCTTCTTTTTCCGTTAAAATTCTTACCCCTTCCTCTCTAATCGCTTACGCAAGGTTCTCAGCTTTGTCAATACTCATCATTATATCTGTGGCGCTGCTCCAAGTTTGTTCGTTAAAACTGGGCTAAAATTTCTCAGAAAGTGTAACAGCCAGAACGTGCAAAGAACGTAATTTGGACATATTCAATATTCTGTGCCTCACCTGCGAAGCGGCGCAAGTGCCGAAGGCCTTGAAGATGACGTCCACCACCCTCTGCGAGGTGAGCACGTTGCCGCCCACCACAGCAGCATCGGCTGACGGATTCAGCAGTGAGTGGCTGGGGAGCACCACTTGTACAGGCGCCAGGCAGCCCTGAAACGAATGTTGCCTCAAACAATGTTGCACAAGCGACATCAACCAATCCTATTTCAAAGGGTGCCAACTGCAAGTGGTCGGTGCACGAGGGGGGCTCGTTGTCATTTCATGTCTATCTGGATGCGCGTAGTGCGGGTCTAGCCGAAACCACTGAAGAAGCTACGCTTAGAGAATTGACACTCCGTCGGTCGGTTATCTTACGGGCTCCATCCTTTTGGTGCTTAGTGTAGGGTGGACGCCATCGACCATTCTTACCATTGCTCGGATTGCGAAGCCACGCACTGCTGCTCCTTTATTACCTTTTTCCAGCCAGTGTGTTGGCCTTTCGTTTAAATAAAGCTTCAAACTTTTGTCTTCCTTTTTCCATCTGAACGGCAGACACGAGTCTGAAGACACGAGAGAATTCATATGATATGGATACCGAAATGGTGATGGATGAATGGATGGATTTTAATGGCTATACCTTTTGTAACGGGCGGTAGTTTGCGCCACCCAGCATAAGTCTAAAAAGACAAACATGATTCCTCCCACCCTTCTAAGCCAATTTTCTCCTCCTATCACCAGGCAATGTGGGATGTCAGCAGGATGACCTTTGGAGGATTGGGCAAAAAAAGAAACTAAAAAACATCACCCCCCCTCTTCCCCCCCGGCGAGGAAGTCACCAATTTTCCTCTGGTCAAACGTGGTTGGCGTTACCTCAGCTCCGTACCCACTGGGGGACAGGGTTGAGACTTTGGCCCAGAGCCACGCGGGATAGAGTCCCAATTTTCCTCTGTCCCGCCTGTCCCCAGCTGTGCTAGTTAGTTGTGCATCATTCAATTTTCCCTAGATAATTACCACCAATTTTTTAATCGCTTCTTTGCGACTCTAATCCTTTTCTCTTCCGTCCTTCCATCAATGCCAGTTAAACCCAGGGCCCCGGCCAAATCCGTTACCCCTTCAGGGAGGGCAGGGCGAAGCCCCGTGCACTTTTTTTGAAAACCAAGTGCTCTAGTATCTCGCCATCATTATGGCAGGCAACACATAATGTGTCTATGTCTCCTGAAATTTAGCCCTATACGTCCTCGTCCTCAGAACTCCCATTCTCGCCTCGAACAGCAAAGAACTTCCCAGTGAATCGTCAAACACATTTTCCTTTCTTATGTCCTGCTTTCGTGACCTGTACACTGTTAGAGCTGTATTTTAGGGGCGAAGCTCCTTAGGGGCTAGCCATGTCCGTCCGCCGTAAGCCCGGCGTCGGGTGCTCGTGCTTCTGCTAGTGAGATCACGTGCTCACGAGCACGTGAGCACATGCTCAGGTGCTCGTGTAGCGCAAAAAAAAAAATTGGAAAAAAAAAAGATGAAAAAATTATGAAAAAAGAAAAAGAAGAAAAAAAAGAGTAGGAGGTTCTGAGATGCCATCCCATCTGTCTGCTTAAAAAAAGAAAAAGAAAACCACACATTCTCCTACTGACATGAATGAAAAGGCTCAAAGAAAAAGAAGAAAAAAAAGAGGAAGGGGTTCTGAGATGCCATCCCCTCTGTCTACTTAAAAGAAGAAAAAGAAGAAAACCCCACATTCTCCTACTGACATGAATGAAAAAGCTCAAAGAAAAAGAAGAAAAAAAAGAGTAGGGGGTTCTGAGATGCCATCCCATCTGTCTGCTTAAAAAAAGAAAAAGAAGAAAACCACTCATTTTCCTCTGGGATTGTCCAAGTAGTGCAGAAGAAAGAAAGAATGCTTTGGAGTCGCTCTCCCAGCCTGTGAGACCAAGCTGCCTGCAAGAATGGATCCTCCCTGTCGGCTGCCCCGAACACCGGAAGGCAATATTAGATTCCCTGATCGACTACATAAAGTCGGCAGGGCTTGTACATTGTCTATAACTCCCTTCACCTTCCACCCCTTCCTCCTGTCACCAATGTCTAGTTTCAAGGGCGACAGGCATCCCCCACCCTCAGTTCCACAAATAAAACATTTTCTCTCTCTCTCTCTCTCTCTCTCCTACTGACATGAATGAAAAGGCTCAAAGAAAAAGAAGAAAAAAAAGAGGAGGGGGTTCTGAGATGCCATCCCATCTGTCTGCTTAAAAAAAGAAAAAGAAGAAAACCACACATTCTCCTACTGACATGAATGAAAAGGCTCAAAGAAAAAGAAGAAAAAAAAGAGTAGGGGGTTCTGAGATGCCATCCCATCTGTCTGCTTAAAAAAAGAAAAAGAAGAAAACCACACATTCTCCTACTGACATGAATGAAAAGGCTCGGCATGCTGCGGCTCGGCGTCTACGCAGACAAGCACCACCAGAGCTTCGCCCCAAGCAACATCATTCACCACGTGGAGATGCGGTCATTTTTTCTGCATTCTTCCTTCCCACATTTTCCTCTCTGCCTCCTTCACCCCCTTTTTCACTGAAGTAGTCTGTTCAGCCCCATCACCAGTGTGCAGTTATTTAAATGGAAGCTTTCAAGTTCGGTTTGTCCATTTTGTGTTTAAACTTTTCACGTATAATACTTGAATACCTTCCGTGCCCACCGCATACCGTATTTACTCCCGTAATGAATGCATTGTTTTTCCCGAAAAATTAGCACATATTTGGGGGGGGGGGAGGCGTTCATTACAGGGGGTAAAATTTTTGCATTTACACATTTCGTGCAAATGTCATATTAGGTGCCAATATGACACAGCAAGGTACTGTGGCACGTCTCCAGTGACGGAGGCGCACCCACGGCTGGTCGGGGGCGCACCACAGCCATGGTGTGCCCCCGACCAGCCGTGGCGCTTTTGGGGTGCCTTTTGCCGAAGGAAAAGCGCCCTCCGAAGCTCGCTCAGCATGAAAAGTGACGCGACCGTTCTTAGGTGATATATATTGCTAGCATCCCGCGGGCATGCTCAGGTATAATCCGCGACTATGCGTATAAGAACTCGTACGAAGTCCAACTGCCGATTGCCGAAGCCCGCTCGCATGGATCAAGTTTCGTTCACCGGGAGGCTACCAGACACTCTCAGCCTACAGCGCAGCCTGCACCTCGCTGTGCCATTCTGTTGCGGATTGCTTTGCTTTGCTTTAAAACATATTTATAAGCGCATTTACCCGGAGTATATGAAATTAGGCCTAACCACTTTCATGATTTCACTGTCCAAAAGCGGACCACAGACGACGGCTTGTTTGTTGACACTAATGCATCCGATAGGTGAAGAATGTCTGAGGCTTGGCAATTCCTCGACCCCAAGCTTCGTCAAGTGTGTGCGACACTCGGTTTCACGGTTGATCACTTCCATAACTTCCGCAACTACGCACTTGCGGCCCTAACGTGAGCAGCCTCGCTCGGCTTCACTTGGCTTGGCCTGACCGCTTGGCGGCAAAAGAAAACTGGCTTGGTGGCTTGCTAAATTGGACGCAATTCGAGACTCGCGGATTTAAAAATTGGAGGTGCGTTGATTACGGGAGAGAAAAAAAAAAAAGTCAAAATATTGATGCCCGTTGTGGGGGGTGCGTTTATTATGTGAGTGCGTTTATTATGCGAGTAAATACGGTATCATCCATTTCGAACAATCTTTGTTCAAGTTTCAACTAACTAACTGCCTCCCAGCTCTCAAAAGACGACCAGCCCATGTCCCCCTGTACTCCCTCATTTGGTGTCTTTCCATGTTCTCCCAGTGCTAATCTGCCTACGCTTCTTTGTCGAATTTCTAATCCTGACTGAACCTCTGATTTCATGCACAGTACTGCATTGCCAAAAGACAGTCCTGGTTAGGGTGACCACCTTCCTGCCGGCGAAATGCGGGACACCCTGACTGGAGCGGGGGGGGAGGAAGTAAGAGGAGGACGGTATTTTCACGACTCAAGAAAAAAGTATTACAGGAAATTCACCAACACGCACACCCCGAAATCCTGTGCTGTACGAAAGCATATTATACACCTGAAAATTGAGTACGGCAATCAATCTAAAATAATTTTGACTAACAGTAATATTTTTTGTTTGATTGTAATGGTAAATGTTTCATTAAAAGTGTGTAAGTAAAAAACAAAAAATGACTGTACCAGACCCCAATGCATAAAAAGGAAATAAGAAACAGTAAGTATTTTTCGGCTTATTGTTTTCTATCGATATCGATAGTTACTCTTATACTAACATGCTGCTACACAAAATTAGAACCTCATGTTTTTATTTTTTCGACCGTTGTAAGTTGCAGGTTTTTGCCTTGTGTGGCCATCTTCACTAAAAAAAAAGCTTTCCACAAAAAACCTTTCGCATGATACAGTGTGATTTGCAAATATTTACAATAGTTTATTCTTTGAACTTTTGGCGAGCAATTTTCGCTTGCAATATTTTGCCATAAAGGGGAGAAGCACAACGGCGCATGCGCGTCTTTCACCTGCAAAAACGACGGTCGCTTCCCGCAGTGCGTGGATAGAAACAACATACCATCGAGATTCACACGTTTATCAGCTACCTCCGCGCTTTCCCGTGGCCTGTCGTTCGGAACCGCCATAATTTGCGAAGTGAATATTACGACAATGTGAAATGCGGGACATTTTGAAGATTTTGGTATTTCTTGCGGGACGCGGGACACGAGCCCTCAATACGGGACAGTCCCGCGAGTCGCGGGACGGGTGGTCACCCTAGTCCTGGTACCATCACTCCTTTGCATATACCTCTGACAACTTCATATCTATTATAGTTCCATAGTGCCTTGAGCTTCATAATAACAGTGCAACCCACTTACAACGATACCACATATAACGATGTATCGCTTATAATGATCAGTTTCTAGTCCAGATACAACGATAATCGGTTATAACGATTGAAATTTTGGGTTTTCTCATTATCGCTATAAGTGGGTTGCACTGTAGATGAATTTCTTTTCCCTTTTCTAATTATATTCTTCTCAAGTTCCTCTAGATATTTCCTTCCCTCATTGAGCCAGACTCCCAGATATTTGTATTTTCCTACATGGTCTATTACAATGTTTTGTAATCAGGGGGTTCCCTCTTTTAGTCATTAAACACCTTTACTACAGACTTGTCACTGCTAAAACTCATGCCCAAGGTGTACCCTTCCTTTCCACCTATTCCAGCTAGTTCCTGTAATGTTTCCTGGTTATCTGCCATGAGTACTATGTCATCTGCATATATCAGTCCTGGTATTAACTGTACTACATTTCTCCCTCCTTCCATATAACTCGCATCAAACCCCAAGTTGCACTGCTCTAATTTCTCTTCCATTTCACTGAGATATATCATGAAGAGCAGAGGTGACAGTGGACAGTCCTGCCTGACTCTAGCAAAAATTCTAATAGGAATATCTATGAGACCAATAGACATTTCTATGAGACTAATAGGAACTCCTATAAGACTAATAGCAATGCCTATGAGACTAATAGTAACTCCTATGAGACTAATAGGAATCCCTATAAGGCTAATAGCAACTTGTATGAGACCGATAGGAATCTCTATGAGACTAATAGACATCTATGTTTACTTGAATTTATTATCATTTTCGTTTTAAATTGTAATATAAAAAGTATTTGCATATTTTTTTTTTCATTTCTTAGTGGTACAGATATTTTAAACATATTCAATTTTGAAGCTACTTTTTTCCATTATTCGTATTCGGTTGATATTCGAAAATTTTAATATTCGCACACCCCTATACTCTGTTTCACCTTATGTTGTACCGCAGCGAAGGTTACAAGCGCGAGCTCCTTGCTCTGGGGCACATTTCGGCGGCACAAGCTCTCATGCATTAGGGGCAGCTGCCAACGCTATGAGCTTGCGCTTCTAGACTTCGCTGCGGTGCAACATAAGGTGAAACAGAGTATAGTGAATACTTCAGTCTAAAGTCTATGGTTACCAAGAGAGTAGTTAATAAGTAGCATTTTCAATCGGAAATTTGTTCTCGCAAGCGGCACTCTGCATCGGTCCGGGCCACGCTGAAAGAAGAGAGAGGCGTCTAAACGGCGCTGCCTGCCACGGAGCAGGCGTGTAAAAAGGTTTGCTCCCATTTCTCACAAATGCCGCGAGATGGCGCACAATAACGGAAGTTTGAGAAACTGTCCTAATCGCGCTCATGTTTGGAGGGCTGCGCGGTGCGTGCTTGCGCGCGGAGCTCCGACCCGACGCTGCTCTCGCCGAGAGTGCTCGACCCCAGAGTGGAATTTCGGCCCCCCTTCCGGCCTCGTTCCAACGCCTCTCCGTTCTTCCGCCGTGGCCTGACCTACGGGCGCGATGCGAGGTCGGATTTGGAGCCGTTGGTGTGGCCCCTGAGCACACGCAATCCTTGTTCCCGAGCCTCACCTGGTTGAGGGGGATGTCGTGCCCCACCATGCAGCGCAGGCAGTACAGGATGGCAGACAGCGTCACGGCCCGGGGAGCATTGCAGTTGCCGTACACCTCTTGCCCCGTGCCAGAGAAGTCAAACACCGCAGAGCCCTGCACCGGGAGACCCCGTCAACGGCCTGAAAGGCTCAGCCGAGCATCTCGTGTCCGACTGCAACGACGGCCGAGCCGAGGGCTGGTGCCAGTAGCCCCAGAATCTACGGGCGCATCATCCCAAGTGAAAACGTGCGCTCTTCTCTGCGGTACACTCGCATAATGCAAGTTATCCCTACTACAAACACACACAAAATGCAAATCAAAAAGAAAAGTATAAACGAAAAAGAGTATAAACAATGAAAAGTATAAACAAATAAACTTCCATGTATAAAATTGATGCCAATTAAAACCAAACTCCCACAAAAATAGATAAAAAAAAAACCCTCAAAAACCTAGTTATGATTGGGTTTGTCCCTATCTGTTCTAGGACAGGCCACCCTCGTAATATAATGTGTATACGCATACAGTCGCCGACCGATTTTTCGGTCTCCGATAATTCGGACTTGTTCGATATTTCGGACCTAAAGGCGGAACCGTGACTTACTCCACAGAAATAGTGTATATTCACGACCAATGTTTCGGACAGCTAAGTCCGAAAGTTTGATTATTCGGACAAAATCGTCGCGAGCGATCGGCGTCGAGAAGCGGCCATTTTGAATTCTATGTTGTTGGCTGCAAATTGATTGGCTTGGCTTCGCAGCGCTACTTGAGTGCTCTTGAGTTCTACCGCTAGGTGACGATATGCTAGCCCTTTTTTCCATTTAGCGGCACATCATCATCATCATCATTATCGTTTTGCTTTGTTTTTTCGTTTTTTCGCGTCGCCAGTCGCCATTTTGCGCGCGTGGATTTGCGCCTCTCATCTTGTTCGGACAACGCTGGCTTGGACGTCATGGCCCCATCTGTTGTTCTGCCACCGCGATGTGTCAAAAGTACTCGACCATAACGCTAGAAAAGAAGGCAGCGATTCTCAAGCTAACAGAAAGTTGCCGAACGGAAACGGAGGTGTAACCTGAAACTAGGCACCATTTACGGCTTTTTTAAGCCCACTTGGAAGTAATAAAGGCAAGTTTTTCAATCTGCCGATTTTTCGGACTGCTCTATTATTCGGACGTTTTTTCGGACCCCGCGAAGTCCGAATAATCGGTCGGCGACTGTATACTGGGTGTACACCGGTGCACAAGGTACAGCGGAGACAACAAGATCGATGCAGCGGGTTCACATTCGTTGGCACACCATCGAAGGAACGAACCTACTGCTCCAGTCTGGGTGTCAGAAAACCAACCGCCTCTTTCGATTTACCCACCCCGACCTACAGCGGTGCAAAAAAGTGCAGGGTAGTGAACTTGCGGCGCGTGCACCAAGATATAGGTCGCATTCGTAAATGAAATACGGCGACGTGCACCGATTGCAGATGGTGCACAAAGTAAATCTAGAGCCAGCAAATCAGTCATGTGCACGGTCCGTAGGCTCCCACCCTGCTCCATCCACGCCAAGAACCAAATGGTTCTCTGGTGGCCATTCGAAGCAAGTAGGGGTTCCGCGAGATGGAAAAAAAAAAATTGGAGAACTTCAGATCCGAGCACGGCACATTTAGTGGCTCGAGGTAAATCGACGAAGCCCAACGTCTCGGGAACTTTGAACGGGGCATGGCACCTCTTCCTCCTCGAGCTGCACGCGCAGGCAGATGTGCGAGCCGTCGTCCATGCAATCCTGGGCCTCCAGCTGGGCCCTGCCCAGCCTCTCGCGGGTGCTGGCTGCCACCCCCCGCAGCAGGTCCCGGACGGCCAGCTCGGCGTTCCGCTGCACGTGGCCCATGTAGGCCTGCACCGCCGCCAGCCCGTAGTGATCGATGAGCTCCCTCACCAGCTGGATGCCCTGCAAGGAGAGGGCCACCGCCCTGGTTGAACGACCCTGTGGCATGAAGGCCGTCCGGTTTGCAGCGAATCGAGTTCTCAATCTTCCGGGGAAGGAAGGAGGACAAAGAGCTCGAGCAGACGACGCTACTCCGACTCTCAAAGGACAGATTTGTGGCCTTAACGCCGCTTCGGTCCCTTTGACAACAGATAGTTACACCGGGGCCATCCATACGGGTAGAAAGAAACAAAGACAGGAGAGCTCTGGTTGGAATGATTAGTGGGTAGATGCAAAGCTACCTGCCTTTGTCTCTACTCGCTCTTCAAATGCCGGAGACTGGCATCCAAATGCGTTTGAACAGTGTGCAGAGACTAAGGCAGTTAGCTTGCCGTCTCCCCACTCATCACATTCCAATCTGAGCACGGTGTTCCGCCATGCGCTCTTGTCTCGCCTCTGTTTCCACCCATATTGGCTCTACACTGGCCACATCTAATCTGCAGTACAAGATGGCGTCAATCCAGAGTCTAGAAGTGATATCAAATGAACTGGAAAAAATTGGCGTCTGAATGTAGAGAGTGGAAATTTTTATTTTGCGCGTAATTTAGCAGTGAGTTTTACCTTCTGGGCCGGAGACCTGGTCGTGAAAAAGGCTCGCAGCGTCTTCGTGCAGCAATAAGGGCACGAAGGGACGTCGTGCCCTTATTGGTGGTAGAATGTGGTGCTCGGTGGAAGCCGGTCTTTTCTATTCCACTCTCTGGTACAACAGTTGGTCAAGGTAGAACATTTCCCATCCCAAGTCCAAGCAGTTCTAAAGCCCATGAGACGCACTGCCAGAGTCGAAGGAAAGGCCATCGTAACTCGCAAGACGAAGAGCCCGACGCTTTCCGTCGTAGACTCGAATGAAGAAAGGCCCTAAAGATCCCTCGACAATCTGTTGGCAGTGGCGAGGTACTTGCCCGTCGCCTACTTCACGGAGAACTGGTCCCAGGCTAAGGAGGAACTGCTGCAAGTGAAGTGGAGCCCAGCAACCAGAGTACCAAGCAGGAACTTTTAGAACTTCTGGAATGACTACAAGGTATCCAGCACTTCTTTCTCGATTTGATCGTACCACCGCTTGATAGTAGTTGGCGCCCCCGACGCCGAAGCGAAGGAGGCTTGTCACTCCGCGATTGGAGTGACAAGCCTCCTAAAGGAGCACCCAGCCCACGCGAGCTGGCATCTGCAACAATGATGTGAAGAACTCTGCATTGCAGCGAGCCATGCAGGCACTATAGTCGGAGACAGGTTAAGAGATTGGGGGAAGCTCCTCGCACCTCTTTGCACTTTAGCAGAGCCAATGCTGGAGGCTTTCCCCTCCCCAGCATTCGCTCTGCTAAAGGGGAGAGAGGAGTTTCCCTCTTAACTTGTCACCGACTAGAGATCTTTCCAAAAAAAAGGGCTTCTGGCCAGTTCCATTTTCAGCGTTCGTGCATATGGCGCGTGATTTGCTCGCCTTGCAAAGCGACAAACGTGCACATGCTGGAACGTGCAGATTGCACGCCGAACTGTGGATTTGTAAACATTGAAACGGTGTATAGATGCTACCATTCTCTTCAGAGAGCCGAAGGCTGTAGCTTCAGCAGTTCCTCAGGTCCGCACTATGTCCTTGTTCGAGAGAAAGCCGGTCGGCACCGCAACACCCGACAGGTCAGGCCAAAATCGTCCGACATGGTTCGACTTGTCCAGGAGCCTGCAGTCGTGCTCCGACCGATCTTAGCAGAACGCGACAGTGTCGTCTACCACGTTGACGCATCCTTCCATTTCATCGAGGATCCGCAACAGCTGGCATTGGAATGCCTCGGGGGCAGAAACAATCCCGAAGAAAAGGCAACAATAACAGTGGCGACCGAAGGGAGTGAGAAATGCGAGAGAAGCACAATTTTTAAATTTGTTTGAACTAACCAGAAATAGGAAATGTCAGTTTTTGAATTACTGCGAGCCTATTTGTTTCTTATAAAAACGTATCGAGCTTCTAAAGTAATTCATCTGTATAAGATTGTGGTCAAATAAAATGTCTTCGAACCCCTTACTGTTGTTGACCTCAAAGTTCTCCATCAGCCAGGATTACACTTTTTCTTGTTTGTAATATACAGTCAAGCCCGGTTATATCACACCCGGGTATTTCGAATTATTGTTTATATCAAACAGTCAAACATCCCCTTGATGTAATAGTATAGGAGCGTTGTTTTTCTGTATCAAACTCCCATGGCGGGGACACTCAGTATAGAGAACGAAGCTTGGCCATGGGTCGTCGCTTCTCTCGCGGTTGAATTGCACCAGTGGTGCGCACATAGCTCGCGTTGCGGAGCTGGCAGACCACCAAGCCGGCACACCTGTGCACGGGAATATGCAGCGCAGCAAAAAAACAATTGCAAAAAAAAAAAAATAAAGTGGAGGATAGCAAAAGCAAGGGGAAGGGCACGTGCACGCAAAGGGAGGACCCGCTCTTGGTTGTAGCGGTTGTACTGCACTGGCTAAATTTCTCATCCACAGCTGGGAGACTCGTCACCCCTGGAGGCAGACTGAGTTCTAGGCTGTATAAACATACATACAACCTAATTTTTTTTAGAGATCTAGCTGATCATGCGATTGCGCCACGCAGCCGCCCTGACTTTGCGCCATCTCTTTCCGTGTGCAATAGTTCTGCCGATAGAGGGCGACATAAAAAAGCAATAAACTAAAAATACATTTTTTTTTTTTTTTTGGAGGGAGCAAGTTTTACTTTTATCACTTAAACCAGTAAAAATAAATAACAGAAGGAATTCCTGCAAACTGACGAACCAGAAAATCAAGCGGTTAAATAACACGAGCCAGATATCACCGATAGCCGTGGTCAGCTCTAAATTCATATCCGAATCCATAATTGTGAAAGTGGTTCATCGCATTTGTGCTTACGATGATGCACGTGCCGTTGCAAACTTCATCAAATCTATCGCAGCGTCTGCGTCACGACCACTTCCCCAACTCCGGAATCCAGACATCATGGCAATCTAAAAACAAATCACGCTAAAGCAAGAAAAGAAAAAAAAGAATTTAGGTTGGTTTTTTGGGTTTGCCAAGCTCGAACCATATTGCGCAGTCCAAAAACAAGACAGAAAACTCGACCACGAGTTGACACTAATTGGCGAGTTCCACATTATTCGTAGTTTCTAAAGTATTCGAAGAACTTCGAACAGCGAAAGTGCGAAGTGATTCAAATCGAATAGCAAGCATTATTGGCAAAGTATTCAAAGTTTTGAATATTCGCACACCCCTACTTTTCCTTTTTTTGCCTTCCTTTTTTTTGCTTCCTGACTTTAGTGAGGTTCCTTTTTTGTTGCTTGCTTAACTTTATTCTATGGAAACACAGCGGTGTTTTTGATCTTCACCAACTAAGCTCTACTGCATTTAGCAGCTCTTAGAGGCCCTAGCAAAAATTCTAATAGGAATATCTATGAGACTAATAGACATTTCTATGAGACTAATAGGAACTCCTATAAGACTAATAGCAATGCCTATGAGACCTAATAACATTTCTAGATGACTAATAGAACTCCTATAAGACTAGATAGCAATGCCTATGAGAAAAATAGACATTTCTATGAGACTATAGGAACTCTATAAGACTAATAGCAATGCCTATGAGACTAATAGACATTTCTATGAGACTAATAGGAACTCCTATAAGACTAATAGCAATGCCTATGAGACTAATAGACATTTCTATGAGACTAATAGGAACTCCTATAAGACTAATAGCAATGCCTATGAGAAAAATAGACATTTCTATGAGACTAATAGGAACGCCTATAAATGCTATGAACCAATAGACATTCAGAATAGCAATGCCTATGAACTAATAGACCTTTCTATGAGACTAATAGGAACTCCTATAAGACTATAGCAATGCTATGAATAATAGACATTTCTATGAGACTAATAGGAACTCCTATAAGACTAATAGCAATGCCTATGAGACAAGACATTTTTATGAGACTAATAGGAACTCCTATAAGACTAATAGCAATGCCTATGAGAAAAATAGACATTCTATGACATAATAGGACTCCTATAAGACTAATAGCAATGCCTATGAGACTAATAGGAATCCCTATAAGGCTAATAGCAACTTGTATGAGACCAATAGAAATCTCTCTGAGACTAATAGACATCTTTATCACATGAGTAGAGATGTGTATTAGACTAATACAAAACTGTATTTGTCTAATAGAAATATTTATTAGGTTAATGTATGCCTTCTATTAGAATAACACAAAGTTTCATAGACTAATACAAGCATTCTGTTAGTCTTATAGAATAATAATTAGACAAATTTACACATTCTAATAAACAAATGGAATGCTTATTAGAATACTTGTAGCACAGCCATTCCGGCCATTACAATATTAAATGGGCATATTAGAACAATTGAAACTCAACACCACCAAATAAATATGAATGAATAACTGAGATTTATTAGATGTGGAAACCCTTAATTGTGAGCTCGTCCCCACCGATACTTTCAACTAGCTGGCAAACAGAGGTTTCTGCTTTGTAATTTTTTTTATCAAACATAGGAGTGAATGTTTACAACAAATTGTCTTCATTGGATCTACAACTCAAAAAGACGAAGATGGACCATTCATTCATTCATCCATTTATTTTTTGTGCTCATGAACAGCTTTTACCTTTGTAATGAAGTTCAATATACATACAGCAAAATGGGGTACGAAAATTCTAGTGATAAATAAGGAAACACTTGAACGCTATACAAGATGGGTTAAAAACGTCACTACCTGGAGCATTTATGGTACTATAAAAGTTTTGAATATGTGTCATGGGGCAAGTTCGGAAGATTTGATTAATTTCGAGAACCACGAGTTCCAGAAATAACAGGCAAGTTCAAAATTGGAACTTAGTTGTGCCCAATAACAGCAGAGCGAGGTTGAAAAAATTACAAGGAAAAAGATGTAGGCTCTGTGGCTGTCGGCTCCGTGAAAGCCGGATTCGCCGTCGCATTCTTGCGATATCGGTATACTGCCGCTGCGCTTGCCTGCGGCACGGCATCGCTTGCTCTTTTCCTGCGCTGTAGCTCTGTTGTTCTCGGTATTCGGGCCAGGATCCAGGTACTTTTTTTGTTTGCATACGCGGGCATTTTGGCGTGAACGAGAAAGACCTGAAACATCCGAGGAGCAAACCGCCACGGAACCGCTCGAATCGTCCGCCATTTTTCTTGTTGGAAGATCTATGGCTATGGCTATGGATAGGAGTGGCTACCAGTGGATTTCATTGACTATTATCCCTGTTACCTTTGCACTGCTGGCATTCGTTCTTGCGGCTGCGAGTTAATTGGTGGCTGCAGGGCGGCATTTGAAACATTAGCAAAAGTTTTTCATAAGTATTATAATATAAATTGTATTTTAAGATTATTTCGTACCAACACATGAATTTTCACGTGATGGTAGTTGTCACACTGGTGGCGCCGCAGCGGCAGCATACTGCACGTCCTTCAAAACTTCGAATTGACAGCAGTCCTTAGTCCCCCGAATCCCTCCCAAATGCGAAGTAACACGTGTGTCGGAAAAATCAAATCCTGTCTACTTGTGCGGAAACATGCATGTGTACGTCCGGTTTTAGGACGGCGACGCGACCGTCGTTATTCCGTGTAACGATATAAAACATTTGAGCACAGTTGGACTTGCGGACTTCAAACGCCAACCGTTGGTACGACGTGTGGTGGAAGGACACCAATCAATCTGGCTATTTTCGAGCCCAAATCATGAAGATGTGTGGTAAGTATCAGAGCATGAAATTTAGTCTATATATATACCTCTTATCTTTGTGTGCGGTGCATTTGTAGCATCTAGAGTGCCTGTTCCGTTCGCGGTTACGACGTGCTTTTTTTCTCAGCGGCCCTGTGAGGTTGCTGTAGGTTTGGTAGCAAAAAGAATGGCAAAAACATATAAAACACCTCTTAGGGATGATGGTCCGGAGGTATTTCTTTCGAAATGTGCATGCTGTTCCCGAAACTTTTATGTATCAGGTTTCTTAACTACCTGCCGTAGCAATTTCCCCTGTAAATCTTTGTCAAGCTGTAAATAGTGTAACATAGTAAAGGAACCGAAAATAATTCATACGAACATTGCTTTGAAATACGAGTAAAGTGGTCGGAGGCCCAATTCTACCTATTTCAGCCTAAAATATAATTAGTTTAAATCGAGTAGGGATGCTCAAAAATTAAAATTTCTAATAATAGGACTCAATATTGCTCTTCAATTTGTAATCTTAATTGAACAGTATTTTTTTTTTAAGTTATAATTATTTGCAAATAGTCTAAACGGTTTAGCGCTGCGAGTTCCCTTAAAGGGGCACTAAAGAGGTTTCTGAGATAGTCCACTCTTGGTCATGCGTCGTGCATCCCAAGAACCAAAAACATTAGTATCCTGCAGCCATTCGAGCGGTGGTTTCTTTCGTTGAGTGATCCGAATGCGAGCTGCTTCTCGGGTTGTTTTGCCAGCACTCCTTACTCAGGTGCATGAAGTGGAGGTTGCAGGGCCTGAGAGAGCTTCCAAAACTAGCCCAGAAATGGTTCGAAAGAGGGTTACCGGATGCTGCTAAATTGTTTTTAGTGGTCGGAGGCCCAATTCTACCTATTTCAGCCTAAAATATAATTAGTTTAAATCGAGTAGGGATGCTCAAAAATTAAAATTTCTAATAATAGACTCAATATTGCTCTCAATTTGTAATCTTAATTGAACAGTATTTTTTTTTAAGTTATAATTATTTGCAAATAGTCTAAACGGTTTAGCGCTGCGAGTTTCCCTTAAAGGGGCACTAAAGAGGTTTCTGAGATAGTCCACTCTTGGTCATGCGTCGTGCATCCCAAGAACCAAAACATTATTATCCTGCGCCACCGATTTTCGTATTAAAATGTGATAATCAGTTTTTCTGCGATATATCACAGAACTCAAACTGTTGCCGAACGACGAACGGCGCTTGTCAGCCATTCGAGCGGTGGTTTCTTTCGTTGAGTGATCCGAATGCGAGCTGCTTCTCGGGTTGTTTTGCCAGCACTCCTTACTCAGGTGCATAAAGTGGAGGTTGCAGGGCCTGAGAGAGCTTCCAAAACTAGCCCAGAAATGGTTCGAAAGAGGGTTACCGGATGCTGCTAAATTGTTTTTAGTGGTCGGAGGCCCAAACAGTTTGTGTCCCTCCGGCTTGGACCACCTTGTGATAGCAATTTGGTGCTCATACAAATTATCTCTTATGAATACTGTCACTTTCAACTGCAAATTCATTATCTCTTTCAGGCTTCTTTGGGCACTATGTGGACACAACCTGCACCGACGAGACAACACGCAAGGTTCGCCAGGCATGGATGAACAAGCTTCTGGCTAGCTAGGAAGATTGCTGATTTAAATTGAGAGGTTTGCGTGAATGTAAGATTTGTATGAATGGGAGAATAAATTGTATTATCTTAAACAAGCTACACCGTCTACTCTCATTTAGCAAGCCACGTAATGCAGTAGGTAAATAGCATACCGATATAACTAAAACTAATAGGCTACACCAATACAACTAATAGGCTAATACAACTAATAGGCTAATACAACTAATAGACTAATACAACTAAGAGACTAATACAACTAATAGACTAATACAACTAATAGGCTAATACAGCTAATAGACTAATACAAAGTGTCAATAAACCGATAGGCTATTAGAAATTTCTATTAGAATTTTTGCTAGGGGGCTCTATTTGGTAAGGCCCCGTCTGTCGTGGCCTTCGGTATTAGCAGACACGAGCGGAAATTTTAACTGGAGCTTAAGTTAGCATATTTTTGTATATAGAATTATCGATATATCGAACAATCTTGCGGTCCTTTTGGAATTCGATATATCCGGGTCCAACTGTCCCTAGCAAAAATTCTAATAGGAATATCTATGAGACTAATAGACATTTCTATGAGACTAATAGGAACTCCTATAAGACTAATAGCAATGCCTATGAGACTAATAGACATTTCTATGAGACTAATAGGAACTCCTATAAGACTAATAGCAATGCCTATGAGACTAATAGACATTTCTATGAGACTAATAGGAACTCCTATAAGACTAATAGCAATGCCTATGAGACTAATAGGAATCCCTATAAGGCTAATAGCAACTTGTATGAGACCAATAGAAATCTCTGAGACTAATAGACATCTTTATCACATGAGTAGAGATGTGTATTAGACTAATACAAAACTGTATTTGTCTAATAGAAATATTTATTAGGTTAATGTATGCCTTCTATTAGAATAATACAAAGTTTCATAGACTAATACAAGCATTCTGTTAGTCTTATAGAATAATAATTAGACAAATTTACACATTCTAATAAACAAATGGAATGCTTATTAGAATACTTGTAGCACAGCCATTCCGGCTATTACAATATTAAATGGGCATATTAGAACAATTGAAACTCAACACCACCAAATAAATATGAACGAATAACTGAGATTTATTAGATGTGGAAACCCTTAATTGTGAGCTCATCCCCACCGATACTTTCAACTAGCTGGCAAACAGAGGTTTCTGCTTTGTAATTTTTTTTATCAAACATAGGAGTGAATGTTTACAACAAATTGTCTTCATTGGATCTACAACTCAAAAAGACGAAGATGGACCATTCATTCATTCATCCATTTATTTTTTGTGCTCATGAACAGCTTTTGCCTTTGTAATGAAGTTCAATATACATATAGCAAAATGGGGTACGAAAATTCTAGTGATAATTAAGGAAACACTTGAACGCTATACAAGATGTGTTAAAAACGTCACTACCTGGAGAATTTATGGTACTATAAAAGTTTTGAATATGTGTCATGGGGCAAGTTCGGAAGATTTGATTAATTTCGAGAACCACGAGTTTCAGAAATAACAGGCAAGTTCGAAATTGGAACTTAGTTGTGCCCAATAACAGCAGAGCGAGGTTGAAAAAATTACAAGGAAAAAGATGTAGGCTCTGTGGCTGTCGGCTCCGTGAAAGCCAGATTCGCCGTCGCATGCGCTTGCCTGCGGCACGGCATCGCTTGCTCTTTTCCTGCGCTGTAGCTCTGTTGTTCTCGGTATTCGGGCCAGGCTCCAGGTACTTTTTTTGTTTGCATACGCGGGCATTTTGGCGTGAACGAGAAAGACCTGAAACATCCGAGGAGCAAACCGCCACGGAACCGCTCGAATCGTCCGCCATTTTTCTTGTTGGAAGATCTATGGCTAGGGCTATGGATAGAAGTGGCTACCAGTGGATTTCATTGACTATTATCCCTGTTACCTTTGCACTGCTGGCATTCGTTCTTGCGGCTGCGAGTTAATTGGTGGCTGCAGGGCGGCATTTGAAACATTAGCAAAAGTTTTTCATAAGTATTATAATATAAATTGTATTTTAAGATTATTTCGTACCAACACATGAATTTTCACGTGATGGTAGTTGTCACACTGGTGGCGCCGCAGCGGCAGCATACTGCACGTCCTTCAAAACTTCGAATTGACAGCAGTCCTTAGTCCCCCGAATCCCTCCCAAATGCGAAGGTCGGAAAAATCGTATCCTGTCTACTTGTGCGGAAACATGCATGTGTACGCCCGGTTTTAGGACGGCGACGCGACCGTCGTTATTCCGTGTAACGATATAAAACATTTGAGCACAGTTGGACTTACGGACTTCAAACGCCAACCGTTGGTACGACGTGTGGTGGAAGGACACCAATCAATCTGGCTATTTTCGAGCCCAAATCATGAAGATGTGTGGTAAGTATCAAAGCATGAAATTTAGTCTATATATATACCTCTTATCTTCGTGTGCGGTGCATTTGTAGCATCTAGAGTGCCTGTTCCGTTCGCGGTTACGACGTGCTTTTTTTTCTCAGCGGCCCTGTGAGGTTGCTGTAGGTTTGGTAGCAAAAAGAATGGCAAAAACATATAAAACACGTCTTAAGGATGATGGTCCGGAGGTATTTCTTTCGAAATGTGCATGCTGTTCCCGAAACTTTTATGTATCAGGTTTCTTAACTACCTGCCGTAGCAGTTTCCCCTGTAAATCTTTGTCAAGCTGTAAATAGTGTAACATGGTAAAGGAACCGAAAATAATTCATACGAACATTTGCTTTGAAATACGAGTAAAGTGGTCGGAGGCCCAATTCTACCTATTTCAGCCTAAAATATAATTAGTTTAAATCGAGTAGGGATGCTCAAAAATTAAAATTTCTAATAATAGGCTCAATATTGCTCTTAATTTGTAATCTTAATAGACCCTTTCCGGAATTCAGTGCCATCTGGTGACTCAAATGGCAGTTTGACTTTTACCGTACTAATGGCGGCGATGAACCTGTGGTTTGCACTACTACGTATGGGGCACCGTCACTTTCGCAAGTCGTCGGTAAATGAGAATGCGCGCGACACTGACCAGTTCTTTTTAAATCTCTTTCAGTGTCGATGGCAAAAAAGATCCAACCAGTCAGAATGAAGCGCCAGCCCACATAGACCCCTTGATAAACTTCTATACATCCAGGGGCTTTGAAGCCGAGTGTGTGCTACTAACAGATTGACTGGGCCCGAGTTAGAAATGAACGCTAACGCAGCTCTTGCATCCGATTCCTGCTTCACATCGCGCTAACATCTAGAATGTATAGGCATCGAATCATCTGCTTAGGAGCATCCTCAACTTCTTCCTTCATCACTAAACAGACGGCCGCCATTAGTATAGCACATAGGCCATTTTTCAGATGATGATAGTGATCAAAGTTGCCAGTCTGAATTCCGGAAAGGGTCTATTGAACAGTATTTTTTTTTTAAGTTATAATTATTTGCAAATAGTCTAAACGGTTTAGCGCTGCGAGTTTCCCTTAAAGGGGCACTAAAGAGGTTTCTGAGATAGTCCACTCTTGGTCATGCGTCGTGCATCCCAAGAACCAAAACATTATTATCCTGCGCCACCGATTTTCGTATTAAAATGTGATAATCAGTTTTTCTGCGATATATCACAGAACTCGAACTGTTGCCGAACGACGAACGGCGCTTGTCAGCCATTCGAGCGGTGGTTTCTTTCGTTGAGTGATCCGAATGCGAGCTGCTTCTCGGGTTGTTTTGCCAGCACTCCTTACTCAGGTGCATGAAGTGGAGGTTGCAGGGCCTGAGAGAGTTTCCAAAACTAGCCCAGAAATGGTTCCAAAGAGGGTTACCGGATGCTGCTAAATTGTTTTAGTGGTCGGAGGCCCAAACAGTTTGTGTCCCTCTGGCTTGGACCACCTTGTGATAGCAATTTGGTGCTCATACAAATTATCTCTTATGAATACTGTCACTTTCAACTGCAAATTCATTATCCCTTTCAGGCTTCTTTGGGCACTATGTGGACACAACCTGCACCGACGAGACAACACGCAAGGTTCACCAGGCAGGGATGAACAAGCTTCTGGCTAGCTAGTAGGAAGATTGCTGATTTAAATTGAGAGGTTTGCGTGAATGTAAGATTTGTATGAATGGGAGAATAAATTGTATTATCTTAAACAAGCTACACCGTCTACTCTCATTTAGCAAGCCACGTAATGCAGTAGGTAAATAGCATGCCGATATAACTAAAACTAATAGGCTACACCAATACAACTAATAGGCTAATACAACTAATAGACTAATACAACTAATAGACTAATACAACTAATAGACTAATACAACTAATAGGCTAATACAGCTAATAGACTAATACAACTAATAGGCTAATACAGCTAATAGACTAATACAAAGTGTCAATAAACCGATAGGCTATTAGAAATTTCTATTAGAATTTTTGCTAGGGTAAAGTAAGTTGAACTTGTTTTTACCTAATTTTGCAGAATTTATATAATTTAAACCAGTAAAAAACGGCGTCCACATTAAAAAAAAAAGGCGGGAACCGAGGAGCTCTATGCAGAGCGCAATTTCATCAGCTTCTTGTACAGGGGTTGCGTGGATGTCAGAAAGCCGAGCTCTTATTAATGCGAAAGCATTAACTGTTCAATGGAGCGAGCTGACGTCATCAGTTTGAAGCACGAAAACGGCACCTGGTTTCCCTGATCCCAAAGGTCCCATTGGCTGGCGTGCGGCGACGAGGCTCCCAATTGGCCACTGCACACGTCAGTTTCAACGACTGCCGCCAGATGGCGCTGCGTGTCCGTGCCGCCAGCGCGCCGATAAAACTAACTGCTGTAACCCCATGCCACTACGTGCCCCGTGCCGGTTAAAACGGACACGTTGGCACGCGCTGCGAGGCTTCTGTTCGTCTCGCCGCCGACCAACATGCTGTCGCCTCTATCATCCACATTGTCGGCTGTGCTTCTGCTCGTCTCATGCTTTCGCATTCACAACTCATAAGAAGTGCTTAGGTGTACCTCAATCTTTTGGCTGATTGAACAAAATAGTGTGTAGACCTCAAGGCATCTAGCATTGATGTCTACCCACTATCCTTTCCATTAAAGCCAATCAGAGCTCAGCATCAGTCTGACGTCACCGCAACTCCTGCGCAAGCAGCAGACGACTTGCTCTCCGCATTGGGAGAGGATCAAAGAGAGGAGAGCGTACTGAAGCAGAAACGCCAAAACCAAAACTACCCTGACTGGGACCAGAACCAAATTATGCTTCGTAACGCTTGCTAGGAGCGCTAGCTGTCAACTGGGTCTAAGTGGGCCACTGGGGCTTATGAATCTGTTTGCCCTTTACACTTCCTACGCTACCCTACGGTTCTGTACGCCACAACTGCCTGGAGGAGGAAGATCGAACCTTCGAGCCCCTTGGTGTGGCATGGCGACAAGCGTGCCTCCACTCCGGCAGCCAAGGCTCCCGCGTCAGCCGCGAAGAACAATCCCAAACGAGTCCTTGCCTTGTTATTGGCTGCAATCTGGGCCTGCAGGTCAGCCAGGTTGTCTCGCAAGTTGCGCGTTCCGCTGGAGTTTGGCAGCAGCGCAGGGGCATTCAGTGCCTTGGTCAGGGCTGCACACAAGTGGAACGACTACAGTTGGAAACTGCGCCAGGCCGATGTCTTTTCTCTCCGTCCCAAAACTGTCGGTGCCTCCAAAGGGACTGTGCATCTTGTACAGCCACTCTAAAATGTCGCTGGCTACCAATGATAATGAAGCAAGTGCTGATTCAATGTTCGCCATCGTGCATCACTCTCCGTGTCTGCCTTTCCCCAACAAAGCGCCCCGGTCGGATTTTAAACCTGCAGGTCAGGGATCTTTGGCCCACAAGTTACCTCGGGGCAACCTTCAGGGTTTGACACGGGGGAGGCGGGGGAGGCTCTGTGCACGACCAGCGGGAAAATCTCAGGTACGAGGACACCAGATAGCCAGTCAGTGGAACGACCTAGGATTAGCTAAATGAAGCGTCAGGGCAACTTTCACTCTATTCCGCACATTCACATCTTTGGATTACTTATATTTTATTTTCGTTAGATCTTCCAGGATAAAGTTAGTTAGAACTCTGCTAAACTTTTGTTCAGAACTTGGAAGTTTGTCGAACTTTTAAAGTTTGCAGGCTTGAATTTCGAACATCATCGAGTTTCTTGGAGTTGATAAGAATTAAAATGTCAGGTCACGCAGTTTTCCCCCTTGCCTACCGGCGTCGTAACACCCTCTCCCCTTAACGCCCGGCTAGCTTAGATAAGGGGCTGCTCGCCTGGATACCTCACTCTTTTTACGCTTGTACCTGTCAAGGCACAAACAAGTTGAGCCTTTTGATGACTCAACTAACGATTAGCTGTCGTACGAAGAGCGACTCGGAGCATATCTCCGTACTAACGAGGTGCCTGAAGACCGTAAGGTGGACGCTTTTATCAGCCTCATCAGACCTACGACGTACGCTTCGTTAAAGTCGCTAACTGCCCCAGAAGCCTTGACAGCCAACTCTTAGGACTTCTTGTTAAATGTACTACGTAAGCACCTATCACCGACGCCAACAGTAATAGGCAAGAGAGCAAAACGGAGGACACAGAAAGACCAAGAAACAATATCACAATTCGTAGAGGAGCTACGAAAGCTTGCCCAGATGTGCGAGTTTGAAAGCTTTCTCGATGAATCACTCCAAGACAGATTCGTTCGCGGGTTACAATGCATCGATATACAACGCAGCATTCTCGTTAGATAAACATCTGACCTTCCAAAAAGCAGTTGAGCGTGCACTCACGTTGAAATCAGCACTAAAGAATGCTCCAGACATACACTCCAAGTGTGAAAGTAATGTTGACCTGCATAAGATGCAGTAGACGAAGCCAAGACTCCTACAAATCAGTTTCTCTGCTAAATTTAGCAGGGAAAATGACTTCACACGACTTGGTGTCACGTCACCTATGAACAAATTCAGTTTCTCCGCTAGATTTAGCGGGAAAATTGAAGTCACGTGACCTCAACACCAATTCAATTCCCCGCTAAATTTAGCGGGGAATTGAATTGGTGTTGATGTTGATTTTCCGCTAAATCTAATGAAGAAACTGGATTTTCCCTCTAAATTTAGCTCGATTACGCCGATGCCATGAATCACGTAAACGGGAGCCTAAGAGCTGCGCTCTAATAAAGTAAATGTGTGCAAACCAACTCTGAAGCCGTGAATAGTCATCCCTTCACACTCGGCACGCATGGTTGGGTGTCTTTAGCCTTGTGGAATAGCCAAAGTCGACAAAAAAAAAAAAGGTTTTGCTCGGTTTGATCAATGGTTGAGAACTTTGCAGATCCAAAAAGGCTTTCGGAAACCCCAAAGGGTCTGCAAACCCCCATTTCAGAGACTCGGATGCTCTGCCCCGCGAGTGGAGCCTGCGTGGCTGCTCCCTCTCCAGGGCTCCACCCACCCTCCTGCTGGAAGACGCCGGCCTGGACCAGCTTGAAGGAGAGGAAGGTCGCTCCTTCCTCCAGGATGGAGTGCGAGTGGGCCGGCATGGAGCCCGGGCTGATGCCCCCAATGTCTGCGTGGTGGCCGCGGTTGGCCACGAAGAACACCGGACGCGGCTCACCAGGGTAGAACACCTGCAGGCTCCAGTGCGTCAGAGCTGTCGGAAGAACTCCAAGGTGCGCACCTCCACGCTTAGGTCCTACAACGGCGGTTCTCAAACTTTCGGCTGTTACGGATTACCTGACCCACTCGGAGGCCGGGGACTCCAATGCATTCTGCCTCAGAGGTCTTGTGCAATGGCATGGGAGGGCTTTTTTTTATTTAGTAGATTCGACACAGCACGCAAGAAACGAATATGAAGTAGGAGGGGTACACAGGACAAGCGCTTCTCATCTCCATTAACACTCTCAGGACCCCTGGGGGTCTGCAGACCACAGTTTGAGAGCCACCGTTCTACACCATACACATTCCTTAAATAAAGTAAGATGAAAATCCCAACTACTTATATTGGTATCTACTACACTCTCTTCTCATCATTTGATTGCATTAAAAAAAACAGACTAAACCACAAACTTTTTTTTTAGCACATCGGTACTTTGGCCCCATGTTGGTGTAAAAAAATACCCAAGCCCAAATTCAGAGCTAAAAATTGGCTTTTCGTGTAAAGCTCGTCAAAATATTAGAAGCTGGAAAAAATCGGCCATCTGGGTTAACTCCCCAAGACTGCACCTGATTTTGCCACACTGCCATCTCCTTTCACACGACAGTTTCTCTGCTGGGTGGTTTCATCTGAAATTGAACACGCATGTCGGGGTGGGTATTTTGATTTGCCTGAAGAAACTAAATGTAGTAGCCCCACTTCGCACTTGAACGAACCCTCTTTTAAACATTTTTCCTTCCATAAAAATTCTTAAGACAACTTGGTGGAACCGTCGTCTGAATGGAAGACATCCTACGAGCTCTATGAAGCAGCATGCGAATACAGCACAAAGCCAGGAGCAACAAGGTGAGCACTGCTACTTCACGTATTAGGTCCAACAATGCGGAGGATGGTGCAGACTTTCCACCTCCCCGCTCCAACCGAAGCTGAACCGATTGGAGACACGGTCACAGCCACATTTACAAAGTTTGGCGAAAGATATCTCCCTTACAAGAATGTAACGCAAGCAACAGCCATGTTCAACAGCATGTACCAGAAAGAGAGCCAGTCGATTGATGACTACATAGCGGAACTTCAGCACCAAGCCGACAAGTGTGACTTGGCGACAAGCGCGACCGCCTCCTCGGCGACAGAATCATCATCGGCATTCGCGATGCACCTCTACGCAGAAGACTGTTACAGGAGAGAAACTTGACACTTGAAAAAGTTACCGCGACGTGCAGAGTGGCTCAAATCTGAAAGCGTCATGTATCATCGTTGGCGGCTGCGACAGATGGACAAGAAGGTGCGAAGACTGTGGACAACTTGAACCGCAAACACGGCAAACAGACTCGTCGACAAAATAGCACCATCCTAAGAAGACAGCCTCCACCGCAGCAACGAAACCGCGAGAACAGAGATACAGCGCTCAAGAAAACAGCATGCAGCAGGTGTGGAACTATGCACCTACCTCAACATTGCCCTGCTTATGGATCGACCTGTTATGCCTGTGCAGGGTGGAACTCATGAAATGTACTTGGGAGCAGCCACGGGAGCAGCTGAAACAGCTGTTTTGGAGCAGGTTGGGAGCAGCTAAAACTACATTCTGGAGCAGGCTAGGAGCAGCTCAGATCAGATTTGATTGCACTTAAGCTTGTGTCGTAGACAAGCACGGGAGAAATTTCAATTGTGCTTAGCAGCACAGATGAACATGAGTGGTTCGGAACCTAGGTATAGATGGGATAACAGTGTAACAGATACGAAAACTTGGCCTTAGTGAGAACCAAAAAGCAAGTACCATATGTTTCTGAAGATAGTGTCCTTGATATTTTCTGAGTGGCTTTCAGCTGCTCAAAATGCAAACCAGCACTGCTTATAGCACAACCCCACAACATAGTAATTATATGTGCGAACCACGTGACGTGTGTAAGCAACGTACGTGCAGTTGCGCGGAGGAACAGGGCAACAAATTTTGAGTTTATCCTATTGTACAACTCAATATCGAAGCAGCAGACTACGATTAACGGAGTTGTCGTATTCAAAGCGATGAGCCGGAGCAAGATTAAAGTACGCCGAGCAGATTTACCGCTCGGGTAAGAGCTGCTGGCCGGCAAGGTTTCGGATCGGACCACGTTTCAGTTCAATCAAATCACGATTTACCTTGCCGGAATGCGGTTCCAACTTGTAACAATGAAGCACTAAAAGGAATCTTTTGCTAATATGTTTTTAACTGGTTGACGTCCGGAACCCAAGTTGCAGAGCCTCAGGCAATCTGACGCTTAATGACTCGACCTCACCTCGACCGACTTGCTGAACCGCTTATGGTTGAAGAATAAGAATCCAGTCGCAGGTGATGCAGCGCTAGGGATCCGACTCCCGAGTTTTTCGCGCGCTTCCGACTCGGGATACACAGGGAAAATAAACGGAACAAAAAATTGCAAGGCCGACCAAGCTAAACGCGCTCATTGTTGCCAATCGAGTCGATAAAAACCGAAACCAAGATAAAATATAATTTTTTTGGCGCAAGTTGTGCGATTTGGAGCACAATGGCGCGAGGTATTGGCTATGGCACAGTTTCCGCAAAATGGTACAGGATGGCGCAGACAAATGCATCTGGCGCAAAATGGCGCAAATGGCGCAGCCGTTCCACCCCCGCCTGTGGCAAGTTCGGACGTTACGCCAGTGTGTGTCGACAAAAACAGCAGCAAGGCCCAAGACAAGTTCCGATGTTGGACAATGACCAAGATGACGACTCCTTTCAAGAATTCTTTCTGGGGAGCCTCACGATCAACGACATTGAAGAAGGCACAATTTCAGACTAGCTTGAAAACATCAATGTAAATGGCCCCGAACTGAACTTAAAACTTGACACTGGCTTCGATGTGAACATCCTACCTGAGACACTTGTCACGAAATGGATGCCCCAGCCAACTCTCAAGAAAATCTGAGGATGCTGTTATTGTTGACATGTTGATGAAGCGGAATTATCCGAAACGTTTTATTGATAACACGCGCAAACAGATGGGGCAAAGAAGAGGTGGGGACAATGGAAGACTTAGGACAGGGCAAGTAACAATACCCTATTTGAAAGGTGTTTCTGAATCTATTCGCAGGGCCCTCGCCCCTTTGAATATCCGCACAGCTTTCAAACCCCATCGCAAACTACGTGACCTCATTTCTAAACCTAAAGATTACACACCCCCAGAGTCCCAGTGCGGTGTCGTGTATAAGTGAACTGTCTAGACTGTGACGCATCCTACATTGGAGAGACAGGCCGGAGGCGCTGCACTCGCCTAAAAGAACACAAAGGGATGCGGCGAAGGCCACGCATGCGACAAGAGCGAAGACGGAACTCGTAGACCATTGTTGGAATACGGGTCACAGTTTCGACTTTGATAATGCGTCCACTCTGGCGCGTGAACAAAGGTGGGGTCCACGAAGGTTCGTGGAATCATGGTTCATCCGAAGTGACTCATCGGCTTGCAACTCCCACCGTGGCCCCCTCCCCGATGTGTACGCGGACTTGAACGGAGCAGTGAAACGGCAGCATAATCACACTCCTGTTCCAGAAGAACTCTTTGCACAACACAACAGAACAGAGCTCATTCTTGTGCACATTCACCACGCCCTTGGAAGATACAGGTCCCTGCAAGTACCGCTTGGGCTCAGCACTGTCCCTGAACTGTTTCAACAGGCAATCGGCACAATCTTTGAGGGTCAAGGCATTGCAATGCCCTTCAATGATATTTTGGTTGGGTCGAAAAAGAAAAGTGACCATGTGGTCCATCTGCGAAAAGTGCTCATCATAGCATTTGACAGCAAACTCAAGCTAAATGGTGACAAGCTTAACCCATTCGCTACCAGAGCCGTCGAATCGCCGGGCGTGCCGTCAGGTGCCATATTGCCAAAGCCCGCGATTCGCCGGTCTGCATGAATTTCTGTTTTAAAGAGCCATTCATAGATGGTGCGCTATGTAGACTTGGGATCGTGTTGTTAGATACATTGCCAACAGATGGCGAGGGTCGTTCTGTTTGCTGTGTTTGTTTGAGCTTGTTCTTTTGTGTGTCGCTTTTCCAGCTCAATCGCTGCCTGCTTGGAGAAGATGGCAGCATCCAGTGGACGGTGTGGCCTTTCTGACGATGAAATCAGAGATATCCTCTTCGACAGCGATGATTACGGGACGTCTGGTGTGGATAGTGAATTTTCGGAGCCTTCTGTCGACGAAGGGAGCGATTCTGACAGCAGTTCCGAGTCCGAATCATGACAAGAGCGCACTGGTTGTGCGACGCCTAAGTGACCGAGGAGGGAGTGCTTAGAGGTCTTTTATACGAGGAAGAATCTGTGAGGGCCTATTGATTTAAAGACTTGAACGAACCACTTAAGCATGTAAATAAACATGTTTTCTTGTTTTCTGCACTGAGTTTTACTGTAAAAGCTTATTATACAAGCAAAACAGTCACGCCTAGTGTGGCCCCGTTTTAGGAGAAAAACACGCAGTACGGAGGGCCTGGCAGCGCGCGACGCGCGTGGTAGCGAATGGGTTAAGGGGGGACATGGGCCTAAATTTCAAATTGTTTTGGAAAAAATTTATTTTTCAATTTTTTGGTTTTAGAAACTAATTATACACCCTTACACTAAATTTGATAACCATGCACCAAATAGTTACATTGATGAAAAATATTTTCAACATATTGTGAGGCAGTAACAAAGTAAAGGAGTTCAATGTTTGAATGCATTTTTCTCAGTTCCACTTTTTGCTGCAAATTTTATACGAAGGAATCTTTTATTTAAAATTAAAAGTATTCTGATACCACAATCAGGATGTTTCTTAACTGAAATTTACTGGCAGATTGGGCTATCTACTTTATTTTGTTTTAAGTTGAAGTCCTCATTGAGAAAAAAACTATGTTTTCAGAAATTGACATAGGACAGATATGCATCTCATATTTCGAGGTAATCTCTTTTCCTGAAATATTTACATTTGAGTTATAAAAACTAGATAGCTCGAAGTCCCACATCCCCCACTTTATATTCAAGCAGTCAAAATGGTGATTAATAGCTTCATTAATTTACATATCATAGATTTCTCAACAATTGAGTGACGCATCTTCTTATGCAGGTAGTATGTAAAATTGTCCTAGAGAGCTGAAAGTTTCCACAATACACATACATCTGATGTTAAATCTCCCCTCTAGATTTCATTCTAATTTTGAGTAGTTCAGAAGTTAAATCTCTAGCCAGTGTCCCTCCTTAAGCTGGGACTTTCATCCATCACCTATCTTGGTCACCAACTCGCCCAACAGGGCGTCGCTCCTGACCCCGACAAGGTGAAGGCGATCAACGCCATACCAGTGCCAGCGGCCAAGGTGGTCCTTCTACGATTTCTGGGGATGGCAACTTACATCATCAAATTCATCCCAAACTTCTTAGCAAAGACACAACCTCTTCGACAGCTTCTCAAGTCTCATGTGGCCTGGCATTGGACCTCTAAGATGTCGGAGGCATTCAACGAAATCAAACACGACCAGACAACTGCTCCAGTGCTACATTACTTCGACCCAGTGCCCCCTATTGTCATATCAACAGATGCAAGCTCATATAGGATCGGCATCCTCCTCCTTCAAAACGGACATCCAGTGGCCTATGCATCAGCAGCGCTCACACTCACCCAACAGCGTTATGCGCAGATTGAAAAGGAACTACATTGGCCGTACATGATGATTGAAACCTGAGACTGTGGTTTGAAAAATGGAAACTCGTGAAGTAGAAAGAAAAAGGGACAGGGACAGACAGAGACGTTGTCTGTCCCTTTTTATTCCTACTTCACGAGTTTTCATTTTTCAAACCACAGTCTCAGGTTTCAGTCATCATTTATAACTTACACCAGCTCGCCTGCACTTTAACCGTTTTTTCATTGGCCGTAGTTTTTGCGTGTGAGCAGTTTTATTACTACATCTGTGGTCGAAGCATTGTGTTCCAGACTGATCACAGACATCGGTTTGCACTGCAAGGACTTTCACAAGATCTTCCCCAGGCTACAGCATTTGCTGCTCCGTCCCCAGCGTTTCACCATAAGTTGGTATACGTTCCTGGGAAACAGCTGACTGTTGCAGACGCCCTGTCTCGAGCCCCAGATCCAGCAAAGTCCATTGAGACTGCAGATCAAGAACATGACATTGTTCTCTGCACTTTGGTACAAGCATCAACACCCAAGCTAGCTGAAATGCGAGCCTGCACTGCAGCGGACGATACACTTCAGCGTGTGGCCTCATACATCCAGAAAGGCTGGCCTGACAAGATCTCCAGCATTCCCCCTTCTGTTAAGCCCTACTACTTGATCAGGGATGAACTTTATACAACTGATGGATTCGTCTGCTATGGCGAACGACTGGTCGTGCCACAGGTACGCCAACAAGAGGTGCTTTCAAGGCTCCACATGACTCATTGTGGCATGGTCTCATGCAAGAACACAGCTCGCCAGAGTGTGTACTGGCCCGGACTAAACAAGGATATCAAGGAGATGATAACCAGGTGTGAAATCTGCCAATGCCATCAGCGAGCCAACCAGCGAGGGCCACTTCTAGACAGAGATATTGCCACGTGCGTTGGCGAGCAAGCGCGTGCGTGGCCGAGTGGTTACCGCGCTTGACTGTCACGCTGAAGGTGTAGGTTCGATTCCAGTTAGCGGACTGCTCTTTTATTTATTCTTTCAACTTGGCCTTCTCGTAAGTTCGAGAACATCCTCGTCTGGTCGAGTTCCGAAAGTTCTACGCTGAACGATCCAGAAACCCACGAGGGTACATAAGGAATTCCGCAAGGCGAGCGGAGTCAGTCTCGCCCCAGCGTTCGACTCTGCTCTTACGCCGACTTCGACGCCCGCGACGCTCTGCTGTTTTCTTCTGTTTTCTTTTTTATCTTTGGGCACAAGTTCGCCCCATTAAACGTTTAGTTGCTTCAGTTATTCGCCGCCTCATCACTTGTCATTCGTGACAATATTCCAACTTGTCCTTGGGAGAAAGTGGCAATAGACTTTTTCCACTACAACTGCTATACATACTTGCTACTGGTCGACTACTACTCGAAGTTCATAGAGGTAAAGAAAATGCAACAACCACAGCATCTGCTTTTATATCAGTGCTTAAGGACATCTATGCACGCTATGGCATACCAAGTGAAGTGGTCAGTGAACAAAGCCTTGCCATTCGATTCTATCGAGTTTAGAGACTTCAACAAGGAATGGCACATCGTCCACAACCAGACATCACCACTATTAACCCGATCAAATGGACAGGTAGAGAAGACCATTCAGACAATCAAGGCTACAATGACGAAAGCACTCGGTGAAGGAAAATAACTGTCGGTGGTCTTGTTGAACTACAGCGCAACACCAATGAATGGACTCGCATCTCCGGCAGAGATGCTTACGGGGAGAGGGATCAGAACGCTAATCCCAGCCCATCCCAGCTCACTCCTACCTCACTACCCGCACAAGTGCCTCCACAACAAGTTAAAGGCAAGGTAACAAGCTCATCACAAGCATGGGGACCTACTGCTTCCTTTGCAGAAGAAACAACCAGTTCGGTACTGGTGCGGGAAGAGATGAGAAAGGGCTGTGGTGACACAGGTGGGTCTGGAACCACGGAGGTACAGAGTCACTGCATCCAACGGACAGACATATACATGCAACCGACACCACATTCGAGTGAGAACCAGCCCAAGGAATCCCCAGGTGACTGCAGAGGATTACTGTCCGGTCGACACCACAGTCAGTGAGAGTCACCCAGAAAAGACATCCTTGAGATGTGTGCCAATCCAGCCACAACATCGAGAAACACGCTCAGGAAGGACTTTCAGAGTTCCTTCAAGATTTCTCCTATAGCATGTTAATTTTGTTGTTGTTTAATACTTGTGCAGCGGCATGTCATGTAGCTGTCTGGCATCACCCCCTACATGCATTAAAACAAACCCCCACCAGGGTGCACTCTAGCATCTTGGACTGGGACACAGTTTAACATGGCTGTCCTCTTATGCATCCCGAATTATCACTACCGAAAATCGGCCGACATCGAGACATAACAACTGTCACTATGCCAACAAAGTGTTTGATGGCAGAATGTGCACGAAAACACAGACAGAAACCAGCAACAGCAGACGCCATTTTTCAAGTACTGTCTGCTAAGGTCAATGTGGCAACATTACCCAAAGCCGGATATGCCGGTTTGGGGGCCTGACGGTGAGAGCAGAAAATGCTCGCTTGCCGAACACTTAGCAGTTCTGACGAGGTGCAAGTTGCAGCCCAAGGAATAACCCGTTTTCTCTGAGCTGAGCAGACTGAAGCAAAGGGTGACCATGTCTACCGTATTTACTCGCACAATGAACGCACCCCCCAAGTCTGCTCTCAAAATTTCGACTTTTTTTTTCACTCGCGTATTAAACGCACCCCCAACTCGGGCGTCAAAATTTTGACCCCCACCCCCCACGCGCGCGAAATGAAGGCAGTTTTCTATCCTGGTGCAGCGAGGTTGCGAATGCATGGGCAGTCGCGAACAAAACGCCTTGCAAAAGGCGTTAAAAAAATAAAAAAAGATCTAAGGGAAGCAAGAAAAAAAACAACATGGAGAGGAGCTTTTTTTTTTCCTTGCACAGCCCAGTCTGGACTTTGGGTCGCGCGCAAGAAGATAAGAAAGAGAAGCCGAGAAGCCATTGCCTAAGCAAAGCGAAACAAAACAACTTGCCAAAGGCGGCAAAACAAAAATCCACAGAACCAGGAGAAAAGAAAAAAACATAAAAAGAAGCTTTTTTTTTCCTTTCTTTTTTTTTTTTTTGCGCAGCGCAGTTTGGTTTTGGGGTTGCGCGTCGCCCGCGAGGAGATAGAAAGAAAAAAAAAAACGGAGAAGCCCTTGCCTAAGCAAAGCACACATAATAAAGGCATCCTGCCCTCGCCTCCTCCTCGCACATTGGAAAGAGAAGCGAGAAGCCCTCGAAATGAACGCACTTTTCTATCCTGGTACACCGAGTTCGCGAATGCATGGGCAGTGTGGGCAAACAAAACAACTTGCGAAAGGCGGGAAAAAACAAAAAAACACGGAAGCAAGAAGAAAAAAAACATGGAGAGGAGCTTTTGTTTCCTTGCACAGCGCAGTCTGGACTTTGGGTCGCGCGCAAGAAGATAAGAAAGTGAAGCCGAGAAGCCATCGCCTAAGCAAAGCGAAACAAAACAACTTGCCAAAGGCGGCAAAAAAAAATCCACAGAACCAGGAGAAAAGAAAAAAAACATAAAGAGGAGCTTTTTTTTCTTTTTTTTTTTGCGCAGCGCAGTTTGGTTTTGGGGTTGCGCAGCGCAGTTTGGTTTTGGGGTTGCGCGTCGCCCGCGAGGAGATAGAAAGAAAAAAAAAAACGGAGAAGCCCTTGCCTAAGCAAAGCACACATAATAAAGGCATCCTGCCCTCGCCTCCTCCTCGCACATTGGAAAGAGAAGCGAGAAGCCCTCGAAATGAACGCACTTTTCTATCCTGGTACACCGAGTTCGCGAATGCATGGGCAGCGTGGGCAAACAAAACAACTTGCGAAAGGCGGGAAAAAACAAAAAAAACACGGAAGCAAGAAGAAAAAAAAACATGGAGAAGCATTTTTCTTTTTTTTGCGCATCGCAGTTTGGTTTTTGAGTCGCGCGGCGCCGCGCGCAAAGAGATAAGAAGTTATGTCGATTTTTCGGGCTAAAAGTACCGTTCATTACGGCAGTAAATACGGACGCAAAAATTTTACTTCGCGTAATGAACGCCCCCCCTAACTTTGCATCGATTTTTCGGAAAAAAAAAAGTGTGTTCATTCTGCGAGTAAATACGGTATACCATAAATACCATAAACGGAAAGTTCTCAATTTCCCGAGGGGGGGGGGGGGGAGGGGCTCAGGCCTCTGAGCCCCCCTCATAGTTGGCGCCTATGGTGTGTACACCCTTTGTTTAGAAGTCTAGCTTGGAGCCCCCAGGATAAACTCCCCCATTGACATGCAATCAGTCATCATCGATCAGCAGACGGTATATTTGGAAAATATACCGTCTGCGGCCGTTGGTGGCTTGAGATTCAGTGCTCATGTGTGTATTTAATCAGCAGATGCTTCGATGCCATTTGTTGGTGTTCATAGCAGATGAACTTTATTGTGCAGAAGGCAGAGTAGCTAGAACAGTGCGTGCTTGGGATCTTTTGTCGAGCCTTTCAATATGTGGAACGTGAACAAAAAGAATTTGAAATAAGGACAGGGATGGAACTGGGCAAAGCAGCTTTGGAGCAATCTTGGGAGCAGAAAAAGCTACAGTTTGAAGCAGGCTGCGAGCAGCAAAAACGAGGTCTCGGAGCAAGTTGGGAGCAGCATACGAGTTAAAATAGAGGCTAAATGTCACCTGGTATTTAAAACGAAAGAAAATATTTTTCACAAAGTTACACAAAAAATATGAAGCAAAACTGTACAACACAGCGACATGTAATGGAACCGGCTTGCAAAGAGGTAAATATAAACAAACAGGCAGAAATTGCTTTAGGGCTCGTAGCTTGCTCTGTCACTGCTCACTCGCCTTTGTTTGTTCCTAAGTTTTCTGAGCGGGGCCTCAAGGCGGGCCAACGTGGGCTGCGGGCTTGCAATACAGCTTTCCATAAAAGCGTAATAGGGTGCGCTCATTGCCGTGTTAGTGTGTTACGCATGCGCATTTTCTGGCTGGTCGTAATTGCGAGCAAGCGCTGCAGCTGGACTCTGATTTTGCATGTGTGGACTGTGATATTTGTAAACAGTGGAAACGTCTATAGTCACGCAAGTACAGCCAAGGGGGAGGCGCACCAACTTAAATACATTTGAGTTTATTGCAATATGGTGGTGCTGTTAAATTTGCTCCACTATTCAGATGAAGTGACTCCAGGAGTCCAGAAAAGCACACAGCAATGGCAGCTAAACTTCGTTTCAGCTTATTTCCAGATGCAGCCAATGCTACAAGTGCCAGCATGTGGGCTTGAACAGTGCTTGCACTGCACGAGTGCGCATTTTTGGCAGGGACGCTGAAAGTCCGAAGCTCGCGCTTGTAGCATCATCTGCGTGTGAATTTAGACGAGGGAGAGCGACAGCGAATGGCTTCAAGGAGGTCTGGTACCAGAAGCATCGCAATGAGGGATGCTGTAACAACTGTTTTAAGCTGACACGATATATAACCATGGCAGCGGCCTTCGGATACAGAGCTTCAGATTCGGATCCACCGGCGTTTCATTTGGGCCGGAAGTTCCGATGTCAATGTTGCCAACAGAAACTGTGAGACGGCTAATTTTGACGAGGCTCGTTTATAATTTCAGTTTGGGCGTACCTTGGCGCAATTTCGTTCTTATTTATACTTTTGTCTCAGTGTGGTTCATGAAAATGCATTAGGCACAGAATGGCGCAATTGGAGCAGCATATCTATCCCTGTAAGAACTAAATGCAGATGGCTCATTTTGTCTATAGCATCTAATATTTTAACGAGCGCTACACGAAAAGCACATTATTTTAGAGATCCTGTGGCCATTTTATTTTCCTAGAACATGGGTAAAAAGTATCAAACTGTTTTTTATTGAGTACTACCAACACAAAACCCTCGACTGTTTCTATCGATGCACAAGTGACATGGTAAGCGTGCTGTGCAAATCACAAACATATTTTAGAGCATAATGTTCCCTTCTAAAAAAAGTGCTCTATTTCTACAATGGCCAACACAGTCCCTGCATGCATCGGCAGTGCTTAGCACAGCAAGCGACGTGAATGTTCATAGGCCTAACCCTTTGCACGATTTTAATGTCCGAAAGCGAGCCAGAGACCACACGTTGTTGACATCAATGTAGCCATGTTTCGTTACTACAGACGCCCTCATTTCCTCCAAAAATTACCCATGCGAGTCCTCCACAACCACACATACTTCCACATCTTGTCCCTGAAAAACCGTCTATTTAGTGAGGTCTCCATATAACGAGTCATCAATGCACTCGCTGAAAAAAAAAAAACATCTCTGAGGGCTAGGCAATCTCTCAAACTCAGCTTTGTAGGTCTCTGGCTTAGCTATAACTAGGTCATATATTATTTTCACTTACAAGAGTAATGTACACGAGCAAACATAAAATCAGTTAAAAGACCAAAATACAAGTCGTCCACACAAGTGAGGGAAGCCCGCTTACGGGAGTGATGACGGTGAGGTCAGGCAGGTGACTGCCTCCGGCCTGCGGGTGGTTCGACAAGATGACGTCTCCGGGAAGAATGTTGTCCCCAAGTGCCTTCATCTGCACCATGAATAGGGCCAACTCAAGAGCTGCCTGTACTCACACACCAGCACAAAACTGCTTTTCTAAGTCAAAACAAAATGTATAATTAAAAAAAAAAAAAAATGCAACAGACTAATTACCTGGTACTGCACAGCCTCCTGCATGGCTCCCAGGTGGACCGGAATGTGCGGGGCATTGCACACTAGGCCCCCGTCTGGCCCGAACAAGGCGCACGAGAAGTCCAGCCGCTCCTGCAAGGCCCATTAAGTCTGCGCTCAGTCCTCTCTGGCAACAGTGACAAGCGTGCACAAGGAGTATGGATGTGAACTGTGCCCATGTACCTTTGCTCCAATACACACTCACTGGTTGGTATTCTGCATAAGGAGAAGCTGTGGGCAACGTCGCTTACTACGGGTTATGTTACCTGTGGCAACTGGCAAAACATCCGAGCCACATACTACGGTTAGCCCACCATTTTGAGAGCTCATTTTTTGCATTGATAACCTTTGGGCTTGTAACTTCCAATACAGACCTAAGTACCTAACCAATTCTTGCAACAGTCGAGCCCAGTTACGACAAAGCGAATGTTAATTGGAAATATGTTTGCTATATCCAGAGTTTGTTTTTTCTGAACTTAGCAAAACATCCCAATTTCTTTTATGCTTGACGATTTGGAGTGCGTTGGTAATAAGTTTATTTTATTTTATTTATTTCATTTCAGCTTGTTTAGACATTACATGATGTCTGCGGCGCCAAGACAAGAGACTGGATGGTCTGACGAGGCCTCGGTGCCGCTAAGTAAATAAAATAATTATTTTATATAAACTATCGACAGACAAGCGAATAACATACATAAAGAAATGCTTAAACAAAAAAAAAAATCAAAACAGGTAAGAATAAACAGACCAATAGCTACTAAAGCAATAGCTACACTGCTAAAAGCAATAATACAAAATTTTAGGGATGGGCGAATATTCAGTTAATACGAATAGCCCATCGAAATTCTGTTCTATTCAGCATTCGCTTCGAATCGAATTTAAGTATTCGGCAATATAGAATAATTCGACAATATTGAATTATTCGACCTTTCCAAATACTCTGGCTTGGATTTGCGGCCAAGTGGCGCAAGCCTCCGACCATTTTGACCATTTTATGCTCCCGATCTCATACTCGAAATTAACAATTACAGTACTTCTAATACCAAATAAGGGCAAATATAAAGCTATAGTTTAAACATATCTTGCGGTATTTGTTGCTTGTACTATTCAAACTATTTGATTCAAAATTATTCGGCCAAAATCACTATTTGCTTTGAATTTGATTCATGCCCAAAATTCTCTATTTGCCCATGCCTACAAAATTTACTATTTCAGTTGTCCATCATCGAAGTTTTTTTCAACATTATCTTGTAGTATTCGTTTAGCGACATATCAATGTAATGAGTGCATGGAGATGACTGTATGTGTTAAAAAAGCTTGGAGCATGATATGCAAGTGATTGTGAGCCCATGTTAGTCCTAATTTTTGGAAGCTTTCTTCATTATGTGTTATAATGGAGGTCAGGTCAAGTGCAGAGTGATGGATAGTTTGGCTCTTGAAGTTTGGTCCTGGAAAATGTAGACTGCAAGTCTATAACTGTATAGTTTATCAAACTCCAGTATTCTATATCTTTCGAAAAGCGGAGTAGTGTGTGCATCATATTCAGAGTTATCTATTAAGCAAATAGCCTTTTTCTGCAGAATCTGTAAGTTTGTGATATTTGTCTTTGTCGTGTGACCCCAGAAAAGAAGGCAGTAGTAGACCTTGCTATATATTAATGCAAAATAGAGCTAGTACTTGAGCCATTCCGGCAGAAGATATTTAGCGGAGGAAATCAAGCCAACTAATTTCGAGATTTTGTTTACATGGTTAGTCCAATTTAGAAGTTTATTAAACCAGACTCTTATAAATTTGTGATTGTCTACGCGTTCCATTTCAGTATTTTTGAATTGAAGCTTAATATTTGTATCGAGGGCCCCGTTCACCGAGAAAAAGATGTCTTTTTTGTATTTTGTAGACAATTTTCAATTAGCCAGTTACAGGAATAAAGGAAGAAGAAGCCAGCTGGGCGTAAGACATGTCTTTCTCATCGTCAGAGAGCCAGCCGGACCAGTGGCACAGACCACGTCTCCGATCGACAGGATGCTCATGCTGCTCGCTTCACAGGCTCGACCACAAGCTGGAAGACTTTAAGGGCCGCTTTCGCGAAGACTGCCACCCGGCCAACTCCGGCGCCAACCCCTGGAGCCCCCTCAATGGGGGTGCTAGACTCCCTGCGACGCCGGTAATTCAGCTGGCTCGCCCGCAAGTCGGGCACGCGAGGAGCCCTCTCCAGGCGCTCGAGACAGGCTTGCTTCAAGTAAGCAGCCCATGGCAGCCCCGCAAAGACCACCACCACAAAAATTGCTGCCATGCCTAACGCACAAACATAATCACCGCCACTTTCATCTCGTATATTACATCTTCACATAATCCCGATCACTCCATTGTATGGTGACACAGACCTACGGGTACGGGTCATTGGCCTTTTGTGGTGACCAAACTCTCCTCGAGAGTTAAATAAAGAAATATCAAATAAAAGAATATCAATTTGGCAGAAAAATTTCCCCGCTAAATTTAGGGGGAAATTTAGCAAAAATTTACCGAAGAGCAGGAGGGGCATACCCTCCCCTCCTCCTCCTCAAGAGCGGCGCTCTAATTCGACATTACAGAGAAATGTAAACGTCTTTCATTTTTTCAAACATTGGACCACGAAGGGGTTAAGCTCATTCCTTCGCGCTAGCGGAAGCTAAACAAAACACCGTCTCAGCACGAGACTCCACATCTTCAACAGCCTCATTTTACCGGCGGCCGTCCCCTCGAGGCCGAAACAAAGAGGCCGAAATACCTTTCAATTTACCTTGATGTTTGTGGAGATGGCGGTCCTCTGCAAAATCCTGCGGCCAAAAAACTTGCTTGAGTGCCTGCGGCGTGCCCGTGTGGGAACACACTCACTTGCCCATCTGCTCGGCTATGCTCATGAACCGGTGCGAGAAGAGCGACAGGCGCACCGCGTCCAGCTCCAGACCAATCTTCTCCCGGGCCGGCTGGCTCACCTGCGGTGGTTGTCAGCATGCACCCGTGACACACTGCCCACCAACATACGAAGTGGGGCACACGAGGAGTGCAGGTACAGGGCCTACAACGTGACTCTAATGAGTGTCTAATTGTGGGCTCCTGCACGACTTTTCCAAGGGAGCGGAGGGGTACGCAATCAGTTTTTAGACAGGAGCAACCCCGGAATTATGGGACAGAAGGGTCGCTGTGGCAAGCCACGATTGGACTAACGGGCACCACAATGTTTTAGTAGGATCATAGCGCTTAGGTCGTATTATTCCAATTTTATCGACGGAAATAAGGGTGACGTCAGACTGCCAATTTTGAGGGTGTAGATTTCATGAACAGGATGGCTTCGAGTTTCTGTTGCGCTTGTTACACGTACCATCGAGGTTGTCGCGTTCACATTCGATAATCCTATAATCGTGCCGTCGGGAGTAGGAACCCTAAAGCCACATTCACACTGTTCATACATGGTACAAAAAAAATTAGACATTTACCCTGTAACGCCGAATTAAAAGCAGCTCTCGAGGAGAAGGAAGCGAGGGTACGGAGAGGAGGGCATGCCCCGCCTCCTCCTCCGTACCCTTTGCGGGTTATATAATGAAATTTCATGGAGCCGGTTATCATGAACTTAGATTTTGCACTTTCATGTTCCTTTATTATGAAAAACTGTAATTTGCAAAACTCAATAAATGTGGAGAAAAAATGTTTTTTATTCATTTGTTTTCTTTAGCTGAAAAATGCATCTTTTGTGAAATTTCTTTTAATAGTAACCGGCAACAGATATTCCAGTGTGCATTCCACCAGAAACATATGTGGTTATCAACGCCATTTCTCGACGATATTCATCGAGCAGATTCCATGCCAAGCTATGCTTTACTTTGTTCCGGGGATATAGTATGTCATAAAATTGGTTCACCGGGCTGAAAATTTCCATGCCCCCCTTCTATATGGTTAGAAACACAACATGCAAATTTCATGCCCATGGAGAGAGCGGTTCAGATGTTGCCATTCCCAGGTAGCGTCCTCCCTTAGTACTTACTGCACACATACTCGGCATTCAATTCAATATTCAAAGTCAGTTTTCTTCTATAGTCATATCCGATTCATATTCAAAAGTGTCAATATTAGCGCACCCCTAACAATAATACAAATAAGATATCTTAATACATTGTTTTTCAAGCTCTAATATAATTTCTTGCTTACGATCTAATTTCAAACACACAAACAGCTATGGCAATGCAAACGTGAAAAATTATCATCACGCTTGCCAAGTGTAGCCTTTCTAATTAACAAGTTATAAAGTAAAAAAAGAAATATCCAAAATTAGTGGAAACTTTCTAGATAGTATAAGAAATGGTGCTATCGAAGTCACTACCTTTGACAATTGGCCAAATTTCTAAATTAGCCTCCAATCCTTTCGAAGCAAATTCCCAAGAAAACAAAAAGCAGGTTCTTTTTATCTACAAATTGTCCCAGAATTTTTTTTTTCTTTTTTTTTTTTACTTTTTACACATAGTTGCTTTGCCTATCTCGGCCTTTCCAGGTGGGAAAAATGCCTACCCACTTGCACGCATGTCCACTGTGGCACGTTTCGTTGGCATTAGGAAAGAGGTGGAACAGTAAGGTTCAGTCCCATCGTACTGCAACACAACATTGGGACAGTGAAGAGTGTTGCTGGTATTCAGAAATGGCCATTTGGGAGCCACGATCGCGAGCAGTTCTGCCGCGCCCAGCGAGCGAGTGAGTTGGGGGACCCTCGCTGGAGCGCTTCGCGTTCCTGGTGCGAGAGGGCGGGCGATCAACAAACTGGAAACGTGAACAGTTGTTTCATTCACGCAGTGTCTCGTTCTGCTGAGGCCATTTATAGTTACAAAGTTAAATGCCGCATTTCAGCTACGCTCAAGATGGCTGCTTTGCATGTCGGCCGATCTGGTGGTAGCGGCTATCGGAGCATCGCTTCTCAGAGTTGAATTGTGAGGTTGACAGCTTACGAGTCGACGAGGGAGCTCTCTAAAGTACCTCTGATCCGGTCAGAGATCGTCAGAATGTCGTGGAAGTGCACAGGAAGTAAACATGCCAAAATGAAACCTAACAAAAAAAAAAAAAAATAGGTGGCAACAAATTTTCACACTTTGTGCTCAGTAAGAGATGCTGAACAGAAATTTGGATTTCGCAAAATAGGGTTTGCAGAAGCACTGAACGGGACGCCACAAACTCCAAAACATCACTCGTACGTCGATATCTCATATGTATACCCATATTTTTGGAAAAGAAGGGCACGATTGAGCGAGGACTCTGAAGTCCCAATCCTCCTGGAACAGCTGACAATGAAAGGAAGCAGCCTCCCTTCTCTCCTTCTCATTCACGTTCACGACCTCGAGGGAATGAAGCGAAGAGAAGAAGGAATGAGAATCGTGATGTGACGTGTCTCGTCGGCCTCGTCGGCAGTGTTGAATCGCGCGCTTCTTTTCCAAAAATACGGCCAACCGTTACAGATATGGCTGTACGAGTGATGTTTTTTGGGTTTTGCAGTGTCCTGCCTCTCGGTCCAGCCTTGTTTTGTGAGCTCCCAATTTCGGTTGAGTATCCCCTTAATAGTCTTGTGCGAATAGTGGATTTTGAGTTCGAAGCGAATAGTGGTTTTGGCCGAATATTTTCGATTCGAATATCAAATAGTTTTTCCACGCCTTTCACTACCATTGCATAATGCTTAGACGAAAACCCAGCTAAACCTGTAAAGGTTATTCCACTTTTTCATTTATAAGCTAAGCTTAATCTATCTATATTTATGAACTGTGACCTCAGAAGGTCTGGTGTCTTGGGATGGCAAGTAAACGACGGATTTGACATAAAATGAATCCTATATAGATGGCCAACTATACCAATTGAGTGAATTTACAAATCTTGATATATAAAATATTCTTTCTTTAATCTCAAGTTAAAAAAGAATGAGTCGCGCATGATGAACACAGGTTGTAAAAGCATCTCTGCCTAACATAGTATACTCTTGCATAAAAGTTTAATTTTGAAACTTTCACTACAATGTAGATATACACATTCACAAAGTTTCCATTTATTTTCAAATACAGTCGGCACGGGCGCACCATCCCGCTTTGAATGTATGCTTTTCTTCCGAGCACGCAATTACGATATTGTTTATCGCGGCGGGTTACCCCGTTAAGTGCGCTTCTTACCGAGCACCGATGTAATACGGAGAAGCAACACCCGCGGAGCTCACTTCCGCGGGTTTGGCTTCTCCGCAGCGCACCGATGCTTGGTAAGAAGCTCACTCAACGGGGCTAACCCGCCGCAATCAACACTTTGAAAAACGCGAATAGTGCAGTTCTTTTCGAAGCGAATATCGAATAGTGTATTATTCGGAACTACTATTCGAAATTTCGAATATTCGCACAACCCTACCCCTTAATGTTTCCATTTAATGCATCTCAATCTAAACAGCTTGCAAGTACTGTTCATACAGCAGTTGATAATTAAAAAAAAAAAAACAGAAACCGGTTGCAAAGATTTATTTTTTGTATTGTGTCCCTCTAAAAAAAAAAAGAAAAAAAAACCTCTATACAATAAAAACAAAAAACAGAATGATTGAAATGCGTTTTTAAACAATTCAGCCCTCACTGCGTGCATAGACAACTATACAGTAACACTTTGTGCAGCCAACCTTGCTGGCCCTTCCAAACCTGCAGCATACATTGGCGATGAAGGTAAATATAGGTACACTACCGTGATGCAGACGTCTCCCTGCTCCAAGACTTGCGCATGACAGCCTGGCTCCACCACTATGGTGCTGCACGGAGGAGTTATTCGTATCAGTGATAGACCAACAGACCTAGAGAGGCAGAGTTGAAAACTGGGCTAGTTGATAACGATTCATTATGAAAGAACAGAGTGTACCGAAAACATGGGACCCAAAGAAAGACACATACAACAAATTAGCACTCACAACATTTTTTTTTTATACTTCGTAAACAGTAATCCCAGTCCGCTCATGAGCACAATTTCCTTTAATCTATAATCGAGGAGCAAAAAGACTCCTAGTAAATTAAAACAAAAGTCATGGGAAAAAAACCACCATCAACTAGCTCAACTACAAACTCTAGTTCTGGTCGAAGATAAAAATGTGCGCACTTTCTGTCCATAAAAAGGATGAGATGACTTAAGCTTAAAGTCCCTGGAACAAACGCCTCTAAAACTTCATGGGCTCGTTAAGCCTGTCAAATATCTCTGCGTTTTCGAACGAAGGGGAGTACCCCCCCCATTGACTACCATCGCACGCGTCAATGTCGGCGTGAAGACAGGACCAAACACCGTCGATAGACCGGATCTATGTAGCACGTTATGGCTACCTTCATCCCCACCCCACGTTCCCAAATGTTTGAAACCAGAGCATGAAATAACATACAAGATTTAACTGGCACTTATCAGAAATGGCACAAAAAAAAAAATAAATCATACAAGCTTGATCATGCTGAGAAAGACTGCTAAGCACAGAATGTGTGTCTTCCAAGGGAAAAGAGAAGGACCTAGCGCGTGACCACTCACTCAAATGCCGCACTGAAGACTTTGGTTTTGAGTGAACAAACCACCGGTCCTGGCTCAGCTATCCAGGATAGCACCTGGCTCACAATCACAAGGTGGTGGGGTGGACTCGAGTCTTTTTATAAGGTTCCTATGGGTATAACGCCTTTCAGTGTCGTTACAGCTGGCCGTTACAGAACTCCACGGAAATTGGCTGATAAAACACATTCTGCATTAAAAAAAGAAAATCTAGACGGTCAGAATTCAAACCATGTGCTTTCGCGTGGGAGTCACATTAGTGAAAATATCGTAAGGGTGCAGGCAACCTGGTGAATACTAACCATGTTGGATTAACCTGAGACTGGGGTAGAGAGGAAACTTAAAAATGTAGAAGAGACAGAAAATGGACAGGACGACGTCTCAAACTCAGCTTTAGCCGAGTATGAGACGTCGTCCTCTCAATTTTTTGTCTCTTCTGCGTTTTGACGTTTCCTCTCTACCCCAGTCTCAGGTTAATCCAACATGACCACATTAGTATTCTAGACAGGCGTAGTAGAAAGAGCGGCGGCCGGGCCGTGAGGAGTTTGCACGCTGACGGCACGTGGTGACATGGCAGCAGAACCCTCTAGAAGAGTGCTCCGTCATCGAAGCCTCCCGCAGCGGTTTGGCACGAGCTTTTCCTCACTTTCACACCGAGGAACAGTTGCAAATATGCAAATATCTTTATTATTATTATTGCATCGAAACTGTGCGCTATTCGTTTATGAACAGCTGCGTACCTTTCACAAAAAATACCTCTATAACAGAAAGTGTTGGCGGAGTAGTTCTTCGGTGACGCCATGGTTGGAGTGTACGCCGAAAAAAAATTGTGTAACAATTACACGACGGGATACGTTTAGACAGCAGCAGCAAGCTCGTGATGTGTTTTCCCGCAAACTTTAGCGGGGGAACCTGATTTTGTCTGTAGGTCCCGTGACGTCAGGTGACGTGACATCAATTTTCCTGCCAAATTTAGTGGCAAAACTGAATTGGTGCATAGGCCATGTGACATCAATTTTTCCACTAAATTTAGAGGGAAGCTGAATTTTTCTGTAGGTCCCGTGACGTTAGGTCACTTGAGATCAATTTTCTCGCCAAATTTAGTGGGAAAACTGAATTGGTGCATAGGTCATGTGGTGTCAATTTTTTCGCTAGCGAGGAAACTGAATTCGTCTCTAGGTCCCGTGACGTCAGGTCAAGTGACATCAATTATCCCACCAAATTTAGTAGGGCATAGGTCACGTGATGCCAATTTTTAGTAGGGCATAAGTTACGGCTCTACGGCGACGCCAACTCAGTGACTCGAGAGCACCATGCTTTCGGTAGGGTCGCGAAATTTGGTCACGAATGTAGGTCGAAATTCTTTGGTCACGATTATAGGTCGACCCTTAATTTTTTGACAACATTTGCGAAAAAAAAAGGTAGACTTATATTCGAATAAATACGGTAGTTCATCTTTGTGGTGAGAAAAACCTTGAAAATGGTAGATTTCTTTTGAGACTTGCACTTTCAAGTAACAGCGAGTTTCCAACTTGATGCGACAAAGACAGAGGTATCTACCAGTTGTCGTCTATCACAATGGCAGGCCCCTGAACCACGTGGCCGGCCAAGAGTTTGTTGAGCAGAAACACTGGCGTGGTGTAGTAGCGGTCCTCAAAGTAGCACTGGGTCTCCTGGGAACAAAGAAGGGGCGATTTGAGCACACACGTTACGCTTACCTCATTCGACTATTACTCGACACAGATAAGGAAACAAACGCCCTAAAGTTGCTTGTGAGACGCAACGGCCACAAACACGTCAAGGTGGCAATATGGGCGAGTCAAAATTCCCTTTTTTGAAAGGGCACAACGCAAAGAATGAAGACAGAGAATAAGGAACTAAACAAGACAGGCGTTGTGCAGTGCTAGTCCTCTTTTGTTTCTCACTCTCTGTCTTAGGTCTTGCGTGCCTTTTGCCTTTTTTGAATACACACGTCACACAGCCTCTCAAGAACATATTCTCATGGTGGAGTATCATTGCATGTTGGAGTCATATTGCCGCATGCGTGGTGGGGTTGCCAACAAACGGAGCTGCTACGCGAAGGAACAGGGTTTGAACCCCGCTCGGCCCGGATGTTACTTTGATAGTTCCATACTCTTCTGGAAAGTTCCAGCTCATTCTCGGCTCTCATCTTGCATTGTGGTTCAGAACATTCCTAAACTGACCGAGTGTGTAAAAACAGCGGTAGTGTCTATGGGTATTCCTGTGGTCTCCCTTCCCTGATGGATGTGATAACAACCGAGGGTCGGAGGGCCCTTCGACATGTTTGTGAAGCAGACGGTCCCCTGTCCCTGGAGGGCCCTCCCCTCACTCTCTCCCGGGCAGGACCTTCTTCCTGTTCCCCTTCTCGGATGCAGATCACTGCTGACAGGCGAGGAGGTTTTGCTTCGTCTTTTCCCGCTCTCAAGAAGGGGACTCGTCCGGCGACCGCAAAAGAGATAGGACGTATACAGGTGACTTCTCCGATGCTTCCCCGATCTTGGCTCTCCGGAACCCCATGTCTGGCAGGTAAGAACTTTTCTTACCTTGCCAATGTGGGGAGGCATTTTGGATAGGGACATTGTAGTTCATAGAGGTAAGCGTTTTAATAAATGCTCTTGGACTCTGTGCTTACTCTGGTATGTGTATCTTCTCTTCTGCTATATACGAGAGAGTGAGACAAGGTAGTCTATCACTGGCACCGACGGAGGTACTTATGGAACCGACCCGCAGTATTGTGGCCCTAAACGTCATCTATATTGCCGCGTGCATGATCGAGACGATACGTAAACAATAAAGAGGCCAGAATGACCTGCCTAGTCAGGCCCTAGCTCTTTCCCGAACACACTAGGTCGAATATTCGAGATGACGAGCATAGTAAATAAAGAGCCGAGTGTGGTATCGTATTGCCAATTCATTCACAGATCCTTTTCCCAATAACCAGCTGTTACGCCAACATACCGTCGCCTGCTGCTGCCGCCGTCGACTGCTCGCTGCTGCTTTCTCAATGCGTGTTCTTCTTGGTTTGTTTCTGGCACAAGTTCGACCCCATTAAACCTATAGTTCTTTCCGTTTTCGCCTGCCTCAACGTCTGTCATTAGTGACAATATTGCCGCGGAGATGTGGGGACCGCGCTACTAGCTTGGACGTCTCCTTTTGAGATCGCCGCCGCTGTTGAGATAACCCTTCGGCTACTCTATCAGGTACCTCTGTTGGTAGCTAATGAATCTCACATAAAGTGGCGCCCAACGTGGGGCCAGGACTTCCTTTATCGTGGTCATGGCTTCGACCCCCGTCCCCTTGTCTGGCCTTTGCCAGAAATACCGTGTCTATGACCACCCCATACCACGAGCGTCCTGATCTCGCCACTGATGGTTGAGTGATTAATGCCGAGTCGGCAACCTGCAGTGCCACTCCTTTGAGCGAGCGCAGTGTGATTCATACACGCGTTCCTGTTTTGAATTGGCGTGCGTCAAGCAACATTCGTTGTTGCGGGAGACCCTTTGTTCTTCATGCTTGAGGCAAACCCTTCAGCTTTGTGGTGTGTATTTGGTTCCTTGCGTGCCACCAACTTGTTCTGAAGGAAAGATGTATATAGAAGTTTCGAAGGTGTCCTTGAGAACTGGGTGGGCTTCTATGCTTGGCAGGGAGTGAGGCTTGGCAGAAAAGAGTAGCGAAGGATCAGCAGTGCAATCTGGGAATGTAAATATGCATGTTTTTCTTCGACTCCGTGTAGTCGCGGACAGTCAGAGTCGGACGGTACGCCTGCCAATAACGGGCTTCATGAGCTGGGCTACATAACTGGCCCCTCGTTTGGGGCAAATACCGGTTCCTCGAGATGTGAAGTCTGAGAACCCCTGTACTAGGCAGACCCCCAGAAGACCTCCAGGGACCCCCATTGAAAACCACTGCTTTAGAACATAGAAGTGATTTGAGCAAGTAATCGCAATGCCGTTTGAATGATGCACAATTCCCTTCTCCCCATCCCTTCCCGTCAGTGTTGTCACGGCGTGCCAGAAGAGGAGGTGCAACGACCTTAAGGGCTAGAACAGTCCAGCGATTTGGCCCACAGAGCAGAGCATCACCCACGAGTGACTGGCTGCGCCACCTTCCACTTCTACCGAGCAAGTGAGTGTGCAGTTCAGAGTGGAAGGAAGAGTAGCTCGCTTTCGTAAAACGCAGTCGTGGGGCCACCGTCGACTTCCACGTGATACTCTGCTCTGCAGGCCGAATCATGGGACCACTTTTTACTGCGGTCAAATTGACTAATCACCACTGTTCCCCTTCTAGCCCACCGTGGGTCGATGCTATCAACGTGGAAGAAAGGACTGCTTGTAGACCCTGGAAGACTCACCTCTGTGGGCTGTGGGTCCCCCTCTGCCTTGGGCAGCTGGTGCGAATGCGTGAGGCACGAGCGTCCCACGGCACGCACACGCACGTCGTCTACCACAATGTCGCGGCCACGAAGAACAAACCCAAACTCTCTCTTGTACCTGTTGAGGACATTGAGCGTCGGCTGCCGACATTATTGTCTTTCAACCAAAAAATGGCGTGGAAATCACATAAAATCTGCTAATCGTAAGAGACTAGCTATATCAGTTTTTGACCAATAGGGATGGAGCAAATCTAACTCAAGTGCCAATCAGGGCGCCCCTACTGCCAAGCAGATTGGTTCTGTCGGGACTAGCAGACACCGCATGAAAAACGTGCAGCAGCGAGTTATATATTGCGAATTATAAGATGCACATGCCTTTCCACAAAACACTAAATATGTGCTGTGCAGTTCGATGTGGTTGCACAAATAAAAATTCACTCGGTGCGAAGTTATACGGGCTATAAGCGAAACTTTAAGAGACTGAGTGCCACTCAACTTGGATGCGACTTGTGCATAGTTGCGAGTGGCGTTTTTCACCTCGCAGTTCACCTCATTCTTTAAACTGCAAGAGGTATATATACAGTCGAATCTCGTTAATTGAAACTCGAGGGGGACCGAAAATTCGTTCGAACGACACGGAGTTCGAATTAAAGAAAGCTCATTAAATAAAGTACCGTATTTTCTTGCGTATTACCCGCACCAAAACTTTTAAAAAATCCAAGGCAAAGAAGGGGTGCTGGGTAATACGCGAATTTGGACGCGAGTGTGGCTTCACGGCAGTACGCGCCGAGCCGCATGGTCCGTAGGGACGTAAATTCCCCAGAATCCCTCTTAGCCGTTGCTTCCTAGGTACTTTCTCCCGTCTCTCCTTGTTTATTTTCTTTTTAGGGGCGAAGCTCCTTAGGGGCTAGCCATGTCCGTATGTCCGTCCGCCGTCCGCTGTAGGCCGGCGTCGGGTGCTCGTGCTTCTGCTCATGAGATCACGTGCTCACGAGCACGTGAGCACATGCTCCACACAATTAGCGCACACAATTGCTAGAGCACATGCTCACGTGCTCGTGTAGGGCAAAAAAAAAATTGAAAGAAAAAGATGAAAAAAAATTATGAAAAAAGAAAAAGAAGAAAAAAAAGAGTAGGGGGTTCTGAGATGCCATCCCATCTGTCTGCTTAAAATAAGAAAAAGAAGAAAACCACACATTCTCCTACTGCCATGAATGAAAAGGACCGAAAAGCTCGGCATGCAGCGCCTCAGCGTCTACGTAGACAGCAAGCTGCTCCGGAGACCAGGGCGCGAGAAGCTGCTGCACAGCGTCAAAAACGCCAAGCGGACCCGGAGTTGAGAGCTCGGGAAGCGGCGGCAAAGCGTCAACGCCGAGAGCAAGCAGCAATACCTATGACCAAAATCAGTATCATCAGCACCACCAGAGCTTCGCCCCAATCAACATCATTCACCATGTGGAGATGCGGTCATTTTTTGGAGTTGCCATCTTTGCGTTGTCTGCGCACCAGAACGTTTGACTGGCCGCGCACCCACGAAGGGATAACGAAGCAAGAAACGTCAATCTTGCCATGTTGGTCGCCCCGTTCCGTTCGACATGAGCTGTGCTCGGCAGCAGTCCTTTACAGCGGAGCAGAAACTCAAAATAATCAGCGTTGCCGAAGAGATCGGGAACCGTGCAGGATCTTCAAAGTGCAAGCCGTGACCACAGGTCCTTCCGCGGTCCCAAGACTGGAGCCTACCCCCAGATTGAAGCCAAGCTGGCGGAGTTCATTGAGGAGAAGAGAGGCCGCGGCCACGCCGTATCAACAGAGATGGCCCAGATCGAAGCTCTGAGGCTGGCAAGAGAAGACGGCCTACTGCGCGACCAGTTTCGTGCCAGCCGCGGGTGGTTTCACTGATTCATGAAACGCCAAGGATTTTCCATCCAGAGGTGGACGTGTACTTTGAAATGCCACTGGACACAACTCTTCAGAAAAAGGGCTCCAAGTCGGTGAGCATTTTGACAGGCGGCAACTCGAAACTGCGCTGTACAGTGATGTTGTGCGCGTTAGCAGACGGCACGAAGCAACTGCTGTACGTGACCTTAAAGCGCAAGACGCTTCCCACTGATTTGCCCTCAGGGATAGTTGTGCGTGCAGAGGACAACTCCTGGATGAACAGTCATCTTGTCGTCGACTGGTTGAAAACCGTGTGGGAGAACAGGCCAGGCGCGATGTTAGCGCGGAGGTCCATGCTAGTGCTGGACGCGTTCCGGGGCCACAACACCGAGGAAGTGAAGACTCGTCTCGCGGATGACAAGACAGGACCTCGTCATGATCCCAGGCGGGATGACGTCTGTGGTTCAGTCGATGGATGTTTGCTTGAACAAGCCTTTTAAGGCGCACGTGAAGCACATGTACATGGAGGGGATTGCTGAGGAGCAGTACGACGTCACGCCGACGGGCCGGATCCACAAACCTGACATAGCAGTACTTTGCAAGTGGATTATCAACGCGTGGAAGGCGATTTCTGCAGAGATGATTCGCAAGAGTTTCATGAAGCGCTGTATCAGCAATCGCCTGGATGGCATGGATGACGATGCTCTCTGGGACAATGAAGATTCTTCAATTGATAGCTGCAGTGACTGCAGCGATGAGTAATGTTCCAATAAAGGTACTATTTTTGGTGACTTTGACATTGCTTTTTGTGGGTAATTACGCGGGTAATACGCGAGGTCTTTTTTTTCTTTTTCTAACAGTCGTAGGTTGGGGGTGCGGGTTATATGCAGAGGCGGGTAATACGCGCAAAAATACGGTACTTACAGGCAGCGCTGGATTGGGCGGCGCATCTGAACTGAGCAACCACTGAGTGACGAGGAATAACGATTCACAAAGGGAAGTATTCAGTGAGCGTTGCCTGTGCGTGCGGTTCCTTTTGTGAATCAACAAAAACATCGCTGGAGAAAGAGAAGTAGACGCGTAGGTTGTGTCCAGCACCGATCACAAAGGGAAGTATTCCGTGATGCGTGCCTGTGCGCGGTTCCTTATTCGTGAATCAACAAACATCGCTTGGAGAAGAGAAGTAGCGCGTGGTTGTGTCCAGCGCCGACGCTTCGTCCGTTACACTAGGTGAGGGCATTTCTTCGCAGGCATCAGAATCTTCGCCACTGAGGGCTGAAGGGTCTTCGGATGTGGCCTGTTGAGGGCACGTAGGCAAGAAACGTAACTGTTGCGCTCCCGCCAAAAACACACCTAAGAGCAGCGGCGCAGCATTGTCACCGTGCAAGAGAGAGAATGTCAGCATCACACTGCTCATGGCAGCATTTAAGGTCACAACGTGATCGGTTGTCATGGTGATTTGGAACTGGAGACGGGAGTAGCAACTGGTGCACGGAGTAGCGCAGCCCCACAGCCGGGTCAGAGGCGCCGCCGTATGAGTTAGCCCGCTCCTGAGGGTATGGTCGGCGGCGCGGGATGTTCGAATTAATCGGCGTGGACATTTAAGCATTAAAGTATTGGGCGTTTTCGCACATTGAAAGAAATAGTGTAGACCGGACCACAGCGTCAGTTCGAATAAACCGAAAGTTTGAATTAAGCGTGTTCGAATTAACGAGATTCGACTGTAATTACCTTTTTTTATTGAGGCGACAATAAGTGCAGTATAGACTCTACAGTAAAACCTCGTTATAACGAAATGGGATATAACGAATTAATGGATATAAAGAAGTAATTGTAATTCCCCTTGAAACTCCCATAGAAGCCCATGCATTTAAAACCTCGTTTTAACGAAGCAAAAATTTCCTTGCAATGGGTATAACGAACCATTTTTTTCTAGAACTAAATGTTTATAACAAAGTACTAATTACGGCCCCCCTTCAACTTCGTTATAACGAGGCGGTAATTCAAAACTCCCGCGCGCTAGAAGCTGCGAACTCCCGTGCACTAAAAGTCGCCTGGCAACATGCACGAGCGCCGAGTCTCCCGGCCTCCCCCCGTCTCGTGGAACGCATGGACCCGTCCAAAAGCAAGATGGACGACGACAAGTGGAAGCGCGAAACTATGGTGTAGCGAAACGTTCTCGATCGTGCGTGCGTGCGTGCTGTGACGGGGGTGCCTGATGAGGACAGCTACGAATGTGTCGACGACAGCGAGGAGCCGAATGTTTGCGAGTCCGAAGTACCGACGTCCGCGCAAGCCCTGGATGCGGCGGATCTGCTGCACCGCTTTTTTGGCGCTCACGATGACGGCGAGGATGGACTCGAGATAGCAACTGCCGCAGAAAAAGCGATCATTCGCCTGAAGAAACCGCGGCAAACATCGATCATGGACTTCTTTGCTGCGAAGTGAGCCGTAACAGCGCGGTGCATTCAGCGATGTGATGCACGGATAAAGTCGTATATTATCGCTGTTTTTTTCTTCTTTCGTTTGTGTTTTTCTCCATGCCACGGTAGTTTGCTCGCGTAGCAGGCTTCTCTGTCGGATTCGGTGGTGAGCACATCCTTCCTAGCTTACTGATTTGCGGTAGAAGTGGAACAATGGCTTTAACAAACTAATCGTTATAACGAAGTAATTACGGCTCCCCCTTCAACTTCGTTATAACGAGGTTTTACTGTATTACAGTCTATCATCAACAGATGTTTGTGGAATCACTCGCAACTGAAGAGGGAAGCCGGTCGCCAAGAGAAGCCAAGATGCACCCTCCACGTTTGCTCCAGTCTTCCTCTCTTTTCTCCCATCGCCGAAAGATCATCTGCTCTGTTTCAGCTCACTTGTATTGTATCTCCGCTATTAGGTTGTTTACCGATTGCGGATTTGCATTCAATAGGGTTGTTGCTTTGCCGCACGTGCAGTCTTCGTTTTGAGTGGTCGAAGTCCCCAAGAATGCTTGGGTGTGCAGCCGACACAATGAAAAAAGAGTGCCTTTTTGTTTATATTGTGCAAAGAAGTAAGAACGATATATGTAGCACATTTGTGCAACTCGGGATCCTTACGCAGTTGTGTACGCATGGCATGGGTGGTTTTTTTTAGTGGTATAGTGTGGGTGCGATGCCGGTCGCGGGCCGCAGAACACCGCCATTCTTTCATGCTCGCTCCTGGGACGGAGCATGGCCTTGGCGCGGCGCCGCCATTACGAAGTCTGCGGCAGTGATGACGCAAGCGAAGGTGCAGGTTTTTCCCGGGTTGTTGAGCGGTGAAGGGAGGGGGTAATGTTGTTCAGAGATGACCAGAGAGGGCAACGCATGCAGATAAACGAGGCAAAGCTCTGTGGGTAGGGCGGTGCAAGGCGACGAGTTTTGGCAGAACATAATTTGTGTTTCGTGTGGTGTTCCAGAAGTAGAGATGTTACAGAGAAATTGAACGTGGAGAAGTTTATAAAGCCCTCCAACATTACGCGCAGCAACTGGATACTGCCAAAGTGGGATTTAGTATAATGCGAGTAAAGTTTGAAAACACCTGTTTTAAAGTTATGGTTAGCAGACGATGCTTCCTTGTCATCGCGCCATTATCGGCAGGTCGTCAGGGCTCCCTTCTCTTCCCTCTTCACGCAGCGGGGCCTTTGGCCGCACCGCGTGAAGGCAATGGATTTGACGATAGTCCAATGCTTTGCTGAAGAGATCAGAAACCGTAAAAATTGTTGCCGTCGACGGCAACGCACGTTTGACAGCGACGACGATCCGCGCGTTGCCGTCAAATCGGCAATGGCTCGGCTCGGCTGCTCAGCCAGCAAAAACGAAGTTGGCTACCCAGAAAAAAGAGGAGCAGAAGGTGGGGAAAAGAAAGAACCCAGGAGAGACCGGAGAAGAGGGACTCTGGGGAATCTATCCCTACGACTTTGCTCACGTTGCCATGAAGCCACACTGCTCGCCAAAATTCGCACCCTTACTTTGCCTCCGATTTTATATAAATTTTTATGCGGGTTATACGCGAGAAAATACAGCATGTTGACAAAGGACTTCATTGGTCATTTGTAAGAGCAGTTTGTTTACTCTTATTTCGAAAACTGGAGCTGATGTCTACGTTTACATTTCTGTTCCAAAACTATCAAGTTGAAAGGGTCAAATGAAAGCTATCGCGCCTGGCATTGTGTTTTACTTTATTCAGAGATCGACTTATGCACGGGGCGAGCAAAAACAGGGCTGGAATCCCACTTGTTTGCTGCCGAAATTGTGACTCCAGTTGCCAAACTTGACGTCGATGAAGCCACGATTGAATGTGCATAAAATGATTTGTGAAGTGCTTCAAATTTAGCGTGGGTGTCCAGATCATTACATCGCCGCTAGACGAAGGCCGTTATATATGCATCGCACAGTTTAAAGCACAATCTGAACTGCAGTGAAAAACACCATTTGTACCGTATTTGCACGAATATAACGGGAGTTTTTTTTTCGGAATTACGTGCTCCAAAACGCACCTCGTGTTATATTTGGAATTAAGTTCAGCCAGGCACGTAGCCAGGATTTTGTGTCGGGGGGGGGCCCGCCCATGACAAAATGCTGTATGAGGGGGAGGGGGGAGAGGAGGTCCCAGCAAAATGGAGGATTTCGGGGGGGGGGGGGGCCTGGGCCCCATGGGCCCCCCCCCTGAATACGTGCCCGAGTTCAGCCACGAGGCACGCGAGTCGAAAGAAAGCCAGAGGAGAAAGCCATCCCTCTGGCTCAATGCAGGAGATCGGGTGGGAAAAGAAGTGGAGGTGTGGGAGGGAATTTATTAGCTATTGGGCCACGTGAAGGGGCGAATAGAAAACGTAAAAAACATTTTTATCGCTTTTGTGTTTGTACAACGGGGGCACGCGGCAGAAACCTGCACGCCATGCGGAAATGTGGGCACTGGCCAATTCAAGCCAAGCCAAGTCAGGCCAAGTTAAGTCAAGTCAAGCCAACACAAGCTAAGCCAAGACCACCGACCGTGTTTACGCAATCATGCAACACGAGGTGTTCGTTTATGCGGTGGGACCAGTTTATGCGGTGGTTCCATAGTCTTTTTTCTGCCTGCGCATTTTTTAGTTTCTGCTCCAGAGTGGTCTGGTGTTTGTGCGTTGGTGCTTCTGCTTCATGCCTTGCTTTGCTTGTTGGCTGCCGAGGAACTCACGCTGAAGCAAAAGGAACTACCAGACAAGCCGCCCCCGTGCTGCTGCTTATGTGCGTAGTCAGTCGCCAAGTGGATTGTAAACGGAAGGACCTGAGCAGTGAGGATGAGTGCAGTCAAAACATAAACTGAGACTTCTTCTATTTCTATTGTATGCGAAATGTATGCGGTCTCGGCTGGCGTTATAATAGTAATAATATTTTTTTTTCTTTTTGAGGGCATCAAAACCTGCCCTCGCGTTATATTCGTGCAAATACGGTAACTACGCACAAGTTGCACCCATGTTGATTGGCACTCAGTAGTGATGCAAAACTATCGATAAATTGACTATCGATAACTTTTCCAAAACTATCGATAGTGCCACAGAACTATTGATAGTCTATCGATAGTCTTGCACCACTAAAGCAAGCACAGTTGCCGCATTGCCGCTCGCCTCTCTTTCTCTTTTCACCCAAACTCCCGTCTTCATCATCACTGAAAGCTGAACCAAAGTTGGGGCAGGTAAGTGCTTGGGCTAGTTGGTGACGCATTTGAAAAAATAAAGCGAGAAAAAGAGAAGAGGGAGCAACGCAAACTACTAGTGTCGCCAAACTATCAATAGTAAACCGTGGACAGTACTATCGATAGGTTTACGATAGTCTACTATCGATAGTTTTCAGATAGTTGAGTAACGATAATTTTCCAATAGTCGACTATCGATAGTACAATCCATAGCTTTTCGATAGTACTATCGATAGTTGTTCGATAGTCGACTATCGATGGTACTATTGATAGTTTTTCAATCGTCGACTATCGAGAGTACTATCGATAGTTTTTCGGTAGTCGACTATCGATAGTACTATCCACAGCTTTATGATAGCCGACTATCGATAGTACTATCAATAGTTTTTCGATAGTCGACAATTGAGAGTACTATCGATATTGTTCGATAGTCGACTATCGATAGTACTATTGATAGTTTTTCAATAGTCGACTATCGAGAGTACTATCGATAGTTTTTCGATAGTCGACTATCGATAGTACTATCCACAACTTTATGATAGCCGACTATCGATAGTACTATCAATAGTTTTTCGATAGTCGACAATTGAGAGTACTATCGATAGTTGTTCGATAGTCGACTATCGATGGTACTATTGATAGTTTTTCAATAGTCTACTATCGATGGTACTATCAATAGTTTTTCGATAGTCGACTATCGATGGTATTATGGATAGTTTTTCGATAGTCCACTATAGATAGTACTATCAATAGTTTTTTTTTCTATTGATTGTCAGGTTTCTGGCGGCTATCGATACTATCGACAGTACTTTCAATAGTTTTGCACTACTAGTGCTCAGTCTCGTAATGTTTTAGTGTAGACCCACCCAACTTGGTATGGGGCGAGTTTCTATTTGTACTACGGCACCAAACGACACAGCATATATTTTGGTTTTTCTGGAAAGGCATATGCATCGCACTCACGATATCAAGCTAGCTCTGATGCTTTTTCAATGCTGCAGATGCTTCCCAAGTCCCGTCAAAAACTCTGCATACCACAAGAAGCAGCCTGGTTGGCACTTGAATTACATTTGCTCCGTTCTTACATAGTTCACTCAGAACTGCACAAGTAATATTTGTAATATTTTTCATTCTCCACTTCTCCTGTCTACAGTCAAACCCGACTATATAGAACCCGTTTACATCAAATTATTCCCTATATCAAACAATTTTTGTGCACAGTTATGTTACAGTGATAATATATAGCAAAAACTATGGTTACATCGAACAAAAATAGCAGCCGCTACCAATATATCGAACTGCCAAGAGCACCAATTTGCTCTGCAAGCTGGCTCTTCTTTTTTTTCCAGGCAACTGCGCCGACCGCTCGGAAGAAAAAAAAAAAAGTCTTTTGCGGAGGGACCGGGGAGAGTGTGCTTCGTGCTCCCTCTCCCTGCACGGTCCGCAAAAGAGAATAGCGAGTTTTAGTAGACAGTGTTTCCCGCTCCGCTAAGCCCCTCCGCTACCCGGAACTCTACAGCCAAGGCCAGCGGTTTCTTCGTAGCGGAGGGCTAGCGGAGGGGGAAACACGGTCTACTAAAACTCCCTAATATTATTTTTTGTTCCGGGCAGTTGACGCAGCTGCCCAAAGAAAAAAAAGCCAGCTTACTCTGCTAGCTGGCTTTCACCCAACGCAGCCGCATCCCTTAGGGGAAAGCCAACTTGCAGAGCAAAACGGCGCTCTGCAGGAGAAAGTGCTTTTGCTCGGACGTGCTGCGTGCTCTCGACATAGTTCGGCGCTAATGCGCGATTATAGAAGGCAGCAGCCTTGGCATATTGGAGTCCGTCGATAGCGTAGAAAAATATTGTTATCGCGGATGCAATGAAGAAAAAGCAGCAGAAGATGCAAGACTATTTCATTGTGTAATATGTCAGCAGAAAGATTTTTGAGAGTCAAATTCATTAAAACTTTTATATCGAATTACCCGCTATATCGAACTGGTAGAAGTTCTTTTGCGAGTTCAATATAAACGGGTTTGACTGCATATTTTGTTTTTATGTTCTCCTAAATGAATTGCGATTCTTCATATAATTTTCTGCAGTTGCTATTAAAACTTTAACTGCAGTTTTCTTAACTTTTTTTGACAGCATGCTTAGCCTTATGCAGGTTCTTATAGCATTTTTGTCCTATGCTTTTGACAAATTTGATAGCCTCGAATGAAGGAAAAACTGAACTATAAAGTAAAGCTTTATTTTTTCTGGCTAAGTGTGACCAAACAAATTTCAACAATATGACATTATTATGGATCATAATTAGGGTTTGTCACAATTGAACACGTTTACGTTACAATGTATCTCTATACAAATATAAAAAGATTTATAATGCATAGCGGGTCTTTACTACAAATTCATACCACTCAAGAAAATACCATTTTTTGGAAAGGGCCTTAACAACTTCTAAACAAATTATCTGATTAGGCTTCGGTGCTTTGCTAGTACTATGAAAGCTAATTGAGATGTCTCGAAACTAATTGCATATTTGAAAAAAGAAAAATTTAATATATATAGTGATTTTCATTAGAATACCTGGATAAATAAAAAATACACACTACAGGAGCAGTGTCTTCCCGTCGGTCCAGACACAACGAAAATGGGTTACAAGCGGTTTTTGTGCAAGTGAATCCCAGCGTAGAACAAGGTGGAAGGCTACGACCGGCCGGCGAATGGAAGAGCCCACCTGCTCTGGAAGGAGCCCTGGAAGTTCCCGAAGCTCGAGACCACGTCCCCGCTGGCCCGTGGGTCGGGGCTGCCGCCGGAGGCTTCCGGTGGGCACATGAGTGCACAGTCCGTCCGGTCGTAGCGCATGTGCAGGAAGGGCTCCAGCTCTATCTGCTTCCTGAAGCAGAGGTCCCAGCTGGGATGAACACCCGTCCTCTTCCCCACAAAGCAAGTAGGCCCCGGGCCTCGGAATGACCACGGATGTTTTGCTACAGCAGCCTGCTGGCAATACACCTACTGCCCTTCCACGGCGGAGCTTCCATTTTAGACCAGTCTCTTTAAAGGTGCGCCAAAGTGCTTTCCGAGATCCTCGTTTTATGGTCAGAACTCAATCTACGAGCTTTAAACATCCTAAAAAACCAGAAATGACATATATGCGCGGCCAATTTGCATATTAAAAAGTCATCAAAGATCCCGACACCTATTGTTGGTGCAGAACAACGGATGGCGCTACCGAACCTCGTTGAATATGGTCGAAGGAGAGACGTCGCTCGTCAGTCACTTGCGAGCTATGGGTTGCCACATGGACGAGCAGCCGACCAATTCCGCTCGTCCACGTGGGAACAGATCGCTAGCGAGTGGCAGACAAGCGCCATCCGTCGTTTGACCATACCGTATTTACTCGCATAATGAACACACTTGTTTTTCCGAAAAATCGATGCAAAGTTGGGGGGGCGTTCATTAGGCGAAGTAAAATTTTTGCGTCCGTATTTACTCGGATAATGAACGGACCTTTTATCGGAAAGATCGACGTAACTTCTTACCTCTTTGAGCACGGCGCGCGCGACTCCAAAACCAAACTGCGATGCGCAAAAAAAAAAATATACCTCTGCATGTTTTTTTTTCTTGCTTCCGTGTTTTCTTTTTTGTTGTTTTTTCCGCCTTGCGCAAGTTGTTTTGTTTGCCCATGCATTCGCGACCTCGCTGCACAGGATAGAAAAGTGGGTTCATTTCGAGGGCTTCTCGCTTCTCTTTCCAAAGTGCGAGGAGGAGGCGAGGGCAGGATGCCTTCATTATGTGCGCTTTGCTTAGGCGAGGGCTTCTCCACTTTTCTTTCTAATCTCCTTGCGCGCCAGAACCAAACTGCGCTGTGCAAAAAAAAAAAAAGCTTTTCTTTTTTTTTTTTTTTTCTCTTGGTTCCGTGGATTGTTTTTCTTTTTTTTTTCCCCTTTCGCAAGCTGAGGGCTTCTCTTTCTTATCTCCTTGCGCACGGCGCGCGACCCAAAGTCCAGACCGCGCTGTGCAAAGAAAAAAAAAAAAAAAAACTCCTTTGTTTTTTTTTTCTTGCTTCCGTGGATTGTTTTTTTTTGCCGCCTTTCGCAAGCTGTTTCGTTTCGCTTTGCTTAGGCGAGGGCTTCTCCGCTTCTCTTTCTTATCTCCTTGCGCGCGGCGCGCGACCCGAAGTCCAGACTGCGCTGTGCAAGAAAAAGAAAGCTCCTCTTTGTTTTTTTTCTTTTCTCTTGGTTCCGTGGATTGCAAATAAAAAAAAAGCTCCTCTCCATTTTTTTTTTCTTGGTTCCGTTGGATCTTTTATTTTTTAACGCCTTTTACAAGGCGTTTTGTTCGCCCACGCTGCCCATGCATTCGCGACCTCGCTGTACCAGGATAGAAAAGTGCGTTCATTTCGCGCGCGTGGGGAGAGGGGGTCAAAATTTTGACGTCCGAGTTGGGGGTGCGTTTAATACGCGAGTGAAAAAAAAAGTCAAAATTTTGAGAGCCGACTTGGGGGGTGCGTTCATTACGCGAGTGCGTTCATTGTGCGAATAAATACGGTATTCGGTGAGGTTTGGTAGCGCCATCTGCCATCCTGCACCAACGGTAAGTGTCGGGAACTTGGATAACTTTTTTAATATGCAAATCAACCGCGCATGAATGTAATTTCGTTTTCTTTTAGGATGCTTAGAGCTCATAGATTGAGTTATGACAATAAAACGAGGATCTCAAAATGCACTTTAGTACCCCTTTAAGGAAAAAATATTTAAGCCTGAAAATTCAACTTTTTACGTATAGAAAACGTTCAGCCTTTCCACTCTCGTGAAGAAGGAAGCCCAGCGGAGCTGTACTCGATACACTGCCGCAACGCGCACGCGCCCGTTTCCCGCTTTTTTTTTGTCCGACACACCGAAACTACTATACGTGTTCGAAAATATTCGATTCGATTCGCAACCTTCATTATTCTATTCAATTTGCTTCGAAAGATTTTGATATTCGCACACCTCTACTAATAAGACAGGCAAGCTGGTTAAAGTTAAACATTTCTATAAACCCAAGATGGAGGCTAGAAAGAGTGGACAAACGCAAGACGTCTCAACTTTTTTGTGGCAAAAATGTAAGGCTTTTTCAGGCTTATTTTGTTTTCTTAAACCTACACCGATAAAATTTGAGACTGATAAATGCACCATCTATGGATACCTTTGTGAAAAGTTGCAATGAACTTCGTTTATTGGTTTATTTACACAAATTTATTTTCTGCCCGATTAGCACCCACTCACTGCTTAAATCCTTGCTTGAGTAGCCGGTCAATGCAGCGCTCACTGAGCTCCTTGAGCCTGGCATCAATCTGTCCAATGTTCCCTAAGAAAGAAGAATGAGTCATTCTGAAACAGCTTTCAGAGAATATCCTTCTTGCCTATTAATTTCACCAACACTACGTTACAGGGGTGGAACTCATGAAATGTATTGGAAGCAGCCACGGGAGCAGCTGAAACAACTGTTTTGGAGCAGGTTGGGAGCAGCTAAAACTACATTCTGGAGCAGGCTAGGAGCAGCTCAGATCAGTTTTCATTGCACTTCAGCTTGTGTCTTAGACAAGCATGGGAGCAATTCGCACAGATAAACATGAGTGGTTAGGGACCTAGGTAGATGGCACAAGTGTAACAGATGCGAAAACTTGAAACTTTGTGAGCCTTAATGAGAACCAAACGCAAGCACCATATGTTTCTGAAGATAGTGTCCTTGATAATTTCCCAGTGGCTTTCAGCTGCTCAAAATGCAAACCAGAACTGCTTATCACACAACCCACACGTGCTCGACATAGTAATTATATGTGCGAACTACGTGACGTGCTTAAGCAAAGGACGTGCAGTTGCGCAGAGGAACAGGGACACAAATTTCGAGTTTATACTATTGTGCAACTCAATATCGAAGCAGCAGACTACGATTAACGGAGTTATCATATTCGAGGCGATAAGCAGGAGCAAGGTTAAAGTACGCCGAGCAGATCTACCGCTCGCGTGAGAGCTGCTGGCCGGCAAGGTTTCGTATCGGACCGCGTTTCAGTTCTATCCAAATCACGATTTATCTTGAGGGAATGCAGTTCCAACGTCTAACGATGAAATACTAAAAAGAATATTTTGCTCATCTGACGTCCTGATCCCGGATCCCGGGCCCCAGAGCCTCAGGCAATCTGACGCTTAACGACTCGACCTCACCTCGGCCGACTTGCTTAACTGCTTATGGTTGAAGGATATTAATCCATTCGCAGGTCGTGTAGCGCTTGGAATCCGACCCCCAAGTTTTTTCGCGCGCTTCCCACTCGGGTTACACAGGGAGAATAAACAGAACAAAAGATTGCAAGGTCGACCAAGCTAAATGCGCTCGTTGTTGCCAATTGAGTTGATAGAAACCGAAACCAAGACAAAATACAATTTATTTTTGCGCCCGTTCTGCGATTTTGTGCATAAGGCGCGAGGTATTGGCTGTGGCGCAGTTTCCATAACATGGCGCAGGATGACGCAGACAAATGCATCTGGCGCAAAATGGCGCAAATGGTGCAGCCGTTCCACCCCTGCGTTAGGATTTGTTGGCTTGTCCAGCTAAACGTCAATGTCTTCTTTGCCACCCTTTCTGAGCAATCATTTGTTCCACTGTGCAGCAAGCTGAATTGCTCAGACACCCTACTCGCCGTTTAGATGCGCATCTAATAAACGTCGAGTAAACATTTAGTCGTGCTTTTAAGCATCAGATACAGTAATAAGTTACTCAATGATGGACATTGCATGAACACTAGTAAATGATTATAAAAGGTATGGAATCAAAAGCACATCAAACAGTAGTCAACCAAAATTATGTTAGAATAGAAAAATTAAAGGAAGATCCATTGGTGGATCCTTAGGGAATGTGTTTGCATGAACCTTAAAACGCCACACACGTCCCGCTTTGTGAACGCTTGAAAGGATAAAGCATCGAGGACAGGGACAGAAACAGGACTTCTTTCACTGAGCAACAACATAAAATCACACAAAATACAAACCTTTCCCCCAAAGGTTTCAACGTTCTCGAAGAAGGAAAGGAGAAAATTGTTAAAAGAAAGGGGAATGTACTATAAATTTCAAAGTTTAAAAAGCACTAGCGTCACGACGAGGCATCAGTAATCTAGTTATCTCTGGTGTTAGGAATTCCACCTCTGTCATTGTCAGTGATAATGAAGGTGCAGAAATATTGTTGTTGACAGTCCCAAAGGGAAATGTACTAAAGTTGAACCTCGATTTAAATAAACCCGATTTTACGAATTTCTTGATTTAACAAACAAATTCGGATTCCCCCCGCAGTTGCCCATAGGCTTAATGCTTTTACGAACTTGAAATAACGAAACAAACTTCGCCGCCAAACCCGATTTAACGAAGCATTCCGGGAAAAAAGGTGCATAGAAAAAGAGGTTTTTCCAAATTGATGGCGTCTAGAATGTCTGGCAGTGTGCTGCCGACGTAGGAGCGGTACAATCGACGCAGCGGATGCATTCTCGTTTTGGTTCTTACGAAACTACAAACCGAAACCACAAGGAACAACAGACTGCGCATTTCTTTCCAGGCTTTGGATCAGTTCCACCAGACAGGCGAAAGCGGCGGCTGGTGCTTGATCTCGCGTGCGACAGATGGCAGCACTGACGCTCTTAGCTCCCTCCGCGCCTCCGCTGCTTTCGCCACTTTCGCCACGACCGGTTTCCACCCGATCGCTCGTGTCCTTCAGCTCTTCGAGCACGTTAGTTTTCTTTCTTCTGCTTTGCTCCGCGCATTCTGCGTCGTCAAAGGATGGAGCCTCCAAAGAAGAAAAGGAAAGTACTGACCCTTGAAGAAAAGGCGAACATAATCCATGCTGTCGCGAGCGGACGAAAAAAATGTGACGTGGCCGCGGAACACGGCATCCCGGCGAGCACGCTTTCGACCATCTTGAAGGCGAAGGACGCCATCATCCTTGCGACTTCCTCTGGGAACGCGTCCAAGAAAAAACACCTGAAGACGACCCCGCCCGAGAAGCTGGAGGAAGCCCTCTTTATGTGGTTTAATGACATGCGAGCCCAAAACGTTCCACTCAGCGGGGAAGTGGTGCAGCGGAAAGCGCTCGGTTACGCGTGTTTGCTCGGCTTTGACGAGTTCAAGGCAAGTCCCGGCTGGCTCTCGAGCTTCAAAGAGCGCTACGGGATTGTTGGCAAAGTGTCGAGCGGGGAGTCATCCAGCGTGAACAAGCAAGGAGCCGACGAGTGGTTGTCGGAGAACGTGCCCGAGATCCTGGGGAGGTACGCCGTGCAAGACGTCTACAACGCGGACGAGAGCGGTCTGTTTTATCAGATGCTGCCGGGCAAGACGCTTGCTCGGAAAGGGGAGCCTTGCCACGGCGGCAAGCAGAGTAAACAGCGACTTACGCTGTTGCTGTGCGTCAACATGGATGGCAGCGATAAGCGCGATCCGCTCATCATTGGAAAGGCCGAGAATCCTCGGTGCTTCAAAGGAGTTAAAAAACTATCGGCGGAGTATGTGTCGAATACCAAAGCCTGGATGAGCCGCGCGATCTTCTCGGAGTGGCTAAAAAGCTTCGACGATGACATGGGCCGCCAAAAGAGGAATGTGTGTCTGCTGTTGGACAATTGCACGGCGCACCACATCCCGGAGCTTCACCCGAAGAATGTGGAGTTGCGGTTCTTTCCCCCCAATGCGACTTCCGTCATTCAGCCCCTAGATCAGGGGATCATCAACAGCGTGAAATGCGCATATAAGCGTAGGGTCATCGAGAAGCTCCTGCTGAACTTAGAAATCAAACGTGAGACCAAGATCGACGCGTACATGGCGATCGAGATGGTGGCAGCATCGTGGAGAGCAACCCGGTCCTCCATCGTCGCGAGCCGTTTCCGGCATGCCGGCTTCCACACTTCTACTTTCGAGGCTGCGTCGGGCTCCACAAGCCCGCAACACGAGCGGGAAGAGGCATCGCCCAGTCGTTGGGAAGAGCTTCGTCGGCGCGACCAGGTGGCCGCAGATCAGAACTTCGACGACTTCGTGAATGCAGACGCAGACACGGACACAACGGAAGTTCTCGACGACGAGGAGATAGTGCAGCTTGTTTCCGGCGTACAAGAGGAGTCTGAAGATGCGAAGGATCCGGATGCTGTCGAAGCTCGATCCCATGCCCACACCAAGCCAGGTGACTGGACGCCGTCGACCTTCTGAGGCGGTTTGCTGGGGCACACGAGGGTGCCGAGGACGCTTTGACTTCAGCTCGCCAGCTACGAAAAGTGTGTGCGCCCGCTGCTCACGAAGCACGCGCAGGCGAAAATCACGAGCTTTTTCACTAGGCAATAAATTTGTCGTTCTCTCCAGAGCTGCGAGCTTTTTGTTTTTTCTTTTTTCGACACGAGCACGCAGTTGTGCTCTCGCTCATTCGCGGAGTTCTTGTACTGCGCATTTTTTAAAAAGTTTCGCCAGTTTCGGCCTGTGGACTGCGCGAATGTGATACCGCGGTAGTACGTAGGATGCCACTGCGCTAATACTTCAAATTTATCAAATCCTACTCCCGAAAAATGACTTTCCCGATTTTACGAAGTTCCCGATTTAACGAAATAATTTGCGGGTCCCGGTGACTTCGTTAAATCGAGGTTCAACTGTATAAATTTGTCACAACAACGTATCAGTAATCTAGTCATCTCTGGTGTTAGGAATTCGACCTCTCTCTTTGTCAGTGATAATGAAGGTGCAGAAATGTTGTTGTTGACAGTCCCCATGGCAAATGATTCAATGATTTCTCTCCCAAATCTGTTGTTGTGCCCGCCCAGTATTCTAGTATCGGTGAAATAAGGAGTATAGTCATGGCACGTGCGGCTGTGAACGACGGTTGGGTGAAAAGACTCATTTGAAGCCTTTGATACTTCCAAGTTGTGTTCTCCGAGTCAATGGTTAACGCATCTGCCAGTTTGTCAGATGACTGCCGCAGATTAGTGAATTTGAATAAACCTTTCTTCTCACTCTACAAACTTTTTGGCATGTTTAACATTGCAACTTCTAGGACTGTCGCTCCCCTTTCCCTTTCTACGCATCTGCTTAAGGCACATACAACAGGAGAAACCACACTCGTGTTGAACGATAGATCTGAAACGGTGCGCGGAATTGTGCATGTAAGGAATCACAGCGAAACAACCTTTCTTTTTGGCATAGGTCATGTGACATCAATTTTCCCTCCAAATTTACCGGGGAAACTGAATTGATCCAAAGGTCATATGACATGAATTTTTAAGCTAAATATAGCGGGCAAACTGAATTGGTGCATAGGTCTTGCGACGTCAATTTTTCATTAAATTTAGCGGGGAAACTGAATTGGTGAATAGCATAGTGTTATTAGAATGTATGCTAGGGGTTCAACGGCCGCTAGTGTCTAAGCGACTTCCAGAAGGCAAATTGAAGCAGAGACAGCAACCAGTCTACTTTTGTGGTGCTCCTGTACATTCCTATGGGAAAACGCGCGAGCATTTTGTCTCTTGGACGGAAAATAACATCGATAACTTTTGTTATTCGGGTCATAACAAATAGTATGCACCTTTGCTAATGCTGTAAGAGTGTAATTGCTTTAGTTGGCACACATTTTTCTTCTTCAGTGAACAATGTTTAACTTGGCTATATTTCAGGCCCAAACCTCTCTTCCACAGCAGGTGTGTAAAAACAAGCAATGATTCTAAGCAAAATAACAATTGACAAGAATATAAAGTTTGTGAAGGCTTGCCAGCATTCCGGTGATGCATATATATTGCTAATACGCCAGTCTTGTCAATATATGAAAATTACCCCGTCTTGCATCCTTACGAGCAGTTAAAAACATTCCAAACGTAAATAAAGTATGTGGGCTATGAAAGGTGTCTCTTTTTACTATTTTCTCTGCCGGGCAGCCTTTATCGAGCACTTCTTATCAAAGCTTTCTAGCGTGCGGGTCATGTTTTAAACGTAGAACAAGCATATTCGCACAGAGCAGAAAGAATAATGCAGCACTTACTTATTGAAAATCAGACTATATTACGTGGCCTTTAATTTATTTTGATCATACATGCGCACAGAGAATTACTGACCCAGTGTTACTTCATAGTTCTTGTCGTCTGTCTTAGTTTTCCAGATGCTCTTCGTTTGTCTGGCAGGTACAGTTGCCGACCGATTATTCGGACTTCGCGGGAACCGAAAAAACGTCCGAATAATAGAGCAGTCCGAAAAATCAGCAGATCGAAAAACTTGCCTTTATTACTTCCAAGTGGGCTTAAAAAATCCGTAAATGGTGCCTCGTTTCAGGTTACACCTCCGTTTCCGTTCGGCAACTTTCTGTTAGCTTGAGAATCGCTGCCTTCTTTTCTAGCGTTATGGTCGAGTACTTTCTGCGCTTCTTAACGACACATCGCGGTGGCAGAACAGATGGGGCCATGACGTCCAAGCCAGCGTTGTCCGAACAAGATGAGAGGCGCAAATCCACGAGTGCAAAATGGCGACTGGCGACGCGAAGGAACGGAAAAACAAAGCAAAACGATAATGATGATGATGATGACGTGCAGCTAAATGGAAAAAAGGGCTAGCATAGCGTCACCCAGCGGTAAAACTCAAGAGTACTCAAGTAGCACCGACAAGCCAAGCCAATCCATTTGCAGCCAACAACATAGAATTCAAAATGGCCGCTTCTCGATGGTGTTTTCCGCCGATCGCTCGCGACGATTTTGCCCGAATAATCGAACTTTCGGACATCAAGCTGTCCAAAACGTTGGTCGTGAATATACACTATTTCTATGGGGTAAGTCACGGTTCCGCCTTTAGGTCCGAAATATCGAACAAGTCCGAATTATCGGAGTCCGAAAAATCGGTCGGCGACTGTATATCCCCATGTTGAAAAGTGCGGACGACGTATTCACGCTAACAGTGTGCGACAGTGCATATAAATACATGTACGAAGCCGTTTGAAATGCAATTAATTTGAAAGGAAAACGTCGTAACTGACCAATTATTTCGCCTGCCAGACTGAGAAATGTTTCAAGCTACCTAGTATGTACGACTTATTCTGGATATTTGCTCTTAAAATCGGGCACAAGGAGAAAATGCACTCACGTTTTCCCATAGAAACGCATTCCCGGTGAAACTGAATTGGTGCATAGGTCATGTGACATCAATTTTTTTGCAAAATTTAGCGGGGAAACTGAATTGTTGAACAGGTCACGTGACATAAAACTTCCTGCAAAATTCACTGGGGAAACTGAATTGGTACATAGGTCATGTGACATCAATTTTTTTGCAAATTTAGAGGGGAAACTGGATTGGTGCATAGGTCATGTGACGTCAACTTTTCCTCAAAATTTAGAGGGGAAACTGAATTGGTGCATAGGTCACGTGACGTCAATTTTTCCTCAAAATTTAGAGGGGGAAACTGAATTGGTGCATAGGTCACGTGATGTCAATTTTTCCTCAAAATTTAGAGGGGAAACTGAAATGGTGCATAGGTCACGTGACATCGATTTTTCCTCAAAATTTAGAGGGGAAACTGAATTGGTGCATAGGTCATGTGACGTCAATTTTTCCTCGAAATTTAGAGGGGAAACTGAATTGGTGCATAGGTCATGTGACGTCAATTTGTCCTCAAAATTTAGAGGGGAAACTGAATTGGTGCATAGATCACGTGACGTCAATTTTTCCTCAAAATTTAGAGGGGAAACTGAATTGGGTGCATAGGGCACGTGATGTCAATTTTTTCCTCAAAATTTAGAGGGGAAACATTAATTGGTGCTAGGTCACGTGACCGTCGAATTTTCCTCAAAATTTAGAGGGGGAAACTGAATGGTGCATAGGTCACTGTGACGTCGAATGTTTCCTCAAAAGTTTAGAGGGGAAACTGAAATTCGGTGGCATAGGTCATGTGAACGTCAATTTTCCTTAACATTTAGAGGGGAAACTGAATTCGTGCATAGGTCATGTAGCGTAAATGTTTTCCTTAAAATTTAGAGGAGGAAACTGAATTCCGTGCATAGGTCACGTGACGGAAATTGTTCCTCAAAATTTAAGATGGAGAAACTGAATTCGTGCATATGTCACAGTGACTAGAATTTTCCTCAAAATTTAGAGGAGGAAAACTGAATTGGTTGCATAGGTCACAGTGACAGTAAGCTTTGTTTCCTCAAATTTCGAGGGGAAACTGATTGGTGCATAGGTACAGTGACCGTAAATTTTCCTCAAAATTTAGAGGGGAAACTGAATTCGGCATAGGTCACGTGGACGTCAATTTTTCCTCAAAATTTAGAGGGGAAACTGAATTCGTGCCCAGGTCACGTGACGTAAATGTTTCCTCAAAATTTAGAGGGAAAACTGAATTCGTGCATAGGTCATGTGATGTAAATTTTCCTCAAAATTTAGAGGGGAAACTGAATTCGTGCATAGGTCATGTGACGTCAATTTTTCCTCAAAATTTAGAGGGGAAACTGAATTCGTGCATAGGTCACGTGACGTAAATTTTTCCTCAAAATTTGAGGGGAAACTGAATTCGTGCATAGGTCATGTGATGTCAATTTTTCCTCAAAATTTAGAGGGGAAACTGAATTGGTGCATAGGTCACGTGACGTCAATTTTTTCTCAAAATTTAGAGGGGAAACTGAATTCGTGCATAGGTCACGTGACGTAAATTTTTCCTCAAAATTTGAGGGGAAACTGAATTCGTGCATAGGTCATGTGACGTCAATTTTTCCTCAAAATTTAGAGGGGAAACTGAATTGGTGCATAGGTCACGTGACGTCAATTTTTTCTCAAAATTTAGAGGGGAAACTGAATTCGTGCATAGGTCACGTGACGTAAATTTTTCCTCAAAATTTAGAGGGGAAACTGAATTCGTGCATAGGTCATGTGACGTCAATTTTTCCTCAAAATTTAGAGGGGAAACTGAATTCGTGCATAGGTCACGTAACGTAAATGTTTCCTCAAAATTTAGAGGGGAAACTGAATTGGTGCATAGGTCACGTGACATCAATTTTTCCCGCTAAATTTAGCAGGGAAATTGAATAGACCATTTGCTGTATTCCCAAGTGCCCTGGCCCGCACTTGAGGAATCATGGGTACGGTGTTTCTTCAGCCCTCTAGTGATCGATAATTTCGACCAATTCTATGGTTACACAGTTTTTGAGTGTAATTTGGAGTCATTGTGAACAAGAGCCTTATAGAGCCCAAGGACTTGTCATATCACTTTTAAAATTTCTCGTTAATGTCAGCCTTTTTGATACTGTGCATGCGATCCACCTTTCAACCTGGCTGAGCTGCAGTAATCTCTTACAATATTATCATTCTCTCGATTCTTGTTTTAGCAGGAATCGCTTAAGAAGCCGATAATTCACAACAAAAACCAGGATTTAGCTCGGAGTCAGTGGAGCTCTTTATAGCATTTTTAGCGTTCCTAACTTAATATCAGCGTCTTTAAAGTGACACGTCAAAATCATATTTTTTTTTATTATCCGAAACGATTAAAAACGATGCCGGGACATTACCCTCAAAATCGAAACTTGAAAATTCATTATTGTGAATTAAAACAATTTCCAAATGCCGAATTTGAAGTTCCCGCGCGATCCGCGCCAGTACAGCAGTCAAATTTTGCGGTCTCCTGAGACTCGACTTTTTTTTAGACCTCCGCCGTTGCCACGGCAACCCCAAGCGAGATGGAGGTGATATCACGCCGGCGCGGGATAAGAGATTTCTGCAGCTCATCTAGGTTGAAGGGTGTACAGCATGCACAGTGTCCAAATTGCTGACACTGACGAGAAACTTTAAAAGTGATATGACAGGTCTTTGGGCCCTATGCGACGCTTGTTTAGGGTGACTCCGAATTTCACCCAAAACTGTGTTACCATAAAATAGACCCTTTCCGAAATTCAGTGCCATCTGGTGGTTTGTAAAGGAGTTTAGGTTTTGCCATATCAATGGCGGAAATGAACTTGTATCGGCACCGTCACTTTCGCAAGTCAACGGCACGCGACGAATTCTTCAGTGCGAGTTCTTTTTCGATCACTTTCAGTTCGATGGTGACCAAGAAACTGCATTCAGAAAAAAGCTCCAACCCACTCAGATGCCTTGAGAAAATTCTATACACCAAAGTGCTTCAAAGCCGATTGTGTGCCTCCCACAGATTGACTGAATTTGAGTTATTAGAACTAAACGCTTACGTAGCTCTTGTGTTCCATTCCCACGTCGCGTCGTACTGACCCCCCGAATGTACAGGCCTCGCAAGATCCGCTTAGGAGCATCTTCAACGTCTTCCGTTATCAGTCACTAGAAGGCCGCCATTGATATGGCACAGATGCTGTTCCACAGATGATGATAGTGATCAAAGTGGCCCGACTGAATTTCGGAAAGGGTCTATTGGTCGAAATTACCGATCACCAGGGAGCTGAAGGAACACCGTTCCCATGATTCCTTGAGTGCGGGCCGGGGCGATTGGGGGATTCAGCAAATGGTATATCGGTGCATAGGTTACGTGATATCAATTTTCCTGCCAAATTTAGCGGGGAAACTGAATTGGTGCATAAGTCATGTGACGTCAATTTTTAAGTTAAATTTACCAGGGAAACTGATTGGTGCATAGGTCATGTGACGGCAATTTTTCTGCTAAATTTAGCAGGGCAACTGAATTGTTGAATAGGTAACGTAACGTAAATTTTCCCGCCAAATTTAGCAGGGGAACTGAATTGGTACAAAGGTCATGTGACATCAATTTTTCCCGCTAAATTAAGCGGGGAAACTGAACCAGCCTTCACATAATTCTGTCCGTAGTATTCTTCAAGCAAGATGTTGTGCAGGTGCATCATCACGCTTTAAACACATTTTGTTTCCCCTAGCCGACGTTCCCATTGTAGCAAGCGAGATCCACAAAAATCGTCCATTTCACAGATGCAGTAATGAACTTTCTGTAGCGGTTAAAATATTAATTTGGACACTTTTGGAGCATAGGTCCATTAGCATGTCACTTACAAGTGAAATTGTGATTGCATCGCTAAATCAGTTAATATCTGAAAATGATTGAAGATTCCTCTTTGATATTGAGGAATATTACTTATTATTTTTTGTAATAGGAACAGATAGGACGTAAAAGAAACACACAGCCTTCTTATCAGAAATAAGGCTGAGGTCAGAGTAGGTTCATTTTCAATGGGCATAAGTAGTTGAAACATGAGGCGTTTCAGTAGAAATAAAACCTCTCTCTCCCACTTTTACACTTAGTAGTAACCTAATTTAAACTGTGAATCCCCGTAAAATGCCGGCAAAAATCAACATATCCGCTGAAACGTCTAACAATAAAAATATGCTCCCTCATAAGGTTCTAATTTCATAAACTACAAAAACAACCAGCCACAAATATTAGTAAAATCTTCATTCGTGCTCTAAAAGTGTCACTCCACTTTAGAAGCAATCGAATCAGAGTTGAGTCGAAGTTCGCCGCCCTTTTGATTGACTGCTGCACGGGAACTACGTCACTACCGTATTTATTCAAAAAAGGACTTGCACTGTTTCCTTTTTTGGCACAGCTTTTTAGGATTAGAGGTCAACCTACAGTCAAAACGAAGGAAGGTGGACCGTACTAGTGCCGAGCATAATTTCCGAGCCCATTGCAATTACTCATGCGCTCCTCCGTGTCAACCGCCGCTCCTAGCACTCCGGTGCAAAGTGGTGAAGCTGGACGCTTGAGCGCCACTGTGACGCCATAAATGTTGACGCGAGCGGTGCGAGTGCCACGGACCGTGGTACACCTTAGCTCGGAAGACGCGATAATCGAGCAATATCATAGGGAGTAAAAAACCCTGGGTCTGTGTTATTACAGTAGCCACCATCCCATTAGTTTGTCAATTTTTTCTCATGACGTTTAGCTCCTGAAATCGTCTGAAGCCAAAGCGCAGGCGACGCTCCGAGTCAATGGGACTCGTCCCACAGCGCCAATAGTGTGACATGATATTCATTAACTATATCTGCGTGCTCTTTCATTGGCTAAAGGAATCAACGCTGGGAATGCTCTTAGATTTCCGCTTTTAGTGTGTGTTCGTGGCTATATGTTTGAGTCTTCGACCGTGTTCTTACCTAAGATGAAACAGACTTTATGGTGGGTAGAAGTGCTGTGAAAAAGTGAAAGCTGTTACAACTCCCTGTAACGCCGAATTAGAGCAGAGCTCTTGAGGAGGAGGAGGAAAGGGTACTGTGGGGGGGGGGGGGGGGGTCACGTGACCTGGCGGCGGGTCACGTGACGATGACGATGCCGTCATCAGTGACAATGCCGATGCCGATGCCGATGACGTCATCAGTGACGTCACGCGTCCCATAATGCACCGCGCGGTTATGCCGATGCCGACGGCGACGCCGCTCAAGCCGGAAACGGGCGCCTAAGAGCTGCACTCTAAAACATATTTGTACCCTTTTTTTTTTTACCAATAATGAAATATTTTTATTTAATGCTTCGTTCGAGCCTGCCTCGGCGCAGGTATGGCACAATTCTTAACAAAAATGGCACTTTGACGGAAGATGTAGCAGACTTGATGGCGCAGTGCAAAGGGTGCAGCACTCCCATCGCTGCATATTTTGCTTCCACTGCAGTGCACCAGTGCACGCTAAAAGTGCACCCAACGGAGCTAACTAACCTGCACCAAAAGTGAGAAATATTCGAAAATTTCCGAGTACTGTTAGGTTCAAAACAGAGCTAAAATTAAACACTAGAGTTTCCAAAGCGATATCCGAAATTTGTGAAAATTTTCACAAACCTATTGTAATGATCCGGCAGTGTAGTGGGGCTTCAGCTACTAGCTTCAGTATTGATCAAGTGTAACTTTTGCTGCACCATTTGCACAAATTTCGACCAGTTTGGTGAAATGTAGCAGGACGAGTACTTTGGCACAGTTTGGCACAAACATCGCAGCAATCACTTTAATGAAGGTACCTAACATTATGACTACCATTCTGCAATCACAATAAACAGCAGATAATCCCAAGTTCACATTTGACAACACGGTAAGAAAGCAGGAACTGGCTCATAGAAATAAAAGCACACAACAGATTACAATAACAATCATTTAAAGGGCAACATTGGTCAATTCCAAAAATTCTGGGTTTATGGGCGACTCTTGCATCAAAACTAATACTGAACAATCCTTTGTCATTCATTCTCCGAAAAGTTAGTTTTCTTGCAAACCTCGTTTTAACAAAAATCACAAAGCAAGACCGAAACTTTGCTTGCAGCAGGCAACATTGGTACTGCTCGTCAACTACTGGACATCACGTGGTATGGCGACACCGGCCGTGTCATCAACGAAAGCGGCGGATGGCGTACTTAACCAGCACAGTCGTGCCCCACACTCTTTTTTTTTTCTCTCGCACTCTGTGCCTCGAAAAGTAAGAAACAAACAAAACAATTCGTAAAGTTGTTGACGTTCTGCGCAGTGTTGGCTGCACCCATGCAGTGGCAATGACCGCACCACTCTGCACGTCGCCCGCTAGATGGGGCGGATTTTGGTGACCGTGGAACCGCTCCAACTTCAATGGCCGGTTTAATAAACTTTTACGCGGAATTGCGTCGTAATATTTTACGCGTAGGCTTTTCAGATGATACGACGTAGGACTGCATTGTTTTCTCGACATCGAAATTCGGCCAGACTTGCCCTTTAAAGGGCAACTCCGCTTCATTTTTGATATTTAGAAAACTATGCAGCCCTCTTTAGTATCATATAGGAAGACCCCATGTCAAAGATTACGATCTAATTCCGTCTATATATTTAATAATCTGGCCAGCAGACTTTCAAATGAGCCAAGTCGCCGAAATATGCCAACTCTAGCGTGCGACGCGAGGCGCAATCGTCAGCGCAGTCAATGCGACGGAGTTGGAGCGGCCAACGTTGAGCCACTACGTCAGAGGCATGTCTACGTCATTCTCACGTTTTGTTTGTTTTTACTTCTCAGAGCGAAATTGAACGATGATGTCATGAGCTTCTCCTCCCGGTGTTGGCTCAACGGCGTCCCTTGTGATCACCGTAACGCGGATGCACTAGTTTGCGCTGCCCTGCGCGCTTATCGGTCTGTTTATCTGCTCCCCCTCTCCTCTTTCGGGTTCTCCCCTTCCCCCTCTCCCTTGGGCCATCACCGTCCACGTCATGCGAAGTGACCTGCCCGCGTCGCGTGTCCTGTACTTCGCCCCCACGAACGTCACAAGACCACATGGTTCGACGTGACGTGGCCATGACTCTGACGACACGAGACCAATGTTGCCTGATGCAACCGAAGTTTCGGTTTCGGTATCAGCTGATGTTTAAATTAAGATTACACAAATAATATTCCACACTTCGCGAATCCGAAGACGTAGAGCTGTTTAGTAGTGCTTTGTGAAACGGAATCACATGTAAGCCTAAATTTTTCGGAATTGAGCGGAGTTGCCCTTTAAGGGTGGCAGAATTCTGCTCTAGAAAACCTCGGTGGAGAAAAAAAAAAAAGAGGACAAAGAATATATATCTTGAAATAAGAACAGAGAGCAAAGAACACTGAATCAGAAAGAGCGGCACAAAATGAGGGGGTTGAATTGCAGAGAATGGACGAGCTAACTGGGCTGAAAGCTCTTTGGGTTCAACTCTGGATTCAAAGATGCTTTTGACACGGTGGAAGGTGGCTAACAATGTTTAATCGGGCACTTACCATCTTATTCGAGGACCTCTCCACCGTGCCATTTGACAAAAAGACTCTCACGAAACTTGGATGCCTTTGATGTCGTCTATGCGGAGGTGCAACGACCCTTTGACCGGTGCCGTGCTCACTCCGTGTTTGCAAAAGCGAGCGCAACGTTGCGCTCTGTGCGCCGGTTGATATGCATACCGTGGAGGCAGACTACCGGCAACCACCCATAGAGCTCAGTTCGAACTCGAAGCCACAAACCACTCTGGTGCAGAGTGTGATACTCGATGCAGTGTAGCACATTATGCGTGTATGGAAGCAATTTTATAGTCTAGAGAAATTCTCAAACTGCGTTAAGCGTAGGCTCCGAGAAGCTGCTCGGAGGCAAAATGAGGAGTGTTGTGCCCGATTGAAGGATTTTAAATGACGATGCGAACACCAAAGTCATGCTGCTTTCAGCGTAATGGTAGAGGCAGACAATCGTGTCCAATGCACCTTTTCTACGGCAGTAGCTGTTATTACCCCTTTCTGGCAAAATCTGGCGGCATTTGTAGGCAGAAACCTACGTGATCCCAGGGAAAAAGCGATAATGTGGCGACATTATCATCCTTTGCCTACCGCCGTAGTTCCTTGCCCGACCGCATCTATGGGGGGCTGTGCCATTGCTCCCTCCTGCCCCCTCGTGCCGCCCCTTTGGGGTTCTGGAAGGTTCTCCGCCACGTCCCAAGCAGGCAGGCGGCGCACGCCCGGTTCTTTTTCTTTGGCTTGCGAGCACTTCGGGAATGCGGTGTCGCGACAGCTCTCTAGACGCCGTCGTGTTAAAACTAGGTCTATAAATTTAATGCCCGGAAAACGCCACTTTCAATTTAACCATGTTCTCGATTTAGTGAGAGCTCCCCTCAGCTTCAATAGATAGAGTTTTAACTATACTCGCGTGCAATGCCACTGATCAAACAAAAATCTCCTTTGCTGCCTATGATTTCAAGAGTAAAAACCGCAATGCCACTGATCGTACCGAAAGCTTTGTCGCAATGTAACTTCAAGAACGAAAGCCATTTTAGAGTTTCCAAGACTGCACAATGTTCCGGGGAACTCACCCGACGTGTAAAGAAGGGCGCAGGGCTCCTGAGCCTCCTCAACCACATCCGCCAGCGCCATCCCGTAGGCTGACAGTATGCCAGCGTACCTGCACGGGGATTACAGTCTCTTCAGGCGGGACCGAAGGGTTCTGTTAATTCATGCTCCAAAGAACAGGAAAGAAGCTGAATTCGCCTGATACTGCAGTGCCTGCAGGGTATCTCAGACTCATGCATTTATCGTCCTTTCTGTCCAATGAATTTTGCCTGGCCCACTAATCAAGACTTCTAAAACCACGAGTCTGAATGATGCAATGTCGGTGACAACTGCGTATGTTTGTCTCAAACTTATCATCTTTATTAAATGAATGCTGACAATCAAGGTAGGTTGATGCGGTAACCTCGCCGCAATATCATTTGCTGCTCTGTGAAATGAATGCCTGTCGTCGGAGACGATGAAGCTACCAGACTTAAACCCAGTAATTTAAATTTTCCATTCTAGGTTTTTAAAAAGTTTTAGGTCCCAGTATAATGTTACACAATATAAGCCAAAACTTTTCAACGTTTGTTAGATCACGAGAGGGTTCGCAGAAAACTACGAGGTTGCAATTCCAAGGTGAAAATTTCTATCCGTAACAAGTAGGAAATCCAGCTGGAATGAAGTGGTTTTAGGTGGTTCCGTTTGGAAGCAAAATGGTTCCAGGGAGAAAGTGCAACGAGTTGCCTCAGCTTGGCTCCACTCGAAGGACCAACCGAGACCAGCTACCCTTCGTTCGTTCCAGATGGAAAGCCAATGGGGACCATGGTCCCGAAGGGTAATCGATGTCACTCCCGCACAGGCCCCCCCAAAAAAAACATGGGGAACCAAAAGCAGTCTTGTGCTCAAAGACACGGCCAAGTCCATCTGCAACAAGGGCGGGCTGGCAGTTTGCAAAGCCACGTATGTCCTTGCCCAAAAAAACAAAGGACACGTGAGAACTGCCGAAACAGCGTGCCTACCCCAGAGAAGGTTGACGTGGCCCACCTGATTGGAGGCACAAGATTTAATGAAGCAATCTTTTGCCACCTGGTTCAATGCAACCTGGTTATACCGCTTAAAAATGGAACGACATCAATGCAGCAGCCGACAATTTGACCAACATTCTAACAAAGAAAATTCAAGATTCCATCTGGGGAGGAAGACAGCTGCCCGAATCAGCGCAGTGAAATCTGAGGGCGGGTAGTGTGCTGCAAATAGAGTTTTCTATATTTAGTCAATATTCAAAAATATTACACGAGGCATGACTACTAAGAACCAACTGAGACCAGCTGAAACCGGAAATGTGGGCCATAAACCAGTTGATTGGGACTGGTATCGTCACCCAACAAGTTGTGGAGACCATAAAAAAATGTACATGCGCGTCATTCGACAGAAATCTGTCTGCTTGGGGTGAAGAATAATCAAAGAACGACCAACCAAGCCCTGATCAAAGAGCCAACATCTCGAAGCTATGGCGCACCGTGCATTCACGAGGGCGCCCATCAAACCACTCTGCCATCTTGGCCGCGAAGCGGCTATGCAGTTGCTTTGCCTCAGACATGATCATATGGTCGTGTTGCCGCGGGGTCGATTGGGATCTCGAATTCGGCTCCCGACGTGCCGCTTTCTCTCCTAGCGACTGGATGGCGCTCCAAGCGCCCCAGTCCGGGCGAGGAAAAACCTCCTCGCCCATCGATCAATATAGTCGGGGGACCGGGAGGCAAAAGCCTCTCAGTACTCCGGGACGGCCCCGAAAACAGGCAAGTGTGTGCGACCGGATCTAGGGTAATCGCGGGACACGAGGCCTGGGGGCCCTCTTTGTGTTTGACTCAAACTTTACGGGCGTCTGTAAATATTTGTGTGATGTCGCGGGTATTTGTAGTTTAGATTAAGTGTTTTGTGGTGTTGTGCTTTATGTACCAATAAACGGGAAGCGGAATCCCACTCCCATGAAAGAACCAGGCTTAACTTGGGTTGTTGACGGACCACGTGGGGATTGGCGAATCGCGGCCGTCCACGCGACGGAATTCGGGCCGACCGGCGCACCACGGATCGCCGCACCACGGTTGCCGCAGCACAGGAGGAGGCTGCCGCCGACCCGCTGCCACAAAGGGGTGAGCGCATCGGATGTCCCACTGGGGAGAATCCTATCCCAGGTTGGCGAGGCCGCTGCTTTCTGTGCCACGAAATCGGGCACTATAGGCGCGATTGCACAAGGGAGGTTCCGGGAAACGAAGGAGGCCGCCGATGAAGTTATCGGCGGCGAAACAGACTAACGAGCGGGTCCCCAACACCCCATCGACTGTGTGCGTGCCGACGGCGTATCGAGTCGGAATAGCGACAAGCACCGCGGCCCCATTTATTTCCCTGACGGTGGCGAGAAATGAGTTCGCAGCTCTTCTGGATAGCAGGGCTAGTGCGTCGCTAATTGGGGACGAGGACACGGGTATTCATAGTTTAGATTAAGTGTTTTGTAGTGTTGTGTTTTATGTACCAATAAACGGGAAGCGGAATCCGGCTCCCGCGAAAGACCCAGGCTGGATTTGGGTTGTTGACGGACCACGTGGGGATTGGCGAATCGGCGGTGGCACGCGAATTCCTACAAACGCCCGTAAAGTTCGAGTCAAACACAAAGAGGGCCACCAGGCCCCGTTTCCCGCGATTACCCTAGATCCGGTCGCACATACTTACCTGTTTTTGGTGCCGTCCCGGAGTACTAAGAGGCTTTTGCCTCCCGGTCCCCCGACTATATCGATCGATGGGCAAGGAGGTTTTTCCTCGCCCGGACTAGGGCGCCCGCAGCGCCATCCAGTGGCTAGGAGAGAAAGTGGCCCGTCGGGAGCCAAATTCGAGATCCCAATCGACCCCGCGGCGACACGACCATGTGATCGTGTCTGAGGCAAAGCAACTGCATAGCCGCCTCGCGGCCAAGATGGCAGAGTGGTTTGATGGGAGCCTTCGTGAATGCACGGTGCGCCATAAAGCCTGCTCAAACTCTTTTTTGGGGTGACTGCGGCGATAGTCATTGAGGAGCAGTATTTTAGTTTTTGTCGTCCGCGGTGGCGCATTTCTTTTTGGGTTGGTGATACCGCCAAGATCATTGACGCAGGCGGACAGTAAAGCGCCAAACGACCTATTAATTGCATTCGACCCTTCGGTGCTTTACCATCCGCCTACATCAATGGGCTTCGCGATATAACCCACCAAAGAAACAAATGCACCACCTTAGAAGACAAAAATTCTACAGGCTCAATCATGCTGACAAAGAACGGTAAACACAGAATGGGTCCCACACAAACCACAACCCAGTTTTTGCTAGCTTTTTTTTTCTTTTAATTATATATATTTTCTTCTTTCTAAGTATTTGTGTTTGTATTTTTATTATTAATATTCATTATCTTTATTTCATTTATTTATATTTTCTTCGATATGATTATATACTTCATTGATTTATTTTTATATATTTTATTTAAAATATTTGAACGCCTCGCGCAGCACCTGTGAATGAGAACCTTGGTCATTCCGAGGGCTCGTGCAACCGCGCAGGCATGCTGCGCTCCGGCACCTCCGAAGCACGCCAGCACGTGGTTGGCCGAGTCGTGGCCTTTGCCCTGGGTCAGGGCCCGGATTGGCCGGCACATGGACTCGTTGGCCACGCTCACAAAGCCCATGGCCACCTGCTCCGGGGTCATGGAGCCTCCGAGGCAGGAGTTCACCTGGGCAGGGAGGAACCAAAAACAAGCGAAGGCGCATAGTTTTTGTGCGTTGCTTTGTTATCGCCAAGAGTGAACGACGGATCGGAAGAGTGACGCGGCCAGAGCCCTTAATGCCGAGAGAGTTTGGCTGATGGGTGGAGCCTGTCGTCCACCAGAGCAAGCAAACTTTGCGAGGCCACAATATCAAGGTTTTTGCTTTTGGCCACTTCACTTTGCATGCGCTAGTCCAATAGCCGGGCGAGTACTTGTTTTATAAACATAACTTCTTGTACTGTTACATTCTGCTGGGCATGCAATTGGTCACTATATTCAAGCACCGGTCATTCTTTACTGACCTCCAAAAACGGAACTTACAAATAAGCATTATTTCTTTTGGTTTTAAACAAAATTATGCTTTCTCAAACAAAAAGGAACCAGGCAATCAATGCTTTTTCAAACAAAGAGGAATCTGACAATCAAGAGCACGGGTTTGCAGCGCCTTTCCTAGATGGTGCCGGCCGCAGCACCGAATTTTGACGATGGCCACTTTTGAGACCTAATATTTTAAGTATTCAAAATGAACTCTTCCCACAAAAAGGAATAAATTTAGGTAACCTCATAATTTTAAGCGATTGTACAGGGTGATACAAGGAGACGCCAGGCTCTTTAAATCGACCGGAAAATTCGGTTTCTTAACCTATCGCGCTACGACTTTGTGCAGCGTTGCCCACAGATGGTGCATTTTTTTTGTAAAATATAAATTTGCAAAGAGCGAACTTACCTGAGGAAAAACTAAAGAAAGAAAAAGGCTTAGCTCCTATGGAAACGCAGCGACGCCACCGGTCTGCAAACAACAAGGCACCGTTTAGCACGGGAGACAAGAGATGGCGCAAGCGGTCGCAATGCCAACTGCCGCCAACGAACGAGCATACGACGCCGAGAGCCGGCGTCTTTTCTTTAGCAGACAATCTTTTCGAATCAAAAGCGGCGCAAGCTTTTTTCATATCAGCTGTTGTTTTTGTTTCTGCGACTGTCGCCCCCTGCGGAACGCGCGCCGCTTTTGAGTCGAAAAGATTGTCTGCTAAAGAAAAGACGCCGGCTCTCGGCGCCGTATGCTCGTTCGTTGGCGGCGTTCGTTGCGCCATCTCTTGTCTCCCGTGCGAAACGGCGCCGTGTTGTTTGAAATCCCGGTGGCGTCGCTGCGTTTCCATACGAGCTAAGCCTTTTTCTTTCTTTGCTTTTTCCTTAGGTAAGTTCGCTCTTTGCAAATTTTACAAAAAAAAAATGCACCATCTGTGGGCAACGCTGCACAAAGTCGTAGCGCGATAGGTTAAGAAACCGAATTTTCCGGTCGATTTAAAGAGCCTGGCGTCTCCTTGTATCACCCTGTAGCAGAGAAGTAAGTCTGAGCTGTTGATTGCGTGTACAGCACCAAACACTTTCACTACGATGGCCGGTCACCATGCATGCCTAGCGCGCTTAATCCAGAGTGGGTCCAAAATTTGATGCCACACTATGGCGGAGGTAACATGCCATCTCCTGGTTGCCCAACTTTCGGCTGTACCGTAAAATTCCGAGCAAGCGGCCCCCCTCGCACGCGAGTCAAAATTACCTGCAAAGTTGGGGGGGCGCTATCCCGGAACGGCACCAAAATTCAAGATGGCGACGACAAAATGTTTCCGCCAGAAAAAGGAAAAAATAGCGCAGTGCACGCAGATTTAAGATTTTATTTATCTCTGAGAACATAGACTTTATTAGGCCAAAGATTTGTCACTGCTATGTTAATCACTTTCAAAACCACCAAAAGACTCCTCAGAGTCGGCCGCAAGAAAAAGTTTGCAGTATTCCGCGATGTTTCCCAACTGTATGCCGTTGGCTATTTTGACAGCCTCTTCAGAAAGAAGCCGGTTGCTAATGGCTCATTCTGCACTTCTTTCGCGCTCCAGGTATTCAAAGAGCGCGTCGTCCACGTATTCACTGAACACCGGCGCGCCGTTACTTAGCTTTCGTCGAACTTTGGCTTTCCCGTAGTTTGACTGTGTAGCAAATTGTCGAAATTCTTGTCCCATTTCCGCATCCGGTTGAGTTTCATGTGTCGAGACCGTCTGGTGTACGTCTTTCCCGATTTCACAATGCCATTGAACGACCTGGATTTTCTTTGCCACTGTGTAAGAATGCATAGCCGACCTGACACCCCCAAAACAAAGCGACAATGGTGCATAGTGACCGGGCTGATCGGGCTGCAAAGTAGGATTGGATTGGATTGGATTCTTGGACTGAACTTCGCAGGCCAGTGATGCCTGGGCGCGGTCAGCGCGGTACGTGATACGGGTGCGGAGCGGGGAGGGGGGCGCTTTCCCGGAACGGCGCGGAAATATGAAATTAGCGGTGAAGTTGGGGGGGGGCTCTTGCTCGGGTGGGGGCGCTTGCTCGGAATTTTACGGTAGTTGCTGGACAACTCGAGCTTAATTTAACATATTTTTGTCTATCAAATTATTGATATATTAAACTATTTTACGATCCCCTTTGAATTCAATATATCCGTGTTCGACTGTAGTTCCATTTGGGATCCTGCTCAAGTATAGTCGGCAGCTTCTCTTTAGAGTGTTCAGCGATGAGCAGCATATGCTATACTCCGCCAGTGCTCGTAGTCGTCGCAGACCTCTCTTCTTTATCGGGAGATTGACACCTATCAATTGCTCCGTGCGGTCAACTGGAGCCCGCTCTCGCTGCACCTTTCACGGACAGTGCGCAAAGCCCGTACAGGAGCCCTACAGTCCCTCCTGGCCCACACGTTACAGCACAGAGGCCCTTTCCTGGTGCGGGCTATTGAATTATGGCGCTCCCTACCCTCTGGATTGACCGACGGTCTACTGACCGATCATCTCGACTGTAAATGTTTCTGCCCCACCATTGCACGACACCTCCGCTCTTCGTAAACCCAAGAACACCCCCACAAATCCAAAAACATCACCTGCGACACCAAGCCGCATCCCTCGCACGCAAGCTTCATTTTAACATCGACATGCATCTTATATACTATATCAGTCCATAATCACCCTTACTATTTTTTTTATACCTTTATTTTTTTTGGTGTTGCAGGCTTTTGGTATGAACCTTCGGTCTCTATGCTACCGCCAGCATCTCTTGGAGTGCAAATAAATATTATCATTATCAAAAGGAAAATCATCAAAAGTTCCTCCCCAGCATGGAATCTCCACCTGGTAAAGAAAAGCAACAGCAAGCCCCAAAAGCTGTCCGTCGCAGCTCATTGGGGAAATCCACATTCCCCCAGAAGCCACCGAGGTACTCAACAAGGTCCCAAGTTTTCCCTACCACTAGTGCTTAATAAACAACTGCCTATTTGACATGTGTTAGGCCCATTCTAGAGTATGCTTGTGCCGTCAGCCCAAAAAATGCTGATAAGCTGGAAAAAATACAAAACAGGGCGGCTAGGTTCGTTCTCGCAAGATATGAGAGAAAAGAAAGCTGCACAAAACAAAAAAAGTGTTAAATTGGTAATCACTTTCCGTGCGTCGAGAAAAAATGCAACCAAAATTTCTGTTCACAATAGCCTAAAATAAAGCTGGAATAAATAGCGAGACTCACCTAAAACAACCATATTATATGTATCTAGTCGGAATGATCATAGTCTTAAAATTATAGATACCGCGCTAGGACAAGCATGTTTGCAAATTTTTTGTTAAAACGATTGCACAATGGAATCAACTCACAGAAGAACAAGTGTGCTGTTTGAGTGAAGATGTGTTTTTTTTCATGCCCGTAAACCCCCCACCATAACGCCCCTGGGCATAGCGGGGTAATTATTGAATAAAGAAAAAAGGTGACAAACGTTTGCCTCCAATATCTTATTTTGATGATTCTAAACCTAAAGAGCATGCAGGCACTGTACATTCTCCCACTAAATAATAATAAAAAAGAAAACTGCACATTCACCCTTCCTTTGTACTATTTCTTTAAAGAACAAAACCCGACCACTCGAAAACATCTTTTTGGAAAAAAAAAGTTGACCATCAAAGTGTTCATACTGACCGCTACCGGTTCATTCTCAATGCTGTCACTCAATGCCACGCAAACAAGATGCCCGGCTGTTTTCATTTTGTTTTTGCACAAGCGCTGCAACAATTCTCATCACTGTCGGATATTTTTGCTAGTTGACTCGTGTTGTCTGCGAACTTTTTTTATTTCAGATCACTTTTTGTTTTGGTCTAAAATGGAGACTCCAAAAAGCTTCTTCTGTTTTCAGTTGCACTTTATTCTTACTGCTGCAATGTTTGTAAAGTGTTTGCATTCTTTTTGTTACTTTTGTTGCGTTGTGGTTATGTACGTGTGCATTTGTGGGCACGTCTACTACTGGTTGGCTTCCGCTAGCTCTCTAACGATATCCACTGAGACGAGTGACGCACTGACTTTGAAATTTGGGCATCTTTTGCGATCACCTATTCTGAAAAGGCAACATGACATGGCTATTGCGTTGTACCCCTCACATCAAAAGTAAGCTTTGAGAACATAGTTACATTGGATAAGCATTCTTTCCAGCTTTCAGACGAGAACCGGTTGTACTTAATACTGTGAATGGCACAGAGTCCACTTAAAAAATAAACAAATAAATGTCCATTTCTACGCATTCTATACTTTGATTGTCATCGCAGTTGTGATCAGGGATACTGCTGCACAAATGCACTGAACATAACAAATTGTTTCAGCTCTTAGGATACAGAAATGAGGCTCGCCAACGCCTAAAACATTGCGGAGCATGTACTTTTCCGTAGCGTCATCGGCTCACAAGGAATCCAGGTCCACCACTGTCGCCGTTTGCCACCGGTCCCATCGGTTTTCGGAGGAGTTTCCAGTATTGGCGAAGCTACATCGTATTTGCGTGTATCTTATAGTTGCCGTACCTGCGTAGGGCTCGCGGGAAATGATCTCAGGGTGATGCAGAAACCAGCTAGACTTGGCATCAGTGAGGTCAGGCAGAAGCCTCGCAGGACCTATTTGGCTGGCACCCGGCGGTCGAGGAAAGCGTAGGACGTAGTTGTTGCGATGAAACCTCGCACTGACCTGTGCCGTGAGCTTGCGGAGGGCTTCCATGGCCGCAGCCTTGTCCAGAGGCTCCCGCTCGTTCTTGCCGAAGATCTTGGGGAAGTGGTCGGGCAGCAGACGCCCCAGGCACACGTTGGCGTCCGTCACCGTCAGGGGACCCCCTGCAAACGCCGGCAGGACGCATTCAAGTTCACGTCAAACATTCTTTGGCATTCAGCATTTCGTGAGACCCAATAAGTGTGGCTGTGAAGCTCGATGCCAATTGGTTAACGGGGCAGGTCACGTGACCGGAAGAGTAGGCGAGGAGGAGCTCGACCACCTGTGCGCACCGAGGGAGAGGAACTTGAGAGTATGGAAGGCTCTGGAAGACCGCTGGGTATATTGGCCCGATTAGCGGTAGTATCGTTTTATTCTAAAAGAAACTATTCAACATATTCGTAAAAAATATTTGTTCATGCATAAATCACTCGGAAATATTACAGTTCGCCGATGACGTTAAGCTTTTTCGAGCTATTGTTAATATCTGTGAATGCGATAAACTATAGCAAGATATTATAGCGCTGGCAAATTGGTGCTTCTCGACCCGGCTAAAACAAAAGTTATATCTTTTTCTAGAAAACATTCTTGCAACAACTTTGACTACACTTTGAACAAGTGCTTGATTGAGCGCGTTTCAGTTGTATGTGACCCAGGAGTCTGCTTGGATAGTGAATGAAAATTCTTTGATCGTGTGACATTTTTAGGGGCGAAGCTCCTTAGGGGCTAGCCATGTCCGTATGTCCGTCCGCCGTAGGCCGGCATCGGGTGCTCGTGCTTCTGCTCGTGAGATCACGAGCACGTGAGCACATGCTCACGTGCTCGTGTAGGAAAAAAAAAAATTGGAAAAAAAAAAGATGAAAAAAAATTATGACAAAAGAAAAAGAAGAAAAAAAAGAGTAGGGGGTTCTGAGATGCTATCCCATGTCTTCTTAAAAAAAGAAAAATAAGAAAACCACACATTCTCCTACTGCCATGAATGAAAAGGACCGAAAAGCTCGGCATGCAGCGCCTCAGCGTCTACGTAGACAGCAAGCTGCTCCGGAGACCAGGGCGCGAGAAGCTGCTGCACAGCGTCAAAAGCGGACCCGGAGTTAAGAGCTCGGGAAGCGGCGGCAAAGCGTCAACGCCGACAGCAAGCAGCAATACCTATGACCAAAATCAGTATCATCAGTACCACCCGAGCTTCGCCCCAATCAACATCATTCACCACGTGGAGATGCGGTCATTTTTAGCAACACATGTTACCGTACTCTGGGTGCGATTTCAGGGGATATTCTTGTTTTTTGTATCTGTATCGATTCCTCATCCTGTCTTAACTGGATTTCTCAAGCGCTGTTTGGAATTGTCTAAACCAGACAATGAACTTGAAAATATACAATGAACTCGAATGAACTTGAAAATATACAAAAAAAATTTGTTCGACTGCTTTGCAATCAATATTTTAACGGGCGAATTTATTTCAGCCATGAGCGGTTGTTTAAGATTTTAAACTTGCACTGCCTCTCCAAAAGGAGGCAGGCACGGGACTTTTTATTTTTGCACAAGTGTCTCCACCATTTAAGGGGGGACACTACCCAGAAAAAAAAAAATTTCAGCAAAAAAAGTTGATTTTGAAAAATGACATATTTACATCCACCAACATCTAGAGCAGGGGTGGCCAAGCTGCGGCTCGCGAGCCGCATGCGGCTCTTCTCGTGTTAAAGTGCGGCTCGCGGCTCCCTCCCCTCCCCTCTCTCCCCCCCACACACACACACACTCCCCCGCCTTTCTCCCGGTCACACGAGCACTTCCCCAAAAAGAGAAATGGAACGCGTTTTAAATCGAAAGACAGGTAGCAGTTTGGTAGTCTTGTGCTTCTGCTACCTTAGTTACAGTTGGACTGTTTCGACTGGGATAGATTGAAAGCAGTTCGAGTTTCGTTTATTGCTCAGTACAAAAATTTGCCCCCCCCCCCACACGGCTTTTTGAAGTTTCGTGGTTTTGTGGCCGGGTCAGCCTGGCCACCCCTGATCTAGAGAGTATTCCCAGAAAGTTTAACGAGTTTACACTGTATAGTTAAGTTTCTATAAATTTTCTGTCCATCGAAGCTAAAGAAAAGGTAGGGTTTGGAGCACTTTAAACACATTTTTCTCCATTCCATTTTTTGGTATAAATTCCATTTTAGCCAATCTATCGTTTGATAATGGCAATACAGGGAAGGCTCGTTCTTCACTTTTCCTGAGTGAATTTTAATAAGGAATGCGGCTATGGAAATTTTTTGTCACTTTAGCGGATGTCTTTTATGAAAAATGTTGACATTTTGTCGAAGACACAGAAGGCCAAGAAGTTGACCAATTTCGCAGAAGAGAAAATTTATAGAAATAAATGACTTTTTACAAAACAACGTTCAGCCTTTCCACTCTCGTGGAGAAGGAAGACCATCGGAGCTGTACTCGATACACTGCCGCTACGCGCCCGTTTCCCGCTTCTTCTTGTCCGACACGCTGCCGATCGTGGATACGTCTCCGGCAAACCAGAATCGGTCGCACACGGCGCACGTGACGCCAAACGGGTAATCCACAAACTCCCTCTGGAACATCAGCCGTCGCGCCCAGGAACTGTTCAGCCGGCGTGGAGTGCAGTCGTCGCCGGGCCTCGCGCTTGCGCTTGGCCTCCGTGGCACGATCGTCGTCCGTGGCGTTGGCCCGCCGGCGCCCTTTACATCGCTGGTTCTGTTCCCGGCGGTGGCTTTCCAGGCGAGCGATGTGCTCTTTGGCAAGGGAATCTGAAGCGCTCGACGCAGTGGAAGTCGAGGCGACAGCGGCTTTGTGGTGGTTACGTCGCCGCTCTTTCCGCAGCAGTCTTCTTTCCCCGAAAGGGCACGCGGCTGACCCATCCTGAGTCCAAACCGAAACTGATAAGAGCGTAGGAAACAGCGCGCAAAACAGACGAGGACGAAGAAACACACGTGACAAGCGCTGTGCTCGTTACGTGTGCTTCTTCTTTGTCGTTGTCTGTTTTCGCGCTGTTTCCTACGATGAATTCCCACCTACGCGCCGCCCAACTATCCATTCTTCTATGATAGCTGTAAAGGTTGGCGCCATCTAAGAGCGACTGTGGCAGCCATACTGGTTGTGTGCTTGCCGCCGTCGCTTATAGATGGCGGTAGCTGTCCAGAGGCGTTTTTGTCGACAAGTGTCGACAAGTGCGACCTTCACACGGCGCCAGAAATACTGTCGCAGGCGCGTTCTATGCCAAGTCACCTGAAGTTTCGTGAAAACGAAACCATCAGCGAAAGTGATCGCCCGAGAGTGCCGAGCTCCTCCACTGAAGGCAATGAGCAGTAAACCCATTTACAAATACAGTCGCCGACCGATTTTTCGGACTCCGATAATTCGGACTTGTTCGATATTTCGGACCTAAACGCGGAACCGTGACTTACCCCATAGAAATAGTGTATATTCACGACCAATGTTTCGGACAGCTTTAAGTCCGAAAGTTCGATTATTCGGACAAAATCGTCGCGAGCGATCGGCAGAAAACACCATCGAGAAGCGGCCATTTTGAATTCTATGTTGGCTACAAATGGATTGGCTTGGCTTGGCAGCGCTACTTGAGTACTCTTGAGTTTTACCGCTAGGTGACGCTATGCTAGCCCTTTTTTTCCATTTAGCTGCACGTCATCATCATCATCATTATCGTTTTGCTTTGTTTTTCTGTTCCTTCGCGTCGCCAGTTGCCATTTTGCGCTCGTGGATTTGCGCCTCTCATCTTGTTCGGACAACGCTGGCTTGGACGTCATGGCCCCATCTGTTGTACTGCCACCGCGATGTGTCGTTAAGAAGCGCAGAAAGTACTCGACCATAACGCTAGAAACGAAAGCAGCGATTCTCTAGCTAACAGAAAGTTGCCGAACGGAAACGGAGGTGTAACCTGAAACGAGGCACCATTTACGGCTTTTTTATGCCCACTTGGAAGTAATAAAGGCAAGTTTTTCAATCTCCCGATTTTTCGAACTGCTCTATTATTCGGACGTTTTTTCGGTCCCCGCGAAGTCCGAATAATCGGTCGGCGACTGTAGATTAATTCCTTGAATAAAAATGCCATTTCTCTCTTGGTTTGTCTCGCAACACATTTTTTTTTTTTTTTTCGCATGACGGGTGAGCAAACAGGAGGCGTGGTTGAAACTGGTTGAAACACTATCATCATCAGCCTCCTAAGCCTACCCAGGGTGTCTAGCAAAATATTATCTTGAAATTCCCTGACTTTTCCAGGTTTTCCCTGACAATTTCAGGTGAAATTCCCTGACAATTTCAGGTGAAATCCCCTGACTACTGTAGAGGCGTCCGCGCCCGCACAGGTGTGGCCCAGGAAGCATGAAGGGAGGTACTGCGCCTTCAACAGTGCCATTGGTAGTGTCGTCCCAATATTCGACAAGCACATCCATCTGTTGCTTCTCAGTCACTTTGTTGAGAGACTCGTCAAACGAAACAACAACGAAATGCGCACTGGCGAGGCTTGATAGCAGCTTATTCCGAAAGTAGGGCACAATACCATGGCAGACGGTATATCCTACCTTGTCCTTCGCTAACTGAAATTTTGCAGCGACTTCCCACGCGGGAAACATGAGAGGGACGACTGAGGACGATGCTGCTGCAGAACAAAGGGATCCGTGAATCGCTATAGAGTTTTAAGCACCAAATTATTTCGGCCTTTGTCACAGCGCTCTTCAGTAGAAAGCCGCTCATCAACGTCTTCACACTTGTTGTGGTGGCTGCAGGCTCCTCAGGGGCACATGTGCGGTCTCCGCAACATCCGACCGAAACGTTCGTTGCTGCCGCAAAAAATTACAGATGTCCAGATTGGGAACGGATTGACTGCGACTTCAAAGCAGCAAGGTGCTTTTTGCTCGATGCGTGACTGGAAACTGCCATGTTTCACATGTTGCTCAAAGAAAACATTTTGCGGCACATTGAGCACTGAGCACTGTGAGGATCACTTTGCACGGGCTTAATCCAGCTTGCATATTCCGATATATTCGGATTCGTCCTGTCCGGATTAAACAAGCACTTTTTTGCCGCCGACATCGTCAACGAAGAGGCCACTTCCGGAAACACGACGCTCAACGACACACGTCAATAACCGAATGTATGGCCGCATGGCCGCCAGATGCGCACCACTGTGATGCACACTTTCGGATACTTTCGGATCGGATTGGATTAAATTGCGGTCTGCGGCTTTCCCATTTGTTACTAAATCTAGTGGCTTTAACTGGATTTAGCCTAGTGTCGTGCCCTTAATCCAATCCAATCCAATGCATGGCTTGGACTGAATTTGTCGGCTGTTCCCTGTGCATCGGGTAGCACACTACATCGGGTGAGCAGAGCCCGCGTTCCGCTCTAAGCAGTACTGCCTATTTTTCTGCCCCCCAGTCGTCGAGCCTTTGCTCAGAGAAGTCGATGGCGTTTCCGGCTCATTTTCCCTGACCGGGCTCGCTTTTTGACAATTTCCCTGACGATTCCCTGATTTTTCCCGGACAATTAAAATTTCCCTGACAATTCCCGGTTTTCCCGGTTTTCCCGGTCGCTAGACACCCTGCTACCCGATTTCCCGAGTTGATGCGCACATGCACGCGCAAGCACTCCCGCTACTTCCACCGTCCACAGAAGACATATTCTTCTCCCGTCAAGCGCGCACGTGTTGTGCTCCGCAACATGAATAGCTGCGGTGAAAAAAGAAGTCTCATATGGAATTTTTTTGACAAAGTATCTCCAAGCTCCGCTGCTTGCAAGAAATGCGGTTTGACTTTGAAGACACCGTCAAGTGGGCACGTGTTGTGCTCCGCAACATGAATAGCTGCGGTGAAAAAAGAAGTCTCATATGGAATTTTTTTGACAAAGTATCTCCAAGCTCCGCTGCTTGCAAGAAATGCGGTTTGACTTTGAAGACACCTTCAAGTGCGCACGTGTTGTGCTCCGCAACATGAATAGCTGCGGTGAAAAAAGAAGTCTCATATGGAATTTTTTTGACAAAGTATCTCCAAGCTCCACTGCTTGCAAGAAATGCGGTTTGACTTTGAAGACACCGTCAAGTGCGCACGTGTTGTGCTCCGCAACATGAATAGCTGCGGTGAAAAAAGAAGTCTCATATGGAATTTTTTTGACAAAGTATCTCCAAGCTCCGCTGCTTGCAAGAAATGCGGTTTGACTTTGAAGACACCTTCAAGTGCGCACATGTTGTGCTCCGCAACATGAATAGCTGCGGTGAAAAAAGAAGTCTCATATGGAATTTTTTTGACAAAGTATCTCCAAGCTCCGCTGCTTGCAAGAAATGCGGTTTGACTTTGAAGACACCGTCAAGTGCGCACGTGTTGTGCTCCGCAACATGAATACCCTAGCAAAAATTCCGATAGAGATTTGTATCGGACCAATAGAGATTTCTATAGGTCCGATAGGAATTTCTATTGGTCCCATAGGAATCTGTATCGGTCCCATAGAAATCTGTATCGGTCCCATAGGAATGTTCTATTGGTCCCATAGGAGTGTGTATCGGTCCCATAGGAGTGTGTATCGGTCCCATAGGAGTGTGTATCGGTCCCATAGGAGTGTGTATCGGTCCCATAGGAGTGTGTACCGGTCCCATAGGATTGCCTATCGGGCCTATAGGAATTTCTATCGGTCCAATGGGCATTCCAATTGGTCCCATAGGAACTTAGACTGGTCCCATAGGGACTTTATCGGACCATTAGGAACTTTTATCAGTCAAACGAAAAGTTTTGTCGGCCAAATGGGAATGCCTCCTTGACTAGTGGAAACCTCGAATCATTCAATAGGAATGTCTAAACCAATTGTGCATGTCTATTTGAGCAATAGGAATCAATTAGACATATGTCTGTCAGAATAGTTTGTGTCAGAAATACACTGGCCCATTTGATGCATGTGTTATGTAACCTGGGCTGTGTGATGCAAATATCTATTCCACGTCCCACGGATGTGTCCACACTAGAACATGTATAAAAGTACATTAGTCAAGTTAATTATGCGACAATGTTGCGCTTTTCTTCTCTCAATATTTTCGAATGGCAAAAAATGGTTTAAGCCCAAGTTACATAACACACCATCGTTGTACATCAATGGGTTATAAAAATTCATATAGTTTTGTAGCTCTAAATTAATGCTAGAATAAGAGGCTCGCATACAGTCACAATTTAGAGGATAATTGCAGATTGAAATGCTTGCTTTTCCGAATGAATTTAAGGGCAATATTCTAAATAAAACTTGGGAGCCTGGTGCGTTAAAATAATTTACTAATAAAATACTGTAAGGAGAGTGTAAATAAAAGTAATCTGCACGAAAAATGAAGAAAATATCTTGATGGGTTGAAACAAGAAATCTACTTCCTACTCCATTTCACCCGAAACAAATGGAAAGTCGGTACTAGTCATGATTTACATATTTGTTTCCTGTGCTTCTAGCAATAGTTGTATTCACCCTCTTTTATTCCTAAGTTTGTAAAAACATTTTTACGGCACCCCTCTATCGCGATTCGGTCAGTTTCGGTTTCGATTTTGTAAGGAGCTCGTATTGTTGAAAAACAGCACGGCTGGGACGAGTACAAAAAGACGAAGAGAACACAGGACAAGCGTTGTCCTGTGTTCTCTTCGTCTTTTTGTCCACGTCCCGGTCGCGCTGTCTCTCAACATGAATTCTCACCAACTTGCCCAGTTATCTATCCATATCGAGCTCGTACTAGTTACAGAACCCCATCGCTAGCGACAGCCGACTTTTTTTTTTCCCCCGACATTGTTTTGTCGTGTGTCGGGTGCGTTTCTGTCGCGGGATGCTTTTAGACATGGAAATGTGCTAATTTATTCAAGTTTATTTATCTGTGAAGTTTCCTCTTACGTTGATTATGTTCGAGAAGAGCGTGGAAGACCCAGGACGCGACAGTCCAGCGAGCAACTCAACACAGTTGGTAAGCATGCTTCTTTTGGTCTTTGTTTGCATTGTAGACTCGTGGAAGTTATGAACATTAGGGAGTTATAGAAAAACGTCCGCAACCTCAAAGCTACTGCGAATGCGCAGACCCAAAAGGAGCATTGGGGCTTGGGCTTTGGGGCCCGTTATTTCTCGGAAATAGCGTGGGTACCGCAAATGGCGGTGCCCACGACATCTCCGTTGATCGCGTCTTCGACGCCCGCCGCCCGCTCGGGACTGCGTGAGTCGCACTTAGCGACCGCGACCGCGGTTGGTATAGTCAAAGCGTATTGAAAATGCCACATTCCGCTAGATTCAGAGCTCAAAGCTACCAAAGCGCGTGTACTTACGATCGCGGCAGAAATGTAAACATGCCGGGGTAGTGGTTCGTCGTGGCCTCGGAAGTACAACAGAGCAGCTTGGCAGTGACAGAGGCATACGGCATTGAGTATAAAACAACTATAAAAATGTTATTCCAGACGAAAAGCTTGTTTAATTTTAAAGATATAACATTCTAACTTCATAATAAAAGCTATCGCAACATCTTGGTGGCGCTAGAAGTGTGAGATGCTTGCGTTTTGAGTCCCCGGCAGAGAAACGCTTTTGCCGTCCGTATCGCGAGATAAAGTAGCGCCCGTTATTCTAAAACTCCCTATTTTCTCGGCACACTTTTGCTTGTTAAGCTAATTTTTTTTAACTAGTTCTCTGCTTGCTTTACCTGGGGGGCTATGCTCGACAAATGTTTCATTTCTCCTAAAAAGAAACGGAAGTGACGATATCGCGTCTGATTAGCCAGAGGCTCAAATGACGAAAGAGGGAACTTTCGTCATTTGAGCCTCTAACCAATCAGACGCGATATCGTCACTTACGTCACTTCCGTTTCTTTTTAGGAGAAACAAAACATTTGTCGAACATAGCCCCCCTGTTCTTATGTTTGGAACTGTGCTTGGAAAGTGTAGCTTATGTCAACAGAGCACACTTATTGAATTCCTTAATGCTACCTTCAATCCGTTCCATTAGAAAATGTTTTACTGATCTAGCAGTGGACTGATGTGGCCCCACTATAAATTGATTACATTGATCATACTTAATTTCATTTAAGAAGTTACACTTCCATAGTATTCGGTTCATGCAGAGCCACTATGCCTTTGCAGTCAAAATGATTCAAAAGGATAGCCATCTTTTGAAACACGTGACAGCATGCGACTAGTTTTGAAGTTCTGGAAGTGGACTGGATGGTACTGTTAAGGCAAACAGGGCAAACTTCGATCCCCTGACCTTCCCGAATCGATCTGGGTTTACATACCTATGTATATGTTGTCCTAACTAAATGAACCGTTGTTAGGAATCCCACAAACATAAAGCTGATATCAATTTGACATTATTTAATTTCAAGGTTCTTCAGAAGGTTGACGCTTGACAAGTTTTGAAGGCAGTTAGGCTCATGATGGAGACAGAAAACGATGGAAATCCAGCCTCTTAATTTTATTTTCTTCGGTCTGAAATTTTCAGCATGCTCCAGTCATCTACCTCATCGCTTTAGCCTTAATCACTTTCTGTGGTGACATCATCCTCCACCTTTGCCATGCCGCCGATTAACTCTTTTTGTTTGTTCTGCTGCTCATTTCAGGATTTCAAGCAAGAAGTGTGCCATTATGCTTTGGCACATTCAAGACTCAGTTTGTGACAGTGTTCAGCATCCAGATGCCTTCATAACAGGAGCAAGTGCACCCCAAGACCCTTTTTTGCATAATAAAATGTATAAAGGGACCACCATACCCTGTGTGCTCATGCAGATGGCCTATATGGCAATACACCAATAGGCCCATACACCAATAGGCCGATACACCAATAGGCCGATACACCAATAGGCCGATACACCTATAGGCCCATACACCTATAGGCCCATACACCAATAGGCCCATACACCAATAGGCCCATACACCTATAGGCCCATACACCTATATGCCCATACACCTATAGCCGATACACCCATAATAGAGCCGATACACCAGAGGTGTCAATAAACCGATAGGCTATGGGAATTCTCTATGGGAATTTTTGCTAGGGTAGCTGCGGTGAAAAAAGAAGTCTCATATGGAATTTTTTTGACAAAGTATCTCCAAGCTCCGCTGCTTGCAAGAAATGCGGTTTGACTTTGAAGACACCGTCAAGTGCGCACGTGTTGTGCTCCGCAACATGAATAGCTGCGGTGAAAAAAGAAGTCTCATATGGAATTTTTTTGACAAAGTATCTCCAAGCTCCGCTGCTTGCAAGAAATGCGGTTTGACTTTGAAGACACCGTCAAGTGCGCACGTGTTGTGCTCCGCAACATGAATAGCTGCGGTGAAAAAAGAAGTCTCATATGGAATTTTTTGACAAAGTATCTCCAAGCTCCGCTGCTTGCAAGAAATGCGGTTTGACTTTGAAGACACCGTCAAGTGCGCACGTGTTGTGCTCCGCAACATGAATAGCTGCGGTGAAAAAAGAAGTCTCATATGGAATTTTTTTGACAAAGTATCTCCAAGCTCCGCTGCTTGCAAGAAATGCGGTTTGACTTTGAAGACACCGTCAAGTGCGCACGTGTTGTGCTCCGCAACATGAATAGCTGCGGTGAAAAAAGAAGTCTCATATGGAATTTTTTTGACAAAGTATCTCCAAGCTCCGCTGCTTGCAAGAAATGCGGTTTGACTTTGAAGACACCGTCAAGTGGGCACGTGTTGTGCTCCGCAACATGAATAGCTGCGGTGAAAAAAGAAGTCTCATATGGAATTTTTTTGACAAAGTATCTCCAAGCTCCGCTGCTTGCAAGAAATGCGGTTTGACTTTGAAGACACCTTCAAGTGGCGCACGTGTTGTGCTCCGCAACATGAATAGCTGCGGTGAAAAAAGAAGTCTCATATGGAATTTTTTTGACAAAGTATCTCCAAGCTCCGCTGCTTGCAAGAAATGCGGTTTGACTTTGAAGACACCGTCAAGTGCTCACGTGTTGTGCTCGCAAACTGAAAGCGCGGTGAAAAACGAAGTCTCACTATGGAATTTTTTTTGACAAGTATCTCAGCTCCGCGCTTGCCAAAGAAAATGCGGTTGACTTGAAGAACCTTCAAGGCGACGTGTTGTGCTATATGGAATTTTTTTGACAAAGTATCTCCAAGCTCCGCTGCTTGCAAGAAATGCGGTTTGACTTTGAAGACACCGTCAAGCACAACAAGCCTGCTCGTGAACCATCTGAAGGCCAAGCATCACGTGCAATACAATGAACAATGCCTTAGTAAACATTCTTCGCAATAAACCTAAAAAGTTCTGGGAGGTAATTAGTCCAAAAACGTCTAAACGTCTACAACTAATGAGCGATGATCGGTTGCCATTATCGGATGAAGAAAGCGCCAACAGTCTTAATCACTATTTCACCTCAATCTTTACCACAGATGACCACAATAGCATGCCTCATCTTAACAACGCATATCACACTCCCATGGCTGCCATTGAAATAACTGTATGCAGGTATCATAAGCTCTATAGAAAGGTTACAGTTGTCGTCCAGTTCTGGGGACTACGAAATTAACTCCAAATTACTGAAAAACACTAAATTACACTCAGCTCGTTTTCTGTTAATTATCTTCCAACAATCTTTGTCTTCTGGTGAGCTTCCTACAGATTAGAAAATTGGCAGAGTGGTCCCCATACACAAATCGGGGGATCAAACTTTACCATCAAATTATCTTCCTATATCTCTAACCAGTGTCCCGTGCAAGATACTTGAGCATATAATATATTCAAATGTCACGAAGCATTTCGAAAATAACCTCATCCTCTTTTCAAGCCAGCACGAGTTCAGACAATCATATTCTTGCGAAACACAACTAGTACAACTTGTTCATGAAATACACAGTAACCTTGATAATAACATACAGACAGATGCCATATTCATTGATTTTTCTAAAGCATTCGGTATCCCATAGTTTACTCATGCTCAAGCTAAATCAACTTCACATTCATCCACTCGTAACATCATGGATAGAACAATTTTTAACCAATCGTACTCAGCATACTGTGATTAACAACCAGTCGTCAGCTTATTCTCCTGTATCATCCGGAGTCCCCCAGGGCAGTGTTCTCGGACCTCTGCTTTTTTTAACATCTGTAAATGACCTACCTGATCACATAACATCCTGTATTCGACTTTTTGCTGATGACTGCATAATTTACCCATCTGTATCTAACCTGAACGATAACATAACCCTACAAGCTGAACTTAACCTCATAGCCGACTGGTGTAAACAGTGGAAGATGACAATTAACTTTTCTAAAACAAATCTCGTTTCCTTCACACGTGCTCATAGTCCTCTCTCTTTCACATACACCATATGTAGCCAGGTAATTACCAAGTGTCCATCTTACAAATATCTGGGTGTTCACTTATCCGACGATCTCTCATGGAACACGCATATAACACACGTCCTGTCTAATGCTAACCACTCTCTTGGCTATCTTCGACGGAATCTAAAACTAGCACCGTCATCAGTTAAACAACTAGCCTACACTACACTCGTAAGATCGCAACTTAAATACGCGTCATCCATCTGGTCCCCTTGGCAACATTCATTGATAACAAACATAGCGGCACTTCAAAATCCCGCAATCAGATTCATTTTTTCAGATTACTCACGAGACACCAGCATCACTTCTTTACAAGTGAAAGCTAACCTTGATCTGCTCTCATCCAGAAGAAAATTATCACGCCTGTCTCTTTTTTACAAGATTTACTATCATAACCATGACATCAGAACTTCACTATTATCCCCAGCCACTCGCATAATTGATAACGTCTGTAAAGTTCGTCCAATTTTCGCCTCGTCAGTTTCGTTTCTTAACTCCACCTCGCCATTAACAATAACGGACTGGAATAGCCTGCCTAACAGTATCGTGACCCAGACAGATTATAATACATTCATATCCCAACTGACCATCCATCTGCATTTGCACTAATAGCAAAGTCAGTTCGTGTTTATAGAAATGTTTTATTTGCATACTTTTCTGTTTAATCAGCTGTTTTTCCCTAAAAATGTTTCGAGTGTTTATTTTTTTTTTTCCTGTTTTTGCTGCTTTATATAACAAAGTTCTCCAGCATGTAACCCACTTTTTGTTTGTTCCTTTATATAATGTTTCTTCAGCAGTTACCCACACCTTGTGTAATGCCCGCAAGGGCCTTCAAGGTTTAATAAATGATGATGATGATGATGATGATGATGATGATGATGAAGTTCAACAGTCATTCCAGGAGAGGAAGCAAGATCCAAGGCAGCCAACCTTACTGGCTTCAAAGAAAGGAAAAGCTCAGCTGTCAGAAAGTGCAAGGAAGCAAACGACAATGTTTATCGCGCGTATGATCGCTCTGGACCTTCAACCTTCAAGACTTGATTCATCACCTTCAGCCTCAGTACAAGATCCCACACAGGACTACCTTTTCTAGGACAGCGATCCCCGAACTGTACCAAAATACAGTCGACTCGCTCAAAGCAGAGATCTCGTCGGACATTGCAGCTGCACTGGAGTCGATCACGTTCACTACAGACATGTGGACCTCCAGGGCCATTGAAATAATGTATGCAGGTATCATAAGCTCTATAGAAAGGTTACAGTTGTCGTCCAGTTCTGGGGACGACGAAATTAACTCCAAATTACTGAAAAACACTAAATTACACTCAGCTCGTTTTCTGTTAATTATCTTCCAACAATCTTTGTCTTCTGGTGAGCTTCCTACAGATTAGAAAATTGGCAGAGTGGTCCCCATACACAAATCGGGGGATCAAACTTTACCATCAAATTATCTTCCTATATCTCTAACCAGTGTCCCGTGCAAGCTACTTGAGCATATAATATATTCAAATGTCACGAAGCATTTCGAAAATAACCTCATCCTCTTTTCAAGCCAGCACGGGTTCAGACAATCATATTCTTGCGAAACACAACTAGTACAACTTGTTCATGAAATACACAGTAACCTTGATAATAACATACAGACAGATGCCATATTCATTGATTTTTCTAAAGCATTCGGTATCCCATAGTTTACTCATGCTCAAGCTAAATCAACTTCACATTCATCCACTCGTAACATCATGGATAGAACAATTTTTAACCAATCGTACTCAGCATACTGTGATTAACAACCAGTCGTCAGCTTATTCTCCTTTATCATCCGGAGTCCCCCAGGGCAGTGTTCTCGGACCTCTGCTTTTTTTAACATCTGTAAATGACCTACCTGATCACATAACATCCTGTATTCGACTTTTTGCTGATGACTGCATAATTTACCCATCTGTATCTAACCTGAACGATAACATAACCCTACAAGCTGAACTTAACCTCATAGCCGACTGGTGTAAACAGTGGAAGATGACAATTAACTTTTCTAAAACAAATCTCGTTTCCTTCACACGTGCTCATAGTCCTCTCTCTTTCACATACACCATATGTAGCCAGGTAATTACCAAGTGTCCATCTTACAAATATCTGGGTGTTCACTTATCCGACGATCTCTCATGGAACACGCATATAACACACGTCCTGTCTAATGCTAACCACTCTCTTGGCTATCTTCGACGGAATCTAAAACTAGCACCATCATCAGTTAAACAACTAGCCTACACTACACTCGTAAGATCGCAACTTAAATATGCGTCATCCATCTGGTCCCCTTGGCAACATTCATTAATAACAAACATAGAGGCACTTCAAAATCCCGCAATCAGATTCATTTTTTCAGATTACTCACGAGACACCAGCATCACTTCTTTACAAGTGAAAGCTAACCTTGATCTGCTCTCATCCAGAAGAAAATTATCACGCCTGTCTCTTTTTTACAAGATTTACTATCATAACCATGACATCAGAACTTCACTATTATCCCCAGCCACTCGCATAATTGATAACGTCTGTAAAGTTTGTCCAATTTTCGCCTCGTCAGTTTCGTTTCTTAACTCCACCTCGCCATTAACAATAACGGACTGGAATAGCCTGCCTAACAGTATCGTGACCCAGACAGATTATAATACATTCATATCCCAACTGACCATCCATCTGCATTTGCACTAATAGCAAAGTCAATTCGTGTTTATAGAAATGTTTTATTTGCATACTTTTCTGTTTAATCAGCTGTTTTTCCCTAAAAATGTTTTGAGTGTTTATTTTTTTTTCCCTGTTTTTGCTGCTTTATATAACAATGTTCTCCAGCATGTAACCCACTTTTTGTTTGTTCCTTTATATAATGTTTCTTCAGCAGTTACCCACACCTTGTGTAATGCCCGCAAGGGCCTTCAAGGTTTAATAAATGATGATGATGATGATGATGATGATGAAGTCCAACAGTCATTCAAGGAGAGGAAGCAAGATCCAAGGCAGCCAACCTTACTGGCTTCAAAGAAAGGAAAAGTTCAGCTGTCAGAAAGTGCAAAGAAGCAAACGACAATGTTTATCGCGCGTATGATCGCTCTGGACCTTCAACCGTACGAGATCGTCGAGAACAAAGGATTTCAAGACTTGATTCATCACCTTCAGCCTCAGTACAAGATCCCACACAGGACTACCTTTTCTAGGACAGCGATCCCCGAACTGTACCAAAATACAATAGACTCGCTCAAGGCAGAGATCTCGTCGGACATCGCAGCTGCACTGGAGTCGATAACGTTCACTACAGACATGTGGACCTCCAGGGCCAATGAAGGTTACATCTCTCTGACTATGTCACTACATGACACAGGATTTCACAGTCAAAGTCTTCACTCTGGCGTGCGCTCACCTGCCAGAAAACCACACTGCAGTCAACATTCAGAGCTGTTTGACTGAAAGCATCAAGGATTGGTCTCTTGACCTCAGCAGCATGTGGTCACAGACAATGGCCGAAATATCCGCGCAGCCGTGCGTCAAATGGAATGGATCCCACTCCAGTGCTTGGGACATACATTTCAACTTGCAATCAAGAATGCAAAAGAAAGAACCCCTGCAGTGTCACTGCTTTGCAAGAAGGCACGAGCAATAGTGGGGCACTACAAACACAGCGCTCAGGCGACCCGACGACTTAAGGACTGCCAGAAGCGCATGGAGCTTCCGAGTACAAGTCTTAATCAAGACGTCGAAACGGGTTGGAACAGTGAGCATGCAATGTTGAGCCGGTTGGTACAGCTGAAAGATGCTGTCTCACTTGAAATGGCAACGTCGGAAACCAGCGTCAGCTGCCTTTCAGCAAGTGAATGGAGTGTCGCAGAGAGCCTGGTGCAAGTCCTGCAGCCTGTTGCAGATGCGACTGCAGACCTTAGTGGACAGAGGTATGGAACACCGTCGTCGGTGGTGCCATTTCTTTATGGTACAGAAGAAATCCTGAAGAGGCACTCTACGATTGAGAACGAAGCAGCAGTGTTTGCCAAGAACCTGCTAAAAAGTTGCAAGTCCCGGTTCCCTCTCTTCATGGAGCAAGAAGAACTGATGCTCGCCACTCGGTGTGATTCAAGATTTAAGGCCCTTTTCTGCACAAGTTCGTTCGACCATACACAAGCTGTTGAGCTGCTGGCAGCAGAAGTCGCTGATCGGTGTGCTCGCATAGACTCTCCCTCACAGCAGTTTCGGAGGCAGGAACTTCACTCCAAGCCATCGACCAGTCATGACTGCAGTAAAGAACACCCGGAAATGGTCTGGGAGACTGTTGAACTGCTGGCACTACAAACCACGGACCCTACAGTGAAGAGGCTCAAAGGTACTTTAATGTGCCATTGGTCCCCAGGAAGAATGACCTTTTGGAGTACTGGAAAGCACAAGGAGCTGCACTCTACCCGGGCATCGTAAAAATCGCTTTGCGATACCTTCCCATTCCTGCGACTGAGGTGCCTAGCAAACGAACGTTCTCTACTGCAGGAAACACAGTCACATCGCATCGAGAGCGCCTTAAGCCAGGTCACGTGGAGCAGATAGTGTTTCTGCATGATAATTTGCGGTTCTGTTAATAGCAGGTGTTTTCAGTGCATTTCAGGACACAAGTTTCTCATTGTGTAACAGGGTGTGTGTTCCTTTGAATATAAAAATAAAAGCTTTGGTGTTCAATATTCGATTCAATATTCAACATTTTTAGCTACTATTCGGCACTATTCGATTCGATTCGAACTGAAGATTTCACTATTTGCACACCCCTAATTTTAACCCATGGGTTCAAAAGTTCACCCTTTCAGGGAGTGTGTCCCCTTAATCGAATGCCCGAAACTAACCTCATCCGCTTCCATTGCTGTACCTGGCAGGACTCTTCACTCCCATCGTGTTTTCGGTACTTTTGAGCAAAAAAGCTTAAGACCCATCTGAACGTATACAGTATAATTTTAACTTGTCGACTGTGATGAAGATGCCCGATGTAGATATCTTTTTGCGGGAGAGTTTTAGTATGCAGACTCTGCTAATGCTTTTGTAAGGTGTGCTTTCTCGCACTTCTTTTAGCAAAAAGTGTTATCATTAAGTTCATGCACTTTTCCTCTTTTACATTTATATATCACGTTTTTACTTTCTTCAAAATATGTATGCATTTTTGTGTGCCTGCCCTTTATGCAACACTGCATGTATGTGTAAACGGTGCACACTTATGTAGGCCCCTAGGCTGTTTAGGGGCACCGGAAAAGTACAAATAAATAAATAAATAAATAGAGTGTACATATGGGATGCATTAAACTATTTCATAAAGAGCGCCGTAAGAGTTTCGCTAAACGTTTGTGATGTTAGAACATTTCACATATGCAACACAATTGCTTAGCAATTTCTTACACTAGTCAATGAAACAACATATTGTCGCCAAATTCCTTTTCTGCATTTAGGTGAAAAAGATTGTAGAGCCCTTCCACTTCACGTGAAGATGGAGGACCAGCGAAGCTGTTATTTTTTACGACGTCTAGGACGATGCCCAAAGGACGACGTCTAGGATGGCCTCAAGGACGACACCTAGAGGACGACGTCTAGGACAACCTCAAGGACGACTTCTAGAACGACCTCGAGGACGACTTCTAGGACGACTTCTAGGACGACCTCGAGGACGACGTCTAGGACGACCTCAACGACGACTTCTAGAACAACCTCGAGGACGACGTCAAGGACAACTTCTAGCACCACCTCGAGTATGACTTCTACAACAATCTCAAGGAAGACTTCTAGGACGAAGCCTAGAGGACGCCTAGGATGACCTCTCGGACGACCTCAAGGACGACTTCTAAGACGACCTCGAGGCCAATGCCTAGAGATGATAACAAGGGATCAGGACCAAGGAAGGCTGACTCACGCTGGTTGCCCCCTCTTTTTATTTTTATTTATTCATACTTGCCACGACCAATAGGGAGTTTTCTTTCAACACCCGCGAATGCATTTTTCCCCAGATCCTAGCGCATAACAGCTTCGCTGTAGAAACAAAATTCACAACTTACCTCAAATTTTTGTGTGAAGTTGAGAAAATGCAGAATGCATTTGCCTCTCCAAAGCCTCTTGCCGCCTCTAGACTTTTAGATATTTGTCTCGGACTGTTTCGTGATTTTAGACTTTTTTCATCCGTATTTCTCCCTAGCTATCTGGCTTTCAGACTTCCTTAGAAGACACAAACAACGATTTCTACATCTTCCAAGTTTATGAGCAGAATCCAGGTAAGTTGCAAGTTTTAGAGCACAGCTCTTAGGCGCCCGTTTCCGGCTTGAGCGGCGTCGCCGTCGGCGTCACCGTAACTGCGCGTTGCATTATGGGACGTTTCCATGCGACGTCTACTTCAAGAAGGCAAAATTTTCCCGCTAAATATGGCAGAAAAGTTTTCCACTAAATTTAGCGGGAAAATTTTTCTGCTTAATTTAGTGGGGAAATTTTTCCGCTAAAGTTAGCAGGGAAAGTTTTCCGCTAAAGTTTAGCGGGGAAATTTTTCCACTAAATTTAGCGGAAAAATTTCTCTGCAAAATTTAGCAGAAAACTTTTCCTGCTAAATTTAGCGGAAGAATTTCGTGCCAAATTTAGTGAGAAAATTTTACTTTCGTGACGTCACGTCTGACGTCACATGTGATTTCCCCCCTGTACCCTCCCCTCCTCCTCAAGAGCTGTGCTCTAATTCGGCATCACAGAGAATTGTAAACGTCTAACTTTTTTTCCTCTATAAATCACAATGACGCGCGCGACTACACGACATGTTCATGCGACCACGTCGCAAGTCACGCGAACTGCTCGTTTGACCGTGACGTCGCAGTCACACGAGCACGTCACGCGACTTGCGACGTATGCAGAGTCGTGCAACATGGTGACATAACTCCGGTGAATCATGTGCATAGTGGTTACGTAACTATAGCTTATGCTATCGTGTAATCCGGGGGCTTTTAAACTTTTCAATCTCAAGGAGCCCTTGTACGGCTTGACTGAAAGACGAGGAACCCCCCCTGCTTTCGGCAATAACATAATAAAACACCAAAGCAGTAAAGAAGCCTAAAGACCTTGTAAACAATAGACGCATATTGTTTGGCTCACGACTATGCATCAAGAGATGGTTCAGATTTGCTTAAAAAGTGCGGGCAAGGACGGTCGAGGGGGAGCTCGAGGAACACGTGAAGCGAGTCTGAGGAACCCTTGGGATACCGAGAACCCAGTTTCAGAATCCTTCATGGAACCTAGGGGGATCATGACCTCCCAGACCAAAATTACAAACTCTAACCGTAAGTTTATTAAACAGTATCCCAGCGTTTCAGGACCAACTGGGTCCCTCGCTCACGGGCAAGTGCTGGTAAGGACGTGCGTCACAATATGCACACACGAAGGTATGGGGCTCTGTGGACGTCAGCAGCCCCTAAACATGACTGCTGGGCAGAGTGCCTGAGGAGCGGTTTACGTTCCCTTTTGTTCGCTGCATAAACCGTTTCTTATTTTATGACCAAACCAAATGAAACTACCAATGTCACTTTATACCATCCTTTATAACCATGCAGCGTACGTGATTGGAAGCTCCTCTGTGGAGCCCCTTTTTCGAGCCTGCAGAGAGCTTTCCGCTTTGAGGTGCAAACATTACCCTATGATCAGAGGCGTTACAAACACCAGAGGCTTTACTTGCGCGACGAAGCAATGCTCCTTAAATGATGCTACCCGGCTTTTCACTTTAACGACTCTTTTTCGTTTCTTCGACGCAACCTGCTATTGTTTTGCCCTTGCTACACTTGCTATCGGTTGGGGCATAAGATTCCTAAACCTCTCCTCTTCATATGCTCCATTTTACATTACCATGTGTACCACAGACGACGCTACGAGCCCTACAAGTCAATCCAACGTCGTGTGAGTGTCACATGAACTTTGGGAGGGACGCAGTGACACATTGTCACTTGGCACGCTACCTTGCCCGAAATGGCTCGTAACGCCTGCTACGATACATCATACTTGTAAACAGAGTATAGTGATGCCTACATAAATGGACTGAATCATTTTGTTAACAGGCTACCCGCATTAAAATACTACCCTGGGAGAGTAGAGCGGTGCAGCGCAATCAACAACACCCTAAGGACCGAATGCGCAGCAAAGTTCAGTTTTCATAGGCAATATCAGCCGCTTAACTACCGTAAAAACCCGCATATAATACGAGGTTTTTTTCCAAATTTTGCCATGTAAAATTTGTGGCTCGTATTATACGCGGGTCCCAACAATTTTCAGCTTCAATGAGGCGCGATCTAACGCAGTTCGACATAGTTTCGGTTTCGAAGCAATATGGCGTTCAAAACAGCTATCATCATCATTAAAATCACAATGTCCGATGCGCCACCATCCGTCCACAGTCAGGCTAGGCAATGGCGTCGGCGCGAAAACAATGCTCGGCCGCCTTCAAAAGATAAGTTGTTTTGGTTGTGGAAGACATCGGCAACATTGCTGCCGGACGACAATTCGCCGTAAATGAAGGGAGCATCCACGGATGGAGACGACAAAAGCAAGCTCTGTTCGCGTGCAACGGAACAAGGAGAAGCTTTAGAAACCCAAAGAATGGCGTGTTCGCCGACTTTAGTCGAGGCAAGTTTCAGCGACTTTGTGAAAGGGCAACGTGAAACGGCACCTCGCGACCTCGCCGTAAACATCGAGCTGCTGCAAGAGAAGGCGAGAGAACTTTGGCGGAGCCGACATTGGGCTGCTAGCTTTATGCGCCGCGCCAGGTTTTTACTGCGTCGGCGCACGCTCGTCGCTCGCTCTTTCAAAAAGTGCGGGAGCTCAAATGCGCTCGAAGGCACTGAAGACGACTGCCTTTGAGAAGAGGCGTCGGAGAAGGAGTCTGATGGATGTGATGACAGTGATTGAGGTTCAATTACGACGCAAATACAGTCGAATCTCGTTAATTCTAACACGCTTAATTCTAACTTTTGGTTTATTCGAACTGACGCTGTGGTCCGGACCATACTATATATACTACAATGGGCGAAAATGCCCGGTAATTCATACGCTTAAACGCCCGCGCCGGTTAATTTGAACATCCCGCGCCGCCGAGCATGCCTTCAGGAGCGGGCTAACTCCACGCGACAGCGCCTCAAACGTCTCCAGTTCCAAATAACCATGACAACCGATCACGTGGTGACCTTCAATGCTGCGATGAGCGGTGCGACTGACGTTATCTCGATTCCAAGCGTCATGGCGAGCCGGGGCACGTACCGCCCACCAAAGGACCTCAAGATGAAGGTAAACATACTGCAAGAAGTTGACTAAGGCGCACTTTCCAAGACGGAAATAGCGAAGAAACACAGCATCACGAAGAGCACTCGAAGCGCTGGACACCACCGCGCGCTGCTTCTCTTGCCAGGAGAATGCGGATGCCACGTTAGAGCTGGTCTCCAAGCTCCAAGCGATCTTTGTTGATTCACGACTGAGGAGCCGAGCACAGGCACGCATCACGGATTACTTCCCTTTGTGATCGGTGAAAATAATGTCCTGGAACTCGTCACTCATGTGTTAGCTCAGTGCACATGCGGCGCCCAACGCAGCGCGTAAGTACTCCATTTAATGAGCTTTCGTTAATTCGAACTTCGTTTAATTCAAACAAATTTTTAGTCCCCCTCGAGTTCGAATTAACGAGATTCGACTGTAAACGTTTTTCTTAAGACTTCTTGGGTCGTATTTTTCGTGGAAAATTTTCGCAGTCTTTAAATTGTTTCGTATTATACGCGGATAAAACATTTTTTTTCTTTTTCGCTGTCCTCAAATCATGCCTCGTATTATACGCGGGTTCGTATTATATGCGGGTTTTTACGGTAATAGAAAGAATTCGCAGGTTTTCTCGTATAATGCTCCGTGGTGTCTGGAAGATAATGCGACCAACTACGGCCACTGCGCATGCCGTGCTAGACTACCACTAGTCATTGGGACACAAAGCCTCCAACGGTAATTGACGACAACGCAGACCTGGCAAAATTTTCATATTTTTAATTTAAAACAATATAAAGCAACATGTTTCTGCGGATTCTGAATTACCCATTTCCAGGGCTTCATCGAAGGAAGTTTAGAAGAAATCGAGCCCGATTATTTTTTTTTTAACTGCCACACAAATCGTGCACAACTTTGACTCTTTCGATATTTTGAAAACTTCCAGACACAATGAAAAAACCCTCATAATAATTGAGTGCTTACTTTATTGTTAAAAGTGAACAAAGCGTGAAATACTTTGTACAATAAGTTTCGGCCTAAAAACTTTCATCCGTGTTAAAAATCACAGAAAAATGCCTAAATATGACAGTTGTACAAGAGGCAAAGTTTGCCATTATATTTTACATGAAATATACACTAAAATAAACTAAACCTAACTGCTTCTAGTAGGCCAGTTGGCGTGCTTTATGCATAAAAATATTTACGTCAAGAAAACTATTTATTATTCCCGCAGCCCTAAAACTGCACCTATGCGCAATGGGGAAAATCATAGTTCCACCTCCCCTCAGACGGTATTTTTTAAAATGAAAACAAAAAATATTAATTTTTTTTAAAGTAAGGTCCATGTTGTAATGGACGTGTTTTGCTGTGTCATAAAAATTTAACTGAAAAAAAAGAAAAAAGGTATGGCACTTTTATGACCATTCTACTCTGAACACACCCATACTGTCGAGACCGGTTATAACGAAGTCAACGGGAATCGAAAATCACTTCGCTATATCCGCGATTTCGTTATAACCGACTTCGGTTATAACGAAGTGCAAAAGGGAATGGGAAATTGTGATCGCATCGCTGTAGCCGCTATTTCGTTACAACCGACTTCGTTATAACCAGTCTCGACAGTATATGTGTTAAGCTTCGGCGGTGTTCCCGTCCCTTTCTAGGCTGTTTTATGGCTCTCTGATTTTCGTTTAATCACCGCTATGCACGTAGAATTTTTCTGCCGTTCCAGTGACTTCATAATAATGAGAGTTTACCATACGTGGAAGTCAATACCACCCGAGCTTCCTTTAAGCATTCCAGACGACCTCTAGGACGTTAGGTCACTTTGTCGACGTGCGTGCGAGCAAGTACGGCGATAAAACGTGCGCGCGAGTTTGTACGTTGCGGGTCTTCGTCGTCCTTCCATCTTCAATCGTAAACCTGAGTCACCACCATTTACCGAGCCGTCCGTATTCACCACATCTCCACCCCACAACTAGGCCGGCTTCCCGAGCACGAGCCACCGGCCTTTCTGCGCCATCGCAGACGTATCGAGCCGGGACGGATGCAAACGCAAAATGCGTAGCGAACCTCCCCCCGCGCCGGCGAAGCGGCACGGAAGAACGTCGTTACGGCCACTACGCGTTGGTGCCGTAGCCCAAAACGCGCCACCCCAGTGTTGTGACGTTGGCCGGGGTCTGGCGACGCGGGAGCGTACCCTTGCGGTAGCAGACCGGCCCCGGGTGAGCTCCGGCCGACTCGGGTCCAACCACGAAGAGCCCCGACCGGAAGAAGAGCATGGAGCCCCCTCCGGCAGCCACCGTGCTGATGTCCAGCTGGAACCGGGCAAGGTCTCGTGAAAAACTAAAAGCGACACGCTTCGTCGACACTTGGACCAAATTCATATAAGCAATATTAGGGCTCTATTGATATTCCAACATGGCGAGACAGCAGGACATCACACGCAGCACGTGCCCAGCTCGCTCGTCACACATTCTGCGCGTCTCCAAGTTTACCAAATATGATCGAGACGTGCTTAGTTTTTAACATAGACCGCGTTTTGGGTGGCGTTTCCTGTAAGCATTATAGTAGGTGTCATGAATGTGTGACTTGCTGAGAGCATTACAGACGCTCTTATACAAAGATAATACATCCCAAGTTCGGGCCCCTTGTGGGGCTCGAACCTGGGACGTGTCCTGGGATTTGTGCGAACACTAGGATTTGTGTGAACAAGTCACTACTTATCTCTAAAGGTCAGCTCTTTCTCCTGGTTGTGAAGTGATCGGTGCCACTATAACAAGTGTTTTTTCTGTTTTCTTTCATTTGTTTTTAGTGCCAGTAGGCATTTAGGTTTTTATGTCTCTTTTTTATAAGTAAAACATTTTGTGACTAAAATTGACACTGACGGTATTTATGCTCACCGATGTTTTCATTTGTACACGACACATGAGAGCCCAACTACTTAGAAAACTAGAAAACGATTTGCTCAAAATTTCTTTTCTTTCCGCCCGAAAACCGCCGATCAAGAACTAGCCAGTTTGAGTCATGCTCACTCTCTTCTCCGTGGTCACAGGCCATTTTCTATGGTTAAGAGAAAACCGCGAAAGATAATCAAAGCCGTAGGTCATTGAAGGCACACACTCAATGCTAAAAATAGAACAAAAAATATGATACTCATTTTTTGTGGGTTCTTAAAAGTTGCAAATATGTTGATTGAGAAAAAAAAGCTGCTTTGACTTTATTAAAAATATACACTCTGTGCGGGAACTATAGGGGGCACTCTGAAAAACGCGCGTAGCGCCACCAGCGGATGAGCTGGCTTTCGACGGTGAGACACTTTCAGCAGCCTGCGGCGCCTTTTCGCGTGAAAAGCTGTGGCGCGCACGGGCGGAACTTTGATTCTTTAGGCCCATACGTTGAAGGTGACTTTGCATGAGGGCTGAGGAAGAGTAGGAAAGTCATCTAGCTGTTTTCCGCTTCTTATATTATCCCAGGAAATAAATTTAACATCTCGTATCAATCACGCCGCATGCTGGCTTTCGACGACAAACATTCCCATCTTCTAAAGAGTGCAACCACTGCACTTTTTTGCAAAATCAAGGAGGCATTGGTATCCTGAAATTAATCTACCACGAAATAATTAAGTTCAGGCTGCAGAATAAAAATCAAGACGATTTAAATTGTGATTTAGGCAACACCGAAATCACTCCACAATAACACCTTTTGCTGAAAAATAATTTCCCACATAGCTAATCCTCTTTTCTTTTTTTTCGTCTCAAAGTGCATTTAATGTTGCTTCCGTGTCAATAAACTCAACTGCGTTTGAGAACTTGTGTTATATGTCTTTTTATTTCCCCTTCTCTCAGGGTTCTCAACTATACCATAAACACGTTTTTATTAATGCTTGTCTGTAACTTGATGCCGTCCATGTAAATTTATTTTGTTTTTAATTAAAAAAAACAACATCAATCAAATAAAAATATAACATGCCGAACACGAGCGAAATGCGGTGCTCTTCTGCGCTAATCGGAGAAGTGAGCTTTGTTTCTATCTTCCACTTCTTTCGTTAAGTGCGTGCCATCTTATGCAAGCATATCAGAATGTGAAGGAAAGAAACAAAAACGTGTATGCATGCGCGCACACGCACACAGACCGATAAAAGGAAGTGACTCAGAGGGACAGGCACAGACAGGTCTAATCGTACATGAAAGGTTGATCTTACATCGGTCAGTATAATTATATGTGTTCTGTCTTATACTAGCCTGCCACTTTTTTCATAAATTTATGCCACCATCTTGCGCACTTTAAAACCAAAAGATAAAGTCACGGCCGTTAAACAACTCTCAAACTGTGCTCGAGTTCAAAGAAATACGTCGTTGAATATTGTTGTTTTTTGTTTTGCTTTTCACTTTCGGTGCGGCTGAGAGAGCTTTAAAGGGTAACTGCAAAGAAAAAAAAGTTTTTTTTTAACAGCCTAATTGGGACAAGCATGTCAACAAACAATTTTACCTCGAAAAAAAAAAAAATTTTTCACAGCAATATTTATTGCGTGAGACCGATTTTAGTTTGAGGCTATTTCCTCCGTTTTAAATCGCGCGCCACAAAGTTGGGATTTCGTGACGTCTCAATCCCAATTAGCTGCTATACTTCTCATTGGCTAAGAGTTTGATTGACAGCTTAGATTTTGGTTGTTAAACCTTTGTTATATGTTGCAATTTCCTTTTGAGCGGCATATTTTTACGTTTAAAGAATAACCCATGTGAGGAAAGTTACTATTCTTTACAAAAGGTTTACAAAACGGGCACTTCCGTTTGGATTCATACCATAACAAACAAAAGCTTCGCCATTCTTTCATGGCCGCCGAAGTCTCTGCTCCCGCCTGTCTTGCCTACCTCGACTAGTCGTTTTGCCGAAGTGATCAGTGTTTCGTGCTGACCCAGGTGCTTGAGTGAGACTTCTTGAAGTGAAGTAGTGTGTGTTTAGCAGCTGTCGCAGGTGTTAGTGATAGGAAGCGACGCGGGGTTTTGGCTTTCATAGCGCGGTTCTTTCATTTTCCTCTTTGCTTGCTTAGCGTGCTTTTTTTCTTTTTTTGCTTGCTTGCTTGCGCGTGCAAATGCCGACTTTTCAGAGATGTCAGATGAGTGATCCCGACAGCGAGCCTTCCAGCAGCCATGTCGCCCCGAAAGGAATGCTATTTGGCTGGAGGCAGTGAAGCGTTCGCGTAGCGACAAACGTGTCCGGTTACGTTCTCGTCATATCGCTTCGGAGGCCGTCGAGATTCGCACTGGGTGCATCGAACGTCCGCGACTAGACACACAAAATAAAAATAAACACTGTGTTCACTACGTAAAAAATGGTCTCAGTTCATGCATCTGTGGGCAGGTACGAAATCTTGCCCAAATTTATTCACACCGCACGATGAGCGCAACACGTCGCTGTGCAAACGCAGTCCAACAACACGAAGCATAAAACGGCAGATTTAGGACAATTTGGAGTTCATTGTTCAATTAAAACGACGTAATTTTGTTGAAAACGCCCGCAGCTTTTTACTCACGGTATGCGTCGGAAATCTTCCACATTTTGAAACGGAACGAAGGACGATTTACTTTTAAAAAGGCTCGCTGCGTCCTCCCGGACCAGTTTGACTGGATCAGCTGACGACGACGAGACTGAACCCATTAAACATCAACACCACAATAACCAATTTGCGCTCCGTGTTAGCGTGGGTGTCTACTTCGAAGCACCGCACCACGCACACCACGAACGTTTCAGTTCTTTGTCGCATCGCCGTGTTGCACCAAACAGAACTGAGATCGCCGAAGTCAACTGCAGCGCTGTCGTGACCTTGGCTTGTGGTTGCGCACTCGTGGGCCCTGTGACTCCCTTCGCTTTCAAAGCCCACACGACGATTACGAATGATACTTTCCGTCTTCCGCGAACTTCACAGGGGCACTTCTCCGGTCACGTCTTCGCTATGAGCTCACAGACCGCGCAGCCAGCGCAGCTTCTGGTTTAACGTGCGTTGTTGCCAGATCTTACCGGAAGTCGAGACGCTGCGTCAGGAGAGTGAGGGGCGGGGCGTACTTCTCCTCCGCGGGGGTCGAAAGAGCGGGAGTTTCAAATGTGGAGAGGTTCTGACTCCGACTAAATTACGTCCTGTAGAGTAATTATTGCTAAAAAAAATTTTTTTTTTTGCGGAACATTTGTTTTGTGACATGCTTGTCCCAATTAGGCTGTTTAAAAAAACACTTTTTTTTCTTTGCAGTTACCCTTTAATACTTTGTTTGGAACCGGCCTCAGAAGCAATGGCAACAGTGGCACCGTGTACACAAAGCTAATAGAAAACAATTTGGCGGAAAGGAGCTGCTTCCTCAGCATTTTCACATATACTTTGGGGATATCATATTTTGTTTTGCTGAAGTATTAAAGGAAATAAAGCTTGTAAAACACAAAACAAAGCAAGCTCTTTTTGTTCTAGTATGGAGTGGTTAGTATAAAGAAAACAGTTTTGAATTAATCTGCACCTTGCAATATAATTCAGTTTACAGTTAATCTTTCTTTTACACTATTTTCAGCGATTGAGTGGATTGATTGAAGAATCCATTTTCCGTGCTCAAGACACGTGCTTGTACGTGTCTTTTTTTGGTGAAGTGATTTATATTTGACTTAAACTTAAACAATAAAATTTATTTATTTGATGTTTTAAAACTATAATTTCTTTATTTTTTATTGAAGAAAAGCAATTTCCATGTTCGAAAGGAGGCTGATCAAAAAAATAAAGCACACCACATAAACTGCCATACTCAAGCGTCGATTTTCAAGTGATTCCAAGCATCAATGTAGTTTTCTTTAGATTCACATTTGTCACTTGTTGTACCGCAGAAATCTTTCTTCACGAAGTATAAATTGCAGCCATACTGGTCCGGAAAGATCATCAACACTTTGACTGCGGGGACGAAACGTCTTTGGAGGGCATCCCACACCCAAAATGGACACTGCAAACCTGCGAGTGTGGGAGAGTTTTTCAGTTCGTCCCATCGGCGCTAACATACGTAGCGTTACTGGCACGAAAACAAACACAGCGCGCAAGGTGGCAGTGTAGGATATGTCACCCGTGCCGATACGTGGCAGACATGATCGGGAGACGAAATTTCTTGCATCGTATGGCACGGATCCGTCGTTGCCGCTGCCCCACAAAAACAACAGCGAGTTGAAAAAGTATGAAACTTTGTTCCCAGGAGGCACGACGCATAACTATTGGAGCACTTAACGACACAGCAGCTCACGCTGTCAAACCAGCGCAACCGCATCGCTTCGACTTCAATGCTTACCAATGCACGCGGAGTGGTTTCGTTTCGTTGGGGTTCTCAGTTCCTACCTTCGATAACGGCCGCGCAGCAGCACGCCGGTCGCGTCGCACGGAATGAATATGTTACGCTGTAGCAAAATATTGATTAGGTAGTCTTCGGACACCATACCGGACACCATTGGGTAGTCTTCGGACACCAATTAAAAAAACAAAAAAAAAGTGCTAGTACATAACCTGAAGTGTCAGCCACACAAAAAAATGAACATTAAAAATATAAAACCGCGAAGCTTTCATATTAGAGAGTTTGAGGGAACTGTTTTTGCTAGGGGTGTGCGAATACTCGAATATACAAATTCGAATCGAATAGCAAGTTCCCAAATAATTTGATTCGCGAATCGAATTCCTAGTACTCGGTCACTCGAATATTCAATATATTCGGCCAAAGACGCGCGGTTGTCACGGAGCTGACAAAAGAGTCATTCTTTCTCCCGATGTTAGCACAATGATGTTAGACAGCCCATGCGAGAAACACATCTTGGACCTACCATTTCACAAAAATCTAACACACAGATTAGAAAAAAGAAAGGTAACGAACGCCAAACTTTATAGCACGCATATTTACTCACGATCGTAACGGAATCTAACCTTGAATCACAACCGAAACATCCTGTGTGCGCCGCTTCTAGAGGGGAATAGTTGGGAGGCCGGAATTCCGCGCCTTGCCTAATTCTTTTCACGAGTAGAGCCCCTCGTTTCAAATTGAAGCGCTGATGTAGAACACACTTGCCACACTCACAGAAATCGGCGACTGCAACATCACAAAAAAGAAAACCTTGTTAACCACGCCGATGAAACCAGCCGAGACTGCCGAGTTCTAGCCTGTCGTTCTTTCGAAACCGCAAGCCGGAAATTCTAATTCGGAGCGAAATGGAACGGAAAAATAGTGTGCCTAGATTTGAGAGGGTTTCCAACCGTTCGATAGCCGGGTTTGAATTACAAACTGCGAGAAGGTCACAAAAAGACGAAAGCGTTTATCGGGGCAGGCGTCGTCGCTCTTCCGTTTGCTCGCCTTCTTTCCACGCGACTACACAACACACGTGCACTTACGACCAATCTGCGCAGAAGCCGTGTCCATGGTTTCAGTTTCGCTTGATCCCTGTTTTAAATCTAGTCTCTATAAAACAGGATAGATGGACGGAGGAATGGATGCATAGCGGCAGTTGGACAGTGACTTGTGCCACCTAACCACATGTTTTGTCTAACCTCAGATTTTATTGTTTAAGCTTGTTTACTCAGATTTAACAGCTATCTGTTAATATATATATATATATATATATATATATATATATATATATATATATATATATATATATATATATATATATATATAAAAAGTCCCAGGTGTCCTTTTTCACCCTTAAAATTGAGACCAAACATAGCAAAATGCCCCTTTTCTGAGATATATAGATATAAAAAAAAACATGTTGCGGTGTTAGGTGGTGCTTTTAACGAGAAAAAAAAGGCACGCATGGCTGTAACTTTGGGTTTTTTGCGACGCTTAGGGTAGATAGATTATATTTGCGCCATAAAATTGGATCTTTATGCCCAAAATCCATCAGCAGCTGCTTTTTTTTTTTGTCACCAGTTTTTATACATTTGAGCTTTTGTTCTGTACGAAATGCATATTCTGCACCAGGCACATACTCTGCACATATAATCATCTCATTCACAGCACACTTTGAAAAATTCCTACAAATAAAATCACTATTTAATATTCTATTCGATATTTGGCTTTTTTTTTTCTTAATTCGATTCGGTATTCGATTCGATAACTACTACTGTAAACGACTAAATTTTCGCGAGGACCTAATTTTCGCGAATTACGCGGATCGCCTACAATTCGCGAAAACTAGTCCCGTGAACAATTCGGGCAATATGTGAACGCTACGGAAGCTACACTCGATTCACGAAAATTAGAACCCGCGAATAATTCCAAATTTTCAGCTTTGGCCTGATTCGCGAAAATTTGAGCCCACGAAAATTAAGTCGTTTACAGTATTTGGTATTCGCACATCCCTACTTTTTGCACATCCGATAGGGTAGAATGGGCCCTCCTGTACGCACTGCACATGCGCTACCACAGAAGACTTAAACTCTCCAACATGAATTGCCAACACCGTACTTAAATTGCAAAAGCTGTACACCCTATGTCAAAATGATGAGTTTCATCCAGCAAACGATTAGCATTTTCCCTCTTTGAAAACACCCCAGCATAGCTTAAGCTGACAGCGTGTCTGCATTTCTGGACATTCAGAGACTGATCATTCTGTAGGTTAATAGGACTGAGACTGTCTCCTCAGCTTCACTTGGACAGAGAAGATACTTTTTGGTGCTCAGCAATGCCTGATCACGGTGATGTCATTACTGCAATATGCCTGATTACGGTGATGTCATTACTGCAATACAGTATAAGCTCGTTATAACGGATCTTGTTAGTGATCAAGGTTTTGGGTCCGACGTAAAAGGAGTATGCAGAACGCAGATACTGTTACTTCAGACTTTGACGTGGGTTATGACTGGTGTCTGCTCTAACCAGTGAGACTGACGAAATGGGAATGCATATTAGAATCTAACTGATTTATTGAAACTTACGGACTTTCAAACATAGTAAGTTTTTATTGAGCTCTTCCGACAATCATCATCCCTGCATGCTTTGGGTCATAGGAGACTTGTGAGGTGCTGAGCACAACCACAGTAGTTCCTAAACATGGAACCCTAATCGTAAGCTGAGTGCACTTCACTAAGCCAAGAGGCTAGAGAGCTATTTCTGGTTTGTTCGTTTTTGGTGCTGCTAAATTATCTTTCGTTGCTCTAAACAATCTGCTAAACAGGCTAAAGTTAAACAAACAAACGAGGAAGAAAAAATAAAACATCAAAATCAAAGTAAAGAAAAGAAGACAGCTGTTTGCGCGAGTTTTACGGTGGCAAAAACTGGAAACGCCGCTGGACAAGCGAAGTGACGAGGAGTCAGAGGGAAGCCCGGAGCTCCAGACGCTGCTGCAGAAGAGTCTTTCTGTTTTTTAAGGGCCCCGTGCTGCTCAGCCCTTTTTCCTGGCTGTATCTGAATCATCTTTTAACAGCCGTTTGCCGTCGTTGAAGCAGCGGTACGACATGGGTGGTTTCCAAGTATGGTGCGTGCTAGTGTCACCGTGCATGCTGACTGACTTTGCATGCGAGTACTACTTTGGTACTGTTTCTAAGCGCCTGTATGAGCACATATTTTGCACAAAATGTGCAAAAGGCGTGTGTCGTGGTATTCCCCGTCAGTTGCGTTCGTGTTTCCGCTGGAATAAAACTTTAACCCAACCCGGGCATCTCTGGATACAACAGTGATAAAAAGTAAAGATCACGAAATTAAATTAAGCATATACTTGTTTTGCTGTCCCCCATTTCTGCAGCAAAATACTGATGCCCAGATGTTTTTTTGTTTTTTTTTAAATTTTAATGCAAATGACGCAAAGTTCAACGCTTTTTTTTTAACGACTGGGAGCTGTGAACTTTTTTGTTTGGCGCAGGAAACGTACGGGCGGCCGGATCTAAGGTACAGGTATGAAATGGTTTGAAGCGGATCATGCTTGGTGGAACTGGTAATCAGTCCGATATTTCCATGCATGACTGAACTGGAGCAAAACCACAACCAAGTGCAAAGCTAGTGGTCCCTATTCGGCCACCCAAGTCCGAATAATGACCAGTTTGAGGGACCATTTAAGTTCCAATTCCGAGGGCAGGTCAATGAATGAGGGGAAGCGAGCCCAAGACTGGATAAAGCAACGGTGGGTACCCACCTGGGGTGCCTGGATGGTCACTCCCGCAGTTGTGGTCTCAAAGGTGTGGTCAAAGTGTCCGTCAAACCTGCTCACATCCGTCGAAGTGCCTGCGAACAAGGCCAAAGAAGCTACATCAGGAAATGAGCGTCATATTACACTTTTAATTAAAAGAGGAGAGACATTTTAGAATGTGCATGGTTTCCACGATCCGAGTCAATATCGCATTAATTGAAACGGGCTGCACAATGCGAGTGTTGGGTTCTCATCTATGTTTTACAGTAGAACCCCGACACATTTCTGAGGAGATCACGGTAACAACAAACTAATCATCTAGAAAATATGACCACCGATAACATTTTCGGGGCCTGGAATCAACCATTAAAAGACACATGCAAAGGAAAAAAACATTTTTTTTTTAACATCCTGGTTGGGAAAAGGAAGTCATAAAACGAATTTACAATGAAAAAGAAAATTATCTAGAGCTATATTTACGGCAGGATACGAATTTGTACAGTCAAACCTCGATATATCGAACACGGATATATAGAATTATTGCCTATATCGAACGCTTTCTATATCGCGCGGAAAATCGCATGCATTTTTTATTTTTTATTTCGAACGGGGTCGGGCATAAAAGGGATATATCGAACTCCGCCACCCCAAACAGCCCGCGCTCTTTTGACAGGCGGCGAGCTTTCCCGCAACACCCCCGGTGTTGCGGGAAAGCAAACCTTGGCAACGTCTTCGCAACAGCCCGCGCACTTTTGACAGGCGGCGGGCTTTCCCGCAACACCCTCTGTGTTGCGGGAAAGCTCGCCACCTGTCAAAAGAGCGCGGGCTGTTTGGGGTGGCGGAGTTCGATATTTTAATTCGGCCTTCGAGTGCGAGATTTCCCAGCTCCGCAAGCTGAGCGGCACGGCGGCGCGCCGTTGCAGACGACACGCGGCTGCTCCCGCCTCTGCGGTCGGTCGGCGCGCATGTGCCGCCTGTCGGCGCTTCGCGAAGCGCGACGGCCACGCGCTTTTAACAAGTTTTTGACGCGTTTTTGATGTGATTTAATATATTGAATTCTGGCTATATCGAACTATTTCGCCATTACCGCGCAGTTCGATATATCGAGGTTCGACTGTAGTTGGTGCCCGCGGGTGCCGTGGAAAAGTGGTCTCTATTTGTCACGTGACTGGTCCCTATTTGTCACGTGGCGCTTGCGCTCTTTCGGAAGCTTCCTATGGCCTTTAAAAGTAATTTATTCATCTTTGTTTGAAGTATAACAAAAAACTAAGATTAATAAGTAACTTTTAGAGCCCAAAGGAAACTCCTGAAAAAGCGCAAGCAGACGTGATAGACCTGTGCACCGTTCAGATGATGGCGGCGGCGCCCCAAAGCAGACAAACCTGCGCGGCGGCGACGGCGGCAGCGTGGAGAAACGCGTTGAAGCGGCGTCGCACAACGCTCTGCGTGTGGCGGCGGCGACGCAGCGCCGCGGCGCACAGGCCTACCACGTGACCAGTGGCGGCTCCCACGGGCGCCAACTACAAATTTGTTTTGCGCCTTAAATATAGCTCTAAATTTTTTTCTTCGTTGGAAATTTGTTTTTATAATATTTTTTTCCATCTAGCCTGTTTAAAAAAAAAAAGTTTTTTTTCTTTGCATGTGTCCTTCAAGCAACAATAAATTTCAAGTGGACTTCCACGGATGTAGAGAACTAGCACTTATTCATATACCGGTCCACAAATTTTTCACCAAGTTCGGAGGGTTTTTCTTAAGTTTATTGTTTGCCGAAAATTCATAGTTTGTCGGAGTTTAGTTTGTTTGATTCCCAATTCTCCAAAATTCGAAGCTTCATTTTGCACTGTTTACTATTTTTAAAAAATAAAAATAAATAATATTCGGGTGTGCTCGATTCAAAAGAATGCGCTTGTATCAAATAATATTTTTTCAACTAGATATGGCGTTGGCACCATTGCCTTGGGCAATACGACTTGGTCCCACGATAAAAGTTGGGGACAAGTGTTGCTCGAATAAACAACAATAGCTTAAAATCAATTAACTCCCGGAAGTAGCCCCCTTCTGAACTCGTTCAGGTTGACCAAACGATGGTGTTCCCTTGGCTTGGTAAGTGGGATTAAGCATCACTTGTACATAATCTCCCACACTCCCTGCAAATGGTCTTGATCTCATCCTATCATCTGCGTACTGCTTGCTTCATCGCCGATAATCGGTAATCTCGGTATGAAATGGTCTCTCAAAACTTGGCAAACAGACGATGCCTATTCGCGTCCACAGTCTACGTCCATGGAGCAGTTCATCCGGAGAGTTTACTCCGGTAGACACCCCAAAACTCCTTTAGGCTCGCACAAATGTTGCTTTGGTCTTGCACGATAGTCTGGACGTACCCTTTTAGAACTCGACTGAACCTCTTGGCCCATCTGTTTGCCCGCGGCTGTTAGATAGCAGACCGACGGCGAGAGATTCCTCTCGAAAACTCCCGAACGTGCAGGATAGAAACTGCAGACCAGGATCCGAAACAATTACGTCGGGGTATCCTTCTTTGCCAAAAATCGTTGTTAGAAATCGCAAAGAACTTCAGCCCTTGGTTGAGTACAGAAAGCAACCTGCGGCCACTTACTGTAGTAGTTCACCAAAGTAATCGCAAATCTCAATTTCGAAGGAAGTCCGTAGAATGGTACAACAATGTCGATTCCTAGCCGTTTCGACGCACCTGATGGAAACGGCACTGGTTCGAGAGCTGGCACCGCTGTCACCACTGTCTTGTCGGTCGTCTGACACGTGTGACAGTTTTGATGCAAGTTTCTACATCAATGTCGATCGTGAACCACCAGAAGCGCAGCTGTAGACGCTGCTTGGTTTGCACAATTCCCCGTTGCGAATCGTGCAACGTGGCAGGACATCGCAGGATAAGCACCCTAGCACAGTTTTGCGCAAATGGTGCAGCAATCACATCAGTGCACTTCTGCCAGAACCTTTCCTTCTTAGCTGCATGGTACCCCCAGTATTTGCACTGCACAACAAAATACCAGACCAGAGCTTCAAGAAGCACGGTGACTAGCATACCTCATTAGACTTCCAAAAACAAAAAGAAAAGCAAAATAGTATTCTCGTATGACGATAGACGGCAGCGCTTGCCATCATCTATCCTGTTGAGTACTAGCGTTTGTGCTTATTGACAGATGGCGCCATGTTCCCGTCATTTCATATTTTCGTCATGTGATTTCCGCTTTGTGTTTTCCTTGTTTTGTGTTGTGACCCATAAAGTTAGTTCTGCCATAGTTCACACCCGAGTAGGTTGTCTCTTTCTTTGCTTCTCTAAGCCGACCGTTCCACGACGGTCCGTCGGTTCAGCGGTGACCACCGGCGTCCAGCGATGAAGTCTACGGCCAGGGTCTTCCAATCGTGAGCCCGTCTCTGGGCACGCTGGTCATCATCTCTTTGGTTTTGGGGCTCATTCGCTAGTCTTGGCAGGTAATTACCACTTAGCACGCTTTTTCCCCGCTCGACTCTTGGGGTGTTTTGAACTGGGCCCCCTGCACGCAGGAGCCCCGTTCTAAAATACAAAATACAACATCCGTCAGGTGGCTAAGCCTTCGCATAAAGCAAGTTGACAGGAGGGCTACGAGTGAAGACACCTCGCCACACATAGCGGCATGCATGCCACTGGAGTGGAGAATAAAAATCAAGATGATTCGAAACATAATTCGAACCATAATTTAAATAGCACCAGATTTACTACGATGATTTAAATCGAGCGCTTTCCCAGTAAAATAATCGGGGAAATATTATCTATTTACCACTTGTCTACCATTTTACGCTTTCCACGCGCATTTATATCCTATTTAATGCAAAGAATGATCGAGCAAGAAAGATTTATATTAGGCACCCATTTTTAAAAACACATCTAGTAGCAAAAACTCATTCTTTTCTAGCTGACACGATTTAAATAAAATAAATAAAAATTAGATCGAATGAATCTCGTTTAAATAAAATAAATCCAATTTATTAAAACGTTTTCCCACAATTCAAGATTTTTTTTTCCCCTCGCGCACCCCGCTCACCTCCCATGTCAAAGCCGATGACGGGCACACGGTCCACGGGGCTGTACGAGGTCTTGGCGTACCCGACCACTCCGCCGGCGGGACCAGACAGGATGGACCGGGAGCCCGAAAACCTGCCCCGGTTCGGCCAGACGCTCGAGAACTTCGTCCGGTGCAGACAGAAATGATCGCGGTAGCCCATAACTAGACCCGAGATAAGGCGGAAGAAGACGCACAAAAGGAAGCACACACAAACACACGCAACGTCTCCAACATCGTTCCATCGGAGACAGCGTAAGTCTCAAGTGTCTCGGGCTTAGTTAGCTTGACGATTAACCAGCTTGCCTGCAAGGTAGGGAAACTGAATTGGCATTGATGTCACGTGACGTCAATTTTCCCACGAAATTTAGCAGGAAAACTGAATTTGTGTATAGGTCACGTGACACAGTCATGTGAGGTCATTTTTCCCGCTCAATTTAGCGGGGAAACTGAATTGATGTTCAGGTCATGCAGCATCAGTTTTCCCGCTAAATCTAGCGGGGAAACTTAAGACATGCGACGTCACAGGCCACGGCTTCACGAAATCCGAAGCAACTAGCCAAAGAAGTTTTCTCGTTAATAAAAGTTTTGTTTGGGTTACGGCTACGAAACAAAATACGCTATTTAACGGTTTTCGCTCGAGCTCTATGGAGCATTCCTCCGTTTCAAGTAACTCCTTTTCTTGCACAGATTATTGGCTGTATTTATTCAGTCAAAACTAGCAAACGAGTGTCTCTTACTTTATTGTACCATTTTATTTTACCTAAATATTTTGTTCACTTTATCTTAGATAAAGCTAGCAGTTAAGCTACCCACAATATGTTTCTAATTTTATTATTTTACTTCATTCATTTCATCTGGTGACGTTAAGCATTTGTGCATATCTATATAGTTTACAGTTCACACGGAAAGAATAAAAACACAGAAAATATACGAGGGACAGACACACACAGTTCTTCCAACTCCATCCAACGCGCTCTGCTACGTGTATCCATATAGTTTGTTTTATCCTCTTGTCACAGTAATCAACAACAATTATGGATACATTTTTAACATTGTATTACCTTAATAAGTACAATTTGGATAAATAAGAATGCGAAATTTCTGTAACTTTAAAATTTCTACGTCACATTTCTTTTTGTCACGAAATGGTGCAAGACACAACAGAGGCCGCGTGCGGAGCCAGTTGACCAACTAATTACGATAATACGCCGTAATCGCTGTTCAAAAATGTAATAACAAGACTACAAAAAAAAAAAAATAAAAAATTCGGGCAGACATGGGTGTTTGCGTGTAAGAATGCAAAAGGGCATTCGTACACGCAGCACATTCCTACAAGCAGCGCGCCACATCTTTTTTCACACTGTGGTCCGGTGGTGACATTACGCTCCCCCACTGAGCACGTGCGGTGCCACTCCTCGGCTTCCGTGACCATGCATCTGCGTTGCTGTGCTTTTCCTCGTTTTATTTTTTTCTGAGGCACGTCCGCTCTGACCTTGAGCAGCCCCGGTGGGTTCAGTGACGAAGCATCTGATATGACGCGTCGCAGCCAATGGGAATTTAGTATTCCTCGTTTCGCTGCTACAGACTACAAGATTCGCTCCATGGGACAGGGGAATTGAGGTGCCGTTTTTCACGGCTTCAAAAGCTCATAACGCCGGTTTGCTCCACGAGACAGCTAATGCATTAAAAACAGGTAGTGCATTAGTTGTTGCGCGTACGTTAGCCAAAAATACTTCACAGAGAGGGTTATTGGTACAGAACGAGATTGTAGAAGTGGTACACGTACATTTATTACAAGAACCAATTGACAACAAAGACCTAACTAGCGTCCATTGACGCCCTAAGAATAAGCGTGCAAAACCCATCACACGTCCACCAATAAACTCGAGCCGCAGTCTCGTCTGGTTTACCGTCCACACGCGTTAAATTGCTTAGGTAGCAGTAGTGACAGACGGGCCAGTTGGTACATGATCTCTTTTGACAAAATGTGCCACAAGACAGGGACAAAGCAAGGGAGACAGCACGCTTCATTTTGATTCCCTTACTTTGTCCCTGTCTTGCGGCGCATTTTGTCAAAAGAGCTTAGGTAGCACCAATACCAGATTAAAACATGCATTAGAGTAAGCTCATGATCGTGGCTTCCGCTCACAATCACAGGCGGTCAACAGAACACCGCCATCTGCATCTGCAGAGTGATGCTGCTTGCAACAGCAACGGATACTGCGAATTCGTCGTGGCGACCGCGTTACTGCACGTCTTCCAGCACATCGCTGCTCCTCCACTTTCGTTCATTACACTACCCCTTTAAGCCACTGTACAGACCGAACGGGTGCCAGTTTGTGTTTGCACGAGCTTTAATAAAGCCAGGAAAATGGGCAATCACTCGACGACTCGTTCACTCTTTCGTATTACCATTTTTTTCCATCCTCAGCTCGGCGATTGTGTGTGTGGAATGGAATCGAGCCTAACCGCTGCAAGCAGCAAAAGTTTACTTGAAACCAAGCGAGAGGCCGTTACAAAACATTGGGGTTCTGAACCAGGTAACCTGTTCACACTTCGAATTGCACGCACACACCGTGCGTCCCCATTGCTAAAATGAATTGCACCTCGAAGAGCTTGATGGCTGGCCCGGCAAGAGTCATACCCTGCGGAGGTTTATTAAATCTTTTCAAATAAACATATCTCTCACTTCGGAGGTGACACACATTTTATTTTGTGGGTTCATAATTATTTTATCGATACCAATGCACCTCAAAAGGCTCGGAACTCATAATTATTCCGAACACTGCGCTGCCACCGCACGTGACTACAAAAAGCGGTGGGGGGGGGGGGGGGGGGACCTGAGTAGCAGGGTATTGAGTGGTAGCTCTCTTGCAATACAAAATCTCAGATTCGGAGCAACGTAGGTAAATAGCCTGTCAAAGCCTCACATCCAAAGAGTATGGCACATTCCATAAGCAAAGGCTAGCAATGGCAGGGAGGCCAGTGTGTCCAGCACTCACATGTGCATGGGGGTGAGACCTCCGTCCGACTGCATGAAGAGCACCGCCACATCCTGCAAGGAAAAAGAAGCAAGATTGCAATCCATGCAAGAAAACCCAGAAATACCACGTAGAAAACGTGCCTTCAGGTTCTCCTGGAATCCACTCGTGAATCCCTCCACATACTTCTTGATGCACGGGGTCAGGTAGGCGTCCACACAAGCTGCAAGAGCCCAGGACAGAACTTTCAGCTCTAGTCAGCAATTGTCAGACACACTTGCAAGCTCCACAAAGCTCTCGGTTGAACTGCTTTTATCTACAAATTTGCCTACACCATTGTGTACAGTGGAACCCCGATTATGCGACACTGGTTTATGCGACGTCTTACACCTTACGATAATTTGGGAGGGCCCAATGAACTCTCTATAAAAACGATGTAATAGAAGTTCGGACTTCGTGAAGTGCGATTATACAGTTGAGCCCGGTTATATCACACCCGAGTATTTCAAATTATTGTTTATATCAAACAGTCCAAACATTCCCTTGAAAGTCATATGTAAAAGTATAGGAGCGTTGTTTTTCTGTATCGAACTCCCTGGCCTCCCATGGCGGGGTCACTCGATATAGCGAACAAGGCAGGGCCGCCGGTTCGCGCTTCTCCCGCGGTCGGCTTGCGCCGGTGGCAACTCGCGTTGCGGGGCTGGCAAAGAGCAGTTGTAAAAAAACAAAAAAAAAAGCAACCGTAAAAAAAAAAAAAGAAAAAGGAAAAGAGGAGGATTGCATGCAAAAGCAAGGGGAAGGGCACGCGCGCAGGGAGGGCAGGGAGCGCCCGAACGGCGGCGTGCGCTCTTTCCTTGAACATTGCTGTCGCTGCGCGACTCCTTAGCCCCAAAATAAAATAAGCAAAATAAATAAAAAAATAAAAAAGTCTTCATCAAGTTGAGTGTGTCGACAACAACTGTTGAGCAATCGCACTTTGAACGCCTTATATTTGTTTACCTTTTCCTTTCGCCGTTTTTGCTTAGCCCATTTTTTTCTCTTTTTTTTTTTTTGCTGCCTGAATTTAGTGAGGTTTCTTTTTCTTCCTTGCTTAACTTTATTCTGGATCGACAGTTCTTCCCTATGCACATCGCTTTTTCCATTCTTTCATTTTTTTTTTTATTATTATTTTCGTGTTTTGTTGCCGGCGCTCGATCGCTAACACCGTCACCGCGGTGTTTGTGATCTTTACCAACTAAGCTCTACTGTATTTAGCGGCTCTTAGAGTTTCTATTTGGTAAGGTCCGGTTTGTAGCGGCCTTCGGTATTAGCAGAGACGCACGGAAATTTCAACTGGAGCTTAAGTTCACATATTTTTGTATATCAAATTATCGATATATCAAACTATTTTACGATCCCCTTTGAATTCGATATATCCGGGTTCGACTGTACTTGTCCCGCGTCACGCGATGAACCTGCCATGTCAGATCACCGGTAGAAACAGACGTAACACAAAAAAAAAACTGTGGACTGTGCTGGCAATCGTATACTTCTGCCTCTTTCCTCCTTCCCCAGGGGGCCATTCTTCGGCGTCTCTTCGTTCCTTCGTCAATGGCGTCGCTTTTGGCTCTCTTTGACTCTTCACCTCCTTTCAATCACACAGTCCTTAAAGGGGTAGGGAAACGAAATTACAGCGCTCCTTTCCTAGCTTGAATGTGTTGCATGTTGCACCCTAACCTCAAAAACATTAGTCTTCCGTTGAAAGGCACAAGAAAACTAATTTTAAAGCTAAATAAACGATCTTTCAATGTGCACCTGGTGGATGCATGCGGAGCCTATTTGGGAGGTAATCTAGCAACGTTGGGGAACTTGCTACGTAGTCGTGACGTAGCAGATTCCTTCGGAGCAGCGCCGCTCTTTGGCATTTCAACATTTTCCTTCTTAGCTTTCCTCCTCAACTCACAAATCACGCATTGAACCAAACAGTCCAAGAAGACGGAAAGGAGGGACTCCCCTCTTTCTCGGACCCTCGTCTGTGCACCCGGATACAGCCATTCTCCCCCTAGAAGATTAGCAAGTCGCTCAAAACTCGGACAAAAGTTGCTTTCCCCACCCCGTTCAGCCCTAAGCTGACAGTGCTGTGGAAGCTACGTGCTCCTTGGGCCAGCCACACGCTCGTCACCCCACGGGTACTTCGAACTGCTCGGTTGTAACGCGTTGACGCTATTGGCACCACCACAACGCTGATAACGCCACCAAGGGCAAAGCTCATAACCCCGCCAGCCTTGCTACGTCACGAATGCGGGGAATCTTTTCTTTCTGTTTTTGTTTGCGTCGGATATCCCATGACGCATCGCGCTCTCTGTTCGCTTCTCTTCGAGCGCTTGCTCAAGTTCACCATTTGGAACGAAAAATATAGCCAATCGTCCAAAATACAAACCTGCAATTATCATTTACGGTTATTATCCGTCATGCTTGACTCATTTCCAAACGAAATTTGAATATTTCAATTTTTGTTTCCGTACCCCTTTAAATCTCGTGCTCCGCTCCCTTTCTCTTTTTTCTTCTTTCTTGGACAATGTACTGCCGCTGCCGTGATGCGAGGCTGGGATGTTGGCAACGATTACAATGTGCTTTCGAAATTCGAAAAGGCGGCGATCTTGTTATATTTTTTGTCTATGATTTTCATATGCTTTGCAGTTTACATGCTCTTAAATAACGACGTGCCCTGCCGCAAGTGAACACCAATCATGTACAGAAAGACGAGGCGAAATCACAATTGGCACAGTGCCGGCAGTGTTTGCCGGCACTGTGCCAGTGCCGGCAGTGTGACGACAGCGTCTCAGTCCACGATGCAGGGGAGCTCGACAAAGTCGTCAAAAGCGAAACGATCCAATCCCGTGACATTTCGGACGAAGCTGGCGGTGTTGCAAGTGTCCGAAAGCTGCACGTGCCAATATTTGCAGAAATGTCACATTTGATGGCATTTGACAATTTTCCCCCGCCCTCAATAGCGTTGCTTGCTTGCTTCTGAGGTTGCGGCCCTCGAAAGGAATAATTGATCACTTTCCTGAAATGAGGTAAGCTGAAAATAAAAGGTCGTCGGCACCTTTACCGTGCTGCACTTTGGTTTCACTTTTTTTTATTTGAGGCCTTTATCCATTTATAGCCCAGCAGATCGTTAGTTTAGAAATCATTCTAAAGTTCCACATACTGTTGTTCAGCACGGTCAAGCACCGAAGTCGTAACCACCATTTTTCAGCTTACTCAGATTATAAGTCTTTGTGGATTATACAATGTTTATGCTCGGTCCCAAGATTTTCAGCTTACTCAAATTGTAAGTCTGCGGATCATACAATGTTTATGCTTGGTCCCAAGAAAGTAGTCTATAATCGGGGTTCTACGGTACGGGCTGGCGACTGCGAGTCTTGTACTGTACCACCCTCGAACAATCCTCGGATGTTAGAGGCAAACAAATTAGGTCCAGCAAAAGCGACAAGGTGCCCCACCGAGAACTTATGGACAGATTGTCTAGGAGCAACAGAAGTGTTTCTCTCTTCCCCAGAGGGCTGTGAAATTTAGGTTGCAATTTTTGCTAACCCACACGCGCGAGAAAACCTCTGCTCGGCAAGTTCGCCCTCTCCGCAGTATGTATGATGTGTACCGCTGCACGTGTCACGCGGGGCATTGCGGGTTTTTGGCGGTTCTGTTTTATGTTTTCCTGCCCCTCAGGCCCCGGGTGGGCCGGAATACTTTAATTGTGACGATCTGCTACATTTCCCCTAGTCTCACCATGTGAACGCGTAACGCTGTATCCACGATCGCATTCCTCTTCTGCTTCTCTCTGTCTATGAACTCCTCTCAAATTGCTCTCCCGTATTTACGCGATTGTAGGTCAACCCCTTTTTCAACTTTTGAAAATCTGAACTGGGGGAGTCAACTTATAATCGGAACCAAAGCATCCCACCGCCGACAAGGGACGACACAATCGCGATTCCAAGAACACCCCGGCATGTTATGAGTGTGGCCATTCTGTGCGCTCGTTTTACAAGTTCCGTTGTTTTTTTTCTTAATCTGCACAAACGAGTGTTACGATCACGGTGACCGCGATTCGCAAATCAACTCAAATGCACGCTGCGTGGCGGCGTGCGGCGCACCCGAGTTTGGGGGTTGGTGCCACTCGATGTAAGAGCCACGCCAGAACCGCCAGAACAGCCACTGAAACGCTGGAACAGCCCCACTCCCCGCTGCTTGTTTTTGCACGATGCACGGTCACACATTGTTTGATTGAGCGTCCAGATCGTGCAACCGAGCTGGAGTGCTAACTATGTTTCTCCGTATTGACACGCGTGGTCTGGGCAGATTAGGTTTTCGATACTCAGTAACGGCCATTCTTGATCCGAAAGCAACCAACGACTGCACTGCTGGACGCAAGTTTGACCCATCGGAGAAAGTGGTGCACCAGTGGCACCTGCAACGGCGCAGGATCTTTGAACTGCGACGACGAATGAAGAGGCTTCCGCAGGCCAAAATTTGGATATGTCTGGATGCTTTCTCGAGTTAGAGGTCGGGCTTGCAAGGTATGTCGCAGAAGTGTGCGACCAATCACTACCCACGATGTGCGATGCGATCACCGAGCAAGCGCGGAAGTTATGGTGGATGCGGTCGTTTTGCAAAGTGCAAGATTTCGTTGGGTAACGCCGATGACCTGTTTTGGGAACGTGGCAGCGATGACGACGGGAACGACAGCACCAGTACAAACGAGTGAGAATGGCAGGGAGGAGCTTCAGTTGTCTCGCCTCCAGTGCGAGCTTCTTTGCTCGAATAATGCTTCAGCATCTCGTGTATCTCGCGCGTGCATGCGCAGCTAAAGGCTAAAGTGCGCTGCGTTCTGAAAGTTGTCAAGTCATCAACTTCCTCCGAAGGTGAAGCACTCACAAAACACGACGTAGAAGAAGCTTCCTCCGATGGTTCCGACAAAGTCGAACTCCAACTTGACTGAGCTGGCAGCACAGGCGACGCCGGAGCTTCTGAGCCCTTGCGGGATCTGAGACCTCTCGGTTTCGTGAACCGAGAGTGCCTATTAAAGCTTCTACGCGTATTAGCTTTAATTGAGGGCATTTTTCGGTGAAAACAGAAGCAGGGAAGATCGAAGAAAAACTAGGCGAAATGATCAGATCTGCAAAAAAACGTTCTGAACGCGCCCCACGTGCGAAGAATCACATAAACGAGGAGAGCCACTCACCACTCGGGTTTCATTACATCAGGCAAATGCATGCAGCGCCCATTGGATTTTTGCCACCATTCTTGCCCCAGAATGAGCGCGATCTACGGGGCTCTCCCCCGTACACGGAAGGGAAATAAATAAATAAAAAAAAAACTAAAATCGAAAGCCCACGAAATGACGCTTCGCACGAGACTACCCGCACCACGCTAGGCCTAGTAGCCGTGGAGCAATCGTGTTTCGAAACTGATGCTTATCATGGTTATCGTCGTACTCAGCCAAGCACGGCACTCCTCGCGCGCGCTACCGACGAGTCAATAATCATTATTTCTGCCGTTGTTTGTGAATGCACATTGATAAAACTTTGAGAGGGTGCTAATTATTAGTTGTACATGCCAAAATTGTGCAACTTTAAAAGTCAATTTTTTAGGGAAAACTTGGTAATTTGAGGTTGCGTCCCCCCTTAAGCATATATTTATTATCGCAATTTCCAGTAGCCCATCCCTCGCGTAGCGCCCCGTGCGAGGGCTTTCGAGGAAAGAAATAGAAAGGACAGACCGGGCGGGCGTTTCCCCCGAGCGGCGTGCTCACCCGTGAAGCCCCTGGGCACGACGCGGACCATGGGCATCACCTGGGATGACAGGGAGACGTGTCGGAAGCCCAGCTCCAGGGCTACCTCCCCCACCAGCCGCTCGTGGTCCTGGAACCTGCACAGGAAGAGAAGGAGCTAAGATACCCTCAGACCGGCATGCCTGCCACGTCCTCAAAAGGTACCCCTCGACTCGCGTCCGACGAGGTTGGAGGTGCGTCACGCCGCTGGCGGCACGGTGGCGGGTATCTGTTCTGCCCTAGGTTGCTCCGCTGCCGGGCGGTTGACGGAAAGCAAAGCAGACGTGAGTTGATGGTGACCCTCGCGTCCACTCGTCCTTTTAAAGCGGTAGCTTTAAGGAGCTCGTGTTGCAGGAAAGCCTGTCGTCAGGTGGAGCGACGCGAAAATCCCGATTGGTCGGCAGGGTCACGACGTCACGGCCACATGACCTCGCGCGGGAATTTCAAACAACCCACAATGTTCGCGTGAAAGCAAGACTTCTTTTGTGGGACGAAAGTGATTAAAATGTGACATGTAATGCCGAATTAAAGATTGCTGCATGCCTCAAAGGATTTCACTTTATGAAACGATTCATTCGCCTTGCAGAAAAAATTTCAAGAATTTTAGGCAGGATTCGAACCCACAACCTTTCGGTTGTGAGCCAGACGCGCTACCGAGTAGACCACGCAGACACGCTCGCGCAGCTTGGGAATGTTTATATGTATAGCTATCGCGTTCCACTTTTAAAGGCAAAGCTTAAGCGTCCTCCGGTAATTTTTTGCCGGGACTCCTACGACCGACCGCCGGAATCGCGATGCTCAACGACTGCGACGGACCGGCTTACGCGACAGTCCTTCGCCAGCAGTTTGGGAACCACTTTTGACGCGGGGGGTGGTATAGAACGTTCACCGGTCGGACGCGGCGTAACCGAGCCGGTTGCCGGCCCACCCACTCACGTGTAGGAGTGCAGCAGTGCCACAGCCAGGCTCCCGATTCCTTTGGCCAGAACCCGCTCCAGGTCGGCCCTTAACTTGGGTACGTTGAGGGGCGTCACGACGCTCACCTGCAACGACGGGCCACGGGTTCTCAGATTGGCTTCTCCGGAGCACAGTCATTGGATCCCCTTTCCTCCCTCGTCTCTGCACTCGAACGAAAAAGCTTTACGCGCAGTTTTAGCAGCCTCCCACCGATACCGTGAGCTAAGCAGCGTCGTGCATCGTCGCTTACGACGCCTCGCATCTGTATTTCTACTATTTCTTTTTCTCGAGTAACAATGGAAGTAACGACGTTCCTTTTGCCGTTACTTTTCCCAGTTTCTCATTCAAATATTGTCGAACGAGTACAATCTAGCCATCCTTACACTTCAGAAACTATGTGGCCCGACATTTCGAGTGCCACGTTCGCCTCGTAGCAACTTTAGTTTCTCACGAGTCACGACCCGGCATAGCCACGCATGTGTGCAACGCAAACAACCTAGCGATCTCTACGTATGTGCATGCTCTTTGTGACTGAACACTTACATTTGACAGCTCGAAGCGCAAGTGTGATCCTTCAGTGCCCTCCTCACTAACGAAATTGCGAGTGAAAATTGAAAGCTCGGGATCTTTGTTTGCGGACAATATGAAGCGAAACTCAGGGAAAGGAGGGGTCGGGAGCACACTGAGATTCAAACGAGAAAACGTCACATTCGAATGTGTTCTAACAGTGGGCAAAGACAAAAGAAGTAAGCCTTTGCATTCAAAAACAAGCGAGAACTAGTATGTAGCTTCCTTAAATAAACTGAGGACGGAGTTTTTTTTTTATGTTTTACAAAAAATAACTAAGAAGTAATGCTGTCACTTTTTAAATGTAGCTGTAACTGCAACAAGTTACTCTTTTGTTGCGGTAGCAGTAACAGTAACTTGGCTATTTTATTTTTTAAAGGAACTGTAACTGCAATGAATCTTGAAAGTAACTTGCCCAAGACTCCTTGGACCCTGAATGTGTACATTGAGGAGGGCTCTATCAAATGCTTCCACAAAGCCAGTGTCGATGTGTCCATTTCTGTTCACACTGCATTCACTCCTGTGCCAAAGCTTCTACCCTCTAATTTTCAAATTTTTTCAAATAAAAGCATTGGGCATAGCAGGCAGCCACCCCAACACACATCCCAACTTGCCGAGCTCATCAAGGTGCACCTCCGCCTCTCTGAGAAGGCGGTACAAAACGGTAAAGCTTTATGCACATGCGTCGATGCGAAGCGACAAAACTTGACTGAAGAGTGCCGGCACTAACTAGGCTCAACAAGAGCAGCCCGGCCGCTCAAAGTGGTTCCACTACGTCCCTGCACCCCTCCCATACCGTTCCTTCGGATAAAACAAGGGCCTTCCCTACCACGTTCCGCTTCTCTGCTTTCACACCAACAGGCTGGTTCACACATCTGCATTTGAGTGTGCTCGAATGCGTCGCGGTGCCCCCCAACCACACAACACACCGGGACACTTGAGTTGCTTACCGGCTAGCACCGGAACACTTTCAACTCGCAAACGACTAGACTAAAGGTTTAGCGGTATTCGCGAGATTGAATATCTGCCCGAACTGTGAAATATTCATTCATAACAATGCCAGAATTATTTCGAGCTCCCGGAGAAAGAATGATGCCTAAAAATTTAGAAATATATACGCAGTCAAAACTGTTTGAGGACCACCCGACAGACGGCGCTAGTGTGTCGAGCAGTTACAAGGTGTTGAATATCCAGTCGAACTCTACCGCGCGAATCTTTCAAGCTAGTTCATACCGATTGCAATAAACATCACTTTTTGCTCTTCGTTCGAAAAAATGTCGTCCCCGTCTCCGTCTCTCTACGTCACGCTAAAAGATTCATTATTTTGGTGCCGAAAACTCGGGTATGACCACACGACGAGACGTAAAGGTATAGCGACGCGATGGAGCCTACAGACTTGACGACACTCCAACGCGAAAAGACAGTTTGAAGACGCCGCGACGAACTAGGCCTAACGATAAGAACGACAAGCATGGAGCACCTTCAAACGAAACGGGGGGGGGGGTGACTCGATCCGAAATCCAACGGCTCAGCGAGGAGCTCAAAGCCATGAGAACCGAAGACCTGGAGCCCGAACAAGAAGGGAGACTCGCAGATATCACGGACAAACTGGAGATCCTGGCAAGAGATTTCACCCAGCAAGACGCACTCATCGAGCCTCACATGACGAACGCGAACCTTGCTGAAGAGTATCAAGGCGTTCGAGAAGGCCAAGGACTCGTAACACGGATGCGAACACAGACCCCTACAACGAGGAACGTCGTCAGCCAGCGGGAACAACGTTTCCGAGAGGGACGCCCGATCGACCGGCCAGCCCGAATATCGTGTAGGGCAGCTTCGGCTGCCGAAGCTCGAGCTACAGCGGTTCAACGGGAACAAGTTGGACTGGCTTTCGTTCTGGAGCAATTCAACCAAGCGATACATGAGAACGACGCCTTGTTAAGTGTAGAGAAGTTCCTGTACCTGCGAACGGCGTTGACTGGAAAGGCGGCAGCATCAATAAGCGGCATCCAAGCTACGGAGCAAAACTACACCTACGTCGTGGAGTTGCTCAAAGAAAGATTTGGCAAGCAAGACGTGTTGGTTCAAGAGCATCTTACGCAGCTACTAAACCTGCTGCATGTGAAATCGCTGAGCGATGTCGTCGCCCTCCGGCGCCTCCACGATCACATTCACAAGAACATCACCGGACTGAAGACCCTCGGCGTCAAGTCCGACAGCTACGGGGCGATGTTGTGTGCCGCTCTGTTCCGCGTGTTGCCTGCGGATTGGGCAGTGGAGTTTCACAAGCACAAGGCACAGGGCGAGCGGAAGGTCGTGCCCGACGATTCGACTCTCGACGCCATTTTAAAATCACTTTGTACCGAACTTGAAAGCCGCGAGAAGGTGCACGATGGCAGCACACAAGCCCAACCACAACCTCCGAGGGATCGTGCACCCAAAGATTGTCTAAGCGACAGCACCAAAGGAAGGGGATCAGCTGCTTCCCTCACTGTTGGAGCCAAGCCCTCAAATAAAAGGTGTGTCTTCTGCTCTTCCCCCTCACACGACACATCACAGTGTAACGCAAGGATACCACTAGAAGAAAAGAAAAAGAAGTTGCGAACTGAAGGAAGGTGCTATCGATGCGCGAAGAAAGGACACACAGCGAGAGAGTGCAGAAATCGGACCCTTCGCTGCACGAGGTGTGGTCGACGCCACATCACCCCGCTTTGTGACCCCCCTGCTTCATCTACCAGCGGAGAGACTGCTGTCGAACTGCACTCCACGATATCACTAAATTCCACCAGCAAGAACACTGTGTTGTTGCAGACAGCTCAAGTGTGGGTCGACGGACGAAACCGGAAGCGCTTAGCTTGCTGTCTGTTCGATGGGGGCAGCTAACGCTCATTCGTCACTCAGCACCTTTCACGAGAACTGAAGTTAGAGGTCATAGGCGAGGAGGAGGTGACAATCTATCCCTTCGGCGGAGCAACTGACGTCACGAAAAAGAAACGACGTCTTGTGCGAGTGTGGCTGAGAAGCCAATACAGCCGTAAGGAGCACTGTGTGGAGGCCTTAGAGATTGAGGACATCTGTTTTGACCGACTAGTCCTGCCGTACACTGTGATCGAGACTGCTGGCCTGGCAGAGCTGGAGCTAGCAGATGTCACACTCCCACCTGCCTTCAAACCCACACAAGCCATCGAAATACTGGTTGGAGCAGACCACTATTGGAGGATTGTGAGTGGAGAGGTCTGCAGGCTGGAGGGATCCTTGGTCGCTGTCAAGACGGACTTTGGCTGGACACTGCAAGGCCCTATTCCTCAGATTACCTCCGTGGTATCCTGTACCACTGTGGTCGTCTTGCCTCTCGGATGAACTTCGAGCCTTCTGAGAACTAGAGAGCCTCGGAATCACAGCGAATGACTGTGCACAGGGAGGAGAGAAAGAAAAAGTAAGGGAAGATTTTACTTCATCCCTTGCCCTCGTCAATGGTCGGTATAAGGCAAACCTCCCTTGGAAGTCCCTGGATCGCCCTCTGGAGAACAACAAAGCCATCGCACGACAGCGCCAGGACAGACTGATGCGGCGACTGAGAGGCAACAACGAAAGGCTAAACGAGTATGACACAGCGATCTACAGCTACCTGAAAGAGGGCTTCGCTGAGAGGGTCCCAGAGGCTGAGGTCAATGTCACTTCAGACAGAGTCTACTACATGCCGCATCGTGCTGTTTTCCGACCTGATAGCTCCACAACCAAGACGCGCATAGTGTTTGATGCTTCTGCGAAGGCGCCTGGCTGTCAGTCCCTCAACGACACATTGGCCACCGGTCTACACATCAATCCTGACCTCCTCAAGACTGTGCTCAACTTTCAATGCCATGAGATTGCACCCACAGCGGACTTAGAGAAGGCTTTCCTACAAATTGTGGTCAAGCAAGAGGATCGGGATGCCCTCCGTTTCTTATGGTACACGCATCCGCCATCAGAAGACTCAACAAGTGTAGAAACTGAAGTGTGGCGCAGCCCCTTCATGCTAGCAGCGACCGTCAAGCATCACCTTGCCAACGTCTCGGAGGACTTGGCGGACGCAGCAACAGTACTGAGCGACTGTTTGTACTTTAATGACTTGATCACTGGCACAGACACGGTAGAAAGAGCTACAAGCCTCTACGAAGAAGCTCAGCAAATTCTGAGCTCGGCGAAGATGAAGTTGAGAAAAAGGAGCTCAAACAGCGACTCTCTTCAGCAACGATTTGATGAAGATGGACTTGAGAACCTGTCCTGTGAGACAGTAACGCCAAACTCTGCTGTGACGCGAGTTTTGGGACTCAAGTGGGACAGAAATAGAGATGAGCTTAAGTATTCCTGGGAACCACTCAGGAGCTCCTGACCATCAACCGCAACACCAAGCGCTTCGTCCTGCAAGCCTCGGTGAGGATCTTCGACCGCCTTGGACTTCTCAGCCCAGTAACAATATCAGCAAAGATGCTATTCCAGGAGCTCTGGACGCTTGGGATCAACTGGGACACACAGCTACCGCCAGGAGTGAGTGTAAGGTCGAACCAATGGATAGAGGCTCTGCCTCATCTCAAGGACATCACGATTCCACGTCCCTATGCTTGCTGCAAGAATACGACCGAGCTGTACATCTTCACTGATGCGAGTCCCCAGGCCTATGGAGCGGTAGCCTACCTGCGCAGTGAAAGTAACAACCAGACGACTGTGACACCCATCATGGCCAAGACACGGGTTGCCCCATTGAAGACTCTATCACTTCCTCGACTTGAGCTCATGGGAGTGTTGTTGGGCGCTAGAATGTGCACCTACTTGAAGGGAGCAGTGGACTTGGGTCTCTCTGTAATGACGCTGTGGACGGATTCCACAATTGCACTTCACTGGGTGAAAGGACCAGCGGCTCAGTGGAAACCTTTCATAGCGAACCACGTCCAGGAGGTCCAAGAGAAAACAGAACCCAGTGATTGGAGACACTGTCCAGGAATAGACAACCCGGCAGACCTGCTAACTCGTGGCATTACCCAGGCGAAAATCAGTCCACTTCCGGCTGGATTATGGAACTGGAAATAAGGCAGTCCAGCTGGAATCCAACAGGACCCAGCTGGAATCCAGCTGGACTGCCTCATTTCCAGTTCCATTATCCAGCTGGAAGTGGACTGATTTTTGCCTGGGTAGCCCGGACTCATTGAAGAGTTGTGACAAGTGGTGGAATGGACAGACGTGGTTGGCCAAATCGCCCTCAAGCTGGCCTTCCGCGCCCATTGGTAACCCAAGTCCAGTAACTGAGGAAGAGAGAAGACCCTCAGCTGCGACGGTGAGCCATACCAGCACAAGTGCTACACAGTCCCTTTTGGCTATCGAGAGATTTGGTGAACTGAACCACCTTCTGAGAACCACAGCCTGGGTGAAGCGCTTTATGGATAATTGTCGGTGCATTGCAGAAAAAAGAGAGGGCCCATTTAGCGCAGAGAAAGTACAGGAAGCAAAACTCCGCAGTCTAGATGTGTCCCTCCACGACAAGAGAGTGGTGCGACTCAAGGGACGCCTGCAGCACTCTAACCTCTGCTAAAAGACAGCGCATCCGATCGTACTGCCAGCAACACACCACTTCGTGGAGCTGCTGATTCGCAGTACACACCATTGTCTTTAGCAAGCAGGGTGCCTGGAGACTCTTACTCATCTCCGAGAGATGTTCTGGATAGTCCGAGCCTGACAAGCAGTGAAGAAGGTCCTTGGTCGTTGCATGACCTGCAGAAGAATGAACAGCAGGAGAGCGACTGAGCCAGTCGCACCACTTCCAGGAGACAGAGTGTTGGAGGCAGCTCGCTTTGCGGTCACGGGTCTCAACTTCGCCGGACCAGTCCTCACCAGAGACGAAGGAAAGATGCACAAGTCTTACGTCCTACTACTGACCTGTAGCTGAGCTGCGCTGTGACAAGGGCGGTGCATCTAGAGGTGGTGAGAGACATGTCAACAGCAAGCTTCCTTCGAGCTTTTCGACGTTTCATGGTGCGACGTGGCCTTTGTCACACGATCTACTCCGACAATGCCAAGACTTTCCACCGAGCTTCCAGTGAGCTGCAAAAGATCTGGAAAACAATGCGTGCAGAAGAAACACTCCACTACATGGCTCACGAAGGCATTAAATGGAAATTCATCATAGAGCGCGCAGCCTGGTGGGGCGGATTCTGGGAGCGAATGGTGCGCTCCGTGAAGACTCCCCTGGAAAAGGTACTGGGATGCAGCTACGTGACCTTCGAGGAGTTGAGCACCATTTTAACAGAGATTAAGGCAGTGATAAACTCCCGACCGTTGACCCATGTGGCCGCCGACTCAGGGGAACCAGAGCCGCTCACCCCGGCACATTTCCTTATTGGCAGGCGGATAATTTCACTACCAAGTCGTGGAGGAGAACCTACTGCTTCCTTGGCCAACGAACTGACTCTTCGCTGGAAGTACCGGAAAAGACTCAACGTCACTCTGGAAGCGCTGGCGCAAGGAGTACCTGTGCACACTACGGTCATTTCACCACAGCACTCCAGCAGCCTCGAGCAACTTGCAGCCGAACGACTTGGTGATTCTACATGACGACCTCCACCCACGGCAAACACGGAAGACTGGCCGCATCGTTCAAGTATTCCCAGAACGTGATGGCCACATTCAATCCTGCATGGTTCGCTTACCAGGAGGAACCACAGTTCGACGGCCTGTTCAATTACTGCATCGACTTGAAGCACACAAGGAATGAGCTCCGCCCATTTGGCGGGGAGGATGTTGAATATCCAGTCGAACTCTACCGTGCAACTCTTTCAAGCTAGTTCATACCTGTTACAAGATGAGCCGACAGATGGCGCCACCACCCAAGCAATGCGGTGGCGTACGGGCCTCCCCCCCGCCTCTACTCTCCGAGACGAAGAAACCGGCGAGCATGGCGGATGCAGATGCCATCCGCATTGTAACCATTAAGCAAACATTAAAGTAGTTACGTTGAAACAATACCCATCGCAATGAACATCACTTTTTGTTCTTCGTTCGAAAAAATGTCGTCCCCGTCTCGTCTCTCTACGTCTCGCTAAAAGATTTATTACGAGGAAACATGACGCAAGAGCACACTCCTATGCAAATGAGCAAACCGTCTTTACATCCTCACTTTTTTCACGGTTACCTCGGCTTTAGCGCGAGTGCTTGCCGAGTGTTTTGTGGCAGGAACCCAGGGCTCTCAAGGGGAGTCCCCAAGCGGGAGCCTCCCCGGCTTCCTCACCGTCTCGCCGGTGGTTCCTTGGCACCGGGGCGAAGCCAAGTCCAGCCGGCAGTCGCTGCGGCAGAGGACCACCCGCTCCTCCGCCTCCACCACTTGGTCGTACAGCACCTCCGGCTGGGCGCACGACTGCAAAGGGGGTCGGTGGAGCAACCCGTTCCCAACACGCACCCCCACCGAAAAGCAGACCTCATCTCGTCCGGCGACTCACTCTAAATACTGATATACTGTCGAGACCGGTTATAACGAAGTCTGTTATAACGAAATAGCGGCTACAGCGAAGCAATCAAGATTTCCCATTCCCTTTTGCACTTCGTTGTAACCGAAGTCGGTTATAACAAAATATTGGATATATCGAAGTGATTTCCGATTCCCGTTAACTTTGTTATAACCGGTCTTGATAGTGCAGTCGCTGACCAATTTTTCGGCCGCCGGTAATTCAGACTCATTCAATATTTCGGACCTAAAGGAGGAACCGTTACTTACTTGATAGAAATAGAGCATACATACACGACCAATGTTTCAAACTGCTTCAAGTCCGAAAATCAAATTTTTTCGGACAAAATCGTCGCGAGCATGGGTGGGAAACGCTATTGAGAAGTCGTTATTTTAGATTTTATGTTGGCTGCGCATGGATTGGCTCGGTTTGGCAGCAATACTTGAGTACTGCTAAGTCCTACCGCCAGGTTAAGCCATGCTACGTCATTATCATCATCGTTACCATTTTGCTTCATTCATTCGTCATTTTGCAGTTGTAGACTCGTGCCTCTCGTCTCGGTGAATCGTGTTTGCGGACTACGCTGGCTTGGACGTCCTGGCCCCGTCTGTTCTTCCACCGCTAAGAAGCGCGACAAGTACTCGACCATGACGCTAGAAAAGGCGGCGATTCTCAAGCTAAAAGAAAGCGGCCGAGCGCTAACGGAAGCGTAACCTGAAGCGATGCACTATTGACGGCTTTTTGAAGCCCGCTTAGACCTAATAAAGGCAAGATTTCTGATCTGCCGATTTTTTGGACTGCTCTACTATTCGGAGGTCTTTCCGGTCCCTGCGAAGTCCGAAAAATCAGTCGGCGACTGTAGTATCTTCTACAGTCACCAAGAAGGCAGGAATGGCGTCTCTCTACCGCCCGGAATCCGGGCCACGCTCGTTGCCTTTCGCTGTGCTTTGGCTGCACAAGCACAATCGTGTGGGCGTTGATACGGAATTTTACGGTTTATCTCTTCAGCCTATTTTTGTCAACACTGTATACCATCGAGATTGGTTATAACGAAGTCAACGGGAATCTGAAATCATTCCCTATATCCGCTCTTTTTTTTAAATTTTATCGGTGTAAAGGAACAAGACACAAAAATACAAACCAGAGTTGATATTTTATCGGTGTAAAGGAACAAGACACAAAAATACAAACCAGAGTCGATAGTCAGCGCGACGTGAGAGGTTCCTTTTTGATAGTGTGCGTGTGGTCTGAGTGCATCAGTTATCTTTTGCAGCGTTACCTTAAATCCTGAATAACAAACTCGCCCAAGCCTCCATCCTAAGAAATTACATTATCTACTGTTTTTCCTTTTTTATTATTTTTTATTAGTTTTTAGGGTACATATAAGTTCCCCATAAAGAAAAAAAAAAACTAAACTTTCAAAAAAATATTTTTGCAAGTGCCTCAATATGACATGTATGTTGCCAAAGTGGGATTTCCCCCCTCCCCCGAGAAAAAAAAGGTTTCGCGCACTATTGACGTCATGACAGCTAGGAGCAGTTCAAAAACATGCTTCTATTTCAAGATGTCAAACATGTTTTGAAGTTGCTCCCCACTCAAAATGTGTCTCGAGATACAACCACTCGGCTAAAAAGATGTTTCTTTTGGAGAAAGTTCATTTTGTGGCATAACTGTGGTTTATTATAACTATCCTACAACTTAACTGCTATCCCCTTAAACATACTCCCCTATCTTCACACCTATGCATAGAAATTTGCTATCGTTAAAAACAATGCTGCGGGTCATGTGTCAGCCCGTTTTCACCTTTACCTCGCCCACAGTTCTTGCCTCGCCATTTTCCCTGTCAGTGACGGAGTTTTCCAGTGCACCGGCTGTCTCCATTTTCAGATTGTACTGGAAAGTCCCAAAGGTTGACACACAACGACCTGGAGAACTGTTTCCAATAAAATTTGCGTGCAATGGCGTATATAGAGTGGAGGAGAGTATGTTGAAGGGGATAGCAGTTAAATTGTAAGATTGCAATATTAATAGCCAGGCATCGTACATGTCCATTAAAGCCGATTAAAAAATGTGTCTTCTTGGAGAGCTCAGCGTCTCTTTAACGGGAGACTGACACCCCCCAAGAATAATTTCTCACGGCGCGAAAGTTCCAGCTCAAACTTGGCGGTCCTCGGAGTAATTGCGAGCCAAAACAAACGCAATTGAGTCTAGATTAAAGAGTCGACCCACCAGGTCAAAAAGGTTTGGCCGAGACTGGTTGCCGATGTAGAGCAAGTCCCTGAAGCCGGCGGTGACCACCAGGGCAGTGGGCTCACCCCTGCGCTCTAGCAGGGCGTTGGTGGCCACCGTCGTGCCCATGCGGATGCATTCGATCTCGGAGGCGTCCATCTTCTCGTCAGCCGGGAACGGACGCCCCGTCTCCTGCAAAAGGCCACGTCATTTCACTGGCGACCCGGCTACAGCAGAACTTTAATGGGTCCAGGCCCGTCGGAGGACAAAAAGATGCACACGAAGCAAGTTTTCAAGCTATCCAAAAAGAAAATGTACGAAACCTCGTTGTGCAAGCCCGACACAGTTGGAAATGGGACACGATTACACAATGTAATCTTCAAAGTGGACTCGCTCCGTTCCGTAGGTTGTGTACCCAGATATATTCAAGAGGAGGCCGACCCAGTGCTTTGTCTCAGAATTTGCGATGCCACATTCGACGAGGCTACTGAAGATGGCATTTAACCCTTCATTTCCCAGCGTGTAATTGAAGGCTCTTACTTGTTGTGTAATTGAAGGCTCTTACTTACTCTTACTCTTACTCTTTGAAGGCTTGTTTAGTATAACTTTACAGTTATACTAAACAAGCACGAGCACCTGTTGGTGCACCATCCTTTACCAATCTGTTTGCCAGTTGCGATGCTTTGACGCTGTCCGATTGCTCCTATCTGCTTGTAGTGTCGGCTGCGTCTGTAGTTGAAATTCAATAGAGTAAAGGTGGATGCGAGAGCTTTTTAAAATGGTGATGGTGCTGCTTGCAACTACCCTGTTTGGGTGGGGCTCCAAACAGCGTCTCTGTACGAGTACAGATATTGTTAGCATCCTCAACAGAATCATGCACCTGCACGTTCACTATACATGCCTTGCAAGTGACGTCACGCTAGGGAAGGACAGGGCCTTGCACCATGCTGGTGTTTGACTTCACACCGTGCGGATGCGCTAACCAAGGTGTACGATGCCGTTAAGTGCCCGGACAGTCACTATATTTTGAAAAAAGGATTTTTTACCTGTCAACAGAAAAAAAAATGTGCCGAGCTTATGATGATGACAATCAGACAGTACGAGCAGACTTCTTCGGCATCGGTGTGATTGCGCTACGAGCAGAAAGTTTCGATATGCCGCCGACAAAGTTTTGGTGCTAAGAGCCATCCTGTCGGCAAAAAAAGCTTCATTGACTGCCCCCCAATTTGACGAGCAGCTCTCGGAGCTGCTTGTGGTAAAATTGTTATGATTTTGCGAAGTACTGGTAAACAAAGCGAGGTTATCGTCATAATCTAAACCCAGAGACAATGAGAAATAAAATAATGTATGAGACAACTCCCCTTGTCTCGGGGCTAAGAGTAAAGTCGCCGACCGATCTTTTGGAAGCCAATAATTCAGAATTGTTAGGTATTTCAGACCTAAAGGAGGTACCGTGACCTACCCGATAGAAATAGTGCACATTCCCGACCAATATTTCAGACAGCTTGAGGTCCGAAAGTTTGATTTTTCGCACAAAATCGTCGCGAGCGATCAGCTGGAAGCACTGCAAAGAAGCGACCATTTTGGATTTTTTATGTTGGCTGCACAAGGATTGGCTTGGTTTGGCAGTGCTACTTGAGTACTGCTAAGTCCTACTGCTATAGGTAACACTGTATGGCTTTTTTTTCTCTAGCTGCAAGCCATCACCATCATCATTGTCATTGTTGTTACCATTTTGTTTTGTTCATCGCCATTGCAGTTCTGGGCTTGGACCTCTCACCTCGATCTCGTCTCGGTGAAACGCTGGCTTGGACGTCATTGCCCCATCTGTTCTTCAACTGCCGCTATCTGTCGCTAAGAACAAAAAGTACTCGACCATAATGCTAGAAAAGAAGGCAGTGATTCTCAAACTAAAAGAAAGTTGCTGAACGCAAATGGAGGCGTAACCTGAAACAAAGCATGCAGGTGTGACCTGAAGCAAGGCACTGTTTACGTCTTCTTTAAGCCTGCTTAGACGTAATTAAGGCAAGTCTTTTAATCTGCCGATTTTTTGGACTGCTCTATATTTTTCGGACGTTTTTTCGATCCCTGCTAAGTCCGAAAAATCGGTCGGCGACTGTATAATGTTTTCTAACCAGCTCACTTGCATACTTTCGCTCTTTCCCATGGTTACCGTGTCGCGGACGGCACAAGCCGATGCTGTGGCGGCAGCGTCTCGGCAAGCGTGCTCGCGGGGGCCTCTGCCGACCGATCCCCGACTGGCCGGGCTCACCGTGCGACACTCTCGCCCGTACTCGGCAGAGCGCGCTTGAAGCGTGGAAACGGAAAACGAAAGGCAAAGGGCATCTACATCAAGAACGGGCAAAGCCGATGCAAAGGCGTGCCCTAACGTAAACAACCGTAGAAAAGTACCGTCGCTCGCCATTATGAAATGCGTCCCGCAAGCTCGGTAATGCGCGGCCGCATCCCTTCCCTGCCACTCATACTTTCTCTAACTTGACGGCTACTCTGTCACAGGGCATGCCAACGAAACAATAGTCGGGATATGTATCAATTGCTACGGCCGAGCGCTGCGCAGTTTACCATGGCTCTTGCTGTGAATGGCCGTCGACTCAACCATTAGCGTGGTGGTTATCGGTGTTCGACGTCATCATCTGATGTAGGTGCAAGGCATGCGTACAACAGGACCCAAACCAGCCGCCGCAAGTGACGAGAGAGGAACTGGTCGACAGAGGCGTGAGTCTCAGATTGCAGACAGAAACTCAAGAAATGGATTTTAAAGAAATCAAGCAGAACCTGCAGTTCAACATAAATACCAAGCAATTTACATCTGGTTACAAAGAAGGTGAAAACTGCTTGTTCAAGATCTGTCCCTTTTAACACAGGGTGTGTTTTAGCAGTCGAATTCTATCGTGACGTCACAGTCATATGACAACAAGATGTCACACGATTTCATGACGTCAAGTGAAACCATGACACTGAGTGATGCCACGACGGCATGTGACCTGATGATGTCACACGACATCGCATGCACACCTAGCATGTGCCCAGCTCACTCAACGCATTCTACACTCCCTGGGGCCCTAATCTGAACGCTTGGCGAAAAAGTTGGCGAGAAATACAACGGCTCTGAATGGCTGGTGCTGAGGTCAAGTGCAGCATTGGCCAATTAGGACCACTGAATTTCTCGCCGATTTTTTCGCAAAGTGTTCAGATTAGGGCTTCTGGTCTTTTTTCAGCATGATCAAGCTAATGTAACTTTTTTTAGCACATACTCCAGAAGTTTATTAACATCCCGCTGTCTGAAGATAGAGTCTCTGCGATGAGCAGGTCATACCCCACAAAGGGAACAGTCATCACAAAGACTGTTTTGAATAAACTGTTCCTGCTTTATGATTCTATGGGAATTGTTTGCAACTTCGAGATCTCAAAAATAACAGCGCAAGTAGGGAATCCACACAAACACACGTCACCACAGGCCACAAAAACAATCACACTTAGGGACACATTCACAGCAGACAAGACACTCACACAGCGCTGAAATCCTCGTGCCGTGACCTGCTGAGGGGGCGAAGCCACCGAAAAGGGTTTTGACTTCAGGCGGCACTCTTTTGACTCGGATGCAATATCCGAAGGTCTGCGCTTGGCAGACACAAATGGCGATCCAGGCGACAAGAAGGCTAGGGTTCCAGGGAAGATGCGGAAAAGGAAAAGGCTAGGGTTCCAGGGAAGGTGCGGAAAATGACAATTTAGAAAATCGTTCTCGCAGAAATAATTTGGTTGTATACGGGCTGCTGGAACCTACGAATGAATCCCCTGTGTTGTTACATAGTAGCATATCTAATCTGCTGTCTTCGAATTTGTCTGTACCTTGCGATGGCATAGCATGCTGTTATCGCCTCAGTTCGCTTGTAGTAGGTAAAACCAGACCTGTAATTATTTAAGGTGATTGATTTTAGAGATAAAATTTGCATCCTCAAAACTGCCTACCAACTTAAGGGCACTCGGATCTTTGTTAGCAAGGATTTCTCACCACATGTCTGTAATATTTGGAGTACATAGCTTTGGTTCAGTACTACTCAATTTAGAAAGAATTGTGCCAAAGTTAGCCTGCGTTACGACCCCGTCCTTGTTGCCAACGTTCGGTACCCATGGGATGCAACTATGGTGAAAGGAACAGGCAGGAGACGGGCGATCCAAAAACATTCTATTTCGGTAGTGTCTAGAAAAGAACTGATCCTTGTGAGCATATAACTCACACGCAGTCTTTTTTCCCCTTTTCCATTCTTGAGACTGGACGCACCTAGCGGTGCGTCCAGTCCCTACACAACAAATCACAAACATGTAAAAATTCTTTCTTTGGCTCAAACTACACATTCAAACTGACACGTAAAGAATAAACTGTTTTCTGTAATAAACATCCACGCTAGAAGCCTTTTTTCCAAAGCCACAGAGTTTTTCTGTATTGCATCAAATTCACCCCACATAATATGTGCAACAAAAACCTGGTCACATGACGCCATTCTTGATCGTGAATTCACCCCTCCTAATCACAACGTAGTATGATTTTATCAATATTCCAGAGGCGGGGATGTTGCATTCTTTTTTAAAACTGGCTTTAACTTCTCGGTTCTTCCTAATTTACCTAACACCGAGTCTTTATGGTCCAAGGTGTAGCTCAATAAGTTTGTTCTCGTTATCGGTGCTGTTTATAGAGCTCCTGGATCTTCATGTCGTTAAACAACTGAGACTGTGGTGCAGAAAAGGGAACATGCTTTTAGTCGAAGGAACAGACAAAGAAGGGAATGTCTTAAAACGGGAATGTCTTAATACCTGTAAAAGGTGTTAAATGACATGATTAGCTATTACCAACTCGCCCGCGCACTTAGTCTTTTCACTACTAGTTCCTGAACTAGGCTTCCCTTTTCCTATGGCCCCACTGCCCGGCCAATTACGCTACTCTTTTAAACATTTACAGTACTCGATAAGGACCCAAGAGTCTCCCTGTAAAAAGGAATGGCTTCTTGGGGGTCGATGTAGATGGAGGCACTTTGCATCCTCTTGAAATTTACGAAACAAGCCTGAAGCATGTTGACAGGTCGGTGTCTGTGTTCTGAATGCTCCGGGCGGTGTTTTGTGTTCGGAAGGCCCTCTGTCTTAGGGTCAAGGGGCAGACCCGCAGGGCAATGACCATCCATAGGAAAGGAAAGTTTCTTCTCGGTGGGTGTGCGAACCTGGGGCTGAGCGTAAGAAAGAACATGCGGTGCAGTAAGAGGCTCCAAGTCATAGTTGATGGATTTCCATTCACACCTATAGAGGAACCACTCCATCAGCTGGCAGGATCGACACATTTTTCCAAGCTGGATTTGGCCTCAGCCTACCATCAGGTTGAAGTGGCAACAAACAGCCGGGACCTGACAACATTTGTCACACACGACGGACTTTCCCGGTTTCTAAGGATGTGTCTCGGGCCGACGTCGCCTTCAGAATCTTTCGGAGAATGGGCTGCAAAGGGGTTCTTCGCTACATTGACAACGTGATTGTGTTTGACAAGGCAGAACACCGAGAAAACCTGTGGAAGGTCCAACACTGCGTTGCTGCTGCTGGACTCCAACCACACAAGAAATGCAAGTTCAACGTGAAACACTCAACTTCCTGGGGCACTGCGCAAGGACTAACTCGCCCTGAATTTAAAGTAGAAGTCATTGCCAAGGCATCGGTACCATGAGACCCAAAGTTGCCATTGTCTGTGGATCATGAAAAGGAGTATTGTTTGTGTCATCTTTTCCCCAAAGCAGGAGCTACAGGAAGCCGTGCAAGAAGACCACCCTACAGCTTGTCATAAGGGATGTGTCTACCAAGCGGCTGGATAAGAGCAGCTTAGATTACAGTATACTTGCATTTCTTTGAGTACGAGAGAAGTGGGGAGCGGTGGTCAATTTACTGCTGCGAGGGGAACAAAGGGTCATCCCTGTGTCGCTGATGGCCACCGTGACTGAGCTGGCACACACGGCCCACGCTGGGGTCGTCAGGACCAAGCAGAGGTCATCGCAAGTGGTATCGGCGGCAGGGCCTTGACAAGTCATCAGAAACTGCCGTGAGTGCCAGCGTGCAGATAAGTATGCCAAACCAGTAACTGCTCCACTTGAGCCAATACTGCTTCCTGAACGGGGCCTGGCAGAAGCTGGCAGTCGACATCGTGGGTCCATTCACGACAGGGAATGGACACAAGTAGGCCATAGCCTTGGTAGATCATTATTCAGTGGCCACATGCATAGTTTGCATTGGTGGTAACGTCGTGGGTGGCAATCAATTTTTTCTATAGTACGCTCAGCCGGGAAAGCTACCCAGATGTGGTTCTTATGAATCATAGTTTAGTTCCTGTTTACGGCCTTTGAAGACTTCTAAAAAAACGTGGGATTCGTCACTGCTGCTCGTCCAGTGTATTACTTGCAATGCAATGGCCAGGTTGAGCAGTTCAAAAAAGTTTTTGAGGGTGTTTATCAGTTGGCAGCTCTGGAGTGTCGACGTCACAAGGTGGCCATCCTCGAGTGCCCGAGCATCTACAGGGGCACGCGTCATGCCCGAACGGAAGGTGCCACTTGCTCCTCCACGGTCGTGTTCCTCGGTCCCGACTGGACATTGTGGAGTTCCCTTCGTCAGAGTTCTTTGTGAACCCTGTACCTGCTCTCGCCAACCTCAAGGTATGAGTGCAGTGGGGGCAGAACTACGGCAAGCGCCGCACAGACGCCAAGAGGGAGGCCAAGTCGTTTATCTTCAAGCCTAGCAACTGGTAGCCCTATGTCTCGACGAATGGGGCCCCATGCTAGACAGAACTGATGCTGATCACGGGCACCCATGAACCAAGTTCCCACATATTGAGCGACAACCGCACCTGGAGGGCGCGACAGCACTGCAGCCAACAGGAGGGGCGGCTGAGCCCGAGCAGTCGTTTCTGAAGGTGTCCCTGCAGCTTTAAGCCAGGTCACTAGAAGACCACCATCGCAGTAAAGAGGGCTGCATGGCTCAGATATTTGGTGCGATTACAAAAAATATTTTTGGGTTTTACGTGCCAAACCAAAGGGCACCTGGCATGCTGCGGCGGAGGACCGAGGATTAAATAATTTGGACCACCCGGGGATCTTTCGACGTGCAACCAAAAGCTCGGTTACACTTTTCCGCAATTATAGCCTCCATCAGATTGCGGGCACCTTGACTGGGATTTGAACCCGCCACCCGGGCGTCCGCAGGCCAGTGCTTTGCCTCGGAGCCACCGAGGCAGCTAGGTTCGATTACTAATAATGTTTAATGTTACCACTTTGCTTTCTAATTGCCTCAGTTCTTGTTATGTGAAGAGAGAAAGATGTATCGGCAACATTGGGCATCTGTATATACATCGTTGGCATCAAGGCAAGCATATTCATCCTGATGAAAAACAGCGCACAAAGGACAGGACAAGGAAGAAAGATACATAGAACACACAAGCGCTGACTCGCAACTGAAATTTATGAGAGGAAGATGAAAATGATGCTCACGCATAAAAAAGAAAAGGACAAAGCACAATACATTCCTACCATGAATATTTATAAAAATATTAAGAAACTAAGAAAATTATAAGGGCAGACATGCAGGACAGATCACAGGTTCAGGTAAAAGTTAGTCATTAAAAGCACTGGCTAGGGATAATTGATTTGGTTTGCCCCAAATCATTCATCCTGTCCGTAACTTCTGCAGTGTGCTTCCTTATTCCTGGTCGCTGTACTAACGGCCAGGATATAGTAATGATGCAAGCAAATTACCCCCTGTGGGAACAAACATAAAACTTCCTCAAACTTTTCAACGTGCGTGTTCGTTGCTAGCTGTAAGATGTGCTTGTGTTGTCTCATTTTATGTGTCTAATTAATTTCTCTTTCCACTTCCAACAACATACAGTTGAGTTCCTTTAGCATAGTTTTTCCTTAATATTGAGAAGTTTCATTTTATCTTAAAAAAATCAACACTTTACTTATGACGCTCCTCTGTGCAACTTGCATTCGCTTTGTGGAAAGCATTTTTGGAAAAACTTGCAGCATGTGAGAGCACAGGGATGGGCTAAAGTTACCATTCGTGCAAAAGACACAAGGCTTAGCAATGTGAAAATGCGGATGAAGTCTTTCTAAAATTTATTAATTTAGAGGTCTTCAATGGCGCTCAGCAAGTTTCTAACTGGAAACGTGTATATTTTACTATAATTAAATATTTTATTAGAAACTTAAGTCTATTATTCTAATGATTGTGATAATTATCCGCCTATTTTATGTCCCCCTGGCCGTATACATAGCTCGCACGTGATGTCAGTCCGCCCTTCTCTCTGGTGGCCAGAAGCACCTCGTTAATGCAGCAGAAGCTACCTCTTGCGTGCCCCCCCATTATGTCTAAGAGATTTCAGTGCAAGCTATGTATAACTATCCTGCACAGACCCCATTTGTGCAACCTTTGTGGCTTTTTTTTTTTCTCCTTTTTTTAATAGATCTGTTCGAATTAAATTGAATACCCTGTATATTTGTTTTAATTGTGTGAGAGAAACTATGTTTATTCCAGACAAAATGTGTTACCGTAGATAAGAAAAAATATGTGGATTAACCTTTTCTTTATCTATACCTTTGGAAACAAAACCCACCCACTAAAAACATTAAAAAAAAAACGCTCGACCTTCAAAGGGTTAATGATAACAGAGCATATAAGTAAGGACACAGAAATAAAATGTGCCAATCTGCCTTTGACCAGAGGAATCTAATCAGCCAGAAGAACAGTCAATCCTTATCCTGGGCTATCTTTTGAAGTGCAGGGTCGTTGGCCCCTGCTCTAAGCATGCGTGGAGACAACGTCCAGACTTACTTGTTACTCCTGATCAATGTGCAAGCTCGCGCAAATGCTGTTTTATTTTTTATTTTTATTTTTTTTTTTGGGGGGGGGGGGGGGGAGAGGGAGGGGGGATTTTACAATGATACCAGATCTGAGGGTAACCTGGCAACAATTTCATGCTGTTCTGTTCTTCTTTGGCTTTTTTTATCACTTTTGTCAATGCATTTGCTGGGACCACCAGACAGCTTGTCTTTTCTTTTTTTTTACTGCACTGTACAATGATGTGGCTTGTGCAACGTTTTCATTATTGTTTGGTGTCTATCGTTATTTCTATAAAATACAGATACCTTTTTTTCGTTTTTTCAGGCTTCAGTTTTCTTTATATTTTGTGCATATTAGCATTAAGTGCCTTTTTATGTTACGTCACTGCATAATATAAACTACCTCGCAACACCAGAGGCAAGAATGCCCTGGTGCTTGATGGAGTAATCCGAATTACATATATTCTATGGCAATTTTAAGATGGTTCCAACGCCGATCACAAGGAGGACCCAGCAACGTGGAGAAGTCAAGTCTAATGGCGTTCCTATCATACCAAGTATCCTCGATACCAGATTTTTTACTAGTTTACATTTCTGCCGCCAGGTGAAGCCACATCCGCGGAAACTGGTGGATTACTTTTTGAGGTAAGATATCCCTAACGATTTAGTTAATATTTCTTCCGTAAACGGTTATCATTAATTGATCACATTTCTTTTCAAAGAACTACCAGTCCATCTGCAAGTCACTCGGCTATCTGGATCAGCCAATACAGACAGTGAAGGTTTTTCGCAACATTTTGTTGCTTGAAAGAACTAAGAAAGGGATTACGAGGATTAGCAGCCTCGGGTTGTTGCGATCAGAGCTTGTCACGGCATTGGCTACTAGATCTGCCAGGTCTGTGTCTAGAAAAAAACAGCGGGAGGCAGCACTTGTGACAACCAGCAACACACGCCACCATTAGATGGTTTCAATGCAGAGCGCAAGTTCGTCTGCTTCTTTTGCAGGGGTTGTAGTGACGTAAGAATAGTGGGTAGATCTCAAAGCAGGCTGCCTTGAGGTCTACCTACTATCCTTCAATCAGAGCCAATCAGAGCTCGACGTTCTGACGTCCCTACAAACCCTGCAAAAAGAAGCAGGCGAACTTCCGCTCCGCATTTAGTTTGTTTCGGTTTTAGCATGCTCGTGGCCATGATGGCGCTTTGTCACTTTTGCGTCACTTTGTGATACAAATGTGTCTGCTGTAGCACACGACTAATAAAACAGTGGAACTGAGCCACTCTGAGATCTATGAAGTGGTTTGGAGAAAACATTGCTGACTTTATTTACAAACACTTACGACGCATTTAGACATGTTCATCATTAATTTCGCTCAAGTTCTGCAGCAGAATACTTGAACTGATGCGCAGGAAGATTTCCATCCTCTACAGCCACTAGCAGCTGACCAGTTTCCAGAAAAATAAACAAATGAAAATACAAATGCACGCATGCACAAAAAAAAGCAGGTCGACAACCTGAATTAACAATGTGCTTAACTGCAAAGAAATAACTTTACCGCTCAACTCACTACCAACTTTACCACACAATGTTTAATTTTCGCGGACACCAACTTTTTGTTAGCATAGCAGGCTGGAAAAAAGGTGCCTATCAGTGATATTGTCTCTGTTTGTTTTCTTAAAGAAATAAGCACTCTGGAAGTATCTCAATAGTCTATTTGAGGCCGAGCAGGAGATCGGCCCTGCTGAAGTACCTTATTAACAGCACTTCACAATGTCCCGACTTTGTAAAAGGAATTGTGTTGTGTATGTTTATACAGCCGGAAGTTAGTCAGCCCCAATGGGCGTCTGGTGTCTCAGCTGTAGATGAGACATTCAGCCAGTGCGGTACAACCGCTAGACTGGGGTCTTCAATGTGCACCACGCCGGAACGATGCTTGTCCAGCTCTAAACGGGCAGGGTAGGGATTGAACCAAGGATCTCTGAGTACTGCAGTGCGAGCTTCACTCTAGAGTGATCCGAGCTGGAGTGCACTAGCCCACTCAGCCACCGATCCCCCTGCTCCACTTCACAAATTAACTATTTGTTATACAAACCTTCGCTTACAGTGTACTCTGAATAAAAGACAGGCCCGACAACATTTGTCATAAAAAATATAACAGGCCCAGTCTAACATTTGTCTTCAATAAAAATTGCAAAATAAAATTAAGGGAAAAAAAAAAAAAGAATTACAGGAGTACGCTTAAGACTGCTTATGTAAGCAAGGCGAAAGCATTATAGTCCCGTGGGAGAAATGTCTTTTACTAATGTTTCTGCACGTATTAAAGGGACAATGAAGACAATTTTATTTAATTTTTTAAATGGTGTTTTTAGGCCTCTTGAAAACCTAGCACACTGCCTAATTTTCTGTAGACCTTTGGGACGCATATTTCTGTGCCTACGAAAGAACTGAAAAAACTGAAACTGAACTATCTCCACTCTCATTTCTGAGCCTCCGAAAACGGAGATGATGTAGGGAGTGACGTCAAGTGTGAATAGTCGGTATCGGTAGCAGTTAGGAGATCGAGACTCTGGTTACCGCGGTGGGTTATAGCAGTGCAGTGGCGCGGTCGTTTCGTTGAATCTGTCAACATGAACGACAATGCTGCTCTCGCGAGCGAGTCCAAGCTTCTGTTCAGTGACCTAACACCAACGGAACGGGAGTATGTGTGTGGCGGCCTCCGCCATCACCTGACGGAGACCGCCCAGCCGGCAACGAGCGGCCCGCAGGCTCTGAAGCAGTGAGCAACATTCGCGCGGGCGAGATGAGAGCGGCGCGTTGCCAAAGGACAGGGACGCGGGGGAGATGCCGAGGGGAAAGCGGCAGCGACTAAGCCGTTCCGGGAACCTTAGTAGCGAATGGGTTAATGTGGCCAATAAATAAAGGCAACCCCGATTCGACCTTTTTAAACCTGCGATCATCAGGTGCGGTGAGAAGGGAACATCCCTTCAAAGGCATATCCTCGTCCTTGATGAGAGGCATTCTGCCTAAAGACCAAGGTTGTCCTCGAAGCAAGTATGTCTCCATGCTGCATGAACAGAGAAAAAAGATGTCTCCCCTCTTAGTTCATTGATTGCAATCGGCAGAACCGTGGACTTTTCCACCAGGGTCCTTAGAGCGGAAGTCATTCCCTCGAGACAAAATTATTCGGGTTATGCATAATTTGAGCCGGAGATGACAGACGGAATTGAGACGTTTGTGTGTTTGTTCCTTTTTGTTGTCCGTCATCTCCAGTTTAAGTTATGCGTAAACAGAAATATACAAAAAAAAAAAAGTGTAGCAAAGAATAGTTCTATCCTTTCCAGGAAATGCCTTTTATGTTCAAACACATGGGGGATGAACAGCAAACAAAGTGCGTGGTGAACAGCTGCTTATTTTATAAGAAAGCAGTAAGTCGCATACCCGCTCGAGTTTTGTTACATAGTAACCTACTGCGATTCCGTCACCATAATTAAAGTGAAAAAGTGATTGGTGAAGAAATTCTGTTTCTGGTGATTTGACGGGGCTCAAAACAATTTTAGAAGTGAGAGTAAAACATCCAAAAGCACATACTGTAGTCTGAAATGCTCCAAAATTCAGAAAAGCGAAATTCAATGAAATTTGATAAAACAATGTTGGATAAAACGGTGTTCGATGAGATGTCCACTTATTCAATGAAACGGCGTTGGTTGAAATCAACGGTACCATCTAGGGTCTCGGAGACACCTCAGGCGCAACAGAATGGGTTGGCTCCAGTGGAGTTTTCTGGAAACGGCCGACGTGGCGCAACCACAACTTTTACAAGAAGGCACGGAGACCCGCGCTCTAACCAAACATAGTTAGGCGTTAAGCTTGGGAATGCCTAACGGTCTCCAAAACAAATCAGTCATCTGCACCTGCAGGTTGCCATTGTCAAAACACTCTTCTGGCATGAAAAAAAAAAAATATTGGCAGCAACCTTTAGCTTCAGTCTTGTAATGCATAAAATGCATTATAGGGAATCGGTGGGTCACATGACATACTTTTCCCCGCTAAATTTAGCGGGGGAACTGAATGGTTATATAGGTCACATGACGTCAGGTCATGTAACATCGATTTCCCCCGCTAAATTTAGCGGGCAACCGAATTGGTGTATAATTCACTTGACGTCAATTTCCTGCTAAATTTATTGGGGAAACTGGATTGATGTTTTGGCCATAAGACGTGAATTTTCCCGCTAAATGTAGCGGGGAAACTGAATGGATCTTTTTCCAGTAACGAGTGCCGTCTGCGGAGTTGTCTTCGAACTACAAATGAAGATAGCCCAACCTGCCTCCACCCGTCAGAATGAATTGGCATCGTGCTGTTGCATTGATCTTCATTGCCTTTTATGACCCACACTAGCATATACACCTTTTCAACAAGGGTGCAGCCACCTTGAATATCGTTACTTCTGGTATGCCGATAAAACATTGTTTTGATCTCTCAACGCCGCTGGAAGGTGTTTACGAAAAATGTGTGATTATCACACATTCTTGTTTCGCCTCACCTATATCTTCTAGCATATTCCAGGTTGAAATGTTTTATTATTCTTTCGTCCCGCATACCAGATACGGAACCCACGTGACTGAGAACAGCAGCAAACAGGAAATGTCCATACTCAAACAATGGCCAAAAAGACGAAATATGTGCAAAGATAGGTGCTGGACGTGTTGGTCGACCGGAACTTTACTCCGCAAAAATGATGACAGTGGGAAGCAAGGCCAGGAGAGGGGGTGTACGCATGCGCGGAAGCTTACTGGAAAAAGGTCCATTGGTCCGTATGTCCCGTGATGTCGGGTCACGTGACATCGATTTTCCCAATAGATTTAGCTTAGAAACTGAATTCGTGTATAGGTCTTGCGATATCTATTTCCCCGCTAAATTTAGCAGAAAATGCACAAACGAACAAAATTTTGGGATTGGGGGGTAGCGTTAAAAAGCATTTCATGCTTTAAAACAAAACTCGGCTATGAAACACCAAATGGGCATCAGATAGGTAGTATTCTAGTGCCACTGAACACTGTCAGAATACCGCATTCCCATTCTTTAATGCTTCACTGACCAAAGCCTCACTCTAGCCGAGTGTGTTTCGATTTCCTGCAGCATCAATCAACGGCAGCAGTCACGTGAGACGTGCCGTGCCGTCACTATCATCATCACTGTTTCGAATTGCCACCATGAGCCACCATATTCTGGTCAGCCAGCTTTTGCTGCAACAATCCGGGTTGCTACTCACCCACTTAGCGCCGTGATGCATTCTTTTTGGGGAATCGCATCCTAATGTTCCCGATTTCGTGGCTCCTGCACGCCCGGCTGCTGTGCCTTTGAGCGCAGAAGCAGGTCAGAGAATGGCAAAACGACTCTTCCGCTTCCCGTCAGGCAAGGACGGTACAGTGAAGTGGAGGAGTGCTTGGCTTACCGTTATAGAACGAAAGAATTCCAAGTCCAAAGCAAGAAGCAAGCTTTGTGAGGTAAGTATATTTCAGGGGTCTTTTCCTTGTATAGCTATTGCCTCTCAGCCGATCGGGCTGCTTCTACCGAGCTTGATTCGGCAAAAGCAAGGCTTGGAAGAACGGCTGTTTCTGAATAAGAAATCGATTGCAGTGCTTTCTACTCAAATTGCTTCGCTTCGTACGAAGCATAAAACAAATGTCAAGAGTAGCCTCGCATGCGAAATGAGAAGCACGAATGTCCGGGTGACTCATAACACAATTTCAGCAGGCTTTTGTGTGAACAGGCCCTCAGGTGGCTGTCGTCTTAATTTTTTTTTTTGTTGATTACATTGCCGTTTTTCTGCCTCGTGGCCGGCAAAAAAACAAACAATAATGAAGCCTCGACAGCACAATCTTGGATAGGCATGTCACTCGATGCCCCGAGTGAAAGGATGCATCTGGATCCTCAGGTAGCATGAATATTGACACAAATATCCTCGGTGTTATCACCGGCTTAGAGTCATTGATTTCATATCAAGCTACTCTCCTAACTCACCGTCAGTTCCATTTTTCTGCATTAACCATTTCAGTGATGGAAGCGGCATTTGACCTTTTCTGGCAGGTTCTGTAGCAGGCAAAATATTGGTTTGGAGCAGCCACTGACGTTTTTGGAGCAGATGCCAACATCTGTTAGCACATCACTTGAGAATGAAAAAGTGATTGCATCTCAATGAGTTCATTTATGAAAAAGATCAAGGGTACCTCTTCGATACTCACGCATATTACATATTGTTTGTGATAAGAGTAGATGGGGCATAAAAGAAATAGGGATAGGTTTCATTTACAATGTGTATTAAAAATCATGGTGCAACAGATCATTGGGATAAATCCTCTCCCCCTTCTCCATTTTACACTCGGTTTTAGTTTGTTTTGTCTGTAAACACTATTTCTGTAAAACGCCAGCAAGAAGAACCAGCGTATCCACTAACATGTCTAGCAATAAAAATGTGTCCCGTAAGTTTAATGAACCAATCAAACTCAAGACTGTAATATCATAAAGTGCAAAAACAACCACCCAAAAATATTGTAAAAGCCTACACTTGCACTCTAAACGTGACACTGCTCTTTAGCAGCATTAGGAACCAGAGTTACGTCAAAGTTTGCTGCCCTTTCGATCGACAGCTGCAAGGGAACTACCGTGACTACATTATTTATTCAAATCTATATAGACCCTTGCTCTCTTCCCTCTCTCTGTTTTTTTTTTGTTTGTTTTAATTAGAGATTAACTTACAATCAGGACGAAGAAGTTCGACCCGTAATAATCCCGAGTATAAGTCGCGCTAAGCCAGGAGCTCCCCCAGGTCAGTCGCTGCTTCTAGCGCTCCGGTAAAAGCGGTGAAGCTCGACGCACACACGCTGGTGAGAGGCGGTGAAGGATGACGCAATCTGGCACAAGTGCCACGATACTCTGCAGTCACGGAAGGTAGGCATGTGGCAGACACAATAATCGAACGATCTTAGCAGGAGTACAAGACCCTGGTTCTGTTTTATCGCAGTAGCCGCAATCGGCAATCCTACTATTTTATAAAAAATAAAAAAACAAAATCGACACAAACTGGTTGGATCCAGCCATGGCCGACATTCGCATGTTCGCGCTGCTCCAGGTAGGCTGTATCTTCGTCGTGCTTTGCAGGCTCCGACTGAACAACTCATTAGCTCTCGACCATCGTGTCAAGCTGCAGACCTCGGTGTATGTTGCCAGCCCCTTTCCCTCAAGCTTTTCCGCATAGGCGGCCTTTTCCGCACGGACGGCATGGACACCTACTAGGCCTAGCTCGGCAACGGCGACGAAACACAGGCACATCTCCCGACCGCGACGCCGACTGTCCCCCGCCGGCACCACGGGACACCGCCTCAACACTCTCACCGTTTGCATTCTTTTACTGGCTGGCGACACTGCAACGAGCCCCGGGCCGCAGCAGCCTTCCTGTGCCGGCTGCACGAGGCAGATGCGGGACAACCAGGCAACCATCCGCTGTGACTCGATCGACCGTTGGTTCCACCGCAACTGTATTTACGTGTCACTGAGCGATAACCGCAAGATAGGTAAAGAAGGCGACCCATGTTTTCGACTAGTGTGTTCGCTGCCACCGCTCTCAGACAACTTGTTCAAGACGCCTGCAGCCCCTGACCCTTCATCTCCCACTGTGCCTAGCGTGACCCTTCTCTGGCACTGCGGCAGCGAGAAAAACTGTTTCTGCGCCTTCTCCTGAAGGAGCCCCGCAGAAACAACTCTGCATTTGTAAATAGGGATATAAGCAGGGGAACGGGAAGGAGGCTCTAATCCAGTTTGCAAAAAAGAAAGAGGGCTTCAATCCAGGCTTGGATGGAACAGCGCGGATGAACAGTCACACTCACATGCACACAGGAAGCAAACAGACTCGCAGCGCTGACTTTCAACTCAGTTCTATATTTCTTCTTCCTCAAATCTGCTTTGTCAAAGAAAGAATTGGATTATCTACCCTCGGCGACAACTTTTCTTGGCAATGCTGCCAAAACTACAGAGCCGAAGCACGCTGTCTTCTTACGCAGCTGAACACAGTCCCCGGGTATAAATTGTGTTTTGGCTGTAACGTAAATTATAATCTTAATATTCGTCATTTAAATAATAAGTGTCACATCACTATGAATCTTGAACAATAAAAATAAAATGAAATTAGTTTTCTAGTTACTAAAGATCTGGTAGTAGGTAACAAGAGGAAAAGGAGGTAGAGGAGCACAGAACCACGAGATCATGAACGGCACGAGAGGGAACGATAAACCGACACCATCGAAACGGACGTGCCCGGGATCTCTTCCTTAACAGATGGCATCTGCTCTGAGCCCAGGTATGTCCACTGGAAACGGTTTCATAGACACTAACGAGCTGTACAGAGTGGTTGCCTTGAATGCCGACAACAAAACCAAAACTGAAAACGAAACCAAAACTGACGTAATGAAAGCCTGGATGCTTGGCGGAATGATACATGTGCAGGAGCTCTTCCCCCCCCCCCCCCCCCCCCCTAGCATTCCCTTCGTTGCCAAGAAAAGTTGTCGCCGAGTGTAGAGATATCATCAAAGCACCAATAGGGATGAAAAATTTTTTGCTTTAAATTTTTAAATTTAATTTTTAATTTATTTTTAATATTATTTCTTTAGTTGCCTTTGCATGACTTATTTAATTATTAGTTATTTTTAATGTGTATTGGCTATTTGGTCTCTGGTGTGTAAAAATTTAAATTGTTCTCATTAACGTCAGAGGTGAAGAAGTTGAAGATTTGAGGAAGAAGAAATATAGAACTGAGTTGAAAGTCAGAGCTGCGAGTCTGTTTGCTTCCTGTATGCATGTGCGTGTGACTGTTCATCCGCGCTGTTCCATCCAAGCATGAATCACCAACTTGCCCAAGCATCCACATTATCAAGCTTCAATCCAGGGTGTAAATACTGATAGTAGTAAAGGAAAAAGAAGGCCGCAATATAGTTGACAGTTCAGCAGTTGTCTATTTTTGTGTTTATTAATGTTCAGCTGGCACCACCCAAGAATATGAACCGACTAGCTTAGCTCTAACCAGTAGTATGATCCATAGGGTGTTGGAGTTGCGAATGCAGCTGCAACTTGTAATCCACTACGCAACCTGCCAACGAGTGCTGCATTGCACAAACCAGAGCCGTATATGGGGAGAGTTTGGCCAGTCTATGATCTCGCTGCCATAACGCCCCCCTCCCGAGCGAGCCAATCAGCCCGCGAAGCAAAGTGAGAGGCGCGATTGCATAAGCGCCAGCTCCCGGCTGCTCCTAGCTGAGTGGGAAGGGCCGCCATTTTTATTGATTCGCACAGTAGAATGCATGGGATAGACATCCAAATTTCGGTTCTTTACTTTTATTTGGCAGGCTCTGGCAAGAAAATTATATAGTGTTATTCCTCGGTGAACTTTCTTCACGCTTGAATGCAAACTCGTAGTCAGGGGAAAAAGAATTAAGCTATAGCAGACGACGCGTAGCCTTAACAGTGCTCTGTGCCGACAGCGTGTTGCGTCAAAATGTCGGACATCTCTTCGCTCACTTCTTTTGCGCTCGCTCCTTCGACCCTTTCCTTCACTTTTCTCCTCTCCAGCGTGTTCGTCGCCACACCCACTGGCCAGACGCTCCCAATATACGGCCCTGGCCCAAACCACATAAAAGTTTATTATCTAAGCGTGCGCCTTTCCTTGACGGTCGTGAAAGATGCGCTTTTTCGTCTTGAAAAATCTAACTGCCGAAGTAAAAATTTATATGCCACTATGACTTGGGATATTGCTGCGTCCATGGCCCAGAAGGAACGTTTCTTCGTACTTCTAGAATATTCGTGTTTACCCTTACCCCGAGCCTAATAGATAAAGCCATAATGACCTTGCCGAGTCGGGCTCGCCTTAGCTCACACCTGAACATATTCTAGGTCGAATTTTTCCATCCGTGATAATTAATTATTTTCTGCTTGCAGAAAACAAAGTATCAGAAACGAGGTAGAAACGCATGTGTGCGTTTTCCTTCCCGCCGTCACACACACAAAAAAAACTAAACAGCTGTTTTTTTATTATTATTATTATTATTGCTATTAGAGCTTGTTGCGCGAATGTGGAGGAAACTGGTGAAATAAGGCGGGCAACTAATCCCTGCCAGCACCGCTGGCAACTCGTGGACTCGTTCGGCGTAGTTCGGCTCACTTTCGTTTGCGATAGGAAAGCGCCAAAAGGCACGGCCTCCGAAACCGTCGGTTCGCGGCAAAGCTTTGGCCAAGTGTGCGGGATCGCGATCGAAAGCGGACAGCGGATGGCCGACCCACCTGTTCGAGGATTCTGCGGATGCCCTCCCTGGGGGCGTCGGCATAGTTGGCCGGATCTTCGGAGAGCAACTTCATGAGCCGCACTCTGCCGCTGGGGCAGCGCGCGTACACGTCCGTGAACGTTCCACCACGGTCGATTGCGAACTGAAACTTCGGAGAAGCAGACATCACTTGTCACAGCAGGTCTTATGTTCAACGCGACGAGACCACCTCGAAAAGACACAAAGACAAGCGCCGCAACGAGTGCAAACGGGTGTTTGCTAGAGCGAGGAACAGTGGTTCACGGGGAACACCGGACAACACATGTGCGATGAAACTGGGCGCCAGGGCCGCAGGACGTAAGGTGCCTAGGGTTGAGGGTGTTTTCAGGCGTTCGAGTGGGGTCACGTGGTTTGTGGGCCGCGTTTGCAACACGAGCTGCAAGGATGTGGAAAAATGTGCGTCTCCGCTCTCCGCCTGCTCCACAGCTTACCTCCTCCCTGCGCGAACGCAACGCATGCGCACTTACAACCAACAGCACAACAGGCGTCCGCTCTCCATGGTTTAAGTTGGTCACTCTCTTAAATCTAGAGTCTCTAGCAGGCTCTTAAGCGCAGATGGATAAATAATAAACACTAACGGCTGCACTCTTTATAACGGGCGGTAGCTTGCGCCATCTATCCTAAAAATTAGGAATAAAAAGTAAATATCACCAAGTGTTTTGGGATAACGTTACTATACGCCTCGCAAGTGGGCCCATTTTAGTCTTCTGCGCATAAGAAAGGAGGTAGCGGTGACGTCAGAACGCCGAGCCCTGATTGGCTGATCGCGACCCCCTATCCGAGCTCCCTTGCAACGTCTCGACAAAAACACTGAGACTGGGACAAGAAGGGACGGACAAACACAAAGTCTCTTGAGACTTTGTGTTTGTCCGTCCCTTCTTGTCCCAGTCTCAGGGTTTTAGTCGAAATGTTTAACCACCACCAGCTCGTTTGCGCCCTTACCTTTGTATGTTGCTAGTTAAAGGGGCGCACCAACAATTTTTTGACTGGTTTGAAGTTCGCGCTGAAACGGAGCTCCATGAAAGCAGGAACACCGAGGAAAAAAAAATATTACAGAAATTTGCAATATTTTGTGAGTTATTAACAAATTAAATATTGCAGAAAACAACTTTAAATAAGCAAAACCACGACCGGCTTTATAGGGGCGACCTGCTCACTCCGCGTGTCCCTATGGGAGCGCGCGGGCCAAGAAATATCACGTGAACGGCTTGGAGGGACCGAGTGTTCCGCTTGGCGCCGCCCTAGCTCAACACCAAAAGCGCGGCGGCCGCTATGGAAGGCAATGGGACCGTGTTGAAACAAGGTTGGTTTCGGATAATTTCTGTCGCATTTAATAGGCAGGCGCCAATGCTAGCATATAGTGTGTTTAGAATATTGTAAAATGAGTCACTATATCGTAGTTTTCGCGAGCAGAATAGTTAGTATTGTGAGCTAAGCATCTATAGTGTGCATGTACGGGTGTACAGGATGGTGCATCCAGTCCGCCTGCTGGAGCCCACTCCCATGATCGGAATAAAATATCGAGTTAGATGCTCCGCAGGTGGGCCATGACGCTCTTGGTGAATGTTCGAAGTGAGGCACTGTCGATTGGTGGTGAACTGGGTGAACTGGTGACTGGCGGGGGGACCTCCGAAGTTGCGCTGCACGGGGTGCGAAGGAGTTCTAGTGACGAAGCTTACGGGTTAAAAGGGGCTGCTGTCCACCAGTGCGAGTACGCCGCAGGGAGGAGGCAAAAAGAAGCGAGGAGTCCGGTAGCAGAAAAGTGGCTAGGAGCCGCGTGGTCGCTACTTAAGGACGATGTTAAAGCGGGTCCCTCCCGAGGGGCAGTGCTCGATAGGATGGTGTTCGGGGGCCAAGTTGGAGCCATAATAAGGTAGGAAGCGCGACGTTGCACCGACTCGAGGGAGGCAACAAGTTGTCTGGTTGCCGAATCCCACACCGAGCAGCAAAACTCCAGGATGGGCAACAGCAGTGCTGTGAACAGCAATCTGGGCACATCGCGACTGGCTCTTCTTGTGAACCGAATGACGAAGCCAAGGAGTCACCTTTCCCCGGACACGACGTTTTGGACGTAGCGATGGAAATCTAAATGCTGGTCGATGATGACACCTAGGAGGTGGATATGAGCTGTACTTGGGATCTCCACTCGGTTCAGGAAAAGTGTTGGAGGGGTCGAAGGTTGGCGCGAGGCAGTGATCTCCATGGTAGCGCATTTGGTTTTAAGTTTATGGGAAGTTTGTTATCTTTTGACCAAAGAAGAATGCGATCTAGATCAGCTTGTAGCTCTTTACCGAACGTACAATCGCAATAACGACGAGAAAAGTCTTTAAAATAGAGCCGATTATCGTCAAAACGTCGCCGGTCGGGGAGCGGACACACACAGATACACACGCGAAAGCGTCTGCTAGCGTGTTAAGCTACGGCGCCAGTAAACGCGGTGGCGGTCCAGCGAACTATACTTCGTTTCACTTTATCTGCGAGCGAAGCCAAAGCTAGAAGCGCGAGACCAGCGCTTTTTGCGTTTCTCCCCAGCTCGCGCGCTCGAGCAAAGCCTGAACCACGAAGCTTTCGTGCTCGCGCTTCCAGCTTTCCTTCGCTCGCACATAAGGTGAAACGAAGTATAGAGAAGTACTAAATAATCAAAAGCAAATGCGGCGCGCTCGCGCTGCCTCGGGTGACCTGGTCGCCCCTATAAAGCCGGTCGTGAGCAAAACATTGCGCTTCATGACGTAAAATGAAACAGTTTAGCGATTGGAGCAAAGCGGTTGGCCAATTGGACGCGAGTTTGGTTGATAGCCCGTCGCCGAAGCCGGTCGTGGCCCGTCGGCCCGGTCGGCCATTAGGCCTCGCTGCAACCATCGTAGCTTTGGAATCGGGTCGCCGAATTCTTATAAAGGAGTGAGGAGCTGGGCGTCGCGCCGTACGAGGACACACCACGCAAGCGCCGCGACGCGTCTCTGCCTCAGTCCGCTTCGACAGCCGCGGAAGGCTCGTCTCCCGCCACCGGAGCCACCTCGGCCAACCCCCGGACATGAGTCGACTTTTGTACAGTAGCGCCGAATTCCTCGTCCGTGGTGGGGGGCTCTCATTATTTGGACGAGTCGACATATCATTTCATATTCAGTAAATTATAAAATCGTATCAACAACTAATCATGATATCAATAAAATACCTGGCTTACTTTTCAAAATGAGCTTTTTTATAGCACTTTTGGGACGGGTAGCCTACTTTGAAGTCGTTTTTATGCAAGCCATAAAGAATCCAACATGGCGCCCCTTCTATTTTTGGGGCGGTTGTCGTACGACCGCTTCGGGGTTCGCGCTGGGGCCAGGCTCCTTTGCATCACGCCCGGTCCCGGTAGTATTATTATAGGGACTTTGAGCAAACCGTTACCCGTGTTCCGCGTACCGAACTATCGGAGCCTTTGAAGCATAGTTTTTAAGCGCGCGCCCCGCGGTCACGGTAATCACTTCGGGCGGCGCACTTAAAAGCATGCTTCAAAGGCCCGACAGTACGGTACGCGGAACACGGTCATGGTTTGCTAAAAGCCCCTAACGCAGTACACGCCTACTATGTGCGATTTCGCTTTCAGCTGAATAAGGTGCGTGGTCGTGTGTGTTCGTTGTTCTTTTGTTCGAGACGTCAGCCGTCCAGTAACGAATCGAGATCTGCGACCGAAATATTTCGAGGCATATTTATTGCGCACATGCTAAACGAATCAAGTACAGCACTGCATCTCCATACGCGAAAAGATAAAACATTGACAAAATCACTTCGTTATCCTCGCCCTCATGCTCCAGTTATAGACCGCCAGCACCTCTCTCATCTGTGCACGATCTCATAACTTCATTATTACATGCTGCGCCGCACACCTTCTTGGGAATGTACTTTATCACTAATTTTATCACATTATCACTTTTGGGAATTATCATATATATCTATACAAGTGTACAGATTGACCCACATAATTACGCATTCAACATGCCAAGTTGGATCAGCTGTTCACTGATAAGCCACTAGGTAGCCTCCATCAATCATTAGCTTCATTTTTACACATTCAAAGCTTCTCACGCAAGCAAGATGGAAAGGTGGTGAAATAAACCTTCGGAAATTTTGGCACTCAAGAGGCTGTAGAACTGGTTGGGAACCACGAAGTGTCCAAAGCTTTCTTCCTCCGTGAGAAAACTGTTCAAATGCTCGTTCCATGTCCCAGCAGCTGTAATGACAATGTGGTCATGATATTTAGAATTGTATACTTATTTAAATAGTCAGGACACAAAACAAACGTCTATCTATAGAGAACAACTAATGACAAAGAATGCAGTTTGTCGCACCCGGGACCAGAAATAAATGAAACTTCAAATAAAAATATAGGGAGTCGAATTCTGTCTTTATTATCCTCCGTCTGTCCGAGGACCGCCAGAGACCATTTTCAAGATTAAACCCTATTGTTATACTTTAAACATGAAGTTGTGCTTTAATCAAAGTTGGGCTAAGTGTATACCTTTCACTTCATTAAAACCGTATTAGTTAGGCGATTTACTTCGTGGAGAATATCAGAAAGCATTTGTTTTTACTGCGAGAATGAGCCTGCCTCTAGTACGGTCAACCCGCAAACCAACAGCTATGGGCAGCAAAAGTTCAACGGTAAGTTCGCTGAGGAAATAAAACTGAGTACGGGAAGTATACATACTCACCTGTCTTTTGTTGAAAATAACGAACAAACAGAAACTTGTAGGTCTTGGCATTTGCGCTGTTCGTGCACCATTTGGATATGGCCACGTCAAACGCATCCCTCAACAGTCTCTGAAAGTTTGCACCAAAAGTATCCATCGAGTTCGACAGGCGCGCGGAACGCCGGAGAGCGGAAACACGCTCACACGACCATCGGGTAAACAAAACAATGCGACCGCGCGCAACGCGCAGCCGCACGCCGACACTGCCGTTACGAAGTTTCAAATTTGGGAGAGGGGAGCGACGGCGCCAGCGAGGCGAGCGAGTTGACTGCTCATGCAACCTCCGTCCGGTCGGTTTAAAGTTTTGGTTTCAGACTGAAAGAGAAACAGACAGAAATGATTATACAAAATAAATTACATTTTATTTTCATGGCGAGATGAAGACGTTTTGTTGAAATTACTGTTAGCAAACCAAGTTCCATATTTGTATTTTTATATTAATGAGAGCCCCCCACCACCGAAGCGCTGCTGCCGGTGGCGACGCTATTCACAGCGCCGCCGATGGTGGCGACGCTAATGTCAGCGCCGCGAAACTGGGACTGTGACCGAGTTGGAGGTACTTCGCCGCTGGGAGGCGCGCATGAGCGACGAGGCGTTGTTTTCGCCCTTTTTGAACTTTAATTTGCAACTTTATTAGCTCTATAAAAACGACTTTTTAGAGAAATAATGACGGTTAACGTGTGATATACTTTATTCCGCTTCAAAATTTCTGGCACGGCTCTCGCCAATCACGAAACCCAGTGAATGTGACGTATAGTGAAAGGGAGCGCCGTTATGCGCGCGCATTCGGCACCTTGCGGCGCCACCGTCGGAGGAGGTGTTTCCGAGTTGTAAAATTAAAATATGATGCGCTAATATTTTTAAACTCTTTCGTTGTCCACTGGGTTTCCGGGACCACTAGCGTGGAGAAACCGCAAAAAAAAGTAGACGCTCAAATACTGTTCCACCAACAGTTTTTTGACTGGTTTAAAGTTCGCGCTGAAACGGAGCTCCATGAAAGCAGGAACACCGAGGGAAAAAAATATTACAGAAATTCGCAATATTTTGTGAGTTATTAGCAAATTAAATATTGCAGAAAACAACTTTAAATAAGCAAAACATTGCGCTTCATGACGTAAAATGAAACAGTTTAGCGATTGGAACAAAGCGGTTGGCCAATTGGACGCGAGTTTGGTTGATAGCCCGTCGGCCCGGTCGGCCATTAGGCCTCGCTGCAATCATCGTAGCTTTGGAATCGGGTTGCCATCATCAATGAATTTACCGGGCTTATCGGATTTTGAGTGCCGAATTCTTGAAAAGGAGTGCGGAGCTGGGCGTCGCGCCGTACGAGGACACACCACGCAAGCGCCGCGACGCGTCTCTGCTTCAGTCCGCTTCGACAGCCGCGGAAGGCTCGTCAGGGTTCGTCTCCCGCCGCAACTCCGCCACCGGAGCCACCTCGGCGAGTAGGAGGTACTCCGTCGCTGGGAGGCGCGCATGAGCGACGAGCGACGAGGCATTGTTTTCGCCCTTTTCGAACTTTAATTTGCAACTTTATTAGCTCTATAAAAACGACTTTTTAGAGAAATAATGACGGTTAACGTGTGATATACTTTATTCCGCTTCAAAATTTCTGGGACGGCTCTCGCCAATCACGCATTCGGCACCTCGCGGCGCCACCGTCGGAGGAGGTGTTTCCGAGTTGTCAAATTAAAATATGATGCGCTAATATTTTTAAACTCTTTCGTTGTCCACTGGGTTTCCGGGACCACTAGCGTGGAGAAACCGCAAAAAAAAGTAGACGCTCAAATACTGTTCCACCAACAGTTTTTTGACTGGTTTAAAGTTCGCGCTGAAACGGAGCTCCATGAAAGCAGGAACACCGAGGGAAAAAAAAAATATTACAGAAATTCGCAATATTTTGTGAGTTATTAGCAAATTAAATATTGCAGAAAACAACTTTAAATAAGCAAACATTGCGCTTCATGACGTAAAATGAAACAGTTTAGCGATTGGAACAAAGCGGTTGGCCAATTGGACGCGAGTTTGGTTGATAGCCGTCGGCCCGGTCGGCCATTAGGCCTCGCTGCAATCATCGTAGCTTTGGAATCGGTTGCCATCATCAATGAATTTACCGGGCTTATCGGATTTTGAGTGCCGAATTCTTGAAAAGGAGTGCGGAGCTGGGCGTCGCGCCGTACGAGGACACACCACGCAAGCGCCGCGACGCGTCTCTGCTTCAGTCCGCTTCGACAGCCGCGGAAGGCTCGTCAGGGTTCGTCTCCCGCCGCAACTCCGCCACCGGAGCCACCTCGGCGAGTAGGAGGTACTCCGTCGCTGGGAGGCGCGCATGAGCGACGAGCGACGAGGCATTGTTTTCGCCCTTTTCGAACTTTAATTTGCAACTTTATTAGCTCTATAAAACGACTTTTTAGAGAAATAATGACGGTTAACGTGTGATATACTTTATTCCGCTTCAAAATTTCTGGGACGGCTCTCGCCAATCACGCATTCGGCACCTCGCGGCGCCACCGTCGGAGGAGGTGTTTCCGAGTTGTCAAATTAAAATATGATGCGCAAATATTTTTAAACTCTTTCGTTGTCCACTGGGTTTCCGGGACCACTAGCGTGGAGAAACCGCAAAAAAAAAGTAGACGCTCAAATACTGTTGGAGGGCCCCTTTAAAGGGCAACTCCGGTCCATAGTTTCGATTTTGGGATTATGACTGTTTTTAGCGCGGCCAGCGTCCCTGAATTGCAAGGTGTAATTTTTTTCTCGTTATCGTGCGTATTTTTAAAGATATCGACGCCTCAAAGTTCTGTTTGGGGCGCGGCCGACAAAACCGGAACTAGCCGCTGGAGGCCCCGGCATCACTGGAAGTCGTGGACGTGACGTCAACATCGTTCTCGTTCAACGAGTACGCAGGCCAAGCGGCACCTATCTCTGTTGCGCTAGCCGTCTAGAGATAGAAGGTAAGCTGATTTTGTTTTAATTCTGTATACGTGGTAGTTATCCAGCATATGTAGCAAGAGTTAGTGCGTATACCCAAAAGCTAGCGACTGGGAAACCCGTCAACTCGTTCGGTGCCGCACACGGCGGCCGCCGCTGTGCGTGCACTATGCCGTACTCGTCGCTTGTATACCCAAAAGCTAGCGACTGGGAAACCTGTCAACTCGTTCGGTGCCGCACACGGCGGCCGCCGCTGTGCGTGCACTATGCTGTACTCGTCGCTTGTATACCCAAAAGCTAGCGACTGGGAAACCCGTCAACTCGTTCGGTGCCGCACACGGCGGCCGCCGCTGTGCGTGCACTATGCCGTACTCGTCGCTTGTATACCCAAAAGCTAGCGACTGGGAAACCCGTCAACTCGTTCGGTGCCGCACACGGCGGCCGCCGCTGTGCGTGCACTATGCCGTACTCGTCGCTTGTATACCCAAAAGCTAGCGACTGGGAAACCTGTCAACTCGTTCGGGTGCCGCACACGGCGGCCGCCGCTGTGCGTGCACTATGCCGTACTCGTCGCTTGTATACCCAAAAGCTAGCGACTGGGAAACCCGTCAACTCGTTCGGTGCCGCACACGGCGGCCGCCGCTGTGCGTGCACTATGCCGTACTCGTCGCTTGTATACCCAAAAGCTAGCGACTGGGAAACTCGTTCGGTGCCGCACACGGCGGCCGCCGCTGTGTGTGCACTATGCCGTACTCGTCGCTTGTATACCCAAAAGCTAGCGACTGGGAAACCCGTCAACTCGTTCGGTGCCGCACACGGCGGCCGCCGCTGTGCGTGCACTATGCCGTACTCGTCGCTGTATACCCAAAAGCTAGCGACTGGGAAACCCGTCAACTCGTTCGGTGCCGCACACGGCGGCCGCCGCTGTGCGTGCACTATGCCGTACTCGTCGCTTGTATACCCAAAAGCTAGCGACTGGAAACCCTCAACTCGTTCGGTGCCGCACACGGCGGCCGCCGCTGTGCGTGCACTATGCCGTACTCGTCGCTTGTATACCCAAAAGCTAGCGACTGGGAAACCCGTCAACTCGTTCGGTGCCGCACACGGCGGCCCGCCGCTGTGCGTGCACTATGCCGTACTCGTCGCTTGTATACCCAAAAGCTAGCGACTGGGAAACCCGTCAACTCGTTCGGTGCCGCACACGGCGGCCGCCGCTGTGCGTGCACTATGCCGTACTCGTCGCTTGTATACCCAAAAGCTAGCGACTGGAAACCCGTCAACTCGTTCGGTGCCGCACACGGCGGCCGCCGCTGTGCGTGCACTATGTCGTACTCGTCGCTTGTATACCCAAAAGCTAGCGACTGGGAAACCCGTCAACTCGTTCGGTGCCGCACACGGCGGCCGCCGCTGTGCGTGCACTATGCCGTACTCGTCGCTTGTATACCCAAAAGCTAGCGACTGGGAACCCGTCAACTCGTTCGGTGCCGCACACGGCGGCCGCCGCTGTGCGTGCACTATGCCGTACTCGTCGCTTGTATACCCAAAGCTAGCGACTGGGAAACCCGTCAACTCGTTCGGTGCCGCACACGGCGGCCGCCGCTGTGCGTGCACTATGCCAGTACTCGTCGCTTGTATACCCAAAAGCTAGCGACTGGGAAACCCGTCAACTCGTTCGGTGCCGCACACGGCGGCCGCCGCTGTGCGTGCACTATGCCGTACTCGTCGCTTGTATACCCAAAAGCTAGCGACTGGGAAACCCGTCAACTCGTTCGGTGCCGCACACGGCGGCCGCCGCTGTGCGTGCACTATGCCGTACTCGTCGCTTGTATACCCAAAAGCTAGCGACTGGGAAACCCGTCAACTCGTTCGGTGCCGCACACGGCGGCCGCCGCTGTGCGTGCACTATGCCGTACTCGTCGCTTGTATACCCAAAAGCTAGCGACTGGGAAACCCGTCAACTCGTTCGGTGCCGCACACGGCGGCCGCCGCTGTGCGTGCACTATGCCGTACTCGTCGCTTGTATACCCAAAAGCTAGCGACTGGGAAACCCGTCAACTCGTTCGGTGCCGCACACGGCGGCCGCCGCTGTGCGTGCACTATGCCGTACTCGTCGCTTGTATACCCAAAAGCTAGCGACTGGGAAACCCGTCAACTCGTTCGGTGCCGCACACGGCGGCCGCCGCTGTGCGTGCACTATGCCGTACTCGTCGCTTGTATACCCAAAAGCTAGCGACTGGAAAACCCGTCAACTCGTTCGGTGCCGCACACGGCGGCCGCCGCTGTGCGTGCACTATGCCGTACTCGTCGTTTGTATACCCAAAAGCTAGCGACTGGGAAACCCGTCAACTCGTTCGGTGCGCACACGGCGGCCGCGCTGTGCGTGCACTATGCCGTACTCGTCGCTTGTATACCCAAAAGCTAGCGACTGGGAAACCCGTCAACTCGTTCGGTGCCGCACACGGCGGCCGCCGCTGTGCGTGCACTATGCCGTACTCGTCGCTTGTATACCCAAAAGCTAGCGACTGGGAAACCAGTCAACTCGTTCGGTGCCGCACACGGCGGCCGCCGCTGTGCGTGCACTATTCCGTACTCGTCGCTAGGCCTAAATTGTCATCGGGGCTCCGTGGATGGAGCGGCGTTGCTCCACGCCGCGCTGCCAGGGACGTACAATACTGGGGGCCCTCTCGCTTTCGCGCTGCGGGTCAGTCCCAGACACGAAGCTTTGAAGCTCTCCGGCGCGGGCCGCGGCACCCGAACAGACGTGTGCTGGGCTGTACACGTCTATTTTTTCGTTTTTTTTCCTCAGGCGCGTAAAATCCGAATTTGTAAGCTACGACACTAATTTACCACATAAGTCCGTTAGGTGGTGAATCTAACTTGTAAAATAAAAAATAAAATAAAAAAAAAAAACTTGCCGCACTAAAGAAAAAGAAAGTTCATTAGGCAGACATTTTCTTCTCAAAGCTAGCAAAAGTTTTTGTGGGTGATAGAGGAAAACAGAGAACGTTAGCAAGGTGAGAAGAACACTTTCTTTCTCTTCCACATTCCCACCCCCACCCACAACAATTTTTTATTAGAATACATAGGATTTTAAAAGTTTTCCTTCGTAACTTTTGACTAAGGCAAGTGTTTTTGTTTTTTTGGGCATTTTTAAATATATTTACCTCCAGCCGAACTTGGGTAAATTAGTGTTGTAACTTACAAATCCAAACTTTCGCGATTTTTTTAAGTCCTTTATGGTATCCACAAGCGCAATGTTAATTAATACTGCTGCGTAACGGGTTCGAACGATTGGGAGGCGAATGTTTATATCGCATGATCGAGCTTCACGCGCCGGCTGTTCGCTAGTAGTCGTTACGGACCTGTGTACTACGCACGAGATTGCGTAGTAAACAAGCAGTGACGCAAAGCAGAACATTCTGTTTTCCTTTTCATTATAAACTTCAGTGATTGCAGCTAGTTAGTGGTTGTACTCTACATGCCCACCCTTCCCCATTCAACGGACATTCAATGGAGCGTGAATGCTCCATTGAATGTCCGAGGCTTTCCAAAGTCCACTCGTCGAACTGCGTTCACCCACACCTTCTCCAATTTCCGATCCGTTGGAAACTTATGAAAAAGCACCTCCGGGTTGCGCAGCGGGTTGTTTGAGCAGCCCACAGCGCTACAAGTTGTACTCGGCACTTGTATACCCAAAGCTAGCGACTGGGAAACCCGTCAACTCGTTCGGCTGCCGCCCGCACACGGCGGCCGCCAGCTGTGCGTGCACTATTCCGTGCTCGTCGCTTATACCCAAAAGCTAGCGACTGGGAAACCCGTCAACTCGTTCAGTGCCGCACACGGGGCCGCCGCTGTGCCTTGCACTATGCCGTGATCGTCCGCTTGTATAAGGCCCCAAAAGCTAGCGACTGGGAAACCCGTCAACTCGTTCGGTGCCGCAACACGGCGGCCGCCCGCTTTGCGTGCACTATGCCGTACTCGTACCGGCTTGTATACCCGAAAGCTGCGACTGGGAAAACCCGTCAACATCGTTCGGTGCCGCACACGGCGGCCGCCGCTGTGCGTGCACTATGCCGTACTCGTCGCTTGTATACCCAAAAGCTAGCGACTGGGAAACCCGTCAACTCGTTCGGTGCCGCACACGGCGGCCGCCGCTGTGCGTGCACTATGCCGTACTCGTCGCTTGTGTACCCAAAAGCTAGCGAAAACGAGTAAACTCGTTCGGTGCCGTACTCAGCGGCTGTCGCCGTGTGTGCTGTCTCCCGTACTCCTCGCTAGGCCTAAATTGTCATCGGGGCTCCGTGGATGGAGCGGCGTTGCTCCACGCCGCGCTGCCAGGGACGTACAATACTGGGGGCCCTCTCGCTTTCGCGCTGCGGGTCAGTCCCAGACACGAAGCTTTGAAGCTCTCCGGCGCGGGCCCGCGGCACCCGAACGACGTGTGCTGGGCTGTACCGTTCTTATTTTTTCGTTTTTTTTTCCTCAGGCGCGTAAAATCCAAATTTGTAAGCTACGACACTAATTTACCACATAAGTCCGTTTAGGTGGTGAATCTAACTTGTAAAATAAAAAATAAAAATAAAAAACTTGCCGCACTAAAAGAAAAAGAAAAAGAAAGTTCATTAGGCAGACATTTTCTTCTCAAAGCTAGCAAAAGTTTTTGTGGGTGATAGAGGAAAACAGAGAACGTTAGCAAGGTGAGAAGAACACTTTCTTTCTCTTCCACATTCCCACCCCCACCCACATTTTTTTATTAGAATACATAGGATTTTAAAAGTTTTCCTTCGTAACTTTTGACTAAGGCAAGTGTTTTTGTTTTTTTGGGGCATTTTTAAATATATTTACCTCCAGCCGAACTTGGGTAAATTAGAGTTGTAACTTACAAATCCAAACTTTCGCGATTTTTTTAAGTCCTTTATGGTATCCACAAGCGCAATGTTAATTAATACTGCTGCGTAACGGGTTCGAACGATTGGGAGGCGAATGTTTATATCGCATGATCGAGCTTCACGCGCCGGCTGTTCGCTAGTAGTCGTTACGGACCTGTGTACTACGCACGAGATTGCGTAGTAAACAAGCAGTGACGCAAAGCAGAACATTCTGTTTTCCAATTCATTATAAACTTCAGTGATTGCAACTAGTTAGTGGTTGTACTCTACATGCCCACCCTTCCCCATTCAACGGACATTCAATGGAGCGTGAATGCTCCATTGAATGTCCGAGGCTTTCCAAAGTCCACTCGTCGAACTGCGTTCACCCACACCTTCTCCAATTTCCGATCCGTTGGAAACTTATGAAAAAGCACCTCCGGGTTGCGCAGCGGGTTGTTTGAGCAGCCCACAGCGCTACAAGTTGTACTCGGCATCTTCCAAGGAACAGCTGGGCAGTCTTGGGCTCACCAAGTTGCTCGCTAAAACGAGTCTTGGAGTCATCACAAGCAAATAAAGAAAAGGCTATACCGAAGCTACACAGGCTACAGATAAAAGCAACAGTTAAAGACGCAATCACAAGCCGAAGTAGCGGTGGTAGCGGCACAAAGAAGCGCGCGCAACGGGTGCGCCCGTCCGGACTGGAGGAAAAAAAAAAGAGAACGATACTGACGTCGCGGCCCAATGTTGCTTTAGCGATCGGCAACCCGCTGGCCGCCCGCTAAGGAGCAGCGGCTCGCGGCGGGTCGCATTTTTATTATAGGCATTAGTTGAGAATGCGGCGTCGCCCGGGCGTAATTTTTTGGCTGGGGTCGTATTTTGTGCCACCACAGCGATACCAGTAATTTATTTCATTTTGAGTTTTGGCCGGAGTTGCCCTTTAAACCATCCTCCTGAGTGAGCGTCTACTTTTTTTTGCGGTTTCTCCACGCTAGTGGTCCCGGAAACCCAGTGGACAACGAAAGAGTTTAAAAATATTAGCGCATCATATTTTAATTTGACAACTCGGAAACACCTCCTCCGACGGTGGCGCCGCGAGGTGCCGAATGCGCGCGCACAACGGCGCTCCCTTTCACTATACGTCACATTCACTGGGTTTCGTGATTGGCGAGAGCCGTCCCAGAAATTTTGAAGCGGAATAAAGTATATCACACGTTAACCGTCATTATTTCTCTAAAAAGTCGTTTTTATAGAGCTAATAAAGTTGCAAATTAAAGTTCAAAAAGGGCGAAAACAACGCCTCGTCGCTCGTCGCTCATGCGCGCCTCCCAGCGGCGGAGTACCTCCTACTCGCCGAGGTGGCTCCGGTGGCGGAGTTGCGGCGGGAGACGAGCCCTGACGAGCCTTCCGCGGCTGTCGAAGCGGACTGAAGCAGAGACGCGTCGCGGCGCTTGCGTGGTGTGTCCTCGTACGGCGCGACGCCCAGCTCCGCACTCCTTTTCGAGAATTCGGCGCTCAAAATCCGATAAGCCCGGTAAATTCATCGATGATGGCAACCCGATTCCAAAGCTACGATGATTGCAGCGAGGCCTAATGGCCGACCGGGCCGACGGGCTATCAACCAAACTCGCGTCCAAATGTCCAACCGCTTTGCTCCAATCGCTAAAGCCCGCTTCAGACGGAGCAACTTTCTCAGCAATTTTGGTGTTGCCCGCGGGTTGTTCCCTAGCTTTCCCTAGATCGACACGAATTGCTGAGATCGGGTCCGGCTCGAAACAAGCGAGCAACTCTGAGCAATTCGAAGACGTTTGAAGCGACTGCAGCCAATCAGGGACGCGATATTTTCACATGATACCTTCTACCGGTGATGATGACAACTAAAGACTTGGTTCTGGTTTGAAATTGATCGTTTTTGGAAATAAAACGTTTCAGAAAGATGAGTTAGTATTTTCAACGAGATTTAAATGCGTAAAAAGACGTTTATAGCGCGTAATTGTGGGTCTAACTAGTGCAAGAAAAATAAAATTTCATGATGATGATAGCAAATTGCAGCAATAGGTTGCTGCGTGTGAACGCGGGCGGCCCGTGTTGCTGGTGTTGCGACGTCAAGTTGCTGGGCAAAATTGCCCCGTATGAAGCGGGCCTAAGGCCCGCTTCAGACGGGGCAACTTTTCCAGCAATTTTGAGGTTGCTGGCGGGTTGTTCCCCAGCTTTCCCTAGATCGACGCGAATTGCTGCGATCGGGTCCGGCTCGAAACGGACGAGCAACTCGAACCGTTTGAAGCGGCAGCAGCCAATCAGGGACGCAATGTTTTCACGTGACACCCCCGTGGTGGTGATGATGACAGCTAAAGACTTGGTTCTGGTTTGAAATCAGTCGTTTTTGGAAATAAACCTTTTCAGAAAGATGAGTTAGTATTCTCAACGCCATTCAAAAATACAAAAACACGTTTTTAGCGTGTAGCTGGGCGTCTAAATTGTACAAGAAAATTCAAAGTGAATGATGATGATAGCAAGTCGGAGCAATTCGGTTGTTGCGTGTGAACGCGGACGGCCCGTGTTGCTGGTGTTGCGACGTCAAGTTGCTGGGTGAAATTGCTCCGTCTGAAGCGGGCCTTAGGCCCGCTTCAGACGGAGCAACTTTTCCAGCAATTTCGAGGTTGCTGGCGGGTTGTTCCCTAGCTTTCCCTAGATCGACACGAATTGCTGAGATCGGGTCCGGCTCGAAACGAACGAGCAACTCGAACAACTCGGAGCCGTTTGAAGCGGCTCCGAGTTGGCTCCGTGACACCCCGTGGTGGTGATGATGACAGCTAAAGCCTTGGTTCTGTTTTGAAATCGATCGTTTTTGGAAATAAACCTCTTCAGAAAGATGATTTAGTATTCTCTACGCCATTTAAAGATATAAAAACACGTTTATAGCGCGTAGCTGGGTGTCTAAATAGTGCAAGAAAATTCAAAGTGAATGATGATGATAGCAAGTCGGAGCAATTCGGTTGCTGCGTGTGAACGCGGACAGCCCGTGTTGCTGGTGTTGCTACGTCAAGTTGCTGGGCGAAATTGCTCTGTCTGAAGCGGGCCTAAACTGTTTCATTTTACGTCATGAAGCGCAATGTTTTGCTTATTTAAAGTTGTTTTCTGCAATATTTAATTTGTTAATAACTCACAAAATATTGCGAATTTCTGTAATATTTTTTTTCCCTCGGTGTTCCTGCTTTCATGGAGCTCCGTTTCAGCGCGAACTTCAAACCAGTCAAAAAACTGTTGGTGGGCCCCTTTAATGGCGATTGCTCGTCAGTTCCAAACGCAACAGCGCGTGCCACCTCCTGCGAGCGTGCTCACTGGATGTCCTCTTCTTCTAAGATCAGAGAGCCTCATGACACCATAACATGCCCCCCTTCTCTTTTTTTTTTTTTTTTTTTTGAAGATAAGGCAGTGCAAGTGCGGCACTTGTCAGTCTCTGTACACCAGCTCGGAGCACGTGGAGCGAAAGCTCGCGCTGCAGAACCCAGGGATCCTGGGTTCAATCCCCACCCCCCTGCCCGTTTCGATCTGGATGAGCATCGTACCGGCGTGCGGTCGTGCACCACTACTGCGTGGTGCACGTTAAAGACCCCAGGCTAGCAGTTGTACTGCACTGGCTAAATTGCTCATCTACAGTGGGTAACAATATGTCGCCATGTTCTGGCAGACTAAACTCCTGCTGTATAAACAACTAACGACTAATTTGTTTTGTTTGTTTTTTCAGTCTCTGTATGATAGCGGCTTCACCACGACGCGTCCACATCTTGTTTTTTTTTTTTTGGTTATCCTTTTTACGCAGGACCTGATACCTTGTAGACGTGGAAATGTTTTCAAGTGATTCGTCGTTTGAGACTGTAGGGACATAGTCTTCAGCAGCTTCGTTTGAGACTGTAGGGAAGTAGTTTTCAGCAGCTGTATTCGTTTCTGCTTTTCCATGTGCTTCTTTGATGTGGTACCGGTTGCGCCTGTAGGTGCGTCCTACTTGTCCTTGCACCGTGTACGACCTCTCACTCGGGCCTTTGCCTAAAATCACACCTCTGTTCCAGTGTCTTCGTCTTTTAAATCAAATTTCCTGTTTTGGCTGTAGTGGCTAGGTTTTCAACAGCTGCTGCTCGGCTGACAAGGTGTCGGCACTGACAAGGTCTCGGCACTGACAAGGTCTCGGCTGCTTCCTTCAGGTATCTCGATGTGTATCAGCTGCTTCTTCTCCTGGTTCCACTTGCTCTCCTCGGCTCGAGACTGCTCCACCAGGGACTCATACCGCCGGGAGAGTTCCTCTATCTCGACTCGGCTTGCTGGTGCCTCCGAAGTTCTCGCTGTGCCTCCAGTGCCTTCGGTGACATGTTCCATCGAGGCTCCCAATTTTTGGTTTGGCGCCTGTACCAACCGTTCTTCAGCCTTGAGATGCTTGTCCTTGAGGAGGCGAAAGCGCTCTTGCAACTGCTGGTTTGCTTGCCGCAGCTCTTGCAGCTCCTGCATGGTCTTTTGTCCCACTGCGCCCTGCTGCTCCTCGAAGACTGCGAGAGCTCGTCTGGCAGTTGCCCACTCTTCTGTGAGCTGTGCGCACCTGTCCTCCAAACTGCGTTTCTTGGGCTGCCGCGTGAAACTCTTCCTGCAGGTTCCTGTGTCTGTATACAATGTGGTTACACTTGTCCAACTGCTGGGAGTAGTCTGTCTTCAGCGCTGACAGTGCTGCCTCAACCTTGGCCGCTTCGTCCAGCGCAGTGCAGTGCTCATTCTTCAGCTCCTTGGTGGCCTTGACGTGCTGCTCGCGCTGAGTCTTCAGCTCCTCCTCGAGGCAATGTTGTGCTGTTTTAGGTTCTCTGCTAGCTGTTGAAAATGTTTGTTGTCGCTGACGAGCATCTCAGCTTGCTCCTCCAGGCTGGAAAGTTCTGACCGCAAAACGTCAGCTTCGATTTCTAGCTTCCCGTTGCGTTTTAGGAGGCTGCTGACTTTCTCGTCCAATCTGTCGCACTCTGCTTCTGCCTTCGCGGCAATGGAGCTTTCGTCTGCTTCCGTTTGCGACGACTTGTGACACTTAACAACATTCTCTCTCTCTCTCAAAGTCTCCGCCACCTTTTCGTGTCTCTGCTGCCAGAAGTGACTTTCATCAGACACGCATCTAATTTTTTCACTCGCATCTTCGCAAGATGATGTCCACTGCTGACTTTCGTGAGCGAGGAGCTCGTTCCTAACTGTCAAGGATGTGACCCGTTCCTGAAGCACTGTCAGCAGACAGTTCAAGTCTTCCAGCTGACTTGCTTCAAGAGACACTGCAGCTTCTGACGACTGGTTGGTGTGCTCGATGATGCACCGTACAAATGCTCCGAGATCTAGTAACGGCCACTGGTGCCGGTCCTTTAAGGACTGATAGTTTTGCTGAAGTAGATTGAACTGCTCCTCTTTTTTAGCAAGCTGTTTTTCCAGGGCCTCTCTTTTGCGTTTTGCGCTGTCCAGTAGCTTCTTGAGGTACTGAAAGGCACCGAACTCTCGTTGTTCGGAATCATTCTCAACTGCCGGTAAGTCCTCGCCACAGTCTTGAAGAAGGACATCCTGCAAGATGCAGTACTCGGCAGACAACCTTTCGAGCTCAAGCTGAGATGCTTCAAACTTCTCCTTCAGGAAGTCCGCTTCCTCCACCTTGGCATCTACAAGCTCCAGCTGCTTTGCCAAATCCCCACTTAGAGAAACTAACTGGCCTTTCAATGCTTCGGACTCCTGATACTTGGCATGAGAAAATTCTGCTTATGTTATGTTATGATGTCATGAGGCTCTCTGATCTTAGAAGAAGAGGACATCCAGTGAGCACGCTCGCAGGAGGTGGCACGCGCTGGTGCGTTTGGAACTGACGAGCAATCGCCATAGCTGCATGCTTTGATCCCGCATGTTACTTATTAAACAGTTTGCTTAAACCATCCTCCTGATCTTAACTAGCAACATAACATGGTGTCAGAAGTGGTGAGCAGCTCAACGTCCATATTTTTTATTTAAGCAACAGCAACATTTAAGCAACAAGCAACAGCAGCAACAAGATGGCATCCGCTTTCCTACAACCACCGGCTCCGTTCCAGCCTGGTGACGACCCAGCAAGAGCATGGGAGGAGTGGAAATCATCGTACCTGATCTTCGAGGCAGCCTGTGAATATGCATCCAAGCCTATCGCAACTCGGAAAGCTTTTCTGCTCCACTGCCTTGGACCTCAGGCAAGACGAATTACGCAAACCTTTCCTCTGCAACCAACAGGAGATGGTCAAAGCGGGCAAAGAGAGAATGCAGTAGATTACATACTGCACGAATTTGATAAACTATATGGACCTTACAAAAGCTTCACACAAGCGACAGCCATTTTTAACACAATGAGCCAAAAGCCAGAACAAACCATTGACGAATTTGTAACTGAGATAAAACTGCAGGCTCAGAAATGTGACTACGGAGCTCAAGAAAACAGGCTTATTGGTGATCGTATCATCATTGGGATACGAGACGGGGCTTTGCGCGAACGATTGTTTCGTGAGCCGAGTCTAACCCTAGACAAAATCATTTCAACCTGTAAAGCAGCTGAAATCTAAAAAAAACACGTGAATGATATTCAGAAAACTGAAGACGAAGTTAGAGTTGATGGACTCTATCGTCAACCATTTAGCTTCACAGCAGCGCAACGAAGGTATCAACCATCCGAACCACAAAAAGACCAATTCAGCAACCGACAGCAAAGTTCATGTTCGAGGTGTGGTACTTCCCATCAACCCCGAAACTGCCCAGCTTACGGAAAGCACTGCCTTTCCTGTAGAAAATTTGGACATTTTTCCCGAATGTGCAACCAGACACAGCAGAAAACCTACGGATATCGGCGTGTTTCTGCACTGGAAGGAACTTCCAGCTCGTTCATAGACAATGAGCCTAACGAAACGATTCATTTGGGAGGCATAACAATGGACCTCTTGGCGAATATGTGCTGCCACCTAGACACGCGAATCGGTTCGAGACTAGGTGACTGGAAAACAACGCGCGCCCAAGGCCTCTCCCACCCGTTCCACACCCAAAACGTCAGCTACATCCTGTTCACCCATTGAGGCGATGTGACCTATAATACGGCTCCTCCAAGCTCACCTTTTTCCCCATCGTGCGTAATCTTCCGCCCCGAGGTCGACACAACGAAACCGCTCAAAGGCGAGAAATGCAAGATGGCGGGTTGTTTGGAACTAGATACTCTCGAACCCAGGCGCATGAAATACTCCGCGCATGCGCACCGCGTATTTCTACAAAAGGTCCATTGGGCCTCTTCCATCAACCAAAGCAACAGCACGGTACGAAAGCGTATACATTAATGATACTTCGAAGACCCAGGTGGAAGAGCTACGAAGTAAAGAGGCAGTGGCATCCGTGGAGAACTTCAAACTGCTCAAATCCAAGCTTGCGCAAACTGGGACAGAGCTAGAGAGGCGGTCAAAGAAAAAAAAGGGCATGGTGGCATCTCGCCCCAAAGAGGAACAAGGCCTGTTTTCAGAGTTGGTGTTGGCAAAGGCAGAAATGTTGCGAATGTCTTTGGAGCACGAGAGAAATATCGAAGCGAGCTTTGGCCGTGAGCAGGCCCTTCGAAACGAGTGCAGGGCAGCTTCGGTTCTCCTGGGGGAGATGCAAGCAGCAGCTATGGCGATTGCTCGTCAGTTCCAAACGCAACAGCGCGTGCCACCTCCTGCGAGCGTGCTCACTGGATGTCCTCTTCTTCTAAGATCAGAGAGCCTCATGAAATCATAACAACCTTTTGCAACGTCGTCCGCTCGCAACGTCGTCTGCGTCTGTCTTACCTTTTCTGCGACTTTCGGAAGTGCAGGTCTTTCCGTGCGAGCTCGACTTCGCCTTTCAGAGAGGGGAGACGAAATAACTCGAGCGGTACGTTGTTTTTGTCTAACAACTAGCAGACGCGCATCAAGGAAGGAAGTCAAAGTACTCAATGGCGAGGTGTCCCGAGGCGCCGAGGTTTGTTTGCTAAGAACCGAGAGTGAGCGTGTTTTAAGGCCCGTTCACACACTTGCGTTCGGAGCGACCACTATGCTTACGAACAAATGCAACCGCTGCGACTTCAACGACAACTGTGCGCGACGTGTACACACACATGCAACCGCGTGGAACCACACGAATCAACAGCCAATAAGAAACGAGCTTCAGCTCTTGCTCTTAGCCAATAGTAAGCAACCCAGCTACGCTTACAAACATGGCGGACGGTTCCGTGCAGGGTGTAAGATAGACAGGTGGGGAAACGAGAGCCAAATGAGCGACCGGATTGTGTCCCTTTCGGGTTTCTCTTTTTTTGTGGCGCCATCTATGTGGAGCACCGCGAACTCTCACTCCAGGTGGGCGACCGGTGGCGACCGGCTAAACCGACGGAGATTTTTTTTCTTCTCGCCGCAGCGCCATCTGTCGCAAATCGGGGGTACCCGCAAGCAGACGAGTACACAATCCGATCACGGCATTGCTGTAGGCTTCTATGGGCCGTTTCCCCACCTGTCTATCTTACACCCTGGTTCCGTGCCCGACGCGGGGTTCTTACCGGAGCAGCCCGAGGCGCCCGAGGTGCCCGAGGTTTCGGCTACGGCGTACAGTCACGAAGATCTGCTGTGCGCCTAGAATAGCTTTGTAAAGGCTGGTTCAGACATCTGAAACGAACCCGTTATCCACGACTGCGTCCGTTGTGACCGGAGCGACCGGAACGACCGCTCTGCGCCGCGCGTACCGCGCGTACACTCTCTGCTACCACTGCAACAAGCGCAGCGGGTTGGCAGCACGGCGACCGCCTCTCCGTTGCCGTCAGCTGTTTCAGCGGTGCCTCTAAAAAGAAGGGGACGCGCAGCCACTCACTTGCGTAACAGAAAATAGACAGACCGTCTTCTATGACCTCAAGCTTTATAATTTTTTTTTTTTCAGGATACGCTTGAAGGGTATAGTGCATTAAAAAAAGAAAAAGGATGCAGTACGCAGTCTTGCACGATCACGACTTTAATACACGACTTTGCCAACAGTACAAATCTCGCCACACGCCTTTTCTACGATTATAAAAGACGATGTAATCTTAGCAGCGATATAGCAACGTAGAAATATAATTTGACAGACGTTGCGAGCGTTCAGGATTGCTAACACTAATCACCTTTTTCGGGTGATGAAAACGCGTGAAAATTCGCATCCTTTATACGGTACGCACCAGTAATACCTTGAACTTGAGCACACGCATGGAATGCGCCAAAAAAAGAAGTCCGGGTGATGTTCGAGCATAGAGTTATTACAATAAACGCTAGAGGCTCAGCTGGCGCTAGTGTGCTGTTGCATTTTGAAGCAGACAGCAAACAGTCAGAAATTGACTTCCGGTAATGCATTTCTATGGAAAAAAGCGAGTGCATTTCCTCTCTGCGCTTGATTATAAGAGCAAATATCACCAATAATTTGCACGTACTAAGCACATTGGAACATTTCTCAGTCACGCAGACGAAATAATTGGTCAGTTACAGCATTTTTATTTGAAATTCATGGCATGAAAAACGGTGTTAAAACCACTTCGCACGTGTATTTATGTGCACTGTCGGACACTGTTAGCGCGAACACGACGTCGGCGCTTTCCAGCATGGGGGATATAAGTGCCAAACGAACGAAGGACATGTGGAAAACCAAGAGAGACGGCAAGAACTACGCAGTGACACTGGATAAGGAACTCCTTGTGCATGCAGACGATCAAAATAAATTGAAAGTCACGTAATATAGTCCGATTTGCAATAGATAAGTACTGCTTTATTCTTTCTGCTCATGAATATGTGCGAAGATGCTTGTTCTGGGTTCAAATCATCACCCGCACGCTCCAAATCTTGGCAAATAGGGAGAAGCCAGAGAACAGGTGCCCGATAAAAACTGCCCGACATAGGAAATAATAAGAAAACACACCTTTAGTAGCCCACGCACTTTATTCTTTACGTTTCGAACGTTTTTTTACCCACTCGTAAAGATGCACGACGGGGTCATTTTCATATAGTGATAGGACGGGCATATTAACAATATATAAGCACCAACGGAATGCTGGCGAACTTTGAACATACTCTACATTCCTTTCGATCATTATTTTGCTTAGAATCGTCGCTCGTTTCTACATACCTGCCATGGAACAGAGGATTGGGCCTGAAATATAGCGAAGTTTAACATCGTTCAGTGGTAAAGAAAAAATGCTGTAACTAAAGCAATTACACTTTCACCATATTAATAAAGATACATTCTATCCGGTACAACCGAAATAACAAAAGTTATTCATGTTATTTTCCGGCGAAGAGACAAAATTCACGCGCGTTTTCCCATAGGAATACACAGGAAGACTGGAAAAGTAGACTGCATGCTGTCTGCTTCAATTTGCAACCGGAAGTCCCGTAGACACTAGCGCCAGCTGAGCCTCTAGCGTTTATTGTAATAACTCTATGTGTTCGAGGACACAAATGCTAAGAAAGCACCACTGTAGTCGAAGTAAACAAACACGACGGCACGGGCGTTCCTGCTGTCTTGAGAGTGCCGCCACGAGATCGCCGCACGAGTAGGTGGATCTTCCCTTCTAGTACGTGCTGGGTTATCATGACGACACACAACGAAAATTCACAGTCAAGGATAGCGCTTTTACGAGGAACGATGAGCTTCCTCCACGCCGTCCACGTCGACGATCACCACGACGCCATGTTTGAAAATAGAAGGAGCCCGGCACGACCGGCATGCAACGCTCGCGACCGAGCTCTCTTCGACCTGTGATTGGTCTGTCGCTCCCGTCGTTCCCGAACGTAACGAAAAAGTTCAGCCCGGCTCAACTCCTTGCGTTGCGAACGAACACGAACGAAACGACCGTTTGGCGCTTCGTTGCTATGGTAACTCGTCGTTCCAACCGGTTGCATTAAGCGTAGTGGTCGCTCCGAACGCAACTGTGTGAACGGGCCTTTAGTGTCCGCAAGTTCCCTCCCAAATACATTTTCCCGGCCCTATTGAAAAATCCGGCAAAAACTTCCAGTGACATTTGGTGGAAACGGGTTAATTTCCACTCATTTTCACCAGAAACCAGCGTAGTTTACCAGTTTTTCGGTGGAAATATTACCGGCTGCCACTTCCAGTACAGTGGCTAGAATAGGGGAAGTGTGATTACCGCGCCGCCGGCTCTGAAGCCACTCCGCGATGCCCCGGCGAAAAAGGTCTAGGCGGCGCTGATCACCGTTTACACGTCCGCGCGCTACAAAGTCGTCTGCTCTCCGCGCAGTAAATCACTGAAGTTTGGTGACATGACTGTAAAATCCGCTGCGTTTTTTGAGCGACTTGCACATGTATACAGCGCCTTTGGTTGTACAGCGTACCGGTCATGCTTATGTGACCAGATAATTTCGTAGGGCGACCTTTCTCCTCGTTAATTTCATTGTTCCTGATTGCTTCCGGATCTCGCGCATATTTTGCATGCTTTTTTAGCCTGCTGACGCTGTGATAATTTTAGGAGCCTCGACTGCGATCGTGGGCACCATGAACTTTTCGGCGTTTAGCTGACACGGGCATGAGGTAATCTCTTTTAAAAAGGATGCCTTTCGCATAGCACGTGTCGCACTATGAGGAATAGCCAGCAGGTTCGCTTCGGACCGAACGATCGCGTTATTTGAATACGGTGTGATGAAAGTTGTTTATTTGTTTAGTTATTTATCGGACATCCAATGATTGATTGTAGGGTTTAACGCGCCGATGCAACGCAGGCGATTAGGCGCGCCGTAGTGGAGGGCTCCGGATTAATTTTGACCACCTGGGGATCTTTAACGTGCATCGCAATCTCGCACATTTACCTGACTTTTACTCTATGGTTAAGAAAGAAGTCTCTGCCGTAAGAACACTTTTATTCCACAAAAAAAAACGACAAAAAAGCAGTGAACATATTACAAAATTGCAGACAGCATAAGATTCTTTCCAATAACAACCAACATATTGCACTTGGTTGGTTTTAAACGAGCGTGAACATGAGGTACATCTAACATACATTGCTGCCCTTCATGTTGTTCTTCTTAGCTTCAGGTGCTTCCTTCTTTCACTTACTGAAGGTCGTTCTTTATTGAGAGACTTCGTAAAAAAATGAAGCCTAGTAAGAAGAAAGAACTTTGTTATGTTGTTTGTCAGTTCTTCCTGGTGTACCTGACACCCAACGCGGGGTACATTCCGCATGATGTGAAGAAGTTCTATCATACTGTCTCGCTGAAGTTTGTTCCTACTGAACCACATCGTGAACACATCTTCCAAAGCTTCCACAAATGCGAAGAGCTCGACTGAAGGATACAGAAGGCCTCCTTGATCACAAAAGGCTGTAAAGGAAGAGAGACCTTCATCTGCGTCTTCAGCTGATGTTAACAACTGGGTGAAACACTCCTGACACTGAGTAACCATCACCTTCTTTCGAGCCACATATCCAGCCAGGTAATATGTCAACCTAGCATCGCTGGTCTTCTGTGGGTAGACGTGGTCACCAAGTTCAGACTTGTCGAGGACACTTGAAGCCTCATCCAGTTTTCCATTGTCGATTAAAACGTCTACCTCATTGGTAGCCTCATTCACTCCGACTAAGGAAGTGAGAGCCCCTCCCACACAGTTCCCTGTGTCTAGTGCTTTAACTAGATTGTGAAAGCTTAAGCAGTTAACAGCTGTTAGGAACTGTGACGAGGTGGGGTGGTCATTACAACCGGAAAACTGCCGTATTATCCCAAACAACTTTTCAATTGGGTCTTGACTGAGACGCGAGGTTAGTAAATACTTGTATCCCACAGATTCAGTCAAGTATTCAAAAAGCTGCAGAGTGCCCTTGAGTGTGACTCTAAGTCCTTCGGCTGTGCTTTTTGACAAAAAGCCTTCCTTTTTGGGCCCTGTGGTGGCTTCCCACCTATCGAGGTATTCGAGAGCATTTCGCAGCACTTTTTCTCCTTCAGAGTTCTTTCTCAGTGCTGCTGCAGGAACTCTCGAGGTCATGACAGAAATGAGTTTTTGTATAAAGGCAATGAACCGTTCTGTCGGTTCTCTGTATGCACAGGTCTTTGCAATTTCCTTTTTGTACAAAAAAAGCCCGTGCAGCACTTCGGAACTAAAGAGATGAAAAGCATAATTAACCTTCATCTTTTCAAAGTTGTTTGGGTTTAAGTGTGCATCGGTGATCTTAGGCATCGCTTTAAGCGTTGTTGCACACTTATCCAATTGATGTGCAATTTTGACTGGCTTCGTGTCAACGTGACCATCTGGGGTTTTGTACCCTGACTTGATGAATCCATTTCTCACGCACTTAACTAAATGCGGGAAATCTGACAGAAAGAAAAGGCGTCTGCCATCTTCAGTAGGGTGCTGTACTGATGGCGTGACAGCTGCAGCTGTACCATGCACACCAAACTGATGCCACATGGAACGGTTCCAGGACGCCCCGTCGCACGTGACATAATCAACCTTCAGTCCTGCTCTTTCTGCCAAAACAACAGCTTCCAAAACGATCTTGGAAAGCAAATGAGACTTCACGTTTCCTTTAGATGCAAAAACACCCAAAATTTGGTGCCAGGACCCAGACAAGGGCTGAAACATCACAACCATGCCGTGGTCGCAAGGTACGGTCTTGTCGTGGTCAGGAGTGAACGCACCGAGGTCCACGAAGCCATCAATTTTCCCAGTACCCTGGGCCACTCCAAAGTTTGCGACGTGCACGATCAAAAGCGTCGCTGTGATCGGCCTTCCACGATTTGCCGAATGCTGTCTATGACGTCAGCAAAAGATTTCCCATCGACGGAAATAAGAGTAATGTAAGAATTTCAATTTCGGAAAGTTTCATTTCGTCTAGTATCAGACCTCCATGACACTGAAACTCATCCATCTTTTTGGTTTTTTTTGCAATTCCTGAGAGAACAGTGGCGTTAAAACCAAAGCTGCTCTCATACTTCTTCATGAAATTTCTGAGGCAGGTGCGGCTGGGGAGCATGAGAATTTTTTCTCTGCGTACATGTTCATACAGTCTTGGGCTCTTCATACGCATAATGACGCATTCCAAAACCCACTCAGAGCTGTAGCGCATCCCCTTAGGTGATTTCCGGTTCGCAGCTTCAAAACACTGAAGGATGGCAGCTTTCTGTTTAGGAGGAGGTTGTCGATCTTTCTCAGGAGTGCCGCTTCCTCCATCTTCTCGTTTTCCGCTTTCAGTTGAGCAACTTTCTCGTCTAACGACTTCACTTTGGCCTTCAGGCGACGCACAGCTTGGGTTTTCGATTTGATCTTTCTGGCAAGGTGTGTTTCTGACTTTGTCTTCTTTCTTCGGCATCTTTGGTTGATAAGGATCTTCCGAAGATACTTGCAAGTTACACACCGCTCACTTGAGGTTCCCGTGCACTTCTTGTTGTAAAGGCTCCCATTCCACACGGTCAGATTAGAGTGGGAACGCGCGAACGGGAACTCTTCAAGAAATCCTGCGCCTGAACACACATGCATACTATCCACGGCCTGGAGAATGGAAGACGGGTCGCCAGGCTCGTCTAGCACAACCTTCACACCCCGGACAAACACTTCATGCGTCACTGTGTCGTCTGTCACCGTAAACAACACGAGCTTTGCGGCGCACAAAAGACTTGTATCAGGTCCGGGTAGGCACACACTGTACGCAACCTTCAATGGTACACCACTGAACACGTGCTTTCCCCACCTGTCTGACGGGAAGGCAATATCCGCGTGGTTGAAGGCAAGTCGAGGCTCGGTAGTGGTCGTAGCGGGCTCATCCGGCTCCTCACCTGGCAGTGGCTGCAGTACCTCGTCCATCCGTTGTCGCTTATGAAGCGCAGGCGGTGGGCACAACCTCTCCTTGGGATTTCTTTTCCTGGGCACCGGTTTTGACAGGTAGGAAGGCACATTCGGAAAGACGGTCGGAACGGCGCCAGGCAAGAGAAAGGGCCTCGCTCTCTCAATAAGCACGCTTTGCCCGTCAACAACATGTTCGAAGTGGCGCGACACAAACTGTTTGTCGAAGTGGAGCTCGCAGACGGCTGCGTTGCGCTGAAGTGGCATGTCAGCTCTTGGAATATTTCGCTGCCATTGTTGAAATGCCGCCTCTTCTTTCGGCACGCCAAACAACGAAAACTTCTCCTTGCATGATTTGTACCCGCTCTTGCAGCCGGGTACAAAACAATGACTCTGTCGTCGGCTCATCTTGGATGTTCAAGGCAGCATTTTCACAAAAAAACAACTCGAAACGTCCGCACCACGCACGCAGCCCACAGTACAAGAACGCATTTCTCGCGGCGGCTTGACGTGTAAACGGGAGTTCGCGGCACCTAGCGGCAACATCGCCAAGTCCTTCCCATACGAGCCGCTTGGCGGTAATCACACTTCCCCTATTCTAGCCACTGTACCAACTGTACTTCCAGTAACAAGATTTCGCTGGACCTTTTACCGGAGCCACTTACGGTTAAAATCCGGCAAAAACTTCCAGTGACATTCGGCGGAAACTGGTTAATTTCCACTCGTTTTCACCAGAAACCAGCGTAGCCACTTTCGCTGGAAGTTTACCAGAACTACTTTCGATTACCCGCCGCTGGAATCCTACCGGAAGTCACTCTCGTTTGCCGGACACCGAACATCACTAGAAGCCGACGCAAGGGGAACTGCTAAAGTCAAGGAGGCCAAGACGAGCAGGGGGACAGAGCTTGTAATGGCGGCCGCCAATGCAGCGGCATTCTCGTGAGTGCGTGTTTTAGCTCGAAACGACGTTGCAATTCTGCAAGAAGTGCGTGCAGCGAACTGTTTTGACGATCCAAACAGGTGGGCAGCGATCACCGGCAACTTGATATTTGCGACAGGCAAAAGTCTGGGCCAGAGCAGGTACGAGACCACTCGAGCGGCATTCTCGTGACTGCGAGTTTTAGCTCGGGACGACGTTGCAATCTTCAAGAAGTACGTGCAGTGAACTGTTTTGACAATCCAAAAAGGTGGGCACTTTCACCCGTTTTCATCCAAAACCAGTTTAGCATGTCTTTGGTAGATTATTTGTCGGCAAACAGATTTCGCTGGAAATCTTACCCGAAACGGGTGACTCGCTTCTCTGTTTACCGACCTTCACTCGGAGCCGACGCGAGGGGAGGGGGAAGCCGAGACGGGCCGGGGACTTGGTGTGCAATTATGGCGCCTCGCACCAAGGACGAGTCTCCACGCACTCTCTCTCCCTCGCATTGGGTTCGTGGGGAAAATGGGAGAGGGTCGTTTTGCTGACTTTTTTTTTTTTTTTTTTTTAAGAAAGCCGGTTTTTTTGTTCGTCAACGAGCAACGGCGGGCCAGGAACGAACGCTCCGTCTCGGCTTCTCGTTCAATGTGTGCGGCTTGTATCTTCCAAAGCAGCTGGGTGTGCAGATGGAAAGAATATATTTTTCAGTGACCTGTTTCTTACGCCTCTGTCCTTCCGCCTTCAGAAGCATCCAGCGAGCGAAAAAGACTGTGCACAAGATTTCTCAACGTCGGCGGATGTTCGTTTCGCGCGTTCGTGGTTTTCGCGAAGCGCGCTACTGACGCCTGGTGCACCCGCGGCGATGGCATCAGGGACGACATCGTGAGTGTGCCCAGGATTTCTCAAGGGAGGCGGATGTTCGCACCGCGCGGTCGTGGTTTTCGCTAAGCGTGCTACTGACGCCTGATGCACCTGCGGCGACGGCATCAGGGACGACATCGTGAGTGTGCCCGGGATTTCTCAACGGCGGCGGATGTTCATTCCGCGCGGTCGTGGTTTTCGCTAAGCGTGCAACTGACGCCTGGTGCACCCGCGGCGACGGCATCAGGGACGACATCGTGAGTGTGCCGGGGATTTCCCTACGGCGGCGGATGTTCGCTCCGCGCGGTCGTGGTTTTCGCTAAGCGTGCTACTGACGCCTGGTGCACCCGCGGCGACGGCATCAGGGACGACATCGTGAGTGTGCCCGGGATTTCTCTACGGCGGCGGATGTTCACTCCGCGCGGTCGTGGTTTTCGCTAAGCGTGCTACTGACGCCTGGTGCACCCACGGCGACGGCATCAGGGACGACATCGTGAGTGTGCCCGGGATTTCTCTACGGCGGCGGATGTTCGCTCCGCGCGGTCGTGGTTTTCGCTGAGCGTGCTACTGACGCCTGGTGCACCCGCGGCGACGGCATCAGGGACGACATCATGAGTGTGCCTGGGATTTTTCAACGGCGGCGGATGTTCGTTCCGCGTGTTCGTGGTTTTCGCTAAACGTGCTACTGACAGTATACGTGTGTGTGTCCGTGTGGTGCACCTCCGCGGTTTTATTAATTGAACTACCGTACGTCTAGGAATTTACCCAGCGGCATTGTGAGTACCTTGAAAGATATATTTTGCGACAAAGAACTCGGTTGTTCCTACTTGGTCTGATTGCTCTTGTCGACAGCTGTGCAAATTGTTTCACCTGTATCGACCCTGTTAAATAAATACATAGAACCTTCAGGTCTATATGGACTAACCACTTTAATTGTTAGCGAACCGTCCAACATCTGGTAAACATACACCAACCACGGTTCACCGGCTTCCTCCTAAGTGCCTTCCGTTGACGTACAAAAAAAGAAAGAAACACACGGTAAATTCCGGCCAATCTGGTGATCTTCTGGTAAATTCTGGCTTTACTGGAAGTGAAAAGAGTCCCATAATCCAGTAAAATAGATTTTTACTGGAAATATACATCCGGTAAAAATCTGGTGACATTCTGGTAAATTATCTGGTAACATTCCGGTAAAAATCCGGTAACATTCCTGTAAAACAAACGGTGACATTCCGGTAAACTGCGGCTTTACTGGAAGTGAAAACAGTCCCATAATCCAGTAAAACAGTCTTTTACTGGAAATGACATTCCGGTTAAAATTATTTTTCCATAGGCCTTTCGTGTGCGGCGAGACTCCTCACTCTTTAACGGCGTCGGCGAGTTGGCGCAGTTAACGTCGTCTGCTTTACGTCAAAGCGATGGCTGCTTTACCTTTCCTGCGTCTGTCGGAGATTCACCGCTTTTTGACCGGCGAGAGTCACCGCTGCGTCGGAAAACAAGGAGATGACAAGAGGAAGAGATTGACCTCTTAATCTAAAATTGAGGTCAGCGATCAAAGTATAATACGGGAAGGGTTCACAAGGGTCGCGCGGGCATATTCCATTCAGCACGCCAGCCGGTCGTGGGCAGACGATCTTGGCCAAGGACCGTCGGAGCACCGCTGCGCGTGAGTCGGAGTGCCTGCTAGGCCTATCTGCCGAGCTCGCTTGGTCGGGGTCCGTGGAATCGTGGCCGTTGGAGCATTTCCCGGGTGTTTGTGGATCCAGCGTTCTTGTTCGTCGTGGTTTATTTCAAGTACTTTTTACTTTTTGTTCTTGCTGCTTGTAGTCGGGACGCCTGAGAAGAGCACGTACAAAAATAAACGTCCGTTGGTCGTCGCGACCAAGTAACTGGGCGACGCTGTCGGCCACCTGATTTGGTCGTAAGAAGTGCGTAAGACAGCTTCAGAGCTGTCGTAGGATTCCGTCGTAACCTGCGCAAAACTTACGATAATTTCGTTTCGTGAATACGAATTTATTCTTACGTTTTGTCTTACGCACATTTTTGGCGTAAGATCGTTTCGTGAATCTAGAGGAAAGGTAAGACAGACGCAGACGACGTTGCGAGCAGACGACGTTGCAAAGGAGCAGACGACGCTTAGATAGGGGGTCAGCCAATCAGGGCTCGGCGTTCTGACGTCACCGCTACCCCCTGCGCAAGAAGCAGACGAACTTGCCCTCCGCATAGGTTTTCCCGCTCATTTTAATCCAAATGGTGGTCCATTTAATCCAAGTGACATTCAGTTTATTCCGAGCGTCATTCAATTTAATCCAGGCGCTATCCGATTTAATCGCGGGTCGATTAATTTAATCCATAATATATACATGCCCGCTTATGTCTTCAGTGGTTGTGTTTCGCTCGCACTTTTGATAAAATCGAGTAATTATTTATACAGTTAGATTCTGTTGAGGACCACTGATATATTGATCACTATTTAGATTTTATGGAGCTATTCGTCGCACGATTCACATGTGGATTACTCGCACTCGACTTTAGCTGAATTGACATTTTGTTCACTCTTTCTCATTACTTCGACTTATTGATACAGTTCAGATGATATGAGTACAATTGCAATTTGTGATTACTCTTTCTATTACTTCTCGGTACTTTTGACAGTGCTGACTTAAAATCGCTTCCGCTTCTAAACACAATAAAAGTTCTACATTTGTATTACTCTCTCGATTACTTCGAGGAATTACTGACAAAAATATAACTTCGTAGAAGCTCATTTGATATTCTGGTTACTTTTTGGTTATTTACCTATTACTGACACAAACAACTAAATTGAAGCCAATATTTCTTTACCAAACATTTCCTTACTCAGTCGGGGTTCAACCGCTCGTCGCTCAATGGGCAAATTTCGCTACACAAACCTGAGTTTCAGGAATGCACCAGAGTATTCATTCTTTTGGAGGTTAATTATGAAGACGTAATGAAGGTTGTACGGCCCTTGAAGTTTTCGTTGAGGGCGCTGGAGATTTTTAATAAAATCCAGAAATATGACCGTTTTGGCTGTTTTGAACGCGTTTGGAGCCATTTTTGAAAATAAAATTATTTAGGAGACAAACGTGACAAAATGCTTGGCCGTACATACTACGGGTACTTCCAATCTTAATTTTAAGACTATCCGGTGCTCGATCGCCGGTGCTTGATCGCCGACGGCGATCGAGCACCGTCGGAGGCGGTTGATCTGACATACCGCGTTCGGCTTTGGCTAGCAGACGGCGTTCGTAAAATGGCGTCAGCTGTTGCTGGCTTCACGCGGCGGTACCGTGCGTGCTTCCATTCATTCGGCGTTCGTTGCCATGGTGACGGCGAGGAAAGCAGACGTTCGGAAGAACGCTGCGGCGCAGCGATACCAGGTGCGTTCTATGGCCCTTCCCGCATGCTTTTCAATGGGCGGAAGGCGAACAAAAAGAGTTCGAAATAAGGACTTAACGCAGAAGGCTGAATTTCTCCAGCGCCTCATAATTTGACGAGCCTTACACGAAAAGCACGTTTTTTTGGCCATCCCGCGTCCTGTTTTTTTTATCCGCACCATGGGTCTAAAGTATCAATCTGCCCTAAATGCTACAAAATGCAGATTTTCTTGATATTTTTCTCTCGAGCTCGAATTCGACCGCGACGGCTGGTGGCTCGGGGATAGGAAGTATTCACTGGACGCCATATTTGTGGGTGCTGTTTAGAGCGCATGTTCAGAACGAGCTCACATCAATAGGCTGCTAAGACCGGCACTCTCGATGGTGCGGAATGCACGTTGCAAAAGAACTGTGGAAGCTCGCCATCAGCACGCACTCAGAATTCGCGCGCACAGATATGGCCGCCAGTGAATACTCCCTATAAACCTTTTCTTGAAGGGCGCCGCCATCTTGAATTGTCGTCACTTCCAGTATGGGCGAAAACATTGTTTTGCCGTCGCCACGCTAATAGAATGCATTTAGGAGAAAAGCGTAACCGTCACCCATTCTCGTTTTCTCTCCCCTCTATTTTTTTACTATTTGCAGATTGAAACGTTTTAATATTTTTTCGTTGCCCATACCGGATATGCCTACTTGGCGGTCGGGGGCGAGAGTATGCAGAAAAGGTCTATAGGTAGCACGTGTAGCGAAAGTTCGCGCTGCAAAGCCCACTAATCGTGGATTCAATCCCCCGCCCCTGCCTGTTTCAAACTGGATGAGCATCGTACTGGACCGGTCGCTAAACTCGTCGAGCACAATTTTGTGCCCGAAGTTTGCGGATCGCGCTAATTGGACTCTCGCAATGCTGACGTTGCGCCAAGCGAGGTGTCAATCATTAGAACGCTCATTTCTTTGAGAGCGGCAGAATGTAGCAAAGTTCATTGGGGCGCGCGTGCAGCGCGTGAGGGGCGCGAGGAGCCCGCTGATTGAACGGCTTCGCCGATGACGTAGCGCCCGTTTGTCCCTACATCCCTACGCCAAGATAAAATTAATGCATTGCAGATTGTCCCTAGGCTTTGACGATCCATATCCCTCCAAAGTTTGTGTTAAAAAAAAAAAAAAAAGTGATTAGAAACCTCGTTTGTCGAAGTTGTCGCTGACGTCAAAGTGACGTTTCCGAACTTTGCGAGAGCCGTGGTTTGAGCTCGAAATCTTCGCTTGGGATGGAGGCGAAGTTAAACTTTGTCAACATGGCGGTGCCGTACGCTGCGGCCGAGCTTATCTTCCGCCACCGTCGGCGTCGCTACCGAGACCACCGGGACGCCTTTCAACTCCCCGACGACGACTTTCGGCGACAGTACCGGCAATCGAAAGCCGTTGTGCGTTGGCTCTGCGACGAGCTTTGTTCGGCGCCCGGACTAGAGGCGGCGGACAATCGCGTCTACCATGACCATGGAACAAGTTCTCTGCGCGCTCCGGTTCTTCGGAACCGGTAGCTTTCAAGGCATGGTGGCGACTGACGAGAATCTGTCAGTCTCCCACATGACTGTGAGCCGGGCTGTCAGAGTTTTTGCCGCTGCCATCGTTTTTTTCTGTAATATCCGAAGAGGTACTACTAAGCTGGTATACAATTCAGAATGTTGGAAAACAAACAAGAACCGGGGTAATTCTTGGGTAGGGTCGAGTCTCCCGGCAGCCGGCAGAATTATTTCCCCGAAATTCTACTGGCAGTCGTCACTCATTGGCGGTCAAATCAGTTCATCGAACGACGTGTCATCGACAGATCGTTTCATCGACACGCGATGTAATCACATGAAGGAGATTTTCTTCAGTTAGAAGTATATACACATTAAACATTTTCACACCTTTATACATGTAACTGAGGTGTCTCATAACTAACACCCTAATAAGTGTAGCGATAGACCTTATAAAAAAATGTAAACCTCACACCCTTAAAAATGTGTGATTTTTTAAACACGTTTCTTAAAACGTGTGATAATGTACTACATCTTTTTATAAAGATATAAAACTACAATACTCCTTCTCGTAAAGGTGTAATTACCACAGTACACTTCTTTTTTGGGGTGTACACAGTGGCCCGGGACCCAATAAAATGACTGAACAAATAAATTACGTAAACGAGTCGCCGAAACAGCACGTCGCTACTTGGCCAGTGTCGAGGCAATTTCGGCCGAAAACCGGGTCCAATATTGGCCGGATGTACGGTTTTGCGCCTCGTCCAGACATCCGGCAGGTATGGGCGTAGCGAGTAGGCTGGATCGCGGATAGAGGCCTGTATTGCTGGGGTCGAGCGGCACCACCGGCAGTCATCGCTTGACACGAGCTAATGCATGCTATAGGAGAAACGGGAAAACTCAATTTCATTACGTTAGTAGGTGGTTCTCGACCATGAAACGTCTATGGTGTTTTCCGCAAATAACAGTTAATATTGTGGGCAATAATATTAAACGTGTTAGAATACCAATCTTTTTTAAATAAATGTTGTGTGGTTGATGGTCGAGGGCTACTTTGTTGGTCGTTAACTGTGATGTGTTTAACGAGACAAAGGTTACCGAGAGTTATTGTGGAGTCATATGTGATCTCGGAGTCATCAGAGCTCAGCAAACGACAAGTCCGAAGGCCTTTACTGGAGACATTCGCATCGTTTTAACCGCGTGTACATAGTACTTCTGGTGAAAGCTTTTTCTTTGAACTACTGTGAGGGCTTCCGTGACAAACTGAAACTCGGAGCGTGCCGTTCAGTCGCTGAACGTGTCATTTATTTAGCAACCGAAGCGACGTCGGTAAAGTCGGTAGTGCTCCGGCCGATTTTTTTTTTTTTTAATCGATGTTCGAACGCTTGACGAATGTCTATTTGATCTCCAAGCATCCGATATAATGATCGCAGCACGCCATAAAATACTCGCCCTCGAGCACCGCGTACCAGCTTCCTACTTTTGCGTGTTTCTCCCTTAGAGTTGCGTGTATTGCCTGTTGTAAAGCAATGGCCGCCGGTGATGCCAGTGACGGGCTCCCGATCCGCAGTCCAGACTTGCACTGTGAGAGTTCTAATGCATTGCACCCCGCGGAGTGCTGCACAGAGAACCGGCCCCGAACGAACTTGCCGAATGCACCGAGTGCAGACTGATGCTGTCGCCATAGATGTTGTGGAAAAGTACCTACCTAAACCGAAACTAGCGCCTTTTTGTTCGACGTGAGCGGTGGGAATGCGAGAGTGCAGTCGCTGCCATCGTTTATCTATAAACGTCGGTTGCTGCAACGTGTAACTTATATTTGCAATGACTTCCAATTAAGCAGCTCGATGTACGCGCAAGAGCTTGCTTCGTTTTAAGCATGGTATTATGAGTGAACCACTGAAAGGATATGGCTTAAATCTAGTTCGTTGGAATATCTATAGCAATACGTTTCGTAAGACTTTTTATTTCCCTTGTGAGGGCGTTGAGAACGAGAGCTTTCTCGAACAAAATACGACGGGGCAAGATAGCTGCCGTTCAAATATGACTTTGCTCAAGCCTCGGGCAACTTCTATACATGTTTAGCTTTCCCTAACACTGAGTGAATGCGTCACAGGTTTCTGCACACCCCTGCCCGTTTCGATCTGGATGAGCATCGTACCGGCGTGCGGTCGTGTGTCACTACTGCGTGATGCACGTTAAAGGGACACTGACACCCCCCAAAATTTTTTTTCCTTTTTTGTCAGGAGATTTATTATGGTGTCGGAATACTACCCAATTAATATTTTGCTACAGAGTCACGTATTTTTTTAATAAAGCCAAAAAACGCAACTGCGCGAAACCAAAACCGAAACGGAGAAGTGGAGAGGATAGTGTGAGTGGCGGAAGTCACGTGGCTACACCCGACCGTGCGGGTCTTTTTTTTTTTTCTCCTCTCTCCGCACGTAGCAGACGAAATGCGTTCGTTCGCCGTGGGATTCCTTTGCAGGGGAGGCACTCACTTGATCGAATGACGTTTGAGCGAACGCCCACGTTTCACCGAATAACACTTTAGCGAATAGTCGGACGCCGCGAAGCGGCGTTTTCGGGTGGGCCAAATGGGTTCACATTTTTGTAATGAGCCGACGCAGACTGTCGCCGCGAAGCGGCGTAAGCGCAGCGCGGCGGATGGGTTAACGCGCGCCCCCGTTATTCGCTAAAACTTCAATTCGCTCAAATGTCGCTGTTCGCTAAAATGTCATTCGCTCATGTGATATGGACCCCATGTTTGTTCCGCTCGCTGTTCTGTACTTAGGATGAAATGTTTTGTACATTTAAGTGCTGGCAATTAGTAGTGAGTGCCCGAGTGCCGTGGTGAATTCCCGTGATCAGCTCCGAAAAGAATACTCCCAAGATGTTGCGTGAAGAGTTGCCTCACATGTCCTGCATCTGAAAGTGGCATTGTGTGGCAGAGTGCACAAGTTTCCGAAAGATCAGTTTCCGAAAGACCGTGCATTGGCTAGGCCTACGTCAACCACACCGATCAGCTCAGCTGGACCTGGGTGCGTGCCAGGGTTTACAATGACAGTTTAATACATACCATATGTTAATTAAACAAGACGAAATCTGGTTATATGCAGTAACAGTACCTAAGAAAAGCACAACTGACCGCATTCGCGAGGTTTACGACAAGGTTCATGCTATGCCGCCTGCAACCAGCGACGAATCCGACGAATCTCCGAATCTGCCGAATATTCGTCGCGGGAAGTTCGGAAATTTTCGAATCTGTCCGAATCCGAATCTCCGGCGATTCGTCCCAACATACTAAACCACTCGGTTCGGATACTGCCATAGAGACTGCTCTGAAAAAGTGGCCCCGATCTGTCCTCGCGAACCGAGCTAATGGCGAACACAACGCTGCCATTTCTCCCGCCGCGGCCACTCGAGGAACCGCACGCTACTTCTATTTTGGCTTTTATCTGCAATTTTGGCGCCGAAACAGATACAGTGGAAGAGGTTACAGGGGTGCCACCCCCCGTCCCCCCGGCGGCCACGCCGCACTTACTACCGAAGTTAAAATGCACCTATACCCGTTTTCACCTCAAGAAAAAAGTAATTTTTGCGCATTGCTCATACGCGGCGCGAAGTAATTCTTACGAGATTTGGTTATCGAATGAGAAAGCGATGCTTTTGGCGTTTGAAACGCGTACGTCTTGATAAGGTAACATATATCTTAATTACCCACACATAAAGGGGAAATTAGTAATGCTACGCGAGGAGCCGTACTTTTTTTACTACGGTTCTTGAGGTGAAAACGGGTATAGGTCGGGACGCGCTACCTGAAAGCACCGCTGAGGCATGGTTGTATAAATACAATATTAATTGTGCCGCAAAACCTTGCAAACTAAAGATTTTAAAAACATCACGCGCCCTTTATTTTGTACTAAACTCCAATAAATTTCATACAAAAAGAGTCTTTTCCGTTTGTTTTTACGCAAAAACATGCTTTCTAAAAGCTCAAGGTGACCAGAGTACAGACAAATGATAAAGAGTGGCGCTGTTCTCGGTGGACGCTTAGCAGACGAACGCTTAGCAGAGCCCAAAGACAACGCACAGCGAGCGGCGTGAACCACTGATCTCTATTGTAGTAGGCTGGATCGCGGACCGCGGCCTCGACAGCTGGGGCCGAGTGTCGCCACCGGCGGCCATTGATTGACACCAGCCAATGCATGGGACTCTATGGGAAGAGCGAGAAAAAGTGACGTTTTCCCCTGTTTTTAAGCTGTTGTCGGCACTGAAACTTTTTGGATGCTTTTCGATAAGCCCGTCAAATAGCTTGCGTACAAACATTAAAACTGACAACCCTCGCAGTTCTTATAAATAAATATTTTGTGGTCGAGAGTGACTCCGCTTTAGTGCAGCTCAATGAGGCGAGAGTTACCTAGAGTGACCGCGGAGTCGGTGGCGGTTTCGTTGAGTTGGGTTTAGCAGACGACAAGCTCGAAGGCTTTGCTACGCGGAATTCGCTCACTCCCGGAAAGCCGCTGTTGAGATGGAACTTCTTTGTCATTCATCAACTTGTGGGCTTTCCTAAGGACAGTCTTATTGACGGCAAGTTCCTTTGTTTACTCCACTACGAGAGCAAGCTTGCCAGCTCAGTCGTGGGTGCTCCGGTACGTTTGATTTTTTTATTCGGCGACCGGACGTTTGACAAATACCGATTCGATCTCCAAACACCCGACTTAAGGATCGCAGCGCACCATAAAATACTCGCCTCCGAGCACAGCGTACATGCTTCAATATGCTTACTTTTGTGCGTTTCACCCATAGACTTGCGTGTATTGCCTGGTGTCAAGCAATGGCCGCCGGTGGCGACACCGACGGGCTCCCAATCCGCGATCAAGTGGCGTGAACCAAGGACGTTTAAATAGGGCGTGAACGCTCGCCTCCCCGCGCTGTCTCGTACTCTCGTGCACCGCCTAGGAATCGCGGGGGATTTTTCGTCAAAAGTCGCGAAGTTGAGCGCGCGCAGGGAGGAGGAAATTTTGCGGCGTTCTTTTGGTCACTCCCCCCGCTACGTCAGAAAGCAAAGAATGTTTTGTTCCACGAGTTCAGCGACACTGGCGTGCGGTCATGTATCATTGTTGCGTGATGTGCGCTAAAGACGTCAGACTAGCAGCGATATACTGCACTGGCTTTCGTCTCCAACGAAGACACCAGACTCCCTCGGTGCTGACTAACTTCCCGCTGTCTAAACATACACACAACAGATATACAATTGATGGCTCCGTTAGTCTGTACTTATTGAACGTTAAAAAAAAAATACGTGCCCATTAGTGACCGACTTGAGGTTCCGCAACTTTGTCGCGAGCTGGCACATACCTGCGATCAACTTCGACCCTTTGTGATGCCCCAATGTACATGATCACTGCCGCACATTATATCACACTGCATTATCATTATCACCCCCTAGACGAGCCTCAGTGGCATTCATTGTACGGGCTGCATGCCTCTTTGTGGCGCGTGCGCTTACGAGAAAAAAATAAATAGATATCTACCCACAAACGAATATTTTCGTTGTATGCGTTACATCAGTGAGAACGGTCGTGTTCCTTGATGACACGGGGAAAAGATCGATGCTTGCAAGTGGTGCCGAAACCATATTTTGGCGAACAGTAAGAATAAATGCCATGCATAATAGCGTGTTTAAATGCCCATTCACACAGTTGCGTTTTAGTGTGTTTGACTGCGCTGCGCCGAGAAACGGAAGCGATTAATTAACCGGCACATCTATGCTTTGTACGATGCGTGGAATTCAATTCAAGGGGTAGCCTGGCACGCGACATACGAAGCAGGGATATCCTGGTTTTTCGCAGCCGCAACGCTGTCAAACACACCCAAACGCCCCACTCCCTCTCAAACGAATCGCTTCTGCGCAATCCGTGTTGTCTAGTCTCCCCTTTTGTCCTTGTCTTAAAGGGGTCATGAAACGATTTTCCTACCTCTTCCTCCTTAGCTTTAATCCTCAACTCAAATGCGAATTGTGAAATCACGTGGTCGTGACATTCCTTCGGCACCGGTGCGATGACTCCTAGCTTCCACCGTGCTTTTTATGCACACCATAGAACTTGTCATTCCCCAGTGACAATAAGTTCCGTCAGGGCACTCATTGGCCACGAACGCGAATCCAAATATTCGTCGACGGAGTGATTGTTCACGAGCGCATACGTCCGAGTGACGCAGTTCTCGTGTCCAATGCGTGAGCTGGGCTCTGCTGACGTCAGTTTGGCGCCGGTGACGCGCTTTTGGAACCGCGGATGTATCATAGTGAAAAGGCGGAGAGCTTTCGAAGGCAAGAAGGTACAAAATAGTCCGCTATATTTTCAAATGTTCGTACCGAAAAGCTGGCTTTTGACTTTCTAGCCTCTTTCTTTTGGCCAACTAAACGATATGCGATTAGTAAAGTCCCAATTTAAAATCATTCATCCCAACCCAAAATTCGTTTCATGGCCCCTTTAAGCGCCATCATCCAGATTAGGGCCCCTGGGGCCCTAATCTGGACACTTGGCGAAAACGACGGCGAGAAATCCGGCGGCTCTGATTGGCAGGAGCCATGGTCAAGTGCGGAGTTGGCCAATCACGGTCGCCAGATTTCTCGCCGACTTTTTCGCCAAGTGTCCAGATCCTCTGAAGCGAACAAACATTGAACTGGGTGTATGTGCGATGTCTTAAGACATCACACATACACCCAGTTCAATATGTTTGCTCGCTTCGAATAGTGCAACCAACCTCTGCTGCGCTGTCATCGCGTGACACAGCAGAGTCTGGTTGCACTATCTCTCCACGGGGCGCGGTGCCGCCGGGGCCGAGATGCGCTCCGGTAGCAAACCGAAACTTAAAAACCCGTCGAATTTGTGCGGTTTTTCAGAGAGCCGTAAAATGCTTCGCGTGCCTTCTATCGTTCTGCAATTTGTTGATTTAGTGTTTTTCGATGATAATGAGCAATTTTCTAATTTAAACCATGCCCTTAAACACAATATTAAAAAAGTTAATTACGCAAAAATAATTAACAACTTAATTATCCCGGACTTTAATAATTTTCCTAAATGGGCCCCTGGCCCAGTCTGTCTATGCTGGAAAAGCGATGAAGAAACTTCATCGTGACGTCCCCGGTGGGAGGAGCCTAAACTCAATCGGCAGCGAACTCAACTGGCAGGGAACTTCATTGCGGCGCGTTGATGACGTCGACGAAGAGCGGCGATTGAGTTGTAACTTCATCGGGATTTGTACCCAAAAAATGTCCCTAGAGGGAAACGCGCAACGCCACATCGGAGGGTCTTGTAGAAGCAACATTTTTTACTTCTGAAAATGTAGAATTCGGTACAATCTAAATACAATTACCGATTGGGGCGCCCTCTAGGGTGTATGTAAAAAGAGTGTGCGATAATAAAAGGGTCTTTTTCCGTCCGAGGACTCGGAGCGTCAGCTGCCTCAGTTGCCTCAGTCTCTCCTCCGCGGCCCTCGGCTCTGGCAGCCACCTCGGCCGCCTCGACTCGAACCCGCCCACTACATGGTGTCAGGAGTGGGGTCCCCTGTTCCCGCGGTTCGACATGGCAGCTAAGGACGCTCCGGTTCCTGCCCTTGCTGCCGCCAGTCTCCGGAGCCCTGCCCCGTTCTCCTTCGACGATGCCGGCGAGTGGCCTCCGTGGCTGCAGCAATTCGAAGACTACGCCTTCGCCACCGGCATGCACGTGGCGCCGGACGAGACACGAGTCAGGACCCTCCTCTATTGCATGGGTCCACGGGCACGCATCGTCCTCAGTTCGCTGATGTCCGACGAAGAGGCCTACAAGTCCTACGAGGAAGTCACCCGCCGGCTCACCAGCTACTTCGTGCACCCCATAAACGAGGTGTACGAAAGCTCCCGGTTTCACAAGCGGACGCAACAGCCAGGCGAGACCGTCGACAGCTTCTTCACGGCCCTTCGGAACATGGTGCGCAAGTGTAACTACCCGTCACCAGCCGTTGAAGACCGTCTTGTTCGCGACCGTTTCGTCGTGGGTTTGGCGGATTCTCGTCTCTCCGACAAGCTCTGCCGCACCCCGATCCTCTCCCTGGACGACGCACTGGTCCAAGCCCGTCAGCACGAAGACGCCGAGCGAGAGAAGCAACGCCTGTCCCTCCCAGCTGGTCAACCGACAGCGCACGTGGACGCGGCGACTTCACGTAAACCCGCGCAACGCGCACACGGACGGGACCTCAGACGGGACTCTAGCAACTCTGGCAACTCCGGCAACTCTGCGTCACGTGACAGGCCAGAAAGTTCTCGAACCAGCAATGTTCGAGAAGCTTCTAGAACCAGCCAAAGTGCGCAGTGCCTCTTCTGCGGTCACGAGTACCACCGACGGTCGTACTGCCCAGCTGCCAAAGCGGTCTGTAACCACTGCAAGAAGCGAGGCCACTTTTCGTCAGTGTGTCGCTCAAAGAAGCGCCTCGGTTCTGTGGAGCTCCACTCCGTTGCGGCGGTTACTCGGAACGGGCGGTACGTCGAGGTCCAGGTCAACGGGCGCCCTCTCGTCTTCAAGGTGGACTCTGGCGCCGACGTTTCGGTGGTTCCGAGCTCGTTTCCCGGCTGCCCAGTCGTCCTCGACAAGCCACGTGGCGAGGAACTTTTCGGACCGGGGAAACAACCCCTGAAGGTTCTCGGCACCTTCTCTGCGGCGCTGTCTTGGCGAGGCAGACACGTCAACGAGCGCCTCTACGTCGTTGCGGGACAAGAGCTGCCCCTTCTCGGCTATCCCGCTATCGTCGCCCTTGGCGTTGTCAAGTTTGTCGGCGCAGTCACAGCGGCCCGGACCGCTGCTCTACCGGACACACCACCTCGGAAAGTCCCTCCAGCCCTTTTCGCCGGCCTGGACACGTTCCCGGACGACTACACGATCCGCATCAAGCCGGACGCGGTACCGTATTCCCTCAGCACAGCCCGGCGTATCCCGATACCCCTACGAGACGTAGTCAAGAAGGAGCTTGACAAGATGGAGCAGGAGGGCGTGATCCGGCGCGTTGACGAACCGACGGACTGGTGTGCCGGCCTTGTCGTTGTACCGAAGCCAGCGGTGGGTTACCGCCTTTGCGTCGACTTGACCAAGCTCCACCAAGTTGTTCTGCGTTAGCGCCACGTCCTCCCGACCGTCGACCAAACCCTCGGACTTCTCGGCGATGCCTGCGTTTTTTCGAAGTTGGACGCAACTGCAGGCTTCCATCAAGTACGTTTGGCCCGGGACTCCCAGAAGTATACGACCTTCATCACTCCGTTTGGCAGGTACTGCTAGTGCCGCCTCCCGTTCGGCATTACGTCGGCCCCGGAATATTTCCAGCGTCAGATGTCTCGCCTGCTGGAAGGGTTGACCGGCGTCGTTAACCTCATGGACGACATCCTCGTGTTTGGCCGCACGACGGAAGAGCACGACCAGCGCCTCCAAGCAGTCCTCGGTCGCCTCCAACAAGCGGGGGTCACCCTCAACGCCGCCAAGTGCAGTTTCAGCGTGTCAAGCGTTAGGTTCCTCGGTGTCGTCGTCGGAGCCAACGGCATTGCTCCTGATCCAGACAAGGTGGCGGCCATTCAGCGTATGCCAGCTCCTCAGGACATTCATGGTGTCCAGCGCTTTCTGGGTATGCTCAACCACGTGGGTCGCTTCCTCCCGGACCTCTCAGATGACTGCGCCGATCCGAAGCCTCTTGAACAAGACTGCAGCCTGGACGTGGGGACCAGCGCAAGCCTCAGCATTTGACAAGCTCAAGACTATGCTGTCCTCGGACATCTGCCTCGCAAGGTACAACCCTGCACTCCCGACGACAGTCTCCGCAGAAGCCAGTTCTTTCGGGCTGGGTGCAGTGCTTCTTCAAGACCAGCCATCAGGGGATCGCCGACCAGTTGCATACGCCTCCCGTGCACTGACAGAAACAGAACGAAGGTACAGCCAGATTGAAAAAGAGGCACTGGCTGCCACCTGGGCCATTAACCGTTTCGACGAGTTTCTGCGGGGCCTTCGTTTCACCCTGGAGACCGACCATCAGCCGTTGGTCAAGCTCCTTGGAACCGCGGACCTTGACCTCATGCCACCCCGGATCCAGCGCTTTCGCATCCGCCTCCTCCAGTACCAGTTTGATGTCAAGTATGTGCCTGGGAAACAGTTAGCTACCGCAGATGCACTTTCGCGAGACCCAGTCGACCAGCTGACAACGACTTCAGCCGTCGACAAAGTTGAGCTATACGTTCAAGAAGCACTCCGTGCTATCCCTCCCACGTTTGCGGTCCTCCTCGACGACTTCCGTGCCCACCAGGCTGCGGATTGGGAGTGCGCTCAGCTGAGGGCGTATACTGCGAGCAAGGGTGGCCCCGGAAAGAAAGTCTGCCTGTCAGCATGGCTCAGTTTTGGGGTCATCGCGCTGAACTCAGTGTCGGCGACGACCTTCTCCTCTGTGGGGGACGTCTACTGGTGCCCGCTTCTCTGCGGAAGCACGTCCTGACCCTCATCCACGATGGACACCTTGGCGTGAACCGTTGCCGTGCCATCGCCAGAGAGGCTGTCTGGTGGCCGACCATGGGGAGCCAGATAAAGGCAATGGTGGAGAACTGTCCCAACTGCGCCACCACGCGGGTCCAGCGAGCAGAGCCACTGCTTCCTACAGTGACGCCTAGCCGCCCCTGGGAGAGAGTGGGCGTGGACATTTCTCATCACGAAGGAACAGACTACCTTCTCCTCGTTGATTACTACTCGAGGTACCCAGAAGTGCTGTCCCTCCGCTCGACGACGTCCACGGCTGTGATCTCCATTATCAAAAGTGTCTTCGCAAGACACGGCATCCCGGAGACCCTCGTCAGTGATAATGGACCTCAGTTTTCATCAGCAGAGTTCCGTGCCTTCTCCCAGAGCTACGGCTTCTCCCACGTCACCAGCAGTCCCAGGTACCCCCAGTCCAACGGTGAAGTCGAGCGGATGGTGCAGACTGTCAAGGAACTTTTCAAGAAGTCTCCAGACTGGCCCTTGGCCCTCTTGTCCTACCGTAACGCACCGGGGGTGACTGGGTACAGCCCCGCTCAGCTGCTCATGGGGCGCACCCTCCGGACCCGCCTCCCAGTCCCAACCGCCACGTTGGTTCCAGGATCACCTCTCGTGGCTGATTTCCACAGGCGCGACACTGCCCAACGACGTCGCCAGCGTCAGGATTTTGACCGCCGGCATGCTGCGCATGATTTGCGTCCCCTGGGGGAGGGGGAGAGAGTGTGGATACGCGACGCAGATTGTGCTGGCACAGTCCTTAGCCCAGCACAGCGTCCACGCTCCTACGTGGTCCAGACGGATGCAGGTGCCCTCGTCCGGAACAGAAGACATCTGGTTCCGCAGCAGTCTCCATCAACGGGTGGTTGCGACCTCAGCAGCTCCGGTCCAGGCCCGCTGGGATCCCGAAGTCCGCCACGAAGTCCGCCGCGGACTCCATCTGGCCCAGAGCCTGTGCCACGGACTCCATCTCGCCCAGAGCCTCTACCAGTTGCGTCACCACAGGTGGCCTCGGCGTTGGGTGTGCGCACTAGATCCGGACGCTGTGTTAAGCCACCGGTGCGACTGAACTTGTAGAGCACCACGTGGCTTAGGTCATTTATTACGTTCCCTGGGAGCTAACTGTGGCTCTTTTATTTTTCCCAAAAGGAGGGATGTAGAGGGCGTGTAGGCGCAGCGAGCTATGGGGCGCCCTCTAGGGTGTATGTAAAAAGAGTGTGCGATAATAAAAGGGGCTTTTTCCGTCCGAGGACTCGGAGCGTCAGCTGCCTCAGTTGCCTCAGTCTCTCCTCCGCGGCCCTCGGCTCTGGCAGCCACCTTGGCCGCCTCGACTCGAACCCGCCCACTACAGTCACGATCCTTCTAGAACGTGGACGAAGGGGGCCGAAGCACCCGCCGAGAAGAGACGACTCGCAGCCTGGTTGTGAGGGTGGACGATGACTGACCGGGGCGGCGTGCGCTCCTCGGTGTTTATTCGCGCGGTGATCAATGTTGCCCGCCGAGCCTGGCGGCCACAGACGGGTGGATTGGAGGGGGCGCTACCAACTGGTCACATCCCTCCCCCCCCCCCAGTTTGTTTTTCTAAGAAAAAACAAAATAAAAGAATAACTGACGCACACGGCCGACACCGGCTCGGCGTCTGGTCGTGCCTAGGGTGCCTACATGTTTCCGCCGCTCAGCGGAAACATGTAGGCACCCTAGTCGTGCCAAGTCCTGGCCGGTCTACGACGAAGGCTACCCCGGCGAGTAACGGTCTGGTGGCCTTCGCTGCCGCGTACTCCGCCTGGTCGCTGGTGTAGACGGGCCAGGTGTGGCAACGCCGGGCGCTGCCTGTAGCGGTCGCGCTCCACCCGGTGGAGCCGCAGGGACCGGATTTGAGAGTGGCACTGGTGCCACAGGAGTGGCGACGCTTGTCGCCGCCGTGCTGGTTGGCGCTCTACTGGCCGCGACTGGTGCTGTCGTTGGTCCCCCTGCAGGCTGGTCCTCTGAAGCGACGGCCGAGGGTACAAGCCCGGTCCCGAGGCGAGGCCTGACATGGTCGGCGTGCCGGTGCCAGGTGGTCCCGTCGGGCATGCGGACGAGTAGCGACGAGGCGCTCGCTGGCGAAACCACATGTCCGGCAGACCAGGGTGGGCCAGGACGGAAGTTCCTGGCGTAGACCGACGCTCCCGGCTCCGGCAAAGGCCCGGGACGGCACCCTCGGTCAGCAGACATCTTCTGCTTCAGCTGCTTCAGGAGCGCCGTGGACCGGAGGTCTGGATGCAAGACGTCCAGGGGTGTCTTGACCATCCGGCCCAGCAGAAGCTCGCAGGGGGCACGGCCATTGACCTCATGGGGTGTGGTCCGGTACTGGCACAGTACCCGGGCCACCTGCGTCCGGAAATCCCCGGGCTGGCTCTTCTTGAGCTTGTCCTTGATGGTCTGTACCACCCGCTCGGCTGCACCATTGGAAGCGGGGTGGTACGGCGGAACCAGCATCCGGCGGATTCCATTTCTCTGCAGCCAGTCTAGGTACTCGGCGCTGGCGAAAGCGGGACCATTGTCGGACACAATAATGTCCGGCAATCCCTGCGCCGCGAAGACTTGCCGCAGCGCCGCAATGGTCGCGCTTGCCGACGGAGTGGTGACTGGCAGTGCCTCCACCCACTTCAAGAAGGCATCCACTACCACCAGGAAGTAGTGGCCCTTGAAGGGTCCCGCAAAGTCCACGTGCAGGCGGGACCAGGGCCTCTGTGGGAACGGCCAGGGGGTGATCTCCACGCGACGCGAGGCTCGCTGGTTCTCCTGGCAGACCTGGCAGCCTTGCACCTGGTGCGCGATGTCCTGGTCCAGGCCGGGCCACCAAACGTGCGACCGTGCCACCATCTTGGTCTTTTCCACGCCAGGGTGCCCCGCGTGCAGCAACTGCAGGACCTTGGCCCGGAGACTTTGTGGAATCACCACCCTGGAACCCCACAGCAGGCAGCCCTGCTCCAAGCTCAGCTCAGCGGCCTTGTGGCTGTAGGCCTGATGACGCAGCTCCTCGCCTCGGGACACCGCCTTGACCACCTGTGACAGGACCGGGTCCCGGCTGGTCGCCTGCGCCACCGCAGTCCTGGTGAGCACCCCCGGGTAGGTCCGCTCCAGCAGGAAAACGTCAGCTGGTTCTGGAACGGCAGCAGGCACCTCCGGCAGGGGCAGGCGGCTCAGGGCGTCGGCAGGTCCCAGGTCCTTCCCAGGGCGGTAGACCAGATTATAGCTGTAGGCCGCCAGCGTCAAGGCCCAGCGTACCACACGAGGCGATGCTTGCACTGGGACAGCCTTGTCAGGTCCCAGCAGCCCCAGCAGCGGCTTGTGGTCCGTGACCGCCTCGAATTTCCGGCCCCACAGGTACTGATGGAAGCGCTCAACCCCGAACATGAGGGCCAAGCCTTCCTTGTCGAGCTGGCTGTAGCGTTGCTCTGCCGCATGGAGACGACGAGAAGCAAACGCCACAGGGCGTTCCTGACCATCCTGACCCCGGTGCGACAGGACGGCTCCTACCCCGTACGGCGACGCATCTACGGTGAGGACTACAGGCTTGGCCGGATCGAAGTGCACCAGCACTGGAGCCTTGATGACCAACTCCTTGCTGTGCTGGAAGGCCAAGTCCTGCTCCTTCTTCCAGGCCCACTGCTGACCATCACGCAGCAGACGATGCAGCGGCTCCAGATGCGTCGACAGGTTGGGCAGGAACCTCCGGTAGAAGTTGATGAGGCCGAGGTAGCTCTGAAGCTCCTTCTTGCTCTTGGGCTTCGGCGCATTGAGCACGGCCTCAATCTTGCGGGGAGCCGGGGCCAGGCCAGCCTGGGAGATGATGTGTCCCAGGTACTCCACACTGGGGGTCAGGAACACGCACTTGTCCAGCCTCAGCTTGATACCGGCGTCCTGCAAGCGTGTCAGGACTTTGCGCAGGTTCTGCAGGTCCGTCGTCGGTACCGGTCACCAGGATGTCGTCCAAGTACACCGCCACGAGCCTCATGCCCCTAAAGAGGTTGTCCATCTCCCTCTGGAAGATGGCTGGGGCTGAGGCCACGCCGAACGGTAGGCGCGTGTACTGGAAGAGTCCCATGGTAGTGGAAATAGTGACATACTTCCGGGCGGCATCCTGGAGCACCAGCTGCTGGTAGGCATCTCGTAGGTCGAGCTTGGAGAACTTCTGTCCCCCGGACAGAGCCGACCAGAGATCTTCGATCCGAGGCAGCGGGTACTTCTCGACGGTAGCGACGGGGTTGATGGTGACCTTGAAGTCCCCGCAGATCCTGACGCGGCCGTCTCGCTTGAGGACTGGAACAATTGGTGCGGCCCACTCTGAAGTCTTGACGGGCACCAGGATTCCCTCTCGCTGCAGCCGTTGCAGCTCCTTGGTGACCCCGTCCTTCAGGGCAAACGGCAGCGGACGCGGCTTGAAGAAGCGAGGCCGGGCTCCCTCGGGAACGTGGATGCCGACCGTCGTGCCGGCAAAGGTGCGCACCCCCGGCTGGAACAGGGACTGGAAGTCGGTCAGGAGGCTCGGGACGTCCTTCACTACGTGCAGGGCAGCTTCCTGGTACTCCGGCAGCCGAACACCTAGCGAGTGAATCAAGTTCCGGCCCAGCAGCGTCGGCGACGACCCCTTGGTTAGATAAAGGGGAAGGATTGCCTCCCTGTCGCCAAGGCGAACGCTGACTTGGGCCCAACCCTGGACCTGGGAAAGCTGCCCGGAGTAGCTGCGCAGCATGACGTCCGACGCCTCGATGGACACTCCAGGGAAGGTCCGCTTGAACAGCTTCCCGGCCATGACCGACACGCTGGCCCCTGTGTCCAGCTCCATGGTGATGGGGTGCCCACAGATTTTGACAGACACCAAGTAAGGTGGCACTGACGACGAAATTTTATTTGTATGCCACACGTCGAAAATCTGGGGCTCCTCGGCCACGACGTGGACCCTGGCTGAAGAGGGACCCGGGCCTGGCGCCGCTCGGTGATGGGGCGCCCGATGTAAAGTTTAGGTCGTATGAATCATGTCTTTTTACGTAAGTGAAACAATTTAGATGATCACAACGCGTGAGCTGCATCGCGATCGCGATGAATCGTTATGGCCGACGGTGGATGTCGCGCGTCAAGTGCTCGTGTGTCCGTACGGAGATTTGCCTCACTTTTGGAATTGTAGCTGTCCAATCGGGCTTTTTCAAAGGTTGTCACGTCGTGATGGCCACACGGCAGTCCGGTGGAAGACGTGAACCAAGTGTCGTCGCTGAACTCGGGGAGTAGGACAGAATGCTGGCCCCAATGAGAAGATTCCTCGCAAGGACGCGGGAGAAGGCGCATGATTTCGAGGGCGGACGCGCCTCGTCCGTCCCCACACGCCATCTCGGCTGCAGTGTCGGTAAGTGCTGGGAATCGCAATGGGCGGTTTTAGCGTAGCGTTGCCGTGCGCAGCGGAATTGCTACTGGGAGCTCGCGCTGTAACTTTGAAACATGCTCTTCAGCGCGCGCCTAAAGCCTTACCAGCCGTACCGTGGCCAGCGCAGAACACTGTAACGGTCTGTTAAAACTGCCTACTGGTAGTGAACAGACGCCGTGTTTATGGTCTTATTGACTTTGCACGAGTGTGCTGCCTCGTAATGTTTCTTCGGAAGCTCGGATCGTAGCGCTCAAGCTCACGGGTTAATTCCCCTAGACCTGTGCCTGAGGCACTCCGATACCTAAGGTGCAGGCAATGATGCATTACATCAACGCATAACCAGAAAGGCTGTCCATTTGTCGTGCGCTAACTTGTGTTTAATTGGATTATGCAGGACTCATCTGCTGTGACCAAAGGTGCTAGTGAGGACCCAGCACAGATGGCAGCTCCACCACCACCAATGGTAGGTATAAAAAACAGTCTGGATTCATCTTCATGATACGTGGTTTGAACCTATGTTAGAACATGTATTATGCATGAGTGCCGTCGGTAGTTTCATGCTGGTGGCCACTGATGGTCCGTGGTTGCAGCTTTGCTACACTGTGATCATGGTGAACTGTGCTGGCTCCAATGGCCCAAAGTGGCAGCTTTTGTACCCATTTCAGCCATTGCACAAATATGTGAACATGACCTGCAGTGTGCATAACTACGAGGAAGGCAGAAGAAGCTGTCATTAACATATTGTGCCTGGTCGGTAGCTCCCAAGGTGGCTGTTGGTCCAAACATGATGTTTCTAGCAAGGTGACACCTCAGCAAGACTCACAAAAACTTAAGTGTACACATGGTGCAGAGGCAATCCACACATGGTTACTAGAGTTTTGTGTCAAACAAGACAGCAGATCCAATGGATGAGACTAAGTGTCAGTTTGCAAAAAGACTGTGTTTCCGGTCCTGTTTCCCAACAGCGGCCTGCTTCTACCAAACATACCTGGCAACACCACATCTACCCACCACCCTGAAATTGACAAGGGAATGACATTAAGACAAAACTGGGCTCACCAATCCCAAAACAGGTGTCTGCTATTTATATAGAAAGTCCACTTCTAAAAATATTTGACGCAAACGGCTGTGGAAGCAGGACGCACCTGATTGGGCATTGCCTGTTGAAGTGGCAAAATCATTGGCGTGCAGTTTTACATACTTCTCTTAATTGTTTTGCACTCAGGTATCCAAGTCCTCCACCTTTGGCTAAAGATCACAAGCTGTCACAGTCCAGTTGAGAGTAAGTAGCAGATGGTTCTTGCCACCACACAGGGCAATATTTTCTGCGTACTGAATTAAACAAACGCGGACAAACTTTGTCGTCATCACTTGACGGTTTAAACTTCTGCCTAGGCCTAGCCCAAGTGCCTGCACTAGCACACATTGCCACGCACGTCTCCGAGCAAGCGCGCCCGTGGCCGAATGGTTCTCGTGCTTGGCTTCCACACAAAGGGCCGAAGTTCGATTTCTGGACGCGCATGCACCTTTTTGTTAATGTCCCGCACCTTCACCAAAATGTCACGAATGACAGACGATCAGGTGACGAATGAACAAAAACTAAACGTTTATTTTGGCGAACTTGTGCCGAAAACAAAAATACAAAGAGGTGGCATCGGAGGTCGGCGGAGCAGCACGATCGATCGCAAGAGCGAGACTCTCTCTGTATCGCCACGCAGAGCCCCTTGTGTACATGCGTGGGCTTCTGGAACAATCGGCGTCAAAAGTTCGGTGCATAGAACATTCTGACTTTGAACAAGCAACGGAGTTCTTGAATTTACCAGGATGCAATATTTACAGAAATAACAAAAAGGTGCATGTGCGGCCAGGCATCGTGCCTCAGCCCTTTGTGTGCAAGCTAAGCACAATAACCATTCGGCCACGGGCACGCTTGCTCAGAGACATGCGTGGCAATATAAGCAGCCTCTGCCATTAACCGCTTCTGACATGTACCAAGGGGTAGTCACCATCACGGCGCCCTTGGAAGTATCCAAAAGCCGTGTCTTTTATACTGACATGACATGATCTGCAAACCATGTATGCATGCTACTGGAACTGTGTCATGTCAGCTGTGCACCAGTCATCAGGTACAGCTGCAGCGGAAAAAGATAAGCACAAGCGACCGACGACCAGAGCGGCAAAATCGCGACACACGGTGGTGGTCGGAAAAAAGTAGGCCATCCTAAAGCCCGCACTTCGAAAGCTATCTTATCTCTCGATTTTCTGCCGGCCACCTGCACGTTGAGACATGGAACGTGACTGGCACTCGCTATCGGCGCGCTCGGGAACAATAGCGCCGCCTCTCGTGATTTTGACAGTCTGGTCATTGGTCACTTGTGCTAATCTTTTTCCGCTGCAGCTGTACACTGCCACCCTGGATGGTGAGGGCCTGAACTGCCCCCAACTGCACTGTTTAGGACCTCTTGCCCACTCAGCAGGAGCAGCTGGTTGCGTTGCACATGCTGCTGGGCACCCAACAGCGCAGCATGAATGCCCTAGTTGTAGAGAAGTCCAGTCTAGGTCCAAAATTGGCTGGCAAGCATTGCTTAGAGAACCGTGGAAAGAAAACCTGTGTCATACGGCACTAATGAGTTATTCTAGGCCGAGTTTCTTCATCCTTGCTTTATTCAGTTACATCCAGAGCAGCTCGTGCTCACAGTCTTTGTTGCTTGCCCAATGCAATACGGAAGAGCTAAACTTCCACAGCACCAATTACATTGAGGGGAACAACAATTAGCTTGTCATTGGAAATCAGTTATGACAGACAGTTATAGCATAAAGGAAGGTGAATGCAGCACTCTTGTGTTTTCGCTCCTTTTCATTTTCTGACCTTGTGTTATGTTTTGAGGTGAGTGATTTCCACCAACTTCTCCCTTTCCATTTTTCATGTGATTAGCCTGTCTACTGCAAAGTAATTAGATCAAGCTATAGTCCGTTGCAACCTAAGAACGAAGGGCGAAGGTAAGACGGGCCGGGGAGGAGGAAGCAGACGGAACGCTGGAGAAGAGAGGGGGAAACCTCCTTCTCTCTTTAGCGTTCCGTCTGCTTCCTCCTCCCTGACCCGTCTTACCCTCGCCCTTCGTTCTTAGGTTTCAACGGACTATAGATGCACATTGCTCAGGGCTGCTTGTCTCATAGGTTGCGTGTTGTACTGGAAAACCCACAGCATGAGTGTGCTGGTCTGAGCACTTCCTTGGTTAGGAAGGTGCTTGCATAAACGAAATGCCTTTCAGGAGTCTCACATTCTTGCTATTTCCAACACTGCATGAGAGTTCTAAAAGAAGGTAAAAGCAGCAGTATGCCATACACTACTGCTCACCACACCTCTGGGATTCTCTTGTTCTATGTAATTTCTGTAACATGGTCTTTAAAAATGCATGTTTTTATAAGCATTCACCCTTTTCGTGTACTTTGTCTGCAGGCTGTGGAGGGACAAGCAGCTGGACATACAGTCATCTTCACTGACCACACTCGTGCTGCACCTCATGGGGGTGCAGAATTTCCATCCACAATAAAACATGCTCCCTAGGCACCATTTTGCATCTGTCATGGTTTCAGTATAGCACGGAAAAAGGATTTGCAGCACTACCTTAATCATACACGCCAAAATTGTCATACATATAATACAAATTTTGGGTCAAGAAATCTTGGTGCTACTGTTTATGTGCCGAGACTCGTATCTCGACTTCTGATGTCGATGTATGTTTCATATACAGGGAACCAGAAATTTCACGATTAACGGTGATATGGCGGTGCAAGCCCAATCGTTCAGATACCAGCAACCAAAGTTAATTCTTCACCTTTTCTTCCTCGATGCTTGGAACAATATACTGTTAGAGGCAATGGAAACAAGATGCCACTCATGAGGAGGCCCTCTTTTATTCTCTCGGTTTTAGTGCCTCGGCGTTTCGCTTACGCCGTCCTCGGGGTCGGACTCTTAGGGCTCAAGGGGGAGGCTCCGAAATAGAGCTATACAAGCCCGCATTGTGCAGGAAGTCAAATAATGTTGCTGTGCCCAGTACCTTTGCAACCACTGGAACCTGCTTTTGAGCATCCTATTCACTGCTCTACAACAGAATCTTAAGCAATGCTTTTTGTTAGGCTTGGCCTCGGGACATCACAGCATCCATTGGGGTTGCGAGGAATTGGTGTGCAAGCATGGCTTCAGGGTTTTGTCGCTGTCACCTGCACACAACAGTGAGACGGTATCTGTCATGAATGTTTCATAACCCTTTCAGTTGTCCAAAAGCACATCAAGTCTAGATAAAGATTCAATATGCTAATGCAGCCTCTACTTGGAGCTAGTGTAGTTACATAGCATCCCAAAAAGCCTAAAATGTAATAATAAAGATAGTTGAAAACAAAAAGTGGAGGTATTCCACTTGCCTTGCACAATACCCAAAATTATGCCTTCTGAGCTAAGAGGTGCAGCGTCAATTGAGTTTATAATCTCTTCGTTTTCCTTTGTATACAAAGGTGGGAGATGGGGCATATAATGTCAAACGTCAAGCTGCAAGGCTTGCAGCTTGACGAGGCGCTCTACCCCGTGTGGCAGAAAAGCAGCAGAAACGTTTCAGACAACACAAGCAAAAAAACAAGATACTACATCAGTTTGAACCTGCAATCGTAAAGTGATAACGTACACAACGCGCTGCAGCTGAACAATTTCCAGATGTTGAGGCCCGAGACATTTGGATGATACACATGCAATCACGAGTAAGTTTGAATGCGTGCGACGATCTCGCACGACACTCATCACGTTAAATGAGGCGCCCGTTTTCTACCGAGAGCTCTCGTGCAAGCGCATTGAGAAAATGTTCTATTCAGACTGTATTAGAACACAGCGTATTGAGCACTTACCGACAACACCGCTGAATTCGCACCGCTGAACTTCTTGGTTGTCGTCTTTCCGTCTTCCCTTTCCGCGCGAAGCCCACCCACCTTCAGCCCCGGGTTATCGATTATCGCCTCTGTAACATCCAAAGAACGCGACACGCAGCACACCGACGCACCGTAATGTCTTCGTCGCAGCAAAATCTGCCGCCAGCCAGTGTTGGGTAAAGTACATCTAAAAGGTACTTCAAGTAAAGTACAAAGTAAATGAGACGTGATGTACTTTAAGTAAAGTAGCAAGTACACTGGGTGCAATGTACTTGAAGTAAAGTACTATAAATACAATGTACTTTGAAAGTAAAGTACAAGTATTTTAAACACGATCTTTCATGATGTCCTTTGATTCCCCTATACAGTGAGTTTTAAGTGGTATGCATTGGCCAGGGGTAATCAGGGGTGCATGACCTATTTTTAAAAACATCAGCGAATATGTGATAAAGTCAAGTGGCAACAGGGAAGTTATTTTCAGAAATAGAGCCCAATTCAGAACTCCCTCTTCTGAATTTGGCGCCGCTTGTACTAGGAGAGAGCATGACGTCAGCCCCGTAGCTTCAGCAAGCAGTCCTCTCAGAGAGGAGTGTCCTCTCTTTAATGAAAGAAAACAGTGAGTGTGAAAGTAAGCTGGTGTTAATAAATCATAATGTGACACCTGAGATTGCGGTGCGAAAAAAAAATTATGGAACTTTCAAGTCGAAGGAAAAAAAAAGAGACTGTCTCAAAACATTGTGACGTTCTTCTCTGTTGTCTTTTTCTTCGACTTGAAAGTTTAATTGTTCCGCACCACAGTTTCAGGTGATAGATTATGATTAATTTTGTTCTCCTAATATTTTAAACCTCCAGGCTTGCGCTGACCGACCGAGAAGTAGCCAGAGTTCAAAAAGCTATGGGGAAGCCGTCCCCAGAACAAGCGAAGCGATGCATCGTCTGCCCACGTCTCTGGTGAGAGTAGAATATCCCTCCCAGTATTTGTTCGGAGCTGACAAATATCATTTCGTGATACAAAGTGAACAAAACCAAATTGGGAAAATGTACTTTGAGATAGGAAATTGTACTTTCCTCGGAAAGTAGCAGAAAAAAATACTTTAAGTAAAGTACAAGTACATTCTCAAATAATGTACTTCAAGTAAAGTACAACTTTCCTAAACCCACTTGAAGTAGTACTTTAAGTACAATGTACTTGAAGTACTTCCCAACACTGCCGCCAGCAACGCAGAAGCTGAGAGCACTTGCTGCTCGGCTGTCAGCATACCGGGCCCCTCGCGACGCCGCCAAAGCTTCCACGGCAACTGTCAGCACCAACGAGTGTCGGGCAGTATTCCCCGATTACGTCCCTGACGAACCTTGAACCGAACATATAAAAAAACGTAGCGATATGGTCAGCGAAAGCTCGATTTGGCTCGCCCCGTCCGCGAGCGTGAACGTCGCCATCTTCATTGACTTTGGCAACTTTGGCTGCCTGACTACTACAAAGTTATCTTCATCGGCAAACTCAATCGTGACGACATTTTGACGCCACCGCTAACTTCATTATTTCACCAGCATAGCTCGAACTCCATCGGAATCCGTAGGGAAAAAACTCAATCGCAACGTCACATCACGTGACCAAAAGGGCAGCCAATCAGCGACCGATTGAGTTAACTTCATCGTTGAGTTTGCGATCTAGCATAGACAGACCAAAACGCCGCAAGCCTTTTTTCGTTGCAATGAGTAGTTTTCGCAGGAGCGATGTGGCCTGCGTTCTCTGAAACACCCCGTATATACGTATATATGCAAGTGGACAGATGCGATATATGCAAAACCTATGCGTCGCAACACAAAAATGCTTGTGTCGTTTTGGTCCTGGGCCTGGGGCCTATTTAGAAAAAGTATTAAAATTCGGGATAATTAAGTTGTTAATTATTTTCGCGTAATTAATTGTTTTAAATCTTGAGTTTAAGGGCATGGTTTCAATTAAAATCTTGCTGAGCATCATCGAAAAGCACCAAATCAACAAATTGCAGAATGATAGAAGGCACGCGCGGTATTTTACGGCTTTCTGAAAAACCCCACGACTTCGACGGATTTTTAAGTTTCGGTTTGCAATCGGAGCGCTTCTCGGCACCCAACTTTTCTTGGCAATGAAGGGAATGCTAGGGGGGGGGGGGGGGGGGGGGGGGCTAACTCTTGCACATGTATCACTCCGCCAAGCATCCGGGCTTTCATTACGTCAGTTTTGGTTTCGTTTTTTTAGTTTTGGTTTTGTTGTCGGCATTCAAGGCAAGCGCTCTATACAGCTCATCTATGAAACCGTTTCCAGTGGACATACCCGGGCTCAGAGCAGATACCATCTGTTAGGAAAGAGATCCCGGGCACGTCCGTTTCGATGGTGTCGGTTTATCGTTCCCTCTCGTGCCGTTCATGATCTCGTGGTTCTGTGCTCCTCTATCTCCTTTTCCTCTTGTTACCTACTACTAGATCTTTAGTAACTAGAAAACTAATTTCATTTTTATATTTTTATTGTTCAAGATTCATAGTGATGTGACAATTATTATTCAAATGACGAGTATTAAGATTATAATTTACGTTACAGCCAAAACACAATTTAGACCCGGGGACTGTGTTCAGCTGCGTAAGAAGACAGCGTGCTTCGGCTCTGTAGCTTTGGCAGCATTGCCAAGAAAAGTTGTCGCCGAGTATAGAGCACTATATAGCTCCTACGGAGCAGAGTAGCGCAATCCTTTGAAGTTTGATCCGCGTGTTTCGCCGACAACATGGCCGACAGAGTAGCTCGGCGCGAGTCACGTGGTATTCAGGGTTCCAGGAGGCGGCCTGCCCTATGGGAGAATACATGGAGGCCGACTTAACACGGCTGATTAAAAAAATAAACGCCAAGTTTACACTTTTTCAAACTAGTCTGTCGTGAAGTTGGTAAAGCACTAAACACTTTATCAAAGTCTTAATTATATCGGACGCGTGTGCAAATTTTGAGAAGGCAATTTCCAAGGCAATGGAGTTTGAAGCAGACGATTTTTGCACTCAGCGGAGATGGGCTTTTTGGGTTGGCCGGAGCGGGTCACGTGAACGCTGTGACGTCGCCGCGTCGTCTGCTGCATGATGCCGCTCATGTAATTAAAAAAAATTAAAAAATTACGTCCTCAATTGGCACACAACTCAGCGCAAATTATTCTAAAATGTTCCTTTATTATGTCAAAAACTATTGTCGTTCCGTACGTCTCAACAATATTGAAGAAACAACGATTTTCTCACGTTTCCCATGCATTTCTGACCGGAGTTGGAACCTCCGGGCGTTCGCCGCTAGTCGCCGAGAGACGGCGTTCTAGATTGCGCTACTCTAGAGTTCCTGCGCTACTCTGCTCCGAAGGAGCTATATAGTGCTCTAGCCACGGTCGGCCATCTTTAGGTAGAGTTATATCATCTCTAGCCATCATAGTAATATGGCGGACAGCGCAATGGCGGCAGGCTGCCATAAAATAGCCGTAGATCTAGAACACTGTACCATGGGTGATATTTCGTGCTTGATTGAAGTTGTTCAACGAAGCAGATTCTTGAAACCCGGCGTGAACGGTAGCCTGGTCTTTGAGGACCCGGCGAAAGTTCTACGAAAGCGCAGCACCGGGGGAAAGCAGCGCAGCTCGCATCGAAAGCAGACTACGTACCGGCGTCTGCTTTCGATGCTTCTTTCGATGCGACTTTCGATGCGTGCTGTGCTGCTTTTCCCCGGTGCTGCGCGATTTCGTGAAACTTTCACCGGGTCCTCAAAGACCGGGCTACCGTTCACGCCGGGTTTTAAAAACATGTTTCGTTAAACAATTTCAATCAATCATGAAATATCACCCACACTATTTTGATGGCAGCCTGCCACCACAACTGCCAAAACGCCGTCTGCCATGGATGGATGATGGTGGCTGCCAAGTGGCTTCAGCAGCTGTATCTTGGCTAGAGGTGATATAACTAGGGCAGAGCCGTATATGTAGAGCTTTTGGCCATTCGTTGGGAAGTATACACCTTTCCAAAAAACGCTCCTAGGCCGCCGCCATGTTGCTGATGCTGATGCGGCTGGTGCGACTCTCGCGCCCTCTATCAGCTAGAAAATTTCTGCCACCCTCTGGGACTGTGATGACCCGCTCAGCGCGGTTCTCTACCTACGTTTTTGCGGTTTTGCATTCGACGTTTTCTAGCCCCTCTTGAAAGTTTCCACTTAATTTTTTTTATGCGTGCTGCGTACCCTTTCTGTGTTCTCTTTCATTGTGAGAAATAAGGCTGGTAAGTGTCTGCCATTCAAGCTTTCACGGGAAACGAAGGAGGTGAAGGACGCCGAACGGCGCTCGACGCGATTTTGCGAACATTGTTCTCCCCCCTCCCAGAGATAATCCGCGTAGAATCCTCAGTCATCTCCAAAAATAGTTTTCCGGGTTGGGGTGGGAAACGGGTCTGTCGCGTTCGTTCCTTTGCCTTGGTGCTGTTGTGAAAAAAGGAAGCTCCTCCCAAAACGTGCCCCAAAACGAAGTCATCTTGGATTCCGCCCGATCGTCAAGATGTGACTGTCGTCGACTGTGACTGTGTTATTTGAGATCTTTCTCAAATAAATTCTTTTCGGATAACGCTGCATCGTGTGGTACGTACAATATATTGTTCGAATGTTAACACTTGCTAAATTCTATGTCCGCGTCCTGTCCATCGGTAAACACGTTATTTGTGAGCGTGAAAAAAATTATTTTTGACAGCTAAGCGTTTTGTCGTTTGACATGCGGCGAATCGCGCGGTGCCGTCAAAACTTATCGTAAAGAAAAAAAAAATAGAACTATGCATTCCAGTCGCATTCGTTCTGTCGCGAGCGTACCCAACAAAAATAGTTTGTAGGTTTTTTATTTATTTATTTTTTTTTTTTTTCAAATGTGGTACAATGCTTTCTCAGTGACCTCGGGAAAATACATGCACCAATAAACACAAAATACAGCTGGAAAAGACGAGAATTTAGCCGCCAGCAGCGTTTGAAACTGAGCCTACGCAGGCTGCGCCTATCGAAATCACAGTCCACTCGATTAGGGTTAGCAGGGACGCCGGTGACAGTCTAGCCTCAAACCCAGTGAATGGGCTCGAAAACGGTTTGCTGCCCCTGGGGTCGAGTGTTTCTTGGAAAGGTGTATAGGAGACAAATGAGGAGGCGCCATTGGCCGAAAGCGGGCTGGGCGTGTTCCAGGGCGTCTTCAGAAATTTGAATGTGACCAACCAGAAGCCGGGAATTATACCCTGGCGGTGGTCGCGAGAAACAAACCTGATAACTGCATTGGAGTAACTCTCGATGACTGAAAATATGGTACACGTGATGTTTCAATCACGCTCATCCAAAATGATGGTGGACGAGTGCGACTAGCGGAACGATCGACATAATCCGTACGCCAAGCGTCGAGGGCCGGGAATCTGCCGTCCGAGCGGTCACACTCTGTCCGAGCAAAACAAAGTTGAGCGGCGCATTCGTTTCTTACATCTTTCTGCATGACCATGATGAAAACAACACGTGTACCCTATTTTCAACCACAAAGAGTTACTACACATCACTCTTACGCGTTTATTAAAACCCTTTACGAACATAGACCTTTGATCAGAACTGTTTCTCGCTACCGCCGCTAGGGGATTCTTTTCGGCTTCTGGTTGGTCAAGAGAGCATGCCAAGCCCTCTTTCCGAGTCTGCCGCACGCCCTGGCTCTGCCCGCACCTCCCATTGACCAAACTCTTTACATATACGGCTCTGAACTAGGGGTGTCGCGAACCGCCCGAGGTTCGAGTTCAACCAGGTTCGACTTTTTCGAACTTGTAGTGTAAAATTCGACGAACCTTGTATTGAGGTTCGACTCATGTGCGCATGCGCGACAGACTGGCCAGTTGGCTTCGGATTGGATGGTGATGGCTAAGGGGTGAATTAAGGGCAGCGCTGATTGGTTATTTCAGTTAACACAGTAAAAAATATTAAGTTATTAACTTCTTCAGTGATTAGAATCGGTTTCTTTTAATTTTAACTGTTTATAAAATAAAATAACCCTTTGCAGAAAAAAAAAATTCTCCAAACGTAGACATGCTTGTATCAAGGTCTGGCCACACTGTCCACAAAGTCGAACCAGTCGAATCTGGTGCAACGTTCGAAGGTTCGTCGAACCGGTTCGACCTAGTCGAACCCCGAAAGTTCGACCTAAAAATCTGGTTCGACAAAGGTTCGCGACACCCCTAGATATAACTCTACCTAAAGATGGCCGCCAGTGACCGCATTCGCGGAGCGGGCAAACGCGATCCAGCAATTGTCATTGAGATTAGAGCACTATATAGCTCCTTCGGAGCAGAGTAGCGCAGAGCCGTGTATTGGGAGAGTTTGGCCAATAGGCGGAGCAAAGGCCGCCGCTAGCGCCGAATGTTCCCCCCACGCTTAGAGCGTAAACTAAATTTGTGACACAGCGTCGACCAATCAGGAGACCTCTACTCCATCTCACAAATGTCTGCAGTAAAGACAAAGGCACAGGCGCGTGAGCCTAGCTCAGCGAAACGCTTTTGTTTGTACGAGACCTCGTGCATATAGGAGGCACTTTCCAAAGCCACGCGCTCGTGCCCATGCCTTTGTCTGCACTGCTAGAACAGCGTCCTGAGACTGGCTGAAAGAAAACAGTACAAAGAGTGGGGTGCGCGAGCGTCTTGAGACGCGGAGTTCCGCTCGGCACGGCTCAAATTATACTTCGTTTCACTTTATCTGCGAGCGAAGCCAAAGCTAGAAGCGCGAGACCAGCGCTTTTTGCATTTCTCCCCAGCTCGCGCGCTCGAGCAAAGCCTGAACGCACGCAGCTTGCGTGCTCGCGCTTCCAGTTTTGCCTTCGCTCGCACATAAGGTGAAACGAAGTATAGTCGTGGCACAAATTTAGAGCACGCGACCACCGCTAGGGGCTGTTTCGCGGCCTGTGGTTGGCCCGAGATGCTCGCCTATTCAAACTAATGTATGGCCAAACTCTCTCAATAAACGGCTCTGGAGTAGCGCAATCTAGAACGCCGTCTCTCGGCGACTAGCGGCGAACGCCCGGAGGTTTCAACTCCGGTCAGAAATGCATGGGGAACGTGAGAAAATCGTTGTTTCTTCAATGTTGTGGAGAAGTACGGAACGACAATAGTTTTTGACATAATAAAGGAACATTTTAGAATCATTTGCGCTGAGTTTTGTGCCAAGTAAGGACGTAATTTGTTTTTAAAAATTGCACGAGCGTCATCATGCAGCAGACGACGCGGCGACGTCACAGCGTCCACGTGACCCGCTCCGGCCAACCCAAAGAGCCCATCTCCGCTGCGTGCAAAAATCGTCTGCTTCAAACGCCATTGCCTTGGAAATTGCCTTCTCAAAATTTGCACACGCATCCGATATTATTAAAACTTTGATAAAGTGTTTAGTGCTTTACCAACTTCACGACAGACTAGTTTTGAAAAGTGTGAACTCGCCTTTTATTTTTTAATTAGCCGTGTTGCGTCGATCTCCATGTATTCTCCCATAGGGCGGGCCGCCTCCTGGAACCCTGAGTATCACGTGACTCGCGCCGAGCTGCTCTGTCGGCCATGTTGTCGGCAAAACACGCGGATCAAAGGATTGCGCTACTCTGCTCCGTAGGAGCTATATAGTGCTCTAATTGAGATCAGTGGCACCGCACCCCAGAGCCGTATATGTAGAGAGTTTGGCCATTTGTTGGGAAGTATAGGAGACAAATGAGGTGGCGCCATTGGCCGAAAGCGGGCTGGGCGTGTTCCAGGGCGTCTTCAGAAATTCAAATGTGACCAACCAGAAGCCGGAAATAATACCCTGGCGGTGGTCGCGAGAAACAAACCTGATAACTGCATCGGAGTAACTCTCGATGACTGAAAATATGGTACACGTGATGTTTCAATCACGCTCATCCAAAATGATGGTGGAAGAGTGCGACTAGCGGAACGATCAACATAACCCGTACGCCAAGCGCCGAGGGCCGGGAATCTGCCGTCCGAGCGGTCACACTCTGTCCGAGCAAAACAGAGTTGAGCGGCGCATTCGTTTCTTACATCTTCCTGCGTGATTATGATCAAAACAACACGTGCACCCTATTTTCAACCACGAAGAGTTACTATACTTAACTCTTACGCGCTTATTAAAACCATTTACGAACATAGACCTTTGATCAGAGCTGTTTCTCGCTACCACCGCTAGGGGATTCTTTTCGGCTTCTGGTTGGTCAAGAGAGCATGCCAAGCCCTCTTTCCGAGTTTGCCGCACGCCCTGGCTCAGCCAATACCACATAGAATACAAGGCCTGTGCATGACGTTTCGTTAGTAGATCCCCGACTCGCCCCAAGCGGCAAACACCCCGAAGCTTGACGAGAGTAGGGGCTCCGCGGAGCGCGGGCGAAAAGTGATCCCAGCGTCCCTGGCGAGTTCGGAGCCTCCGCTAGCAGACGAATTCTCCGCTACGCATTGGTTTTGCCCATTTCCGTGCGAGGTGACCATCGAAAAAAAAAAATTGTCACGGGTATTCGTTGCTTTGAATGTTAAAAATAGGTGCCTCCTCATAAGTGAAGGACATTTTCTTCGCGTGGGAAGGATATTAGAGTTTTCAGGTTGCAATTGTGGGACTCTCCTGAAGAAAACACTCTGTTACACCTTATGTAAGCGAGACAAAACACGAATGTACCTTCACACTGTCTTTTGAAAAAAGGGCAATGTACAAACATTTTAGAACGTAGCTACGTTTCAACTTTACTGTTCTTATCAATCAATTTGTTTTGTAGTTGCAGTTCCCATTTCTCATGAATGTCTTACTTATAACTGTTTTGTCGAATAGGCGAATAGGATGAAGAAGCAAAAGGCAATTTCGAACTACGTACGTTATTGCGATGTCAGTTTGCTCTAGAAGACTTCAATTGTGCACATGCAAATTTGACGCTATTACTGAAACTGTAACTAATAAAAGCGGAGTTACAAGCAAAGCATACTTTTTGCGCGTCCAAAAGAAAAAAACAAACAAAAAAACAAACAAAAAAAACAAGAAGAGCGTCGTAGTGCAAAAAAAAAAAAAAAAAAAGTGATTTCGGTCACGTTATATACGATGCACAGATTCCGATTGTTAGCGCCCGGACGACTAACGTCTTCGTCGCCTTCTACGATAAAAGTCGGCACCCTTTGGACCCCCGTCAGCAACTCTTTCCATTTTTTCAGTCTACTTTCTTTTTATTTTTGAGGAGGAGCTACGACGTCGCGTTCTTTCTTCCTCCTGCTTTTATGTTTGTTTGTTTTTGTGTGTGTGTGTGTGTGTGTGTGTTTTTGTTCACTTGACGTTCGGACCATCGCACATTTTGTTGTGCCTTGTTTGGACCTAGTTTACCTATACTTTGTCTCATCCTATGATGGACTAAAGGCCAAAGCCACGGAACGCCAGGTCCAATCACGTTCCACGCTATACTATGACACGCTTAACAATAATTATAGGTGAACGAATAATGCTCGAATCTAAAAGCGCCGCATCATTTCTATAGCTTTAACGCTGCAAAGAGCCTATATGTCGTGGCTTTCTTTTCGATGTAAAATTGTTGAGTCACTCAGTGGTCTTCAATTCGAACCACTGTCCACCCGTCCCCTCATCAGTGATCCGAGACGCGGGCACCAATACGTGCATCGAAGTGAAATACCGCACAATTTCTAAGTGGCTCGTGATTGGATCTCGCGGTCCGTAGCTTTCGTCTTTAGTCCATCGTAGGGTGAGACGAAGTATAGTTTTTGCTCTCTTTTCTTTACTTCGACGCTTACTACCGCCAGTCCGTCTGCTACGCTGTGCCCGGACATTTTGAGGGCCGTCTGCAACTTTGTTGTTGTTTTCTTCTACTGTCGTCTGCGATAACCTCCTAGTTTCGCCTTCGATTGAGTTTCTAATTCGAAATCTTGATACGTGCTTTTTGGTATTTATTAAATATATTAAAATGTGCAAGCTCCTTATACATTTAGATTCGAATTTTATTTGTCTACGCCGGAACGTCTGCTATGGGTCATCGTTTTTTGATCAACGGGCCGCCTTCGGGCATACACCAGCGCATACTTGGAGATGGCCGGCGTGTTATGTGCTGCCTACCACTGCAAAAACAAGTTTTTGCGATGTGTTATAAAGTCCTTCTTCCGCTTTCCGAAGACCGAACAAACGTGAGTAATTAAGTTGCTGCAACATTAAAAGTAAGCTAAAACAAACAACAGAAAGAAAAGAGAAGCTCCTTTTTTATGCTGCTGCTTTCCATTTTTTTTTTTTTCCTATGTACCGCAATGATCGTCGTCGTTGAGGGAGGTTTTGGCTGGGTGGTTTGTATCTTTCTATCGTCTGCTAAAGTTTTGTTTTATTCGCCGTTGTTCGCTACCTGTTCCCCATTTCTCTTTATTTTCGTCTGAGAAGGAGGGGGCCCCATCTTTCCTGCAAAGTTCGGAAAATGTTTGCTTGGTCATTTTCTCGTTACTTTTTTGTTTTTGTTGTGCTTCAGCGGCTGGTTCGCTTGCTCTGGTAATCTTAACATGTTGTTTGCGCACGTTTTAATGATCACCTATTTAGGTAAGAAACTGTGGCAACGCGCAGTCTGCAACGGATCAACAGTAACCTCCTACGACGTAGTTCGAGCAGCTAAACGCCTTTCTTCCGCTTCCCAGATGCGCTCCAAACTCGTGTGATCCCCTGAGTGGCGTTTGACACCGCTAAATAGACTGCTCTATCTTTGTTTATGCGTGCGTTGTTATTTGATTGTCGTTGCAGTTGCGATCAGTGGATTCCGCTTCGCAAGCGGACTGACCGTAATGAATTGTTTCAGCTGTTGGGGTGACGAAACAGGGCTCACAAAGCGTCTGCTTACGTAGACTCCGAGTCCTTTATTGGCGTTCGCCGCCGCTTCCGTGGGTTTTCAGAGGAATTACGCCGCATTTACTGGCGGCCACAGCTGCGTGCGCGACTGCTTAGCGCGAGCTAATAACGAGCTACCACAGTTCATTTGGAATGTGCATGCGACACCATCAAGATTGCCGATCTTAGCAATGTAAGCTCGTTCTGAGCACGACCACTGAAGCAGGCGATGCAGCAGGCGATGGATCAGACCATGTAGCAGACGATGGAGCTCATCCGGGCTACCTAGGGGGCGCTGAGGGGATCTACTAGTGATGACGTTTAGAGGAGGAAACGCGCAGGCCTTGTGTTCTAGGTGGTATTGGCTCAGCCCGCGCCTCCCATTGACCAAACTCTCTACATATACGGCTCTGCCTGCACCCCATGGAGAAATAGTGCAACTAGCCTCTGCTGCGTTGCACAAGGACAGCAAAGTTTCGTATTGCACATAAAACTTTTATTTCAATAAATTTGCTTTAGTTTTTTAAGTTCGTTGAAACGTTTTATTGTTTCGTTTCGCCACTGTTTTACTAATAATGTTACGTTAACTTTCTATTTCTGCAT